>JAWZYU010000013.1:49922523-51122523 GCA_038380435.1 Ryuthela nishihirai | reverse complement strand
CTGTGCACATTAAAGAACATGCTGGATGGCCTTGATGGGATGCTACCATCTGTCTCCCAACAGCTGTTTCAGTGGGTCCCCTCCCCCAACCTTCTCTGAGCCTTCGGGGTCCTTGTGAACTGGCCATTTAGCCCATGGTGTGCAAAAAAGACGCTCAGAGGATGCTCAGAGGTAAAACAACCCAAAATCTATTTGAATGACTACTTGAAATACTAAAATGAAGTTTACTATTTCATTGTGATGGAAATTTTTTTTAATGAACAATGGTTATTAAAAATTCTGGCATTTTTAAGTTATTGAGTTATATTTTTAAATTTATTAATTTACTTATGTGTTCTCACACATTTTGTGCAAATGCCACCTAATTTTACAGGATAAAGTTTCGCTGTGTTTTGATGATGTGTGTAGTTTTCATGGCATTGTCTATTTTCAGTAACAGCATTTTGTGACAAAGAGCAAAGTCCATCAATGCATAAGCATTCAAGTGAATTGTCATGTGGCCATCACTAGTATACCATATAATTTACAAATGATGGAAAACTAGACTGAATGATTATAAGAATCAAGCAAGTATAAAATAGACTATTAATTATGAGAATTAAACAAGTATAATCGGAGTCATATTTTAAACTTTCTAAGGAGTGCATAGTATTTATGCCTAAGAATTTGTTAAATGTGTTCACTATGGGCAATATCGTTGCATCTTCCATACAAGTAGAGAATTCCTGTCATAACTGCTGCAAAAGCATTATGAATTTACTGTACTGAATTATCACAGTGCCAGATATACATTATCATTAATTCACTAATTAATGCTGCCCATGGCCAGATCAAAATTATTTTTAAAAATTTAGTTAAAATTTAATAAACTTCAGCAAATGTCATGCATTTCTCAATATTTTTTTTAAAAAAACCTCTAAAACGATGGGGGAAATGTTAAATTGCAATGAAAATCAAGTCTCTTTCCCCACCCCTCCCATTTTACTTTTTTTTTGGCTCAATTGTGTCACTTGGCACCTATATATATATTTTTTTCTAGATATGCATGGTAAAAAGAAAAGATGCCATAGGAGAACTTGAAACAACAGCAATGAAGCCAGTGGTAGAAGAACAGCAAAGAGGTAATGGTAGAACACATCTAAGATATGATGTTATGTTGCTTATCTTAGATGCTTGCCCCTTACATCCTAACAGTTCAAGACCATTTCTCCTCTAAACTTAATAATATATATGACGCATATTCGAAACTTAAATTGCAAGGAAACCTTGAAAGTAATTCTTTATGCTACATTTGGTTTCCATATCCCATTTATTACCAAGAAATAGAATAAAAAAAGTTGAACCCAATACATGCATCAAAATTCATAGTGAAGAAGTTTGGTAACAGGACAAGATCTTATTATATTCATACATTGAATCTCCAGTGGTAACACCTGATTACTTTTTACTAAATTACAGTTTGAATCTAGTATATCCAAATAATAAATAAAAATAAATATCCCCTCAAGCAGCTAAACATGCAATAAATTCTTAAAAGCTGAAAACATTTATACCATTTCAAAGACATTTTTAACATAAGGAAAGCTAACCTGTTGCACATTTGAAGTATCTGCTGGTCTAAATTGAGGAGCCACTGTAATATGGCGCACTTGATGAGCTATATGCCTTTTTTTAGGAGAAGGCTCATCTTCTTCAAAAGCAACATAATTTCGAGTAGCAAGTTTGCCTTTTGCTTGCTGAATAAAAGAGAGAATTAATGAGAATTATGCTGAAAGAAATTATGAAAAATACCATAGAATTATGATTTCATCAGATTAAGAATATAAGAATTCCTAGTGTAAATATAAAAAATTTCAAAAAATCTGTATATCACTATATAGTTAAAAATAACAACACTACAGCATGGACTAAAAACACTTGTATCTAATTAACCATTAACTGAATAATATAAGTTGGACAGATATGAAGCTAGGTGACATTTAATAGAGAATGGATACCATCATGGTGACCTGTATGACAAAGTACAGAGAATTGTTGAGGATGAGTGAAGTTGGGTTATTTTACCTCTGAGCAGCACTTTTTTGCACACCATGGGCTAAATGGCCAGGTCACATGAACCCCGAAGGCCCAGAGAAGGTTGGGGGAGGGGACCCACTGGAACAGCTGTTGGGAGACAGATGGTAGCCTCCTGTAAAAGCCATCCAGCATGTTCTTTAACGTGCACAGGGTATGGTTCTCCCGTACAAGGGACCATGGCTTAAAGTACCATCCGACGGATGGCGACCGTTCCAAGCCCATTGATGTCCCCTACTGACCGTGGTCAGGGTGGGGAATTTTGTGGAGATAAATCTCAACATTGATCCAGCTGGGACTCGAACCTGGGAACTACAGATTACGAGCTTGGAGGGTGAGTGGAGAGGTAAGTTTTTTTATTCAATGACAAACTTACCTCATCACTCACCTTCAACAATTCCCTGTAATTATAAGTCATGCAGGTTGCCATGATGGTATCCATTCTCTGTCAAATGTCACTTAGCTTCATATCTGTCCAACTTATATTACTATGTCAATCCTTCCAGGGTCCCTATAGATAATACATATTGATAGAATCTGAAATGAGATGCCCAAGACATCTATGTCTGTACACAATTAAAAGGACCTACTTGTTCAGAAATTAATTAAAAATAACTTAAAATTCTCTGTCAATGAGCAATAAAATTTTAAAGTTTATCCTTCAAACTATTTGCATATTAAAAGTTTTTAGGGCTTGTTTTGGCTGACATCTGCTTGATGCTCTGCGAACCTCTCTTGAAAGAAATGTTTTTCCCAATGTCGATAATTTCATTGTCTACTACATCAGAAAAAACATACATTCTTTATAAGAGAGGTTCGCAGAGCATGAAACAGATGTCAGTCAAAACAAGCTAATGATGGCCACCACCAAGCTAGCAGTATAACATGCAGCAACAATAGACTGGGAGCACACCACACTGTTTGCACGTGTATCCACTTTCTACAGAACCATAGTCTGCAAGGCTGTTGAAATAATGACCTCGCCCATCCCCACCTGCAACCAAGACACTGGAATCACTCTTCACAACATGTGTAAAAAAGCTCTAAACTGCCCTAATATCACCATCTAGTGTCACTTCACTGAAGGTGGAGAGCTGTCCTTACTCCAAAAAGTTTCCGAGTTTTTCTCGTAAAAACTTCTAATATGCGAATAGTTTGAAGGAAGAACTTTAAAATTTTGTTGCTCAATGAAAGAGAATTTTAAGTTATTTTTAATATATGTCCATTTTTAGTACAGCAAAAAATTTTGATTTTTTTAAATATAGAAATTGCCTTTGAAAATTTTCTTTTATATATCATAAAAATATGTAATTCAAGCTTTAAAAATTTTTCTTTTTTTCATTTGAAGCATATTTTATTAAACTACAATAAAAATAATTTTTTTACAGTCATCTGTTTCTTAGAAGCGATATACGATATTGTTGATCTGTTTGTTAATTTTACTCTATGCTGAAGCAACCCCCTGATTTAAGCACAAGTTTGATTTGAACTATTATAAACAAATTTTTTCTAAAAGTCTCAAAATTCTTCAAAAAATTTATCAAATACTGCTATTTTAAAATAGGAAGATTTTGGAAAAAATTATAAAGTATTTTTTTTTAGTTTTTTTATGCTCTCTTTTGTGCCTTAAAGCTATTTCAATACACCAAGATTTATTTTTATCATTCATCCCACATTCTCTCTGGCTACTGAAACTGAAATTATAACTAAAAATAACTTGTTCATGCAAACAAGTGGTAAATATGTCACTGCCTATCAAGATGCAGATGGTAGTAAATAGTAGCAAGTGTCAGCCATATTGACTTGTGTGCTGCATCAACAATAGATAACTTTTCAATTCACTTAGTATTTTATTTGCACTTTTATAATTAAAGCTTTGTTTTCATTTCTATATATTTATATTTGTCAATCTTTGGAAGTTCAAATCTTTGCTACATTGCTAGCTATGACAACAACTATCTTAAGACTTGTTTTTATTTCTATCAATTTATTGATTTTATTCCCACATATCTATATGTTGTTATTGATTTTTACCTCACCACTGTCATGATACACTGCTGGCTGTGGTGATGGGTGGCTTACAACTTTTTGCTGTGGATTTTTTTTAAACATAGAATTAGGTTGTTTTTAATTACTTCATTGACTTTTAAGTCAAAACACTAAACTTTTATCATTTCCTGAAAATGAATGAGGTCTTTGATAAGGAAAAAAAAGACTTAACAGGGAAATCAATCCTATAGTTAGAAGGACAATTTTGCCAAGGGTATTATAATTGCCCCCCCCCCCCCAATATCTTGACTGCCAATCTGAGGATATTAATATTTTTTTAGCCTTCATGTGTCAACTTTTTATCAATCTGTCAAGATTCCCAAAATGCAACACCCAAAGAAAAAATGCATATGTTCAGTAAAAACATAAAGCCAAGAACTTGTTCCTTCACTTCATAAATGGGATAGAAAAGCCCACAAATGTCCAAATCCGTCCAAATCCCTTGTATAACACTGGACCATATTTTAAAACATATAAAAAAAATTTAAATTATAATCACCTGTCTCATATCTTCCAATTCAGTTGTGGTCATGCACTGATACCAATGTTTATCATATCTAATTTTTTCAACTCTTGGAAATCTCAAAGTGCAGCCAGTAGCAAAACGATCACTCTGAACTATTTCTGCAGCTCTAACCTAAAGTGAGAAAGTAGTGCACATGCATATTAAAGTATTTTTGCCAATAATTCTAACTGATAAACATTTTTAGCTTTGCAAGAATATCTAGTATACTGTCCGATATAGAGACATTCCATTCTTCAATTAGGAAAATAATATACAGGGTTTTTCAAAACTCTCTGTACAAATTTCAATGGGAGATAGGGAACACCAAGACAAACCTTTTTCATCTATAAATGTAGTCTGTTGATGTAACCCTTCGGTGCTAGAGAGCACTGGCAGAAATATCAGTGGAGCTGGTACATATATGAATGGAAACAAGTGTGAACAACATGCCTATTTAAAGAAGATGCTCAAAGTTGCAACCAGCAACAGCATTGCATGCCTGACAGCGTCAAAGCATTGCTGTACATGTTGAAAGATTCACGGAATTTAACGAACAGTTGCAGCAGTGACAGCAATTCTTGCAATGAGGTCTTCATCTAAACCAATGGGAGTCTTATACATGAGGTTCTTCATGTGTCTCCAGAGGAAGAAATCAATACATGTTAAATCGAGTGATCCTGGTGACCAGGCGATGGGTCCACCCCAGCCTATCCATCAGCCCCCAAAGTGCCGTTCAGATAATCCCACACATCATTGGTGAAGTGTGCTGGCACCCCATCATGTTGTAACCATATTTGTCTGCAAATAGCCATGGGAACATCTTCCAGCAGTCCCGGTAACTTTTCTTCAAGAAATACCTGATAAATCTGCCTGTTGAGTCGGGGAGGCAGCAGGTATGACCCAATCAAAATGTCATGGATGATACCCGCCTAAATATTGATGGTGAACTGTTGTTGAGAACCATGCACCATTGAGGCATGTGGATTTTTGTGCACCCAAACTTGAGAATTGTGCACATTAAACACACCTTCACATGTGAAAGAGGTCTCATCTGAGAAGGGCATGAGCTGGAAAATCTGGCAGCACCACGGTCTGCTGCAGAAACTAGTGCACGAATTCCACAAGAAGAGGGTAATATTGAGGTTGCAATGTCTGGACTCTGACAATGAGAGGTGTAACCATGGGCATCTGCAGAAAATTTTCCAGGGGGGGGGGGAGGGCAAAGCTTAGAGACAAATAATTATATCAATAAATTTTTATTTAATTATTCAATTTTTTAGGGGGGGGGTTTCACAAGTAGATTATAAAATATAAAATATAGTATTGCATCAATACAAAAACACATACATAAGGTATATAAATTAATTACGGTCAAATTGTTACAATTATAATTTGTGGAATTTTTTTACTCGATCCCAGGGGGAGGGTATCCCATATGCCACCCTCTGCAGACACCATGGGTATAACTGCTGCTCATGAAACACTTTCTACACCAGGGCATGGTTCACACTGAAGCTACATGCAACAGCTAGCATGCTTGTGCCTGGATTGTCCTCAGTCCACCGTAGGATCTCTTCTTCCATGTCAGGAGTGTGCGTGGTTCTCTCCTGACCGGTGTCATGCATGTTTGCATGGAATGTTCGTTTCTTGCAATTGCTGGTGTAAATGTTTGGTGGTTTGACACATATCTGTTTGGGAAGCACTGTCGGTACAACCTCACAGCAGCTCTTCCATTTCCATTGACAGACCCCATACACCAGATGCATGTCAGCAATCTCAGCAGTTGTGAAACACTCCATGTTACATGAATATGTCTGATTTATGAATGCAAATGGCAAACACAAGTCCATTCTCCGTTCCCAATTCACCCCTCTAGCCAATTGCAGCCCCACCAAACAGCACCTCTAGCACTGAAGTGTTACGTCAGCACACATATATTCATAGATGAAAAAAGTTTGTCTTGGTGTTCCCTATCTCCCATTGAAATTTGTACAGAGAGTTTTGAAACACCCAGTATATATACTTCCCTGATATATATAAATATTTTTAAATAAAGTATAAGCTTTTTAATCAGTCTTTAGAAATTAAAATTAATACACATCATTTAGCCTTTGATAAGTTTTCCAGTTATATTTTTGATTTTATTAATGAATCATCCTTTTTCACTCATTTGCAACACTTAAAGCAGAGAATTAGACTAGAAGCTACTCCTAGCTTTTATAGACTCTCTAATACAAGGACATGCTACATTAAGACCAAGTCAGGTGTAATTGACCACTGCCTCAGAGTTAACACACCAAATATGCCTGCTGGAACAGTAACTAGCTCCCTACCCACTATGCCAATTTAAGGACTTTATCAGCAGTATCTTAGCATTTATAATGATGTAGTTCAAGAATTTTTAGTTCTATGAATTATTTCAATTATATTCCCACTCAATATAATATTAAAATTTTATTTTTGTTATAAAAAAAGGATAATTATTTTACAGTTTGTAACATCCTATAATATTAAGATTTAAAAAATTATTTAGCAACATGCAGCCGTCCCATGGCCGAGTGGTTAGCACGCTTGGCTACTGATCTAAGGGACCTGGGTTCGAGCCCCAGATTAGGCATGGATGTGTGTGTTGTTTTTCTGCTGAGGGCCTGCCATCCTCTCAGATCTCCTACTGTGGCATATAAACTGACAGGCTCCTGTCAGACCTCTGTGGCACGCAGCTGCTTGAGGGGGTATTTATTTTTTATTTATTTTTATATTTGTATACATGTTTTATATATCTATAAGAGAAACTTTTCCCTCTAACTGGGCACAGTAATGTTTACAATGATTTGGGCAAGGGCAGGCATGGACTCAATAATGTTGAGTGGGCTCAGGCTTGAAAATTTGAGTTCAAATTCATACACAGTGGCCAAACCCACCTTATTTTATATCAGTGGAAAGCTAATTTTGAAACTCCAAAATTTCTAAAATAAGCAATTTATTAAACACGATTTAAGATAAAGATCTCAATAAAATCTATCTAAATTTCGATTTTTCAAAAATATTCATTCAGCATTTTTAAGAGATATGGAAGTTTGAATATTTAACAGCAGCAATTCAATTTTATGAAACTTATATAATTTTTTCTGTGGAAAATATTAGTTTTGCTGATCCATGGGTCTCGAACTCATGTCTCTCCAGGTTTATAACTCTTGCACAAATCTGGAGAAACACGAATTCAAGTCTCACAGATTGATAAAAACTCGTTTTTTCCACAAAAATTATTTATTGATTTAATGACTTACATTACAACAGGTAATCTGTGTATTTACAAGGTACTTATTTTTATTGATTGGTTTGAAAAAATACTTCTTAAACTTCTGAAGTTAATTCCTGTGTCTGAATTGAGGCCTTTATACTCAATTACATCTTCCTATATATCATCTATTTTAAAAATGACAGAACTTGGAAATTAGCCTCCTCTTTAGGTATGGTGGTCATAATTAAATGGCCACTGAATGTATAAGAGAATATCATACAAAAGTATGTATATAAATCTGTATAGTAATGATATAGAAAAACACATAAGGTAAAAATGGCTTGCATACTTTCAGTATAAACATTAAAGATTGAATCAGAAACAGAGATAAAAAGAATACTATAAAGCAGTAGTATAGCTGGAGAATGGGAATGATTTAAAAAAAATCACTATTAGTCCCACACAATTTAAATTTTCACTTCCAAATATTCTGCCATACTACTGCTCAAAAGTACATAAAAATTGATAACAAGAGCTCTTATACTAAACTTTATGATTATGAAAAATATATATATATCATTTCACCAATTGATGATGCAATGCAGTTCAAGAATGTTGAACCAGATATGATAAATCTACATCAGTTTTCAAATATATTATTATATATATTTAAATACATAGTTTACATATACAAGTACTTTTTTAAACTGATTAAAAAAAAAATTTTTTTACCTATGTTTCTAATCAAAGTACATGAAAAAATTATTATGACTTGTAGAAAATATTTTTGATAGTCTTTGAAGATAAAATGAATATGGATGTACAACTCATTTTATCTACGACTTTCGTGCCCATAAATGAATTACAAATGAGTAGTAAAGTGTCACAGGAGATGTCCTGTAAACATGGGTTGAGTTGTTTTACTTCTGAGTGGCACATTTTTGCATACCATTGGCTACATGGCCAGGTTACAAAGACCCCAAGGGTTCAGAGAAGGTTGAGGTAAGGGTAAGATGACCAGATTTTTAGAAAGACAAACCAGGAAAAAATAAGAAACATTTTTTGACATAAATCATAATATGTTTTTATCTATTATTATATAAATTATATATGTATGTACATATGATATATATATTGGGAAACATTTTGCTATTAGATATGCACTTTAGACAAAAATCATTTTATAATGTAGAATTAATAACATATTTTTCTAAGTTAAGAATTTTTTTGAGGAAATTTTTATCCTTTGACATTCTGTTATAAAAGTCTAAACAACACTTATCTTTAGAGTTAAATTTTACTGAAATTATTGCTTTTATAGTATTAACATTCATTCTGTTTTTATCTTCCATCCAAATATTGCTTACATACTAAATGCTCTTTCAATTGGACTCTTAGTTCCTGGCAAACTGAAAGAAAATTCAACAATTAACTTTGCACATTGACTAGGGATAAACTTTTAATCAAAATGTTCGAAAATTTTTCGCAATTCATCACCACTTAATTTTTCTTTAAAAACTTCTTTATCCTCATTGTTTCAGTAGACAGAGATTCTTCATTGATTGCAGATAGTTTGTGTATGGAAATGTTTAGGAATTTATATACTATGTCCGTTGATTTTGAAACATCAGCACACTTCGGTATTGTATTTAGTAAAACCCACTGAAAAATGGAACCACAATGGAGCAATTTGTCCATTCTTCTAAATAATTTAAAGACATGTGAGAGAATTCATGAACTTGTCAGATTCTAGTAATCCCTCATCAACAAATTTACCAACCATAGTAAATAATTTTATGCCAATAAATTTTTCTTCCCTACCATTCCATTAGCTGAATTTTCATATTGGTCAGAACCACATATACTTCCATTATCATAACATTTTGTTCCTCAATTTTTTAATATAGTATCACTAAATATTTGTAATTTAGTTGAAACTGAAGCCATAATTCTGATGTAGGGTCTTCAAAAAACTTACAGATTACAATTGGGCAATCATTTTCCGAAAGAAAAAATTATTTAAAGCCTGGATAAACATCAATTATTCTCTTAATAGCTGGTAAAAGTGCCAGCCAATGGGTAGAACTATATCCAAGTAACTGCTTATATTCTGTTTTGGCAAATAGACAAATTTCTTTCAATCTCTCTACTCGAACACTATAAATATAAAAATACTTGTATATCCTTACAACTAAAGCCTCCAAGTCATAAAGAAGCTGATCTACTGCTAACTGACTGGCATTATTAATAATATGAGCAGCACACCCTATTACTAATAAATCAGATCCAATACTTTCTCTCAATCGGTTTAATACATTATTTTGCCCTTTTTGCTTTGATCCACACATCATGCTATGGTATTGTCTGAACCAAATGCAATGAATTCATTTGTCAGATTATTCTCATTTGAACTTCTATTAAATAGTTTTTAATTAAAATATAGGTTTCTCCAGAAAGATCCTTATTCAAGGATCTTTCTCATATTCATGATCTTAAAGGATCTCATATTCATGAGGGCCTTTAATTGAATGCCTTCGAACACTTTGAAATATTTCACCATAGTAGGAGCTAACAATCTCTTTGTGATTGCATGTATCTGTAGATATTGAAATAAATTGCATTCAGCCAAATCAGTTTTAACATCTTGCTCTATCACCAGAAAAATTATATTCAAAACAATCACTTCAGTTTTTGTACAGGCACAGCTGAATTTTTTTCATACATTGCTCACATGAGCTGACACATATAATTTGCAGACATAAACTACAATTGTGCATGATGGCATTAAATGCATGCATAGCTTCTTTCACAGCCAAAAGAAATTCTTCTTTTTCCATCTCTAGTTTTCTAAAAAAGACAATAGTTTGACATGAGCTTGCCACAGTAAGAGATCTCTGAGGCTTGTTGCTTTAAACATGGTCATTAATATCTGATCCACCACGAGCAACAGAAAATTTTGTTCTCCAAATATCGCATATCACTTCCTGCTCATTGTGAATTTTATTTCCTTAATAAAACTGAACTTCTTCTGTAAGCCTTCATTAAATTTACATTTTCTTTTAGAAGCCATATCATGCACAGTGAACATTTAGAAAATTATTACCATTTATCATAAAAACACTCACAATTATCACTCAGATGGTAACAAACTTAAAAAACATATCATTAAATCACTGGTAGGCACAGACCTCACTGACAAGTGGCCACTTACTGGCCATCTCCCATCTGATTGTTTGTTTTTAGACTATCACACATGTGCATAAGCTTGCATGAACGGTACCATTTATTAGAAATAAGTATATAAAATTGATACTTCTGTGGCTTGTAAGGGAGTGACATGTAAATGTTATTATTTTCCTGTTTATTATTTATTTCTTATGTTTGATACACTTTCATTATCGTAACATAATCTCAGTGAAAGATTTATAGGTCTTATTCTGGAAGATTTTAGTGTCTGATGTTTGATTTAATGGTAGAACACTCTGGCATGTAACTAGAGAGTTGCAGGCTCGATTCCCGCCACATTAGTGATAAAATTTTTTTAGATGATTTTAATAATTGTTGAAGTCTATTTCTACAGATAATCTGTGTCTTTATTATGGATGGACCTCACTTTTGTTTTTCATCGTACATTTGAAAGCTGGGATAAAACTGGTATCTTTTGGGAACAGGGACAGAAGATATAAAATGGGATATATGGTCACCTTAGGTAAGGGGACCCACTAAACAGCTGTTAGAAGATAGATGGCAGCCTCCTGACAACAACATACAGTGTGTTCTTTAACATGCACAGAGTATGGCTCTCTGGCACACAGGGTCATTGTTTAATGTCCCATCTGACAGACAGCAGCTTTTCCAAGTCCATCAGTGTTCCATATTGAGCATGGAGAGGGTGGGAATTTTTGTGGAGATAAATCTCAAAAGCCATATCGTGCACAGTTTGTCCCAAGTGGGACTCAAACATGAGAACTGCAGATTATGAGCCTGGCAAGCTACTGACTGAGCTACCCCAGTCCCCTTGTAGATATGGGACTCAAGAAACAGCTGAAAAAATCTCACTTATAACAAAACTAAATTTTTTCAGCTAACCATTTCATGAATTATACATTGTTCTTTTTATCAAACAGCTTGATAACACTGAAACCTAATAAAATTACAAGTCAATACAAATAGCTAAGAGCAAAGGCATATCTGGAAGATTCCAGAGGTCACTTTAAAACAAAGTTTCTTTCAGTTAATTCATTATCCTGAAAGTTTTTAATGCTGTACACAATGAATATTTTGTAATGACAAAAAATATATACATAGTATAAGAATAAATTAGCATACTTGTACAATGTGTGACTTTGATGGTTCAATCCAAACATCAGGCCTTTCTTTTCTGCCACCACCAATCACAATATTTTTGGGAGGATTTCTGGGATTGAATACTTGCCAATGTTGGCTCAAATTTCCTAATAATTCATTTAATTCCTTCATTGAATATCCTGATCCAACTTTAGCCACAGAATAAAATGTACTAGGTTTGTCATCTGTTTAACAATAAGAGTGAAAAATTATGCATAAAACTTTCCTGAATTAAAATAGCCTGTAAAAAACTTATATATATATTTATGTCCTTTTGTTCTAAAAATAAAACTGCTGTTTTAGTTATGACTGTAACTGTTGTTTTAATAAGCCTAAGAAATTCTGTTTTAAATTATCTCATTCTGTAAACAAAGAAATATTGCACATTCACAAAAGGAGCATTCAGAAAAGCAAAGAAGACAACACCATAAGAAATAATATGATTGGAAAACTTAAGTATATTAGAGATGAAAAAAAAACTTAATCCTGATTTCAGTTAACAGGTCTATACTTAAACACATACACATACATAGATATGATAGATTATGCATACATGAACTTCAAACATTTGAAGTTTTTAATTGTAAATGGATCATACATCAAAGAGCCAAAACTTTATGACCAGTGCTTCTTTATGCAAATCAGAGCAACTGCAGGCAAACAATGGCATGTGTGAAGGTCATGAAATGGTATAAATAACACCTGATACTGAGCTCTGTTAATCAGTGTTATTCTTGTTCTTCAGATAGAAAAGGCAGCAGACTTAAGTGAGTTTGACAAAGGCCAAATTGTAATAGGCAGATGACTGGGTCAGAGCATTTCCAACACAGTAAGGCTTGTGGGGTGCTCATGGTCAGCTGTGGTTAGTACCTCAAAAAGTGGTCCAAGGAGGGAAAAACCACGAACCACCCAGCAAGGTGTGGGCTGACCACAGCTCATCAATGCTAGAGGTGAGAGAAGGCTATGCCATATGCTACAAGCCAACAGAAGGGATACTGTGACATAACTCGCCTGAAATTTGAATGCTGGTGATGGGAGTAATGTGTCACAACATACAGTACATCGAACCCTGATGAAAAATGGGCTGTGTAACCGCAGGCTGCTCTGAGTGTCCATGCTAACCTCAGTTCACCATCGAAAGTACCTACAATGGGCACATGAGCATCAAAACTAGACCTTGAATGATTGGAGGAAGGTCATCTGGTCTGATGAATCTCATTTCCTGTTGCACTATGTGGACAGCCAGGTACATTTGCATCATTTACCTGAGGAAGTGTTAGCACCAGGATGCACCATGGGATGAAAGCAAGCCAGTGGAGGAAGTGTAATGCTTTGGGCAATGTTCTGCTGGGAAACCATGGGTCCAGTCATTCATGTGCAGGGAACTATGACGTCTACCACCTACCTAAACATAATTGTAGCCCAGGTACATCCTTTCATGGCAATGGTATTCCCCTTTAGTAGTGCTTCTTTCAGCAGGATAATGAGCTATGCCACACTGCCTGGATTGTTCAAGAATGGTTTGTGGAACATGAGGAAGACTTCCAGGTATTACCCTGGCCTCCAAATTCCCCAGACATCAATCCAATTGAGCATCTGTGGTTTTGTGTTGAAACAGCATATCCAATCTGGGGCAGCTCAACCATGTAACTTACAAGAGTTAAAGGATCTGCTGGTAATGTGTTGGTACCAGATACCACAAGATACCTTTAGAAATCTTGTAGCATCCATGCCTCACCAGGTAAGAGCTGTTTTGACGGCATGTGGAGGGCCAACAACATATTTGGCAGGTGGTCATAATGTCATAATCAGTCTCATCACTTAAAACATGCAAATTTCATTTTGTGTCAAAATGACACAAAAATGGGTTAAAAATGCCAATGTCTTAATCACTAGTCATATTTTAGTATAGTTCAATCAACTTTCAATTAATTTATTAAACAAATTATATGTATTGTGGTTATAATGATTATACACACACTGGCCACTGAATGAGAAACTTTATGCAGAAGTACATAAACACTTACACAGCGTATATGCAAAATACATGGTCATGTACATCACCACATGATCTAGGCAACTATTTAAGACTGCTGCTCATCAGTAGTGTTGATCTCAATGGGAAAAAATAAAGGATCTTTTGGGGTTTGATAAAGGGCTTATTGTTGGTGCCTGTCTGGCTGGAGGGACAATTTTAAAAACAGCAGAGCTGACTGGTTTCTCAAAAGGCAAGATGTCTCGGGTTTTTAATCAGTGGAAAAATAACCCATATTACTTGTTTAAGAGGCATAAGTGTGGCATGATGACAATCTGTGGGGAACAAGATTACTGTCATCTGAGAAGGCTTATACGGAGAAACAGGACTTCCGGTGTGCAGCAGTTGATGGGAGCATTCAATGAAGGCTGTTCTGACACATATAGCGAACTATGCAGAGGGAATTGAAGAGGATCAGTAGTAGCAGTTGAATGTCTATATGGAAACCACTGATTTCTGCAAAGAACAGGAAAGTTCATCTACAGTGGTGTCAGGAACACCATGACAGGACACTGAAAGACTGAAAAAAAGTCATGTGGTCCAACGAGTCGTGGTACACCTTGTTCTACGACAGTAAGCAGAGAGTTTGGCAGGAGCCCCATGAAGCAATGGACCCAACTTGACTCAAGATTCTGAAGGTGGTTTCATGGTGTAGTGCACATTCTGTTGGTATGGAACGGGTCCCCTGATATTGCTGGAAGGTCAGGTGTCCACCAAGGATTATCTGAACATTGTTGCTGATCAAGTTAATCCTGCAATGTTGACTTCGTATCCAGCAGATGACAGCTGTTTCATGGATGACAATGCTACTGTCCATCACGCGAGATGTGTTCAGCAGTAGTTCAGCGAGCATGACAGTGACTTCCACCATCTTCCCAGGTTATCACAAAGCCTGGATCTGAAGACCATTGAGAATGTATGGGACATGTTGGAAAAACAGATCTGGGAGCAAAGTCCTCTTCCATCAAATCTGAGCCAGTTAAAGGATTGTCTGGTGAATGCCTGATATGCTGGAGATGTAAAGGCACTTCAACACTTGTGGATTCTATGCCAAACTGCATAGTGCTGTAATTCGGGCTAAAGGAGGTTCAACTCAGTATTGAATAAAAGTTTCTAATTCAGTGGCTGGTGTGTCATTACATAATATGTATTGTGATTAATGTAATGATATATTATATATATATGATTATGTAATAAGATTTATTCACGATTATGCTGTGGTAATTAGTTTAAAACATTTAAAGTACGGTTTTTTGGTTTTTTGGGAGCAAGTCTCAAAAGTGAGAGAGTGCTTTACATCTTATAACCCAGTTATAGGTTCTACCTTAAGATTACCCATTTTTCTATACAGCTTATCTATGTGGCTCTTTTCACCTAAGAGCCGCTAGAACAAAATATATAGAATAAGACATATTTACCAATTTTGCTGGTACAATTGTACTTTGCAAACATTTGCAAGAGAGATCGTTAAGTATGCTACCAGTCCGGTTTAATGGAGTACTCAAACAGTTGTTGTTATGCTGGTATATTTGCTGTGAGACAGTCCTTACATGTGAGACAGTCCTTTACATCTTATAACCCAGTTATAGGTAGAACCTATAACTGGGTTATAAGATGTAAAGCACTCTCTCACTTTTGAGACTTGCTCCCAAAAAACCAAAAAACCGTACTTTAAATGTTTTAAACTAATTACCACAGCATAATCGTGAATAAATCTTATTACTATTCTAGCTGTGTGATACCTTAATTTTAATTTATATGATTATGCAAGAAACAGGTAAGTATTTTAAACACTTTTCACCAGGGTTGTATAGATAAATGATTTTATGCAACATGTCAGGATAATTTAATGGCCTTACTATATATGACCTTAACATATTTTAAAAGAATCCATGCACTTCTTTATAAGAGCAGATACGAGACAATTAAAACATTTGAAGTTTTGAAAAGTTCAGTTTTAGGTTAAAAAAAAGAAACACAGGAGCCTCTGTTCAAAGGAGACTTGGGATTTTGCATGGGATTCTCAGTAACTAATGCAAAAAGAGAAATTTTATCAAAATATTTAGTTTATGCATAAAAAATTGCGTATGTATATATATATTCAACTTGGTTACCACAATTTGCTACATATCAAAGGGAGCTGGGCTTGAGCCCCACGTAAGGCGTGGATATTTGTCTTTCTGCCGAGGTCTACCTACTTCACAGACTTTGTCTATGGCATGTTATACTTACAAGCTCCTACAAGACCTCTGTGGACCATCTGTTTGGAGATGAATTAATATATTTACTAGGGGCTCTGCCCTTGTAGCTAGGCCACAAAACCTGAGAGGGGACCACCATTGCCTGATCACCTCACTCGATCCTTCCAAAGAAGTGACTCATCAAAGCTATATCAAAATTTGCATTTATGGATGATGTAACAAAGGATGAAACAGCTTTTGTAGCCAGCTGATAGGGTATATTCATTGATTCACAGCTCTATAAAAACTGCATATACAGATGATAAAAGTTAATACAATTCCTGTATTATGTGCATAATAATTATAAATACATTGGGAAAACTATAACTCTTAAAGCTAGTCTTTCTGGGATATAAACATTTAAAGCACTTCACTTGATTAAAATCATTAGAATGTAACATACAAATTGTATACTGTGTAGGTGCAATCAAGTTGCTATTCAGTGAAAATTAATCTGATAATCTAGTAAACCTGCCTTTCGACATGTAGACAACTGATCATTTCCTTTGGCAACTGGACTCCATTGCACACTTACAGGAAGTGTATTATTATATAGGAGCAGGGATTCTGGCAAATATTGCACAATACATTGTCGTATATATATATATACAGTTACAATTCAAAAGTCATCAGTATCATACTTTAAAATTTTAAGTGTTGTAGAAAACGTTATTAAAAGTTAATCTTTTGTCCATCAGAAGACATAGAGTTTAGAATTTAACACCAAACAATTTCTTTAACAGCACACTATTACAATTTACTTGATTAGAACAATTAGAAGTAACTTATGAATTGTTTATTGTGACAGTGAAGTTGCCATTCAATGAAAATCAATCTTCTGATAATCTAGTAAAATACATTTTGCCTTATAGTTTCCTTTGATGATCTGGCAACAAGGATTGTGTTATACAATTAGCCAATTATTATAGTAGATTTTATGGCATAAGGTGTCGGAAAAATAATGGTGGAATTTCCAGAACCAATATGTAGGAAAATCATATACATATTCAAAAAAGAAATATTTTAATGAAAGCATACCTCAAATAGCTTTAAAAATAATTAGTAAATTTTTATATGTGCACTGTTAGTGACCCTGCATATGTGCAATCAGTATTTCACTTCTTGCTATACTCACTGCAACATATTGCTTGTTATACTCACTGCAACATATTATTCTTGATATTCTCACTGCAACATATTATTCTTGATATTCTCACTGCAACATATTATTGTTGTTTCTCTTATTCTGGCTTTCAAATGATTCCAGTCTCAAATTTTATTCATGTGCATCTAATTCTTTACAAAGCCCTGCAAGGAAATATCAAGGGGTGTCAAATCAGGGATATTTTGTGGCCATAGAATTGGATCCCTTCCCCCCTTCAAATCCATCTGTCAGGAAATGCTGTACTAAGAATTTCTATAGCATTTCTTGAGAAATGTAGTAGTGCATCATCTTGCTAGTGGTCACCTATGAAACTGTTTGAAACTCACATAACATTAATGTGAATATAACATTCAATGTGATGTCTTTTTGTTTATTCAATAATAATAATGATGATGAAAATGTAGGTAAAAACACAGTGTGTTGAATTAAAGAGAGATTAAGTTAACTCTATAAATACTGTAAGTGCTGGACTAGTCTCATGGTATCACGACAAACCAAGTGGTATGAGTATGACTGACCTAAACTTCACCACACCGACCTACAACCCTCAATTACCCCATTAATGTCAAGGAGCCGATTGTTTATCGCGATACCATGTAACTAGTTCAGCACTTACAGTGTTTATAGAGTTAACTTGATCTCTCTTTAATAATAATGAAAGTTTTTAAAAAGAGAAGCAATACCTCCCTACACAATGGAGATAACCTAGAAGCTATATTAGGCTTCTCTTGGTTTTTCATACAACAAACATACAGGGACATATCCACTGGTCTTAATACTCAGATACACTAACCACTAGACCAGGTAGAGGGCAATACTTCCCAAAACCCCACCATTATTTGTTGGACACCCTGTGTGTGTGTGTATATATAAAGTCTTGCAACGCTCCCAAGTGTAAAACACCACAATATATGCAGGAATTGGAGTGGTATTGAGGAATTTTACTTTGGGTATTGAGGAATTTTACTATATACCTTGTATGTTAAAAACCTTAATATCCTGTTATTTTTATTTTACCTATTTGGGGAGAGACAGTAGTGAGATTTGGGCCATCAGTAGAATAAATTTAAAAAATTCACAAATAACTTGCCTGGGTTTCCAGATGGAGCAGCCACAGCTAGAAGAAAATGTGATATAATTTTTGCTCTTCGACCTTCTCCAAAGGAACCACCAATAATGAGAAGATCTAGTTCATCCATTAAATTATCTATATAATCTGGTTTCACTTTCAACCATCCACCACCCTTTCTTGTATTTGGTCGATATACAGATAGAGGATTTTTAATCACAATGCCTTCTTCACGATTATCAATTGCTTCATTCAATGCTTTAATGACATCTTCTCTAAAAAATAAAAATGAATTATTTTACTTAAAACAATAAAACCATATCAAATTTATCTAGAGTTCAAATGTTGTTACAAGGTTATACACATAAATAAAGCTTATAAATTTTAATAAATAACTGCATCTTGAGTTGCTTCTTAATATAAATCCTTTTAGATTTCTGTTGTGTTTAAGTGGCTTTCCTAGTTATGGGATTACCATCATCAGATATTTAAGCTTTGCTGGTCATCACACAATTGTATTTTCAACAAAATTGAAGCACATTTTAGAGTTAGTTGGCAATAAAAATCAAATTCAGATAAAGTGGACTCCGGCATAACAAACTTAACGTAATTTTCTGTGTATAAGATGATACCTTTTTCTAAAATTTTTAGACCAAAAATTGGGGGTCATCTTATACATGGGGGTAACTGGTTGAGAGACCCCATGGTTGCCATGGTGAAACTGCTGGTACCTTGACTCTGTGAACAGGCTTCCGTCAATCACTAGCCTTTGTTAACTCTGTCGATTGACATCATTAACGGCTGATTCTTAAAAATATTACCTAATTACTAAATATACTTTGAATATTTAAAAAAATTCTATTTTATGTTTAAAATATTGATTTCTTAATTTTGGATTAAAAAAAGTAGGGTTCGTCTTATACACTGAAAAATATGGAATTCATTTCATGAAAAGTTTGGCAATGTGAATTTGGGAAATACATGTTAAAGGTCTAATTCATTCAATTCTGGCCACTGAACAATTTCTCCTCTACTGCTGATGCTACATTTTTGGCTTTAAAAATGTAGTTTATAAACTTAAACATTAATTCTTGATAAAGAACATTACAAGAACATGGTAAAACATTAAAATTAATATAAACATAGTAAAAAATTAATAGATAAAACATTACAGTAAAAGCATCATTCAACTTCGTAGCTTTTATTTTGTCCTTATTCAGCAGGATAGTGAAAATGGTTGGTCCATGGCAAGCACACTTGTTTTGTGCAATCACCATTAATTCACTTTTGAATAAAAGAAATATTGAATAAAAGCACAAAGTCTTCAAGAGAACTCTTTCCACAACCAAAAACACAGCAAACAACATTAACAAACTGAGCTCCAAATGCTTGTAAATGGGTGTCGCGCATTGCTGAGTTTACTTAGCATTATGATTGGCCAAAATTGGTGGTCATGTGACTTTATAGGCAATTTGTTATGTTGGGAAAAATTCGTTATGTAAGTCAATAGGGGCCTACAAAAGGCAATTTGTTAAGCGAAAATTCATTATCTGATGACTTTGTTGTGTAGGGGTGCACTGTACTTTGCTTAATACTGCATTAATATAGTTAAACCTCTCAGATCTTCTCCACAAAATAGTTTTGTTTAGCAATTTTTCACTGATAATGTCCATTAATAAATAACCATTTGAGAAAGTTACTAATATTAATACTTGAGCCCATTCATGGCTGCCTGATAATGAAGGGCATCACAGTGGTTTTTGAGGACATCACAAGAGGTGGAATACTTTTGATAAGTTTTAGTATATTATTGGAGGTTGCTTTAGTATACAACTAACAAAAGAATGAAACAATAATTATATATATATATATATTCATTTTTTACTTTTTTTATAACCAGATTAGATATATAATAAAATTTCAGCTTTAAAAAATTTATTTAATACTTCTGAGACTGAGATGGCATTCTCTACTGTCAGTCTCATTTTATCAAAAGTCAAAGATTGTATGAATACAAGCTTATACAATCTCCAGCTTCTTGGCAAAATGGGATGGATGGTACTGGTACCACCACTAGGTTGGTACTGCTACCATCACTGTTGACTTAACAATACTTATCAAATAGTAATGGAATATAGTAGTAGCTTGTCAATCTTAACAGTGTCCAAGATATTCTTGTTCTGCATGCAGCAGAAACTAAAGATAAATTGTCTTTAAAATGGTTAATGTTCTATTATATTATGTATTTAATAATTTGCCTTAGTCAGCAACCAGATTTTAAATTCCACCAAAAAATATAGTCATTATCATTATTTATGCAACCTTACCTTTACAAAAAATATTTTGTGAATCTCAATATTTACTTCTCACAAGTAATGTAGTTTAGGAAAACATAGAAAGCTTTGCCACCAAACATTGTTTAATTTTTCAGTGACATTTCTCATTACACTAACTTTGTTATATTTCAAAATGGATATTCATTTGATAAAAGTATAATTAAAATGGAGTGCTAAATTACAATATAGATTTCATTTTAGTTCCATTTACAAAAGTTGAACATACTACTTACAAACTAAGTGCCTTAAATCTCTTTAAAGTACTTTTAAACCTAATTGTTAGAAATGAATAGGATGATTATTAACACTTTTAAATTATCCAAGTATAAGATTCAGATTCAAATAAATTGGTGAAATGTTAAGTGTATGATATATTTTGAGTATTACATGAACCCAAAGCAAACATAATTATATATTACCTGGTAGATGCTGCAGTCTGTTCAGTAGTCCGAATTCTATTTTCTATTGGTGTAAATACATCTTTCAAATATGAGAGTCTTTCATTGAGAGGGAGATTACTAAGAACCTTATTATTAAGCATTAGAATATCAAACACACAGAAACATGGTCCATAATCACCATCAGGTTCCAACGCTTTGATATCTGCATTTTCTCCCTTGGAAACTGAACAATGGATATTTTTTATTAACTTCAAGAGTTAAACATTAAATATATTAGAAAACTGTAAAGTATATAAAGACTATTATTATTTTAAGAATCACTTTGAAACAGAATAAATAAAAGTATATTTATAAAACTCTATGCTTTATTATACAAAAATATTTTTTACATACAACATTAAATTAAATTTGTCATGAAAGAAGTAAATAAATCTTAATTTTATTGCAAATCTTTTGTGGTCTAATTACTGATTCTTGAACATGAAGTTCACAAGTAAGCCTTCAATAGATTTAGGGAAATGCAGTCAAGCTCTACAGACTAAAAGCAAAAGTTTCCATAATCTTATGCTGCTAATGTAAATAAATTCCAACAGCCAACCTAATAGGGTTAATTGCATTTTTAGTAATATAATCATCAAAACTTTCTTGCATTTGATAATGCTCTATTCCAATATAGTCTGTTATTGCACTGCAATTACTAGTTTCCTATTATTTGTTGTCATTAATTTCTCAAAAATATATCATCCTTCTATATAATGTAGGTTTTATCTGCCTTATTTATCCTTTTATTGATTTATAAAATATACATTGCAAATTGCGATGATTGCATAATCATAGAGTGTATATAAATATTTATCCACTATCAAGCTGTTTTTTAAGTAACGGGAGAAGATGGATGTAGAGGAAAAATTGTCTTGAGCCGGTGATCATCACTTGACCTGCTGATGACATGTTAGGTGCTCTGGCCACTGATCAATTTCTCCTCTACTGCTGATGTTATGCTATATTCCATCTGTCAATCACTGCCTTTTAAGTGCATTTGGGGACTCTATTCTTCAGAGCCATCCCAGTCATGTGTACATAACCAGCCATAAAGGCCTCTTGGTTGCTATTTTTTTTTGTGAGAAAATCTGAATTTGCGTCACCTTTGGTTTGATCAGTAGTACCTTGTATTAAGACATAAAATTCCCAAATCAACATTGGTTTAATGAATATTTATCTACTATCATACTGGTTTAAGTAACAGGTCATCAGGAGATCATGGGTTCAGATCCCACCAGGCTGAAGACATTTTTTTCGACACCCATCTTCTTCTGTTCTTAAAAAAACAGCTTGATAATGATATTGATAGATAAATATTCATTAAATCAATGATGAGCTGTGAATTCGTATGTCTAAACTACATAGAGTATATAGTTATAAAAGTATTTTGTATACTTATACTACACACAGTTTAGAATTTTATTGCTGAAAGACTGTGTAACATAAGTACTTCATTTGTGATTTTGAAAAGTAAGTTACACAACTGATACCTGCACAAAAATAAATAAGAAAGTCATCTGCTCTTAAAAAAACATCAGTAATATGAGAAAGAAGACACCTTTCCAGGACTTCTGCAATTTTTTAAATACTGCAATTAGAATATTAATGAATAAGCTAGTGAACAAATACAATCCTGCAAATTTAAACTCTAAAAATTACAAACTAAAATATTTCAAATCATAAAGCAATTTCATTTCATTTAGTCTATTAAATCAAACTGTTTCTAGCATTAAAAACAATAAATCAGATTTAAAATATTTTTGTGGCCAAGTGGTTAGTGCATTTGGCTACTGATCTAAGGGACCTGGGTTTGAGCCCTGGGTAAGGCATGGATTTGTGTGTTGTTTTTCTGCTGAGGTCCTGCCATCCTCTCAGACCTTCTACTATGGCATATAAACTGACATGGTCCTATCAGACCTCTGGTGGCAAGCAGCTGCTTGAGGGGTATTTATTTATTCATTTTTATTTATAATTGCAGCAGACAACATTAATTTTTATATATATGAGAAGAATTTTCAGTAATTTTAAAATTATTTTGATATGAATTTCATGAAATACCCATTAAAAATGTATAACAGTTTTATATAAAATCATGGCAATGCTGTTTATATTTCTAGATTTTGACAAAAGAAACTGCAGCAGAACAGTTCTATTCAATTTCATCCTCTAATCTTTTCAACATGATTAAATTACCATAGAAATTAAATATGAACTCTAATTGCACTTAATTCAGAATCAAATACTTAACGTTTTTCCTATAACCCTTTTAGCTCTATTATTAAAAAAATAGAGAAAAAATATCTTCAAGAAAATGTATGGGAGCAATTCAGAATAAATAGTAAATATTTTGTGTCTCAAATCCAGATGATTTTCAATAGCCTAGTATAAAAGTTAAAAACTCATTACTAACATAACTAATGACTGGTATAATTCTCAATTCTTTACCTTTTCTACATGTAGTTTTCTTTTACGATATTAATTTAAAAGCTGAATTGAAGCTTCCCAGACAAATAAGAACATTCTAGAAGATTTATGTTGATACAAGTTTCTCATACACACATTTGATGTAATATAGTAGCTGACATTTCACAGTAAAAGTGACAAGTGATCAAATTAGATTAAGCACAACTCCCAACTTTCAGCAGAATGTTAAAATTTAGAGCATTTAAATTAGCATGCAGAAAAACCCTCAGTAACACTGATATGTGATTTTATACACTAGTTCATTAAACATCTTGAGTAGATATGTTTTTAATCAAAACCTGATGTCAAAATCATATTTTAAAACTGTGTCCGTGTATCACTGAGAACATACCCCTATGTAGAGTAAAATTGTGCAAAGCATGTTCACAATTATTAAAAAATAATTGTGAACAATGTAGAGTAAAAAATTATATTTTAGTGATATATTGCAAATGTAGAAAGTTCACAATTTGCAATATATTACTAAAAGCATACAGTACTTATATAAGAACACAATATGCTTTCCAAAAATCAAGTACATGCACTTAGGGAAAGAAAATACACTGAAGTGCCATTGAATTAGGGATAGGAGACATCCAAATTCAGTACCACAAGTCCCGCATTTGCACGCATGCATGGCTGAAACTCTGGTCATATATAGCTGTCAGCTTTGGCTTCCCCAAGCATTCATCATGAAAAGCAAAATGAGAAAGGCACAGGATTTAGATGCATTTGGCAGAGGGCAGATCGTAGGTGCCTGACGGATGGGACACAATCTCTGAAATTGTCACTGAACTTGGATTTTCTTGTATGACAGTTTCAATAGTTTTCCAGGAATATGAAAATTCCAGCAAAAACACAAGCACCTGGACAAACTGTAAAGGACAACCAGCCTTGAATGATCACAGGCTTCGCTGTCTGACCTGCATCGTACAAACCGATAGGGGCCAGACATTATCTGAAATCACCTCCCATCTGAACACAGATTCCAGCTGGGAAGTCAGTGCACATACTGTGCAAAGCTCACTTCATTGTCTTGGTTTCGGGAGCCGCTGACCTATGAGAGTCCCCCTTCTAACAGCATAACACCAGGCTCAATGCCTTGCCTGGGCTAAAGAACATCGAGAATTGGCAACAGATAGCCTGGAGTGATGAATCTTGATTTAAACTTCATCATGCCAATGGGAGACTGAGGGTATGGCACCAACCCCATGAGGCCATGGATCCTGCATGTCAGGTCGGAACAGTACAAGTTGGTGGTGGCTCAGTGATGGCTTGGAGTGTTTTCAGTTGGATGTCTGTGGGGCCTTTGGTACGTGTACTGATGACTCTCAATGCATCCTGGTGCATAGAACTCACGGCTGACCATTTACACCCATTTACAGCCATCATGCATCCCAATGGAGATGGTGTCTACCAGCAAGACAACTGTTCATCTCACAGGTCCAGGTTGGCTACTGCATGGTTGCACGAGCATTCTGCCGAGTCTGAAATAATGAATTGGCCACCTAGAAGCCCAGATTTAAAGCCCATCAAAAATCTTTGGGATACCATCCAGAAGTGTTTGGGCCCATGTACCATCAGCGACAACCTTGAAAGAATTGTGGACAGTTCTGGAGGATGCATGGGTCACTATACCTGTGGAACATTTATGCAAACTTGTGGAGTCCTTGCCTCATTGTATGGCAGTTGTTATCAGGGCCAGAGGGGGTCCAACACATTACTAGGTTGTTATCCCTAATTCAATGGCACTTCAGTGCATATGTGGGTTGAAAGATATTTTGAATTGCTATAAAATTTTTGTTAGATCAAAATGAAAAATTGTTAAGTAAAATCCCAATTAGCACTCAGCATAGTCATTTATAAAAATTTTGCTTCAGGATTCAGGTACATAAAATGTACACCAATTTTCATCTCTGCTGTAAAATATGGTAAACTTTATTCTGCATGAATTATTGCTACTCAATGTTGTTTATAAACATGACAAAATATAGCACAAAAGTAGCTTTTACAAAAATATTATGAAATAAAAGGTGCATCATTTGTTCTCAGTGTCAAGAACTCACCAATGCAATTTAATTTGCTGCTGTATATTACCATTTCTCCATCTAAAATACAGTTTGAAACATTACTTTTGAAACAGTTGGAAATAAAAGGTGTAAGTGTTCCTTCTAGTGGTGAACTTCCATAGACAGCAGTACAATCATGACCACTGTGAAATAAAAAACAAATGCTGAAATATTCTGTAAGTTAATGGAGTTAGGAAATTGCATATTCTTGTAAATACTAAATCATTTCTATTTAAGTTCAAATAAATTAAAAGTTTACATTAAAGCTATTTATTTTTATACAATACTGTGAATGAGAGAAAATTTAAGAATATTTCTGCACACATAATACAAAAAATAATAAAAAAACCACAATGTAAAAGATTAAACTTAATTTTAATCAACAGTAAATTGTAAAAAACTATATAATAAAATTAAGTTTACAAAAAAAGAAATTTCATATAACAACTACAAAACAATGTTTTCTTAAATATAAGTCAATACTTTCCTATTCAAATACTGATAAGTCTAGAAATCTAAACAAAGCACTTGAAAATTGCTTATAACAACAATCACAGATATAAACCCTTTTTGCTTTTCTCTAATGCAGTCTTAGTGATCAAAATATATCACATTGGCCTCTCTACCCCTGTCAGATATATTATTAAGAATATATCAACAGTAAGAAGTTTAAAAATTTCATTTTCACTTTCAAAAATATGTTATTTTATAACTATACTATTACCTCTATCTTAGTAATCAGGAGTCACATAGAGGGGCAAATCTGCATGTTTATAGTTAGTCCACAATACAAATATAAATTAAATTTGTAACAGAAAATTACTTTTTTAACGAAATTAGTCATTCAACTTGTACAGTCTGTTGCAGAGCCATTTACGATATATCCAAAGGTCAAAAGATAAAATATAAAACTTTATCACTTCAAGAGTGTAATTAAAAAAATAACACTGAAAGAGGGGGAAGTGCTGCATAAAAAAAATGCATGATATTTGGAAGTGTTTATAGTGATGATAAAAAAATTTAAGCAATAAATAGTAAATTCACAGAACACTCTGGCATGAATCTGGGGAGATGTGGGTTCAAATCTCGCATGCCAGTAAAACGCATTTTTTCCACTAAATTATTTTAAGTTTTAAGAATTCATTTATTTTTACTATCAAAGTCTGTTGATGATACATTATGCAGTATTTTGTTAACAAAGATGAAAAAAATGCATCTATATTAAGAGAAATTCCTTTAATCTGTTGGCTATACTAAGCCAACAGATAAATGGAAATGATTTGTTGAGCCTAATTTTTATTATTCAACACTCAATAACTTGGACATGCTTTCGCATGGATTAATTCAGATTACTGAGACTTTGCTTTATACAGTATAAATTTGAAATATGTAAACACTTATTATAAAAACAACTGTAATTAGCTGTTTAATACTTTGTTTCTTACTATTATGTTAACCTTTTACCTGGTGTCATAATGCTAAAGTAATTCCATCGATATGTGAAGCTTTTTAAACCAAATGAGCCCAAAATGCATATAGTCAAAATTTGTTTTGCAGCATCTATGTTTGGTAATCACACAGCAAGAGCAGGCAGACTAAAAAAGTGCATCAAAGCATCTAAGCCCATCTTTGTCAGGGATTAGGTAAAATTGCATAAAAGTTTTTGTTTTCATTAAACCTTTAACTGATTTATATTTCAAGCAAATCTAGTTAGCAATAAAAAAAAACAATGAAGAAATTGATAGTTGGAAAGGTGAAAATCTAATGAAGTCATTATATTATTTTTTTTCATATAAAACATTTAACAAAAAATTCAGAAATGATCAGACTATGCATTACATTGAATTAAATTATATGAGATGTAATGCTAAAATATCATGTTCTTTTACAAACATATCATGAATAGAAATGTGCAAAAAATTAGCGAACTGTAAATATGAATATACAATACGTACGCTCTAGAAAAATATTTGTACATGTTTTCTTGCTTATGAAGTTGAACTCGCTCTCCATCATATTTAACCTCTATGACAAATGGTTGATTCTGCATTCGTTTTTCAACCTGAAACAATATTAAAAAGTGTACTTTAGTATGCATTGTATAACATACTGAATACTGCTTTTCCATTCATTTAATGGCAAATTTCTTTGAAGAAATAAGTTTTCTCTAATCACATTTTTTTAAATTAAAATAACATAAAATAATTAGTGAACTTTTCACAGAAAAAATACTTTTAAATGCACTATCTGCTAAAGAATGACATGCAAATAAGTCTAAAGAATTTAAAGTTGTTTAATAATCAAAATTGAGTTAATTAAATATAGGGCTATGATCAGAGCTGTTGCTAGATTAGATCATGTCCTGAGGAAAAAAATTAAATATCGCCCCTGATAATAAGACAAAAATATAAGAAAATCTTTTAATTAATATTAATAAATAAGCAAACATTTAATTAATATTAATGTATAATTATTTTGCATTAATGTTTCTCTTGTAATAAAACCAAAATAGCAATTGAATATTTGCTCTACGGGGATATCAAAAGCACTGTTCCTACCGGCGCTTCATCAGGTGGGAAATGAGGAACTTAATGCAGGAGAGGCAGTTGGTTGGTGAGTGCAGGGGAGGGGTGGGGTGCCATAAATTGACATGTCAGTGGTTCAACTCCGAGGATCAGAGTGGTTGGCGGAAGTGCAGGTGGCAGTAATGCAATCTGCATGTAACAGAGGTTGGGAGAGGGTGTGGGCAGGGGCATAGCCATGGGGGGATAGGGGGGAGGCTCCCTCCCCAAAGTAACTCGGAGTTGGCAAAATTCGAAGCGACTTCGTAAAATCTAGGTGAGTTGTGAAAATTTATAATTTTTTGGGGGAAAATTAAGGGGAGTTTTCAAAATCGAGGCAACTTGGCAAATCTAAGGCAGTTTGGAAAATGGAGAGATGGCAAAATTTAGAGCAGTTGGAAAATTCGAAGCCACCTAGTAAAATACAGGTGAGTTGGCAAAATCTTGGGGAGTTGGCAAAATTCAGGTGAGATGTAAAAATTGGGATTTTTTCTGCAAAATCATGGCGAGTTGGCAAAATTCGGAGTGACTTGGGAAAATCGTGGGGAGTTGGCAAAATTCAGGTGAGATGGCAAAATTCAGGTGAGATGGCAAAATTTAGAGCAGTTGGAAAATTCGAAGCCACCTAGTAAAATACAGGTGAGTTGGCAAAATCTTGGGGAGTTGGCAAAATTCAGGTGAGATGTAAAAATTGGGATTTTTTCTGCAAAATCATGGCGAGTTGGCAAAATTCGGAGTGACTTGGGAAAATCGTGGGGAGTTGGCAAAATTCAGGTGAGATGTAAAAATTAGGATTTTTTTCTGTAAAATTATGGCGAGTTGGCAAAATTCGGAGTGACTTGGCAAAATTGTGGAGAGTTGACAAAATTCAGGTGAGATGTAAAAATTGCAATATTTTTTCTGTAAAATTATAGCGTGTTGGCAAAATTGAGGCAACTTTGCAATATCTAGGAGAGTTGGCAAATCTTGGGGGAGTTGGCAAAGTTGAGAGTGGCTTTGCAAAAATCAGGTGTGATGAAAAATTGGGATTTTTTTGATGTAAAATTGTGGTGAGATGGTAAAATTGAGGAAACTTGGCAAAAATCTAGGGCATTTGGCAAAATTCGAATCCACTTGGTAAAATACGGGAGATTTATAAAAATTGGGATTGTTTTTGTGAAATTAAGGAGAGTTGACAAAAATCGAGAAAATTTGCAAAATCTAGGGAAGTTGGCAAAATTGAAGCCACTTGGTAAAATACAGAGGAGTTATGAAAATTGTGCCTTTCTTGTGCAATTAAGGAGAGTTGATAAAATTTGAAGTGACTTGGCAAATTCAGGAAAGATGTAAAAATTGCGATTTTTTCTGTAAAATTACGGCGAGTTGGCAAAAACTAGAGTAGTCAGCAAAATTCAAATCCACTTGGTAAAATATAGGCGAGTTGTGAAAATTGAGATTTGTTTTGTGAAATTAAGGAGTGTTGGACAAATTATTGAGGAAACAACAAAATGTAGGGCAGTTGGCAAAATTCGAATCCACTTGCAAAATATGGGCAAGTTGTGATAATTGGGATTGGGTTTGTGAAATTTAGGAAAGTTGATTAAAATCGAGAAAAATTGGCAAAATGTTGGGGAGTTTGAAGTGATTTGGCAAATTTAGGAGAGATGTAAATTAGGGATTAGTTTCATGAAATTAAGGAGAGTCGGTGAAATCAAAGTAAAACTCACACTGACTTGCTACAATTCAGACAAGATGTAAATAGATGTAAATATTGGTATTATTTCTGTGAAATTATGGCTAGTTGGCAAAATTGGAAGTTAAATGGCAAAATGCAGGAGAATGCTCAAGTATTCAGTTACTTTAGCTGGGTATATTTCATAAAATTTTGTATTGATACATATCTATGTTGAATAAAAATTGAATTGAGTTGTGAAAATTGCCTCCCCCTCCCTCCACGGAGTGTAAATTTAAGTAAGTTTGCGCAGTTGGCAAAATTTGAACTTCGAGTTGGAAAAGTTTTGATTTCTCCTCCCCCCAACCATAGTCCTTCGCTACGCCCCTGGGTGTAGGATAATGGGAAATTACCAAGATCTGCATATGTCGAGGGAAGCATCACTATTTGTGTGTAGTAATTTATATTTATAATGAATGGGGTACCCCCACTCATTATAAATATGAATATGAATATTTATAATGAGTGGGATACCCCACTCATTAATATTCATTTCATTCATATTATTATTCATTTCATTCATATTATTATTATTATTATTATTATTATTATTATTATTATTATTATTATTATTATTATTCATTTCATTCATATTATTCATTTCATTCATAATATGAATTATTTATTTCATTCATATTATTAATACTCATTATAAATATGAAATACTACCCACAAATGGTGATGCTTCCCTTACATACACAGATCTTGGTGATTTCCCATAATCCCACACCCTCTCCCAACCTCCGTTACATGCAGATCGCATTACCGCCACCTGCACTTCAGCTGACCACTCCAATCCTCGGAGCTGAACCACTGACATGTCAATTTATGGCACCCCACCCCTCCCGCACACTCACCAACCAACTGCCTCTCCTGCATTAAGTTCCTCACTTCCCACCTGATGAGGCGTCGATAGGAACGACGCAAAACATGCATCGTGGATCTAAAACTTTTTTAGGCACTCTATGCTATCAAAAAGTAAAAAATAATTATTTCATTTGCCAATGTGGGTAGACCATTGACAGCCATTATCATTATTTTAATCTCCACTGAGACGTCACTTGCCAGCAAGAACGTCGAATTTTAAATTTCTCACCAAAAGCATTCCAAGAAGCTCCCGTTACTTCCCATCCTCTACAGCATTGGTACGTAAATCTCTCTTTAATAATTATTGATACTTGATAGCATAGTCCATGTGTTGAAGTGCTTAAAAACATTTAACAGTGTCATAGAGAATTAAATTACTTTACTTTAAATAGTAATATAATGCTCCAAAAATTTTTAGATTAGTCAAATAAATTTGGGACTGAAAGGCTTAGATAAACTGTTTACAGTATCAGGATAAAATTATTTTTAATTTGTTTCTTACTGGACCACTCTAACATTTATCTGGTAAGGAAAAGAAATAAAAATATGAAAAATAATATATATAATTCAATATGAAAATAGCAATAACTTACTTGCTCAGGTAATGCTTGCTCTCCTAACATTGGGCGAAAAGGAGTAAAAAGGGAAATTTCTATTTCGTGCAAACGTACAGAAGGATCTTTCAGTTGAGTGCATACCTACAGTTTAGAGAAGTTAAATTGAAAAAGCAATATTTAGATATTTGGACACAGCCACATTTTTCATTTTCTAAACTTTTAAGTTCAAACAAAACGTAAAATTTAAACAAAATAATTGTATTTTGGTTAAGCATTAAAAATAGTTTTTCAAAATATTGCTACGGATCATAGAGTTAAATTTAAATGTGTCAAAGCAAGAATAGTGATGAATTATCAACCAATAATACACAATAATTAAAATGTCTCTTTAGTTGCAAATATGAAGTGCCATATTCAAAATCCAATTAGCATTATGTGAATGGAGGACAAAAACATTTATGTTAAGGTTCTCTATTGCCTGGAGTGGAGATTGGCTCAGTGATAGCCATCTCCACTCCAGCTTGGCTTGAAATCTATAGTTCCCACATTTGAATCCAAACTGTGAAGTGTTGAGATTTAACTCCACTATTCCCATCTGTCCTTGGTGAGAAAGGGAACATGATGTGCTTGGAAAGTTTACCTCCATTTGATGAGACATTATGCCATAGACCCATGTGCAGAAGAACCATAGCCTGTGTATGTTAGAGAACAGACTGGATGGTCTTGATGGGTAGGTTTCCATCTATCTACCAACAGCTGTCATTGGGTCCCCTTCCCCAACCTTTGCTGAGTCTTTCATGTCCTTATTAGCCAGGCAATTTAGCTCATTGTGTGCACAAAAGCACCACTCAGAGAAATAACAACTCAATCCTATTTCCTCCATTCCCTCTTCAGGCACCCCAACTGTGAAAGCTCTAATGGAAACATGGTTTTATTGAACAAATATGAAAGGTCTGCTGAAAACCAGTTGAACTGCACAAACTAATTTGAAAAAGGAATATAATTTTCATTTTAAATAGAAAAATGTGATAATTGCAATTTATGATTCATATTGTCTTTGCCATATTTCTAGCTGTATGTGAACTATAAATAATCACTGAATAAATGCACCAAGCAAGGAATAGCAATGCTAGAGTCAGGGATGAGAAAAGAGAGTCATTCATAAAATTTGTAAGACCTCACTCAACTGCCCAAAATTTTAATAAGCTTAAAGAAATGGTTATAGTCTTAAAGCAGCAGAAATAAACTCTGCATAGAAAATAATTAGTAGAATAGTAGTCCTTTCAATTTGATACAAATTGAATAAGAGAATGATACTGAAATCTACTTGATAATGAAATAATGTTTTAGAGAATAATGTTTCAATAAAACAGCACTCCTCCTCACCATACACAATCAGTAAAGAATTTTTTTAAATCAAGCATACTCAAATAAGTATGGGTATCACAGTGGAATAAAATGACATGCTCAATCACTAGACTAGATGGGGCGGGGATGGTTCAGTCGGTAGCGCGCCAGGCTCGTAATCTGTAGTTCCCAGGTTCGAGTCCCAGCTGGGTCAGCATTAAGATTTATCTCCACAAAATTCTACGCCCTGCCCACGGTCAGTAGGGGACACCGATGGGCTTGGAAAGGCCGCCGTCCGTCGGATGGGACGTTAAGCCGTGGCCCGTGTACAGGAGAGCCATACCCTGTGCACTTTAAAGAACATGCTGGGTGGCCTTGACGAGAGGCTACCATCTGTCTCCCAACAGCTGTTCCAGTGGGTCTCCTCCCCCAACCTTATCTGAGCCTTCAGGGTCCTTGTGACCTGGCCATTTAGTCCATGGTGTGCAAGAAAGTGCTGCTCAGAGGCAAAACAACCCAACCCAACTAGACTAGATACTTCTCTTTTTTTTCTCTGGGGCATGTAAAATCAATAGTTTGGAAAATAAAACCACATTCAATATCTTAAAAAATAAGCTGTTTTTTTTTCTCCTTTTTTATTTTATGGTGCAAGAACAACTAAGGCCATGCTGCACCTAACAAATCAGTAATGAAAAATTTTCCTATCAAGCACTTGCAGCCTGCCTTTATCACTTCTTACAGTAACTAATCCTGAAATCGCAAAAAAAACACAATGGTTTTTATTTTTTTTGGGGGGGGGGTTGTTTTACTTCTGAGCGGCACTTTTTGCACACCATGGGCTAAATGGGCAGGTCACATGGACCCCGAAGGCTCAGAGAAGGTTGGGGGAGGGGACCCACTGGAACAGCTGTTGGGAGACAGATGGTAGTCTCCCGTCAAGGCCATCCAGCGTGTTCTTTAACGTGCACAGGGTATGGCTCTCCCACACACGGGGCCACGGCTTAACGTCCCATCCGACAGACGGCGACCTTTCCAAGCCCATCGGTGTCCCCTACTGACCATGGGCAGGGCGGGGCAATGGTTTTTACCTGCCATTTCTATCCCTAATATTTCTAGATTAATAGTCAATAGTAATATGGCTACAAGACACCCTATATTGTTACAATATATTTTATCATTTATGCTTTGGTTTATACAGATGATAATTGATTCTTTTTAAAAGGAAGAATCCCTAGGACAAATGGTGAAAAATCTATTGCATACCCATGTACAGAAAAATCTATTGCATACCCATGTTTTGAAATCTCTATAGCAGAGGATCATAAAAATTTGCTTTTTATTATTATTATTCATTTTATCTTTAAATACTAACATTGAATATTTTCATTTATTTTTATATTGGGTTTATAACTTTATATTAATATTTATAACTATATATTGGATTTCCATTCAGTATCTTCTACTATGGCATGTAAACTGACAGGCTCCTGTCAGACCTCTGTGGCAAGCAGCTGCTTGAGGGGGTATTTATTTTTTATTTTTTTAAATTATAATGGCATAAAAAATGTGCAAAATTTTACTTCTATCAGAAAATTAAACACTTTACACATGGTTACCCAAATCTACTCAAGGTATTCAAAATAACTGCAAACCATGTGAAGAACCAGATATTAAAAAGTCTTGATTTTTTCTTTCCCTTATAACTTTATTTCCCTTGTTTCTTTCATCTCCAATTTACCTATAGTGATTAATTTAATGAGCTAATTCTATTTATGATGCACTATTGCAGAATAATGAATCATAATCTTATATAATATGAAATCTAATGAAGAAAACACAAAAATCAAATGCAGTTAATAATTCCCTTTACAAAAGCTTATTATATAAGCTAGATCATAAAAGCTTTGGCTTGTTTATGGATAGAAGAAAGGAGGCAGAATATTTGACCTGGTTAACTCTGAGCTATAGAATGAATTGACTTGTCACACTTGACTCCCTCCATCCTTCATTGTCTCTCCTCCACAAACCACTGCAAATATTCACAAAACTATTTGGCAAGATACACTGAATATTCTTTTACAATAAAGAGCATTTATTTTTATACTAAAAACTGAGTTTTCACCAGATTAGTGCAATTTTATGATAATTGCACCCCCCTCCCAAAAAATAATAATAATAATAAAAATTACATGTTATATGATATACTAGTAATTTTTTTTTTACTTATGTGATTCAATTGCAGTATTACACTTTGAGTAATATATGAGGTCAAAAATTAAATTATAGGCAGGGTTGGTTCTTTTTACCTCTGAAAGGCACTTTTTTTGCACACAATGGGCTAAATGGCCAGGTCACAAGGATCCCGAACCCCGAAGGCTCAGAGAATGTTGGGGGAAGGGCCCACTGGACAGCTTTTAGGTGACAGATGGTAGTATCCCCATCAAAGCTATCCAGTGTGTTCTTTAATGTGCAAAGGGTATGGCTCTCCTGCATAAGAGCCACAGCTAAAATCCCCTCTGACAGATAGTGGACTTTCCAAGCCCATCAGTGTTCCCTACTGACTGAGAGCAGGGAGTTTCACAGAGATAAATCTCAACACTGACTTAGGTGGAACTTGAACCTGGAAATTACAGATTACGAGCATGACACATTACTGACTGAGCCCCCTCACTCCCCCTATACGCAGGGTAATTATCTTATGTTACTACCAAACAATGTTTTAAGTGATATATTTGCCATAACATAAATATTTAAAATGTGTTTCATTTTCTAAACTTAGAGCTTTTTAATCATCAAGCAAATATTATTCAAAATATTAATATCTTTCTTGGAATAATTATTTGAAATCTGAATAGACCAGATTTTTGAATAAAGTATAGTTAATTTTTGTTGTTCTGTTTGTATTAATAATTATTGTTGCTGAAATTTTCTGTTGGCAATTTAAAATGAATAAAATTTTAAAGTTTAAAGAAAAAATCTTAATATTTTACATATAAATATTTTACATAAATTGAAATAAATGAATATTTTACATAAAAATTGTGCCATTAAAATATAAATACAAAATCACTTCTTATGCTAATTGTGTGGATATTAATTAGTTCAATATTACCCTTATGTGATGTATCAAATGGCTTGATGAAATCTTTCTTAAATATCATAAGCAATAGCTACTATATCAATTCATAGGTTAGGAGAATTATTACTATACAGTTATACATAGCTGCTACTATTACTGAACAATTATAAAATACCTCAGCTTTGCAATGTATAAATTATTCTGGGTCACTGTTTAATAAAGAGAATTTAAAATGTCAAATATTTAAAGAAGAAGAAAATTTTTCTTAAACTTAATTAGTTTATTCAAGAAAGAATAAAGTACTATAGTATAATTCTTAAAATATAGCTACCTTTTCCAAGTTATTTGTAACATTGTACAAATCTTTTGCATCAGGATGATATGTACCCAAAATACTCTGTTCACTTATTCCCATTTTCATGTCTTTCATGATCATCCTTATTAACCACTTTTGCTCCAGGGCTGATGTGTTACGTAACAAAATCTGAAGACTTTTCTTAACTTCAGCTATAAAAGATATATATTTAATTAGTTTTTTGAAAATAAATAGTAAACTTTTAAACAGTATATGAGAAAATAAAGGTTCCCTTTCAAAATATAACAATTTCAACAAACAAAATTGGGTGAAAAATATTCTGCCCCATTTTAAATGCATATAACTTTAGCAGGTACAAAAATATAAATTAAAAAATACTTATCTTCTTATACGGCCTTAAAAAGTAGAAAATAAACCTAAAGCATATAAATGGTGCAATTGATCACCGAGTTCATATTCACTTCAAAGGAAGATAGGGTGCCAGAAATCTTGTTGAGTAGATAAATTGACACCCTATCTCCTTTGAAGCGAATACAAACTCAGTGACCAATTGCACCATCAATATGATTTAGGCTTATTTTTTTTTATTTTAAAGCTATATAGGAAGATAGGTATTTTTTTTATATTTTAATTAATATTTTTTTGTTGTCACTAAAAACACCTATTTCCAAAAACTTTGATACATGACTCATAAACATCGAGCACATTTACTCCCCTTTTGGAGTCAGGTTTGAGGTAATGCATGACATTGGAGATGTCACAAGGTTTGAGATACCACTCATTAAAATGAACCCCCCCCCCCCATTTTCTCAGGGGGATTTGTGGGGGCAAAATTCGAATTAGTAAACAACTGTCATCATACTTGAACATTTAAATTAATATCAAAATTACCTGTACCTTGGCTTTACTGTAACCCCCTGCATGGAATTATATGCTTTCATTTGGTACCTGGCCCTTGCATTCAGAAGATATATCAGAACGACTTTCACATTACCCATTTTTTACAGGGGGAAGAGAGCTTGGGGGGTCAATTTTTTTATAGCTTACGACACTCCCCATGTCACAAGCTTTCATTCAAATGTAGCTCATTACTTTCCACACTCGCATTCAGGAGATATAGAGGGACAATCATTTTCATATTTTCCTTCGTTTTAGAGGAAAGCAAGGTCAATTTTTCATAGCCTATGGCATTACTCATGTCAGAAGCTGCCATTCGATGTATAGCTTGTTACTTTCAGCCTTTGCATTCTGGAGATATACTTTAATAATAGTGTTCACATTTCTCCTTTTTTAAGGGGAGGGGGCAATTTTTTTATAGCCTATAACATTCCCTCATGTCAAAAGCGTTCATTTGGCACAAAAATTATTAAGTTTCTCCATTACATTCGAAAAATACGGTGGAACAACCTTTCATCAAACTGACCAATTGACAAATGTCAAAGCCAAAAGCAATAGGAAGATAAGTAAAAATTTGGTTAACTTTAATTAATGCCCTGCAAATCTTGACATAAGAAAACATTGCTCACACATTCGTCTTTTTTTTTTCTAAAGTATTAGTATTGAGTGATCAAGAAGCAATTTCATAATAACTGCATATATGAACACTTTTATTTCCTTTATGAGTTGCATATATCTAAAAAAATATACAATTACCAAATTGCTTCAGACACTTTTCCCCCTCTAAAAATACTTTTTCAGTACCAATTTCTGGGGAAATTCAGGCCCTGAATTTTATTACTCTGATTTTATTGTGTCAGAGTACTTGCTACTACTTGCACTATTTGTTGTATGCAACTTGGCAATGCTAAATATTCTTAACTCCTAAACTGCCAAAAGACTGGTTTTCTAGAAAACTTCAATATAAGTTTTAATTTTTTTACCCCAAGAAATTGTCTTGAAAGTTTTTTTAATTAACCATAAAAACTAATAAATTACATTTCACATTAACATGACCTAGTTTTGTTAATTATTTGCTTCAGGAAATATTCAGGTTCTACAATTCTATAGTTTTCACATTGTGAAATATTTCAAAATTAAAGTTTGCCCTTTATGGATTACCAATGAAATCTTGAGTTTTATACCACCAACTGACAATATACACTGATCAGCCAAAATATTAAAACCACCTACCTAATATGATGTAGGTCCTCCTCTCACTGCCAAACAAACTCTCAAGCGATGCAGCATAGATATTCAATGAGATGTTAGTAGGTGTCACTTGAAATTTGGTACCATGACTGCAACAAAGATCCCGCAGTTCCCACAAATTACATGGTTGGGGTGATGCTGCTCGTACCCATTTCTCCAACTCAAACCACAATTGCTCAATAGGATTCATGTCCAGCGAATTTGGGCCCATGGCAATAAATGGAATTCCTCATCATGTTCTAGGAACCATTCCTGAAACTTCTTCGCAGTGTGACATGGGGCATTGTCTTGTTGAAAGACGCCATCTCCTCCAAGGAATACAGTCGCCATAAAGGGGTATACTTGGTCAGCCACAATGTTCAGTTAGGTGACAGCTGTCAGAGTTTACTCTACAGGGATAATTGGTCCAAGTGTTCCACAAGAAAATATTGCCCAGACCATCACACTCCCTCCAGCCACCTGGATCCATTCCACAGTACATCCAGGGGAGAAGGCTTCCTTGGGTAAATGTCACACATGAGCTCGTCAATCCACATAGTGTAACAGAAAACGGGATTCGTCTGACCATGCGACCCTCTTCCAGTCTTCTACGGTCCAATGTCAATGATTACGTGCCCACTGCAAGCACTGACAACAGTGAATGGCTGTGAGCATGGACAAGTGAATGGGTCTGCATCTGCAGAGACCCATATCCAAGAGCTTAAGATGAACTGTGTGTTTGGACACATTGGGCACTTTATCAGAATTGAAATTATGGGTAATGTCAGCCACAGTAGCCCTCCTATTGCTGCAGACAAGATGAGATTGTCTGCATTGACCTCTGGCATCAATGAGGCATGGCTGGCCCATGCCTCATTGATCATATTTTGAATCATCTTTGATAGGTACTAATTACTGCATAGTGTGAGCAGCCTACCAGCATCACTGTTTCAGAGATGCTCTTACCAAGGCATCTTGCCATAATGATCTGGCCACTGTCAAAATCAGATAAATTCTTTGCTTTTCCCATGTTGAGACAAAACGAAATACTGCTTGCGAGAGCTCTGACCCAGGTATTATATATATATCATCTGCCTCCTAACCTCAATGACAGCAACAACACAAATGGGCTTGAAAGAGTGATTGTTTGAAGTCTGTGTTTAGCTACAGCTCTGTGTGCACAAAATCCAGATCCACAGCTTGTGCACACAAAATATATATTGGAAGGCTTATACAGAAAGTTTTTATCACCTTTATAAGTCTTTCAATAGATCTTTTAATGAATCCTTGTGGCTTGACAATTCAGCCCATTTTTCTACAAATTCAGAGCATACCAAAGAGGTGAAACTAGACTAAATTATCAGGGGTTCAGAGGGGCCATACCTGTACTCCCTAAAAATCACAAAAAAACACTCACAGTGAGTCCCCAGGGGTACCAGGACCCACTGCGATAATTAAGAGCCAGGTAACAACCAAAAAACTCACACATAGAAAATAAAGAACCATATAACACACATGACCATAAAGAAATTTATTTATATAATGAAACATTAAGGGTGCCCAGACACCCCTTTAGTTTTGTTTATGGTGCAGACTTATACATATCATTAAATTATTACTTATTATATGATGTAAAATGGAAGATTGTACATGCAAATTGGACTATCTTTGCTCAGGCTTCTTGCTATTACAAAATGGTGAAGGAATTGCTTCATTAAGATGGATCCGTTTCAAATCTCAATATAGCATTCAAACGTTTTTCCTGACCACAGGCATTGAAAAACTAAGTACCTTTGAATGCCACACTAATAGAAATAGACTTGTCAAATTGGGCAATTCCTTCACCTTTACCACTTTTATTGAGTATCTGGACTGTTATTGCCATTAACTGATTCAGGTGATTTCAGCTTTTATAATTTATTAAAAGGTTTAGAAAAGCATATTGAATTTTATCGTAATTTAATTACATTTTTTTTTTAGAATATTTTAATTCCTTACCTTTTGTTTTTGATGCATTGCTTGTTGAAATGTTGTCAAGGTGGGAATTTATATCACTAATTTTAAGGGAACCTTTTTCTGGACAGCGCTTTTTGAGCACAAAATAAGCTACACTTGCAAAATCTCCAGCTTCCTAAAACAGAGCAATTAAAATTGATGAAAATGTTTATTGTTACTTAGAATATGCTATTTATATGAGAGATACTTATTATATTAATCAAAAGTTTAAGTCTCCTTTACTTTGGTTGTGCCTTATCCTCAATGAGAAGGTATTCTAATTTATTATTACTAAGTAGCAATGGGTACATTTAATTTACTATCCTTAACAAATGTTTAGTATAAAGCTCCTAAAATATAATCATAACACACTGTTTCAGATTAAAAAGCTATGCAGAAAAATTCAGCATATTTTATTTAGCTTATGCACTTTTGTGGCCACTCTAGTGAACTTATTCAACTTTAGAACTAGGTAAACTGGAAAAGGTACTACGGATGTTCCCACACTACATGAAGTTTTAAAATTGAGAAGGCATGTTTTGAGTAAATGCATCAAAACATGTCTTCTCAATCTTAAAACTTTGTATAACATGGGGACAACCATGTCTCCAGTGATGGTTATTATCCAGTTACGTATATCTGGAAATACCTTATGCTTACACTGTGTAGCTTTTAGTGTTGTATATAATGCTTACTTAATATCAAGCATGCTATTTTTTGTGTCTGTATGTCAATCTGTTGATCCATCTATAAATATACTGATTTTCAATTTTATATGAAATTTTATAAAAATCACTGTTTTTTGGTATTAAAACATAATTAACAAAAATGTTAGTCAACTGAATAATGGGGGTGATGTTGAATGTTTAATTTTTAAAATTGAAAATTCTGGAAAATTACTAAAAAAGACCTAATATGATGTATATTCAATGTAATCCTTTCAAAGAGAATTATCACATCTTACTGGCATTAAACTAGCATCATTACTTTTTAAATGATGGGTCAATTTTAAATCTCAGTATGGAATTCAGACATTTTTTCTGACCACAGGCATTGATAATGTGCATAAAAACTAAGTACCTTTGAATGCCTTACTAATAGAAACAGACTTGTCAAATTGGGAAATTTCCTCACCTTTACCACCCTTTATTGGATATATCTGAAAAATCCTTCGTATCTGGTTTTCTTTCAGATCTGGAATTATTCTGGAGGTCAACAATTTTTTAGTTTGTGTTAAAAAAATAACATTTTATTCATTAAATTAATTATTCTTATTAATTAATTGCAAAATCCTTTTTAGAACACATACCTTAAAATTATAATTTCTATTTTTTGAAAAGGTGAGATTTCTTTTATTTTAAGGAGTGCTTACAGGTTTCCGAAGCACATAAGAAGGTTGAGAAGAGTTCAAAAGAATTTCATGTTTACTATAGAAGACTATGATAACTGTTATTAATTGTCAAACATTGGGCACAAGCTTACATATTTATAAATTTTACACATAAATATAATTAAAACCATACTTACTCCTTTTGCTGTTTTTGGAGCACGGTAATTCAAAAGCTTTTGAGCATCTTGACTTTCTTTGCTCAGACAAAGTATTTCAATATATAACTTTGCTAAAGTAATCTTTAAAAGGGAAAAATTTTTAAGTTTTAAATGTAACTTTTACACCTTCATATATATATATATAATCAATATAGTACATACATATATATATATTTTTTTCCAATTCATGATACAATTTGAACATGAAAACTAGAAAGAACATTGTTTCTGGAAAAGTTAAACCATATTAGTTTAGTTATAAAATAATATGCAAAATAAAATATTGTTTGTTAAATCAAAATATGTGTATTGGCAAACAGGTGCCGGAATTTCTTATTTTGGGCTTGTTTCATTAACGCATATATATTAGAAAATAAAACACAGGTGGCTCAAGGGAGCACTAAAAAAAATTACTCCTTAAGCAACTGTTTGCCCAGAGTGTTGTTGTCCATTATAGTGACAGAAACCTGCCACTATAATACATCATAATGAAGGTTTATGAGGAAGGAAAGTGCTCAGCAATACACAGTCATATCAAAATAATATGACCACCTACCATACATATACTATGGTAGGTGGTTATATTATTCTGATATGACCATGTATGACAATATGAGAAACAAAATATCTATGCCTTATCTAGGGCTGTAATCCAGTTTCCTTTGCTCAATAGCCAGAGGCATAGTGATAGGATCATTGTCAAGAACTCTTTGTCTCAAAGCCTGAACTTGGCTGTGAACTTTGTTAATATAAAGTCACGACAGTCGCAGGGGATGCTGTTTTTTCCATTCAACTAGCAATTTCTCACAATAAGTTGTCCTGTTAAGACTGAAAATGCTTCCAATATGATACCTATTTTTAATTTTCCCTATTCCTTTGCTACTCTTATATTATTTTTTGCAGTAGAGGGGGAAAATGAATCATATTCAAAATAATTTAAAATGAAAGCATCTTAATGGAAATTTTGTATATGCCCATTTGAAAATAACTCAATATTTTATGAAGCTGTAAAAATAATTAATTCGAAAATGTCAAATTATGCATTATAAAATCCAAAATATATATCAAACATTTATTATGTATGTTTTCAAAAATTAAAAATTCAAATATATGATGGTGTACAAAATGAAACAAAAAAAAGTCCCAGAGACATTCTTGTGCTCCTGAGATTTTCCAGTACACTACTGTTGGTAGCCAAGATCACTAACCACCTGGCCACTGGAAGAATGGATTAAATTTCAGACTCAGGCTGAGTGATGACTGGCTTTAAATAGGAAATTCCATGAAAAAAAATTCAAGCTTTCTTATTTATTCAAAAAAAAAAATCAAAAAAATTCTTTTAATAGCTTTTTTATTTATTCGTATTATCTTTTATTAATTATGATTTAGTTTTTAAAAAAAAATTAGTAAAAACTGACCTTTTAGGTTGACCAAGTTCGTGGAAGTAATACATTTTAAGCAACCTTATTATGATTTTAGAATTAGTGCTAATGTAACAAACAAAATTGCACATAAAACTTAATATAACGTCAAAAAGTTTGAAAAGATATTATGGGAAATCTACTTAATTTAGCCACCAATAGTACTTCAAAAAATGTAGCTATTTTATAGTGAGTTAATCATGTGTATAAAAACTTAAGTATAATATGATTTTAATGGTTCAGATAGAAAAAATTATTTGGTCTATAAAATGGTTAATTCAACAGGTTTGATTTTGGTAAAATAAAAATTTATTTTAAAAAAATCATTTTAAGATAAATATTCAATCAAGTAAGGAGTTAACTGGAAAAAAAATAAAGTTTGGTAGGAGTGAGAACTGAACTTATAATCTCCTAATAGCAAGTCAGATGCTCCTATGAAGTGAATTATTTCAGCCTCATTCAACCTTTAGTTAAGCAAGTATGAAAAAATTTCTACAATCAGAAGGTGCCCATGGTGCCATCTATTGACTGGAAAGAGGATATCCAGTATCCATAGAAAAACATTTTATAGTCAAATATGCAAATTCAGTGCTATCAATAAGAAATTGAAGGCTGGATGGAATACTTCAGTTGGTAAAAGCATCTGACATTTTATCAAGAAATTTTGAAATTGGATCTCACTCCCATCCAAATTCAATTTCATTCAGCTAATTTTTCATTCGTTCTATGTTCTATAAGGAATTTCCCTGTGTTACTATTACAAAATACTGAATCTTAATTAACCATATTACACAACAAATAAAAAAACTTTAAAATTCAGTAATTTATAGTACCTCTTTTATCCCATAAGCTGCTCTTTCCCTTTCACATTGTGGTAGCAAAAGACGAAGTGCTGGATAAAAGGAATCTGCCTGGAGAAAAACAGAAAATTTTAACACTTCTAACAGCAATTAGAAATGCATGAAAATTTATATGAGTGATAAATAAAAATACAGGGCACAAATTATAATTAGGGTAAGTTATGTGACATATTAGCATACAGTTCTTGTACAATTAGCATCTCAAAAGGAAAAAAAGAACTTAAAAATTAATTTCATGGTAATATGTTTTTAGTTTCAATCTTTTACTGCTACATTTAAAAATTTTAGCTTCCTACTCTGACTTTTTAATTCCATTTCTATATATAAGCTGTAACGCTCCAAACAATGCAAAATATTTAAAGCTTTATGCTCCGGATAGCTTAAACGGGCGCCAGGCAATCATTAACAAATTGCCAAAATGTAGAATAAGTTGATTTAGGGTTCAAATGCCAGCGAGCGTTCATAAGTAAGAGTCAAAATGATTCTTAACAAAATAAGAGTTAATGTAAAAAAGATCCTTAGTTAGCGTTGCTCAAGATAAAAACTACAGACTCAAAAGTTTATAACAAAACAAAATAGATTTATTTCCAAAATAATTAACTCACCAAGACATCAATGAAGAAACTAAATTCTGTGCTACACGCACGGTGCTACGCACCTTACTACATCTCTCTGCTCTCTCTACAACTCTGCTCTCTCTACAACTCTCCTCTCAATGCTCTACGTGACTCGCAGGTCACGGTTTTGACAATAGGCCGGCGCATGCCGGGAAAGACATTTGCATACAATGACGAACGATGCAGTATGACGCAAGAGGGGGCGTGTCCTTGGCACGCGCTTTAACGGTTACGGTCGGAAGTTCGGAGTTGAGCGTACGCAACTCCTAGAAACTTGAAAACGAGTGCTGTGATGCCGAAAAGGAAATAAAAAATCCCCAAAATGATAAATATAACGTAAATTAAACAAAAACTGGTTAAGGTAAAGCAAAAGTGAACGATGGGGCATCACAACTCCCCCTTCCAAAGGGAGTCAAAATGATTGACCTAACAAATTTTGACGAGCAAATTTTGAATCAACTCTGTTATCAGACTATGCCATTTGGGGACAGCTCCAAAAAGGTACACACAAAAAAAACAAAATTCTGCAGTCATCATCATGGTCATCATCTATATATACCAATAAATACTGCCAATGTCATCCACAAAAATTACGTATCATTGACACATAAATATCACTGATGACACTGAACAGATTTAAACACATATACATAAATCGTATCTAAGAATAAAGAAAAAAGAGTGTAAATAATTTATAATATACGATGATAACATTTCATCCAATAACTTTTACATGAATCTCCTTTTTTTTTTTTACATAAATTCACTTTGGAATGCACATTATTTTACAATACAAATTCTTAAATCACTAATTCTCTTTCACTCTTCTCATTCATATCCAGAAACATTTTACAATTTCTAAACTTTCCAATATCGACTTACAAAATTTTCAGCTATCAGTCAGCTGAAAAAAATCTACAAAAATACATTTTAACTCACGTAAATACAATAACTAGAACCTCGATGAACAAGAATGCAAAAAAAATTCAATTCACACAGTATAAACTCGAACTACAAAAATTTCACTTTTCAAAAATAAATATCGAACTCTAAAGTTTCAACAAGAAATTAAACATCGCTAACTATATAATTCACAATAAGGCTTCTTCTTCGTCTTCATCTATTCCAGAAAAAAACATTTTATAACTCAATCAAGTGCCAAGTGAAAGAAAAATATACTTAAATTTCATTGTTGGCACTCCGTGGCGATAAATCATCTAGTCCGTTTCCGATAACATCCTTCCGTCGTCGTTGGGTGGCTTCACGTAAAGTTGTTACTGAAGATCTCGTTCAAGTCAAGTCGTCGCTGTAGATCTCTCTCGTGACGTCATCTTCCCGATGTTCGCTGCTTCGCTGCCGGTTGTCGCTCTGGTCGTTTTGTCTGCCTTCCGTCATGCTCTTGATGTCGATGGAACAGCTGAATCTGGCTTTGTCAGTCTTTGTCCTGTTGTGTGCAGTAGGTGATAATCTAATCTGTTCTTTTCTCTTCTGAGTGGTAAAGGTTCAATATCATCATCAGAGCCATCATTCTCCTGGGTTTGTTGTGGAGCATCTGCTTCTGATCTAGAAAATTCTATAGAAGTTTTGTATTTTTTAATATTCACAACATTAAAGTATCCTACTGAGGCATTAGTGGTCATATTGGCCAATTCATACAGAAGTGGGGAAAGTTTCTTCCTTATAACATATGGTCCAGCATATAATGGTGCAAATTTCTTTATAAATCCTCTTTCTTTATCACTCTTATGATGTGTTTTAATCAAGACCTTATCACCTACTTTAAATTCCATATGTCGTCGTCTTTTATTATAATCCTCTCATTGCTTTTGTTGTGCTCGTAGGGAATTATCTTGTGCCTTTCAAATGGCTCGAATATGCTGTTCTGTTCTAAACTCAATGGATTGTGGAGATGCGGGTTGGCCAATGAGTCTGTCCCAGGGTAATGTTAGTTCTCTTCCAAGAAATATCCGTGAAGGCGTGAATTTGGTGGTTTCATGTAATGAAGTGCGTAAAGCAAAGGAAAACTGTTGCAAATATTTATCCCATGTACTATGTCTATTTTCAAAGTAAGCAGCTATCATTCTGCCAATATTTCGATTAATTCTTCTGTCAAATTTGATTGTGGATGATATGGAGTTGTATATATGTGTTTTATTTGGAATGTTTCACATACTTCAGCAAGCACATTGGAAATGAATTGGGGCCCATTGTCCGAAACTATACTCTTGGGTACCCCGTATCTGCATATAAATTCATTTACAAATTTCTTTGCTACGATTGTTGCTGTTGCATTTCTAACAGGAAATATTTCGACCCATTTCGAAAAATAATCTACCAAGACCAGAATATATTGGGATCCCACTTGTGTTTGTGGATACGGGCCTATTAAATCCATGCCAACTAATTCCATGGGTTCATTGGAGATCGTGCTTTTCATAAGACCACAAGGACGGTTTTGATCGAATTTCGTGGTTTGACAAATTAGGCATGTTTCTACATAGGTTTTTACATCCTTTTTCAAAGCTGGCCAATATGATCTTTTGGCCACTTTCTGATAGGTTTTCCGTGTACCTAAATGTCCAGCTGAAGGTACATCATGTAATTCTCGGAGTACGTACTCTCTTAAATTCTTGGGAATAAATGGGCGATAACTGCCTGTTTGACTCGGTCGTCTGCAGTAGTACAAAATATCGTTAATTAATCTGAAATGTCTGGCTCTTCCAACAATACTTGAAGCTATACTAGGATCTAGAGGTAATTCATCAGTTTTCAAATAATGATACACGTTTCCATATTCTAAATCGCTTTGTTGTTCAGTAATTAAATGTTCCTTGTATTCGATGGGAACTATTGTGGCGAGTGAGGGAGCAAAAGGCTTATCTTCGAGCTCTGGCGTAACTTCTGCCGGCCACACGGGAGCACGGGATAATGCATCTGGTAGCTGATGTGCACTTCCCTTTCGATGCTCGACCTTGAAATTAAATTCTTGTAGGCGTAATGCCCAGCGCATTAGACGACCTGTTAGATTGGTAGATGTCTGTAACCATTGTAAAGCAGCATGGTCAGTAAAAATAGTTATGTCGGATGTGTCTAATTGTACTTTAAATTTTTCTAGAGCCCATATTACGCTTAGACATTCTTTTTCAGTCACTGTATAGTTTCTTTCAGTATGACTCAAACTGCGACTGGCATACATGATGACGTGTTCACAATTGTCATTCTGTACTTGGCTCAGCACGGCGCCGAGACCGACATCGGAAGCATCAGTGTAGATGAAAAAAGGTTTGCCTAACTGTGGCAAGGCCAACCCGGGAGCATGACACAATGCATCCTTTAATGTCTGAAATGCTGTATCGCAAACAGGTGTCCAGTGAAACCGCTTTCGCTTTCGACGTAATTCACACAAAGGTTCGGCCAAATTAGCAAAATTGGGTACAAATTGTCTGTACCATCCACACATTCCTAAAAATCTACTAAGTTGTTTCGAATTGCGCGGTGTGGGAAATCGTTCTATGGCTTCTACCTTATTAAGTAATGTTCTTACTCCATCCTTATTAACAGTGAAACCGAGGTATTGAACGTCCTCTCGGAGAAAGGTGCATTTGGACAACTTTATGGTGAGTCCGGCTTCTCTTAACCTTGCAAATACCAAATTCAAATCACGTAGATGCTCTGAAAAATCAGTAGAAAAAATGACTATGTCGTCTAAGTATACTTCACAAATTTTTCCTTTTAGGTCACCCAGAACTACGGACATAAGACGTTGAAACATGGCAGGTGCTCCTGATAAGCCAAACGGTAAGCAACGAAATTGGAATAATCCATCTTTAGTGAGGAATGCTGTTTTGGGTCGATCTGGTGGATATACGGACACCTGCCAATATCCTGAAGACAAATCTAGTGTGCTAATAAATTTCTTGCCAGCCAGTTGTGTTAGTAGATTCTGAATAATAGGTAGTGGATATCTGTCGGGGACTGTAACAGCATTTAATTTTCGATAGTCTACGCAAAATCTCAAATCACCAGTTTTCTTTTTAACGAGCACGACCGGTGAAGCCCAAGGGCTAAAACTTGGCTCTATTATCCCATCCTCTAACATTTCTTTAATTTGTGTTGAAATTATCTCTTCTTTACTGGGAGGATAATTATATGGTTTGCTGTAAACAGGTCTATTATTGCCGGTGTCGATATGATGTTCTAAAATCTGACATCTACCGGGCTTGTTGTTAAAAAGTTCGTAATTAGCATTGAGCAGAGTTTCTAACTTAACTCTCTCGCTATTTCCCAAATGAGCGTTGTCAGCATGTTTTCTAATGTCTAATTTTATCTGATCGATATCAAGTTTTTCTTTCATTGTTGCTTTTAATGAAATAGTATTGTTGGCAAAATCAAATTCAATCAAGTGTTTCCGTATCGCATCTATTCCTATTAAAGAGTCGTATAATAATTCACTTATTACTAAGAATTCAAGTCTTATCTCCACATTATTTAAAGTGATAGGTAACTCAACAGTTCCTTGCGGAAAACACTGCTTGGAAGCACAAGCTAAGTTCAAAGGTCCACCGGACCACGGCTGCAAATTCAGTTTACAATTTTTCTGAATTTTATCCCATACTTTCTTATGTAGACATGTAAGATCAGCTCCTGTATCAATGCGAGCTATGAATTCTGTCTTATCGTGATAAAGCTTCACAAAAGGTAAATGTAAGACATTATGTATACCCACAGTAGCAAGACTTAACTCATGAGAGGGCTTTCGTTGAGGAACCTTGGCCTCTCGCTTCAAAGATCCCGATGAAAGTTTCCCGAATTTTCATTCCTTTGGTAACAGTATTTCTCAATATGTCCTAGTCGGCCACAAAAGTTACAAGTGATAGTTTCTCTCTTTTGTTTAACCAAAGTTTTAGGTCTAGTGTTATGGTTTGAAGCTTGACGTGGCAAAAAGTCTCTACTTCGTTCATATTCTATAGTTCTAGGCGCGTTCGGCGCAAATTGTCGGGACCGTGTAAATTGCGGTCGTACGGGAGTCATTCTACGCGACTCAACCTGATATCGCTGCTTTGGCGGGAATGGCATCCATTGTTGGTTATGTGTATTTGCTGCAGATTCTCTTCTTGCAGTGTATTGCCGAGCCAATTTGACTAACTCGGAAACGGAATTCACGTTTCGTATTTCTAGGAATTCTCGGATGGGCAAAAGTAATTGAGACAATATGCAATTTACAATATCAATTTCAGCGGCATCAGCATCGTACAGCTGGTATAATTCTACTGTACCCCATATGAATTTTCTATGTCATCTCTTTCCCTTTGTCTTCGTGAAAACAACTCTGTAGCTAGTTCTGTAAAATCATTATAAGCCGGATATATGTCCATGATTTCGTTTTTAAATTCTTCCCAAAGTTCTATGCCATGACGACATCCTACGTTATTCACCATTGCTTAGCACATCCAATTAGGCAAGATACTGCTAAAACAACTTTTTTGTTGCTTGGCACTTCATGTAAACGGAAGTGCTCCTCCATGGACTTGACAAATGTCCACGATGACGGACGTTTCGAACCGTCGAACCTTATCTCAGGTAAAGGCCAATTAACATAAGGACTATAGTTAATGGATGGGTTGGCAAATCGTCGTTGTGGCGGTTGAAAATACTCTGTTCTATCGCTTGCTTCTGGCGGAACAGAAAATGGAACCTTACGTTCAAAGTTTCTTCGTTGGTGAACTGACGTAGCATTGTCAGCAAATTTAGGGGTTGTTGTCGTTCCCCTTTTCTCCCGATTATCATCAAGCAGATTCATTAGCACTTCTGCTTCCATCATTACCTCTTGCAATCTACCCTTTACTCTTTCTGTGTCGGGAGTCATTATGGCGGAATCGGCCATATTATTAGCAGACATGTTTAGCGGTCTGCCGAAATTTTGAATTTTGGAAATTTTGAAAACCTTTTTGTATCTTGAGCAGCGCTCAAAGGTACTGCTATACAACAATACTAAAGCTATAACTAAGCTTTACAAAAATATAAATTTGCTTATAAAAAAATTTTCTTATTGTCCTACGTACTTGTGTGTCCGGACACTTCTAATCATTACATACGACAATTATCTTAAATATTCAGCAATATCTACGCTGAAACTTCAGTACCTTTGAATAATACACAGAAATGTTAAGCTACTTGCTCAACAAAAATTTTCGGCTTAAGCTGCCGTTAAATCTACAACTAGTACATACAACTATTGAGCTCAAAAAATTACTATCTTTAAATACTGGCGAGTCCCTGTTCGGGCGCCACTTCTTTTATGTGACTCTGTAACGCTCCAAACAATGCAAAATATTTAAAGTTTTATGCTCCGGATAGCTTAAACGGGCGCCAGGCAATCATTAACAAATTGCCAAAATGTAGAATAAGTTGATTTAGGGTTCAAATGCCAGCGAGCGTTCATAAGTAAGAGTCAAAATGATTCTTAACAAAATAAGAGTTAATGTAAAAAAGATCCTTAGTTAGCGTTGCTCAAGATAAAAACTACAGACCCAAAAGTTTATAACAAAACAAAATAGATTTATTTCCAAAATAATTAACTCACCAAGACATCAATGAAGAAACTAAATTCTGTGCTACACGCACGGTGCTACGCACCTTACTACATCTCTCTGCTCTCTCTACAACTCTGCTCTCTCTACAACTCTCCTCTCAATGCTCTACGTGACTTGCAGGTCACGGTTTTGACAATAGGCCGCCGCATGCCGGGAAAGACATTTGCATACAATGACGAACGATGCAGTATGACGCAAGAGGGGGCGTGTCCTTGGCACGCGCTTTAACGGTTACGGTCGGAAGTTCGGAGTTGCGCGTACGCAACTCCTAGAAACTTGAAAACGAGTGCTGTGATGCCGAAAAGGAAATAAAAAATCCCCAAAATGATAAATATAACGTAAATTAAACAAAAACTGGTTAAGGTAAAGCAAAAGTGAACGATGGGGCATCACAAAGCTCTTTAAAAGTTTATTGTAATAAATATTGAAATAAACTTGACTATTCAATATCTACTAATAAATCAGCACTTTGATGTCGATTCAAATTTTAGAGGAAAAATTGTCTTGAGCCAGGTGGGATACAAACCCACGACCTCCTGATAACATGTCAGGTGCTCTGGACCACTGAGCTATACCGGCCACCGATCAAGATCTCCTTTTGAAGCCACTTGTGGCTAAAATTACCTGAATAGCGCCTATATGTGACATAAGAGAAATGTTCATAGCGTTAATTAGAGATCTTGATCAGTGGCTGGTAGCTTAGTGATCCAGAGCACTTGACATGTTATCAGGAGGTCATGGGTTTGTATCCCACCTGGCTCAAGACAATTTTTGCTCTAAAATTTGAACCAACATCAAAGTGCTGATTTATTAGCAGATATTGTAATAAAAGTGCATATTTCTGGATATTAACTCAAAGCAGTAGGGTAGCCAAGGTGTTTTGAAGAAAAGTTAAAACTTCCTTAATGCTTTTTGTAAATGCAAATTGATGAAAGAGTGATTATGAAAACAATTTCTCTAAGGTATAAATCCCAAATCTTCCACCTTTGGCTATATGACTGGCTTAAAGTATAGTAATTTGTTGGTAAAATACAGGAGTTTGATATTAAGTAAATTCATAAATCGCACTGAAAGAAAGTTATATCTCAGAAAAACTAGAGTCATCAATAGTATTTATATTTATCATAGAACAAATTTTCATTTAGGACAATGTTTTGCTTTGTACATATGCTCTTCATCCCATGAGTTACAAAGTCCTTTGAAATAGGCTGCAAAAAGCTTAAAAATCAGTTGACAATAATTTTAAAAATGAAGATAAAGTTAACTCTATAAATACTGTAGGTGCTGGACTAGTCACGTGTTATCATGACAAACAATCAGCTCATTTAACATTAAGGAGGTAATTGATGGTCATAGATCAGTGCAGTGAAGTTTATGTTAAATAGTCATGCCTGCATTTTCTTCATTCCTATAGAGGTAGTTTCATCAGCTGTTGAAGGAGGACAATTCTGGGTTGTGTGCTGTTCTCGGTAGCTGAAGTTTTCATAGGTATGGTATTGTTGCCTCTCACTTGGTGATAAAGTTCTTATGTGCGGTAGTGTTGCACTTTGCTGCCTCTGTGGTAGAGTCACTGTGTGTCATTCTAAACTTCGCACTCCTATTAGTGCACTGAGCTGGTTGCCTATATGAGATGTTGGTGACCTGCATTTTCTTCATTATTCTAGAGGTAGTTTCATCAGCTGTTCAAGGCGGACAATTCTGAGTTATGTGCTGTTCTTAGTAGCTGATGTTTCCATAGATCTGGTATTGTTACCTCTCACTTGGTGTTCAAGTTCTTATTTACGGTGGTGTTGCACTTTGCTGTTTCTGTGGTAGTCACTGGGAGTCATTCTAAACTTTGCACTCCTATTAGTGCTGAGCTGGTTCCTATACGAGATGTTGGTGACCAGGCATTGCAACACTTTTTGCATCACCTGCTTTGACACGTCATCAGGCAGGCACTGTCCTGGCAGCAGGATGAGATAGAAACGCAATGTGCTCAATCAATGGATGCACATGTGGCTTTCATGGGGTCACCAAGGTCAAGTGCGGACCAGGTGTGTCCCTGAGGTGCTGTGAAAGGGGAATGATTTGAAAGTGCTCTCCACATTGCACTGGGCCTGTGTGTTCATGTGTTTAAAAGAGCAGGGAAGAAATTCAGACTGCTTATGGCTATTATTATGGTTATGCTTTTGGTATAACTCTACTATGTGGTAGAGCATCTCTATCTCATCCTGCTGCCAGGACAGTGCCTGCTGGATGACGTGCTGAAGTGGACGGCATGAAATGCATCACAACACCTGGTCACCAACATCTCGTATATGCAACTGGCTCAGCATACTAATAGGAGCACAAAGTTTGGAATGACACCCAGTGACTCATACCACAAAGGCAACAAAATGCAACACCACCACATGTAAGTACTCTATCACTAAGTGAGAAGCAACAATACTGAACCTGTGAAAACATCCGCTACTGAGAACAGCACACAACCCAGAATTGTCCTCCTTGAACAACCAATGAAGCTACCTCTAGAAGAACGAAGAAAATGCAGTTATGACTATAACCTAAATTTCACCACAATGATCTACAGCCATCAATTACCCCATCAGTGTCAATGAGCTGATTGTTTGTCATGAAACATGTGACTAGTCCAGTGCCTACAGTGTTTATAGAGTTAACTTAATCTATCTTTAATTCAGCCCACTGTGTTTTTACCTTCGTATTTATTTTTGAAAATGTTGCCAAAGTATTTTTGGGTCACTTTAGCTTTCTATGATAGATTTGTAATAATGTTTTTTTTAGTGATGCAACTGATAGAATTTAATCAGTGTTTCCAGATTATAAAGCATATTATACATTACTAAATATATCATATCTGGAAGATGCAAAGATCAGTTTCCACTTTGTCAATTAAAATACTATTTGTAGGCTGTCCCGTGGTCGAGTGGTTAGTGTGCTTGGCTACTGATCTAAGGGACCTGGATTCGAGCCCCAGGTAAGGCATGGATGTTTGTGTTGTTTTTCTGCTGAGGTTCAGCCATCCTCACAGACCTTGTACTGTGGCGTATAAACTGACAGGCTTCTGTCAGACCTCTGTGGCAAGCAGCTGCATGAGGAGGTATTTTTTTTTATTTTGTGTTCCTAATAAAACATAAGGTGGGCTGCAGAATTTTTTTTGTAGGCTGTCAATTATAAAGGGTGTAAAACATTGTCTTATATAATTCATATCATATACAAAAGAGAATCACTTACTGTGTTTGGAACTTTTACATGAAGTTCATTATGAAATTTTCGCCATCTTTCAATGAAATCTTCAAGAGGTTTTTTCTTGAGCTTGCCTTTCTTTTTTGATATTCTTTCACATAAAGCACACAGATCAATAAAAGGAACATGTGATGCTACAGTTGCCATTTCTGAAATTCAACTATTTTAAGCCTTATATAAGATAGATGGAATTATTTTTAAATTATCAAAATCATAGGAACAACAAATACATTGAACAATGCTATGGTTAAAGAATTTAGATTTGTATAACTAGGTATTGCATGAATATTATTGAAAATCAAGATTTACAGAATAATTTGATTGAGATCTTTAACTTATCCCTAGTGGCATTTATTATAAAAAGCTTATTTCAAATTCTTTCAACTGCCAGTGTCATTTTTCATTCACATAAAATGTGGGAGGCTTCTTTACTGTGTTTAGTTTGCAAAAATACATAGGGTAAATTTATACGGCGTAAGTTTTTTATAAATTCTAAATCTGATGTAGGTTCAAGTTTATATGTTAATACCAGGTTTCAATCATATATAGGATCAATCACCAATAATGATAAACTACATTCTTTCAATTTATAATAAATAAATAAATACCCCCTCAAGCAGCTGCTTGCCACAGAGGTCTGACAGGAGCCTGTCAGTTTATATGCCACAGTAGGAGATCTGAGAGGATGGCAGGACCTCAGCAGAAAAACGACACACACATCCAAGCCTAAATCCGGGGCTCGAACCCAGGTCCCTTAGATCAGTAGCCAAGCGTGCTAACCAATCGGCCACGGGACGGCTAATTTATAATAACTACCAAATCATATATCATATCCAATCCATCAAGAATTACAAAAGAGTTATTGGCTGCACGACTGGACTTTGACCTTCTGAGGCCCTAAGCTGCGAGAAGTTTAAGAGGCCCCAAAAATTCTAAAGTAGAAATCAGGGCCATATCTAGGAGGGGAACATCACCCCCAAATTGTATACATTTCACTATTTTCAATAAATTTTTTAAAGGTTTTTAAATTAAGAGGAAAATGTTATACCGCAAAGGAAATTCAATCTCTTGGTCTCGTTTTATACTTTTTTTCCAGCTCAATTGCATCATCCCTTACTTTTCCTAGATTTTTCCAAAAAGTAAACACGAAATAGATGTGGTTAAAACATTACACTAGCATTGGTATACAATGATGACTGTGTACAGCTGAGATGAATAGTGTTTGTACAATAGATTAATATTTAAAAAAATTGTGACACAGTAAACTTTAAATTTAATTTTCTGAGGCCCCTCATATTCATGAGGCCCTAAGCTGTAGCTTAATTAGCTTATGTGTAAGTCCGGCCCTTAGAGCCAATCAGGAATTTTTTAGGAATTTGCTTAAATGGTATGCTTAAACAAATATTCTCAGGTTAATGCAATGCCAGGCCAAAAAATGCAACAATATTTTGTAACTAGGTATAATTAACCATTTAGATAAGTATTAGATAAGCATTAAGATAAGGATTTCATTCAGCACATAGCACTAATGAGCAATTGTTTTAATCACTAAATGGGCTATACAAATTTTTTATCGGTCATGATAATATATCGAATATTTTATATATATGTACATATTACAGGTAAAAATGAAAGAGAAAAAGCAAAAAATCTTCATTCAATACAAAGTCAAAAATGAAAGTGCTGCACTAAATTCACTTTCGGTGAGGGCATTAAAACAACTTAATGGCAATTTAGTATAGAGTAAATATCGAAGTTTCCTGTGATACTTTCGTATTGCTTTTGTTTCATTCTGAAAATGGAGATTCAGGCCCATAACCATTGGGGACAGGAGGGCTAAGCCGTGACCTTCGTGACTAGAAGGCCTGGACAGCTCTGAGTGCAGGAGTCAATGAGTCATCCTTTCCATCCTATGCTACTCCAGTTAGTTCAGTGTGAAGGAAACTCTGCTTTGTTGCTGCTCTTGAACTTACATATTCTTTTTTTGTCAGTTATTTTTTGCAACTTAATGAATTTAAAGATCTAAATTCTCATCATTTACAAGTTTCACAGGTAACACTATATTTCATTATCCGTCCAATTCATTATGCCTGATCACTGTTGTTGAACAGAATGTCAGTCACACTGCCAAAGCAGAAGTACCATATATTAGTGTTTCCCAATTTCCGGCAAATGAAGACAGGAATAAAAAGTGGCTCAGAAAAATACCTAGATCAAATTTTATACCAGGAAAACAGGCAGTTGTTTGTAAAAAACATATTGCAAGGAAATGATTATTCAAGAAGACAAATTACCTGATAAAAATGGTGTAATGATAAAAATTCTTCATAAATGACCAAAATTAAAAGATTATGTTTATCCCTGCATATTCATTGGGTGTTCATCATATCTATCAGAACAAATCCCAAGCCACAAATCAAGCAGAGAAAAAAAATTGGCAAACAAGAGGTAGAAGCTCTTAATGCTATTAAACAGAAAGATAAAAAATTGAGTTTTGATGCATTTGTGATCAACATTTCTATGCAAATAAAGGAATTTATTCAAAATGCAAATGCCATCATTCAAAACACTGGAACAAAAATTTGCATTTTGTTCATGAGCTTCACTTCCATTCCCCAGATAGTAAAGAGCTTAAAAATCAAGAGTGAAATGATTTTATATACATTTGTGAGTGATAAACCTATGCCCATAAATACAGTAAATAATATCTTAAATGGCTCACATAAAGTCTGTTTATGGAGTAAAGTTCAGAATATTCTGAAATCATTTATAATAATAATTGTTTAAAAAATGCTATATTTGCATGGAGTCCCTTTGCAGATGATGGTTTAAGTGATGAAATGGAATATGGGGATAAACAGTTCATTTTTGAACAAATGAAGATATGTGAGAAATCTTCAAAGGGAAAACAATATAGCTGCTACTTAACTGCATTTACTTATTCACTTTACATGAAATCACTGTGCGTTATATAGAAATATATAAAGCCAATTGCATCCTTTGACATCCATCAGACACTTGAAAAGACTAAACAGGTGCCTAAACTTAAACCAATCTACCACTGATGCAAGCAATATTACCTATATAAAGAAATAAATGCGCTGAACTGGCTGCTCAGGAACGAACTGTAATTTTGTTAATTGATAAGATTCATATTAAGCAAAATATTGCATACAAAGGAAAATGTTTATGCATTTTTGCAGAAAATGAAAACCATACAGAAGCAATGATGATACAAGCCTTTATGATATGTTCATTTTTGGGAAATACAAGGAAGTATTGACTTGTATCGAGAAAAAATATGACAGCAATGGATTTATTGGATCTCAAAAAGCAAGCACTTATATTGTTAAATGATACCGGATTCTATGCATCAAGTTTAATATCCAACGATAATCAGATAAATCGTAACATATTTTAATAATTTACCTGCTATTCAGATAATATTTTTGTGCGAAAAATCCAGCTGATGAATCAAAACCTCTGTTTCTGTTGTTTGATTCTGTACACTTACTTAGATCAATCAGAAATAACTGGTTGAATCAACTGGATGCATAAGGCTTTCATTTGCCCAAACTATGAAGATTTCAATACTACTGTACATGTTCGCTTTTCTCTTTTGAGAAAAATCTTCAATAGAGAGAGAGTTCTGTCATAAAATATACTACTGCGAATAACTGTCTTATTATTTATTGGTTTTAAATATCAAACTTCTACTATATAATCTGATTAAACTAGGAATGATTGATTGCAATAAACTCTTTATGCATATATAAAGTTATCTCAAACATTAGTAAAATCTAAAATTGTTAACTCTTAATGTCATTAATTCATATTATAGTACTGCAAAATTATTTAAATGCACGAAATCTTCTTAATTCCAATTATCTTTGTTTCAATATTTATGCAAGGTTCAAGGAGTTCTAAGATCATTGTGAAATTAGCCTCCAGTGAGGGGCTCCCTATTTATATATCATTATGATGAAACCCTTACTTTTATGGCTGTCTAGTTGCTTATATCACGGAGTTGTAAATTGTAAACGATCAGCTGTATGGCAGCACCCACAGTGTATGCTGCACACCACCTGACACCACTCAAACATAATTATGCAATATCACGTATGCGGTAGTGTTGCCACTAATGGCCACAAAAGCTTACATTTTATACGGATTTAGCATTTTTTTATGGCTATGAGTAGATAACTTGGATGTAGATCAATATCCATTGGTATAGGAGGTCTCCTTGCATTATTTTGCTCGATATTTCACAAAACTATTGTTGTGTAGACCTCGGCCGTAAGTTGACAAAACATATTAAGTTTGGTTGCCGCCTTCTTACCTTCAAAATTTTCAAAAGCAAAAAGAAATGCAATACTACTACGCTGATATGATAGAGTGCAAGGCTTGGAGTACTGGTCGGCCCCATTAAAGCCTGATCTGTATCCCGTTGCATCTAGGGACCAGATGTGCTAGCGACCTGATTTTCTAACCGAACATGGGTCAGGCAGGGGAAACTTGCCTACGAAAATTTCGACCTTTTGGGCAACTATGTCAGGAATTATAGAATGACAGTTCAAGACCCGGATAAGGCATGGATGTTTGTGTCGTTTTTCCTTTGAAGTCTCGCCCTTCCTCACAGAGCTTCTACTATGGCGCATTAACTGACAGGCTCCTGTCAGACCTCTGTGGTAAGCAGCTGCTTGAGGGGGTATTTATTTATTTTTTTTATTTATAGTTTGCGACGAAGTCACGGGCTATGAGAGCGCGCGTGGAGTTAACAATGACCTTTGCAAAACCGGGAAATTCTTCATGAGGAAACTGTGCTAAAATGTCAGGGGGAGGGGATATTCAGAAAACTAACCTTTAGTGCAGTAAGCAACAGAATATGCAGACTTGAAGTGAGACCCGAGCTGCGCCAATTTGTATAGAAACGAAGCCAGGGGACAAGTGGAAACTTAATTTTTAAACCAATCACTCGGGTAGACGAGACGGTAAGAAAAGTCATCAGGGAATTTTTACATGCGGTCAAGTTTCATGGCAGCCGAAGGGCAGCAAAATCTGTCGTAACGGAAATAAAAATCTCGATAGTTTAGGTAGAAATTAAGCCAGGGACTATGAGAGAGGCAATTGACGTGTCAACAACGACCCAAGCAAATACCGCAAAATTTTTTCGCATTGAAAATCTGTGCTGAAGTGTCGGAGGGGGGTATTACCATGGCCGTCAGAAAATGCACTAGGAGTCAATACTAACATTAGCTCAGTGCGAGAATGTACCAAGGCAACATAAACTTTTGAAAATCGGTATGCATTCTTGTCATTAGCCATATTCGGAGAGTGCCACCCAGTTCTCCATCTATACTGAAGGGACAAATTATTATAACACCCCAAAAGCAATATGCAAAGCAAAAGTATCGCGCTTCCAGTCACGAGGGACGCTGAAACTGGCAATGCCTAAATAGAGCAGATCTCTACGCATTGGATATCAGTCACTGAAAAGTAATCATGGATAAAGGCAGCTACGTAAGTGAGTTTGACACATTGATGGTTTGACCGTGGACATATAGTAGGTGTAAAGAAGGATGATTGTTCAATCACCGCAACTGCTGAACTGTTGGGATATCCCATTGAGGGGATTTCCACATCAGACAATCGCATATATATATACCAAGACTACGTAAAATGCGGCAAAATTCAAACCAGCGGGAGAAATGTGGATTTAAATGTGCAATTAACTCTCAAGTTGAGCGCTTGTAACTGTCCCGCATCGTAACAAGGAATCACACAGCTACCGTAGAGCAGATAATGTCGGAAATGAATGAGAGTTTTCCATTCATTTACTTGTGGAGAGTAATCCACAAGCTCATACACAAAGACTATCCATCACACCATGGGGAAAAATAGGCTATGGCAGAGTCGACGTCCACATCGTGTCCCCTTGATGATTGAAAGGCACTGAAAGATTAGACTACAGTTTGCAAAAGCTTATCACAACTGTAGTACAGAGGACTGGAAACACGTAATCTGAGATGACTATCACGGTTTCAACTCAATTACGGCGATGGCGAGAGTGAGTGTGTGTCGTAAACCACACGAAGTGATGAACTCACCTTGCCAAGTTGGGGTCATACAGGCAGGTGGAGGGAGTGTAACAGTTTTTTTTAGAGAGGGGGGGATTTTTTTCATGGGCTTCGTTGGATCCCTCGGACCCGTCGAGAAGTCGAGAATTTCGTCACCAGCACAACGTATGTAAACATCCTCACTGACCATATACACCCGTTCGTAACGTTTCTCTTTCCACTCCATGATGCCATCTTTCAATAGGACAACACCACATTGCATACTTCCTGAGTGGCAACCAAATTGTGTGTGTTGGCTAGAAAAACATTCAAGTGAGTTTACCACACTCGAAAGGCTCCCTCGATCGTCGGACCTCAACCCCATTGAGAATTCGTGGGGTGAATTGGAAAGATCTGTTCGAACCACTAATCTCCACTTTCAACTGTGGATGGTCTATGACAGACGATCCTCGCTTCATAGGCGGCAATACCACCTCCGCGGTTTCAACACATCTTTGAGTCCTTACCAAGATGTCTGTCTGCTGTTGTGATGGCAAAAGATGTAGCAACAGGTTTTATAAAAAAAAAAAAAAAAAAATACCCCCTCAAGCAGCTGCTTGCCACAGAGGTCTGACAGGAGCCTGTCAGTTTATATGCCACAGTAGGAGATCTGAGAGGATGGCAGGACCTCAGCAGAAAAACGACACACACATCCATAGCCTAAATCCGGGGCTCGAACCCAGGTCCCTTAGATCAGTAGCCAAGCGTGCTAACCAATCGGCCACGGGACGGCTCAACAGGTTTTAGGTAGGTATATATTATAATTTGTCCATTCAGTCTTTATCCATGCCTTTCAGTAGCGGAAAACTCAAAATGGTTCTTCATACTTGTTTGAAGGTTTCCAAAATGTAGTGGATATGAGGTATCATTTACGTACAAAAGTCACTATCATCTTGTGATGGGTCTAGGGAAAAAATAAAAGGATGGAAGATACATTCTTAGAGCATTTCAGACATACTGTAGGTAATTTAAATCAACAGATTATGGTCAAGAGAACGTTCCAGATACTCCATAAAGCTGGTGGTGTTCAACTTCAGATAGTGATGAACCAGTAAAGCTCTGTGCAGATGGGCACTATCGTTCTGCAAAATGAAAATGTTTCATATTCACATATAGTAGTCGAGGACCTCATCTCCTTACTTCTGAGTCATCATCGTATCAATATGAAATCATGTTGGATTCTTTGCAACCGCTCAACGAATATCTGTCCAGGTTCGGACACTGTGGATGAACCAGTGAAACCACCCAGGATCTCTATAGCTTAACTGATTGCAATGACTAATAACTGCGACGGAAAAGTTGTAAATAAAGGGGTAAATGTTCTCTACAGTAAATCGAAGAAAATTAGAAGATACTGCCGCTCCTCGTCCCACCATCTTTCAATTTTGCCACTAATAATAATCTTTAGTCTATCAAGGACCTTTTAAGATTGCCATCGTTTAAAGGGCACTTTGAGGCTGTAACCGTGAATAACCAGATTGATCAGGAGATGAATAAATGAGATGAGTAAAATTGTTTACTGTGAATTATATTTTACTCTTGTGATTTAACATTCTTGGTGCAGTGTGTTAATTAAACAGAAATACATAATGGCAGAAAGTGGCGATGTTAGCAATGCAGTGAATTCTGAATGTCGTACGAAGCCGAGTAGTGAAATTAAAGAAATGATGTCTCCAGAAAGTTTTGTTCCCAGATATACTGATGTAACTGAAGTATCGAGTACGGATAGTAGATCAAGTAGTTTTCCAGCTGATAGCATAATAGCATCAAGCATTACCAATAAAAGAGCGTACATTAGTGTTGCAATTCTCTGTTTTATCAACCTTATAAATTATATGGACCGTTATACCTTGGCTGGTAAGATTTGTCATATATGTGTGTAGTACCATGCGCAATTTAGAAATTGCTGAATTTTTCGTGTTTGTTTATGGTAACAAGTCTTACATATAAGAAAGTGAAAATTGACTCAAATGTAAGCATTAGAACAATATTATGAGGAGCCAAAATATAATAGTTAACAGCTACTTTTAATCCATTTGTCACAGTCTGTTTTTACTTTTAGTTGTCTGAGGTATTTATCCCAATGCATTTTGGCAAATAACTTATTTATAAAAATGACATGATTAATGATTTGATTTGCATTATTAGCATATTTTTTGAACACATGATAAATTTACCATTAAAAATAAATTTGAGTCACTAGCATTTTAATATTTCAGTTTTTTGAGATACAGCTAATATTGTGATTAACCTTGTTCAATCTCAGTAACATGATTTGAGTTTTATACTTTATCACTTTCTTCCTCATTCTTACACTCTTCTAGGACTGTATGTACCAGAAGGTTCAAACCCCCATTAACTACAATGGGGGGAGGGGGGATCAATTGATAGCATGCCAAGCTTGTAATCTGCAGTTTCCAGGTTTGAGTGTCAACTGTGCCTGTGTTGATATTTATCTCTGCTAAATGAATATTAATGAGCACAAAAAATCACTGTATTAAAAAAAAAGCTTAAAATGCTCTCATATGCCATTAATCATTGGGTTTTACACCAATAATATTTGTCTAGGTCCTAATTTTGTCACCAACAAAATTGCTGACATTACTCACTTTCAGCATTGTAGGACTCCTTAAATCACTAAAGCATTGCATCCCTTTCAGCATTGTAGGATTCCTTAAATTATCTAAAGACTATATTATGCTTACAATTGAAGTTCAAAGTTATGCTTTACTGTCTATTCTCGTTCTGGTAAATTCTATAAGATGACTGACATGCGCCATTATTGGATGGTTGGTGAATTCTGGAGCTCACAGAATCTCCAATTATTGATGTTAACAGCTGTTGATGAAGTGTTACAGTTACATCACATGTGCTTACTCCATCTTAATTATGTTAACCAGTCCTTCACTATTATCATTGATATTATTGCTAATATGATTGACTACCGAGATGGTTGACTGTATTCCATCATTGAGATGTTGAAATAGTCAATGTCATTGACTAACACCTTTCATTTGAAGTGATATCCAGAAAGCCAATTAAAAATATATTGAGAACATTACTAATATTTAAAAAACAACTGATTCTCACATTTACAAGTAAAAAAACTCCCTGCAACTTATTTCTTCTATACTCTGATGGCTTCTTCACTCAAGTGATTTATGGTCAACAGATAAGTAATTTAAGAATGATAACCTCTATTAGTGTCATTGCGAGTCACCTGCTCCTAATGCAGTAGAGGTTCTGTGGTGGAGGCAGGAGAGTAAAGTCAATATTGCAAAGGGAGTATTGATGTAAATTGAAATGTTTTCTAAGTAACCATTTAGGTTATTATTGTCTGCATTAAAGTTGTATTTCATATTTTATTTTGAATATCATTTTGATGTTCTTTGCATCTTTTTTCATCCTGTCTGTAATTTATCACACATAATTGTGTTTTTTTTTAGTAATTTATTTTCAGGATAGGATCATAAATCTGTATATTTTAAACTCTGCTTGATGATGATGATGTTTTATCCTGATCATTTATTACTAATGATTTTACAGTATTGTTTCTTGATATTGGGATGCTGATGTTAATTTGACTTGAAGTTGCTCTTATCACATTAGTAAAATTCTTGTAATACAGGCAGGGCCAGACTGGCACTTTTTTTTTAGGGAAGCAGCTGTAGCAGTGGGACCCCAGGCTTCAATAAAAAATTTGGTTTCTTTTTCAAGATTTATTCTATTGTGAGTTTATACGTGAAGTTTAAAAATTGGTTTTCTCAATTCTGTGGAATTTCTGTAAAATAATAATTATTATTAAAAAATTCCTGCTCCTATGAGGTCCTAGGGGCCTGGGACAGAACAGTGCTCAACACTCCTTACCAGTCTGTGCCAGAATACAGGAATGATAGTGGGCAAAGGGTGGCTCAGTCAGTAGTGTGCCAGGTTCATATCTATTGTTGCCAAGTTTGGATCTCACATGGTTTAGTAATGATAATGATATTTATGTCTGTAAAACCCATACCCTGCCCTTGGTCAGTTGGGGACACTGATGGGATGGAAAGGCTTCTGTCAATCAATTGGGTCATAAAACTGTGCCCCCTCCCTGTTTGGGAGAGCCATATCCTGTGCATGTTAAAGAACATGCTAGATGGCTTTGATGGGAGGCTACCATCTGTCTCTTAACATCTGTTCACTGGGTCCCCTCTCCCTAACCTTCTCTGAGCCCTCAGGTCCTTTTGACCTGACCATTTAGTCCATTGTATGCAAAAAAAAAGGCACTCAAAAATAAAGCAACTCAACTAAGGAGTGATATATTTTTCTTTGTAATTTAGCCCCCTGAGGCTGAGTTGAGATAGGTCATTAGGTTTATACTCCATTAAGTGCACTGGTTTCCATAAATTAAAGAAAATCCCTATGTTAAGTCAATGGGAAGCTAATGTAAAAGCTCTATAACTTCTAAAATAAGTGTTTTTTTTTTTGAAAAATGTGATTGCAGATAAAGATCTCAATCAAATCAATATCGCAATTTTCAACAATATTCATTCAGTATTTAATGAGTTATGGAAGTTTGAATATTTAACAACAGCAATCTTAAGGAACTTCTACAAAATTAAAGAATAGTTAAATAATTCTTTACACAAAGTTCTAAAATACAAACTTATTTTATTAAACACTTTGATACAATACTTATTACTAAGTTTTAATTAACTTCTGAAGTCAATTTTTGTGGTTGGCATTTTGTGTCAAACTTCCATAATTCATTAAATACTGAATGTTGAAAATTGAGATATTGATTTATTTGAATGAGATCTTTACAATTTTAGCTGTAGTCTGATAGATGCAATCATATTTTTCAAAACAAAAAACTTATTTTAGAAGTTATAGAGCTTTGACATTAGTTTCCCATTGACTTAACATAGGGATTTTCCTTAATTTTCTAATATATGGAAACCAGTGTATTATTGGCCAGCTATCTCACAAGATTTGCTGGAACAAGAATAGATGGAAAGCATAACCTTACAATTTAATATTCACGATTTTAGTCGTAGTTGCAAAATTAAAACTTGAGGGTAGCTTAAATAGCTCTAGTGGAAGGCTATAGCATCAATTACCACCTAGTGGCATCAGATTATTGCTTCTATACTTATTCTTTTTTCTTGTACTGATATTTCATACAGTATGAAATCAGTACAAGAAAAAAAAAAGTGTAGAAGCAATAAGCTGCTGTCACTAGGTGATAATTGATGTTTATAACCTTCCACTAGAGCCATTTAAGCTCTCCTCAAGAGTTTATTTTTGTAACTACAGCTGAAATCATGAATATTGTATAGTTATAGCTGTGAGTCTAGTTAATTTTAAGCATAACCTTGAACATCCATTGTAAGCATATTATAGTCTTTTGATAATCTAAGGAGTCTACAATGCTGAAAGTGGTTACTGAATGCCAGTTATTTTGTAAGTGACAAAAGTAGAAACTAGACAAATAACATTATGTAAAACCCAATAAGATTAATGGCATACAAGAGCAACATAAGCTCTTTTTTAATACAGTGGTTTTTGCACTGATTAAAATTTATTTAGATCTAAATTTTACTATGCTAATTTAATCTTTGTCTCTACTAACTCCCATTCTGCTCTTGGTAAGAAGGGAGATAACAATAAACCTTAAAAGGTGCTGTTTGCTGGATGGGATGCTGTGGCCCCCTGTGCATGTTCAAGTATATGCTGGATGGCCTTGATGAGCAATACCATCCATCTCCTAACAGCTGTCCATTCGGATCCCCCTTTCTCCCAACTTTATCTGAGCCCTTGGGAACCTTGTGACTTGCCCATTTAACCCATTGTGTGCAAAAAAAGTGCCATTCAGTGGTAAAACAGCCCAAACTATCTCCAATAATTAAATCCATTTTAGTATATGCAACAACCTAGTTTTTCACTTTCAGTAAATGCTTATTATTTTCATGTTTTTAACATTAATATTAGGACACTTTCCTACAAGACTGGAGTGTGTATTCAACAGAATTTTAAAAGAAAATTATTTGAGCATATCAAATAATCTGTTATATATATCTGAGTTGCATTTTTGGGGAAGAAAAAACCTGGCACTGTAAGGGTTAACGAAATATGGGAGTTTTTTTTTAGCATTCTTTAATTGTGAGAATTTCAAAACTCCCTCGCCTGAAAGATTATTATTCTGATAATCCCATTTTGGAAAATCAAATGACCAAATGCATCTTGCCTCTTAATTGATTTTTGATGATCCTGAGGTATTTTAACCTGTGAGATCGAAGTTTCGTGCACCCACGAATGCATACATAATGCATTGAATTTCGTAAATGTGAACAGTTTTTCCCGTTTTTCTTTGGGCTGTAGGTATATTGTATATGTGGGGAGGAATTGTTCCCCTCGGGATTTATCACTGGTGGAAATATACACCATTTTTGTTTTAAGAGATGGTTTTTTTCATTTTTAGAGATAAAAACTCTTTTTTTGGATTGGATAGGTATTGATGAAGTATTACAATTCAAACTTTTGTAATCTCCCATAAGTTAAAAATAACTTGAAGTTCTCAATTGTTGAGCAACAAAATTTTAAAATTTATCCTTCAAACTATTTGCATGTTGAAAGTTTTTAGAAGAAAACTCAGAAGCTTTTCAGAGCAATGACAGTGCTCCGTCTTCAGTGAAATGACATGATGTGGTGAAGTTAGATCAAATTAGGTGACTAAATTAGTAGACAAAATTAGGTGACTATGGTTCCATAGAAAGTGGACACATGCACAAGCAGTGTGGCATGCTCCTAGTCTTCTTGTAAAGAGCATATGGTTTTTGCCAATGTAGTAAACAACGGAATTATCTGGCAAATGTAGAGGAACTTGTTATAGCCTGATTTTTGAAGTAGGGCTTCCCATGGCTACATCTCAAAACAATAGACAAATTAATGAGTAAAATAGAGAAAAAAAAACAGAAGAGATTTGGCTCTCCTCCCAATCACCAACCCCGAACATACAACCTTTGTTGGACCTATTTCTTATGTTCCTGTCCTATGTGAATCAGTCCACAAATTACTCAGACCCCAAAATATCAAAATTGTTTTCAGCCCAGCTCCAAATCTGAAGAAATTAATCAAAAGGGATAGAGACAAATTTAGCCTACTTCAAAAATCGAATCCCCTACATTTGCTGGATAATTCCGTTTATGACATCGGCAAAACTATACGCTCTTTACAAGAGAGGTTCTCAGAGCACCAAACTGATGTCAGCCAAAAGAAGCTAATGATGGCTGCCGAGCTAGCAGTATAACACACAGCAACAACAGACTGGGAGCATGCCAAGCTGCTTGCACATGCATCCACTTTCTACAGAACCATAGTCCCCGAGGTTATTGAAATAATGACCTTGTCTGTCCCCACCTGCAACTGAGACACTGGAATCGCTCTTCATGACATGTGGAAAGAAGCTTTGTCTAAACAGATATAACGTCACCACATAGTGTCATTTCACTGAAGATGGAGCACTGTCATTGCTGTGAAAAGCTTCTGAGTTTACTCCTAAAAACTTTCAACATGCAAATAGTTTGAGGGATAAACTTTAAAATTTTATTGCTCAATGGCAGAGAATTTTAAGTTATTTTTAATTAATTTCTGAGCAAGAAGGTCGTTTTAATTGTGTACTCCCATAAGTTTAAATTTCATCCTCTAACTGTGAAAAAAATTGAAAATGGCAAACTTTAAAATGAATATTGCAAACAATGTAGTTGTGCTAGAAGTTTTAAATTTTGATGGGGGAATGGTGAAGGTCATAAAGTTTGAATTGACAACAATAAATTGCCTCTTACACACAGAGTGGGGAATGCAACTGTTCTAATTGAAAAATTCTTTTTTAGTTTGTACAGGTACTAATGAAATATAATTTGCATTTTTAAATCCTTAGTTTTAATTTACATCATTAGAGGGCACTAAATATGGAAAAGACAAAACTTTTAATGAACATTGCAAGGGATCTGTTTGCAGTAGAAATTTGAACCTTTAGTGGTAGAGTGTCAAAAGATATTCCACTGACTGCAAGAACTGACCCCTTTTCTCAGCAATGCATGAAAAAAGCAATTTTTACTTTTAAGGAATAAAAGAGAAATGCTTTTTGTTTTGCATAGTAAAGTCTAATAAAATACTACTCTTTGCATTTTTGCAATCTATAGTGCAAAAGTTAGTAACAAAAAAAAAACTCATTTCTCAAACAGTTGTTCCACTATATTTTTCAAACACAACAGACAAATTTAATGTTTATGTGTCAAGTGAAAGTTTGTGATGCAGGAAATGTCATAGGCTGTGAAAGTTTATTTCCATGCTTTTTCCCCCCTAAAAAAAGGGGGAAAATGGAAATGATTTTTTCCACTATATATATATATAAGGCTAAAAGTAATGGCTATGTCTCATATTAAAGCTTATGACATGGGGAGTGTCACAAGCGTATAAAAATCCCCTCATGCTTTTCCCCTGAAAAAAATGGGGAAATATGTGAAAAATTGGTCTACTATATCTTTTGAATGCAAAGGCTTAATGTAACAAGTTGTATGTCAAATGAAAGTTTGTGATATGAGGAGTATTATGGGCTATCGCAATTTACCACCCTGCTTTCTTCCCCCTAAAAATAGGAAGTGGGAAAGTCTTGTACAAGAAGATCTTGCATCTGTCCATTTTACTTCTGAGAGGATTCCACACTTCAGAGCATTGCAAGTTGCAGAAGAGGATGCAAAGAGGAAAAGGGGAAAGATGTGGAAAGTTTATGAAGAACCCAAAGAACAGGAAATAAAGGAGGAAACAGTTGAGAGGAATAACTATGTATCTGTGATTGTTACTGAAATATGGCCAGGTGTGGTATTTTATGGACAGGATGTTGATGATGGTCCTAAATGTGATGAAATGATGCAGCAGTTAAGGCAGGAATTCTCAAATAGTCCACCTCTTTCTAGATCATATCACACCAAGAAAAGGTGATATGTGTGCTGCCATGTTTGCTGATGATGGTCTATGGTATAAAGCAAAGGTAGAAAAAGCTGCAGGGAATACAGTGCGCCTAAGTTTTATTGATTATGGAAATAAAGAAGTGACAACATCAAATTTAGCAGTTCCTTCCAACTACATATAAAAGTCTTCCTCCTGCTTCCCATGAATACAGTTAATCATGCAGTAAACTTCCCCAAGATAATGATAATATAGAAGATGCAAGAAATGGTTTCTTCCAAGAAACAGATAATAGGCTGTTGCTTGCTGAATATAGAGTATTGTTCAGGTTCTGCAGAGTTTGTGATGTTACTAACATCAGATGAGAAGGAAGATATTGGAAAGATATTGATAAGTAAAGGTCATCTTTTAGTTGATAAGAGGAAAGAAAAGCCATTGAAAAAATTGATCAGGGAGTACATTTCTGCTCAAGATGTAGCAAAAAGTAAAAGACCTCAATATGTGGCGTTGTGGAGACTTTACAGAAGATGATGCTAAATAGTTTGGGTTTTGATTTTCTCATAACTTACTCTGTGGTCACAGCCAAGTACCACCTAGAAAACAGAAAAGGCCCAGAATGACTTCACTCTGATGATTGACTATAATGTGGAATGAATATAATTGATTCTTGCCATGTTTACAAAATATAAATTTATATAAGGAAAAGGGTGGAATGGAAACCAATTTACAAATTATGGTTTTTAAAATATGTACAGAATGTGTGCCATGTTATGAATATGGATTTACATTGTGAATAAATGATGATTAAGGTAAATGATTAATAAAGTGTGATCTGGAACCTATTACTGTATTTTGCTAATGAAAGCTGCTATCCCTATTTTAAGAATTCTGGTGTCTGTATTACCTGTAATTAAGAAATTAATCAATTAAATATCTTCTGAACTTGAGAATCTACAATTGTGACTTAAGTGTCAAGTGAAAGCTCATATGAGGACTGTCATAGACTACTTTGAATTATACCCCCCAGTATTCTTCCCTCCCCCAAAAGGTAGTTGATATTTTATGGGGGCTGACTTTAATGAGTTATATCTCAAATTAAAGCTTCTGAGGTCTCCAATGTCTTGGGCTACCTCAAACATGACTCCAAAGGGGGAGAAAAAATGTGGTTGATGTTTATGAGTCATATATATCAAATGAAAGTTTCTGAATGTAAGTGTTTTCAGTAACAACAAAAAAAAATGTATAAATTAAAAAGTTAAAAAAATTGTCTTCCTATAAATAAAAAATAAATACTCCCCTCAAGCAGCTGCTTGCCACAGAGGTCTGATAGGAGCCTGTCAGTTTGTATGCCACAGGATGGTGGGACCTCAGCAGAAAGATGACACATACATCCATGCCTTACCTGGGGCTTTTATATATGCCCTAAAAAGTGGAAAATAAACCTGAAACATATTGATGGTGCAGTCATTGAATTTGTATTTATTTCAAAGGATGATAGGTAAACGATTTACCTACTCAACAAGACTGCCAGTGCCCTTTCTTCCATTGAAGTAAATATGGATTCATTGACTAATTGCACCATTGATATGTTTTCTTTTTTTTTTCTTTTTTGGGCATATGTAGGAAGATAGGTATTTTTTAATTTTTTAATTTATTTATTTATTGACTGTAAAAATTTTAACTGCAATAATCACATTATTTATTACTATGAATTTTGCACTGAACCATTTACTAAGTTGGCATGAAATTTTCTGTTGAAACTTTAATAATTGCATATTAGGCTGGTAATTAGTTTTGTTCAAAGTAATGCAAGTAGCACTACTTTTACTAGTCTCAGGTCTAAATCCAATTTCACATAATTCACAATGGAAACAAATTCACATGTGGGTAAAGATATAAAAAAGTGTTAAAATGACCACCATAAATTTCTTCAAAACAGATAATGTTGCTGGCAAAATGTACCAAGCTTTAGTAACTTCATTTCAAACTTTTACATTTTGATGTACAGGTGCTCCTCTTCCTACAAACAGGTTACGTTCGCGAGGTTTTGTTGTAAGTCGAAAACTAACCTAAAAAGTACATTTGTACACAGAATAACCACTTATTGTTAGTGTTTGATCCTTCAATGTACTTACTAGAATGCATTACACTCATTACTGCTTACTAGCAGGTGTTTCAAATGCGGTAAAAATCTTCTGTGGTATATGGTAACATAGAGTCGATATTATAAATAAAACAACTTATACTGTTAATGTTTATGTTTGTACATAAATAATATAATACGTATTGTAAATAGCAAAAAAAGGAAAATTAGACCACGCTATCGACTTCAATGCCATGAATCCGTGCAAAATTTAAATTTTAGATGTATGGTCAAATTGTTCGTAAGTCTGAAAGTTCTTAAGTTGAACGTTCGCAAGTAGGGCAGCACCTGTATATCCATTTAAATGTTGATGTACCATTTCTTAAGTGTTATTCCTCTATTAAATAAACTTTTCAAATTAGGCTGTCTTAAATTTAAGTTCCATTTCAAAATTTCTTAAGTACAATTCAACATTTAGCATTTCAAGTTTTTCAGCAGCACAATATCAGAACATTTTAGAACTTTAGCTGTTTTTAAGCACCTGAATTCATAATAAAAAAACTTCTTCTGTAGAGATCAGAATCTTGAGAAAACTTTCAAATTATGTATTTCTGATTATTTGTGAATTTCCATTCATATACATGATTTTCTATTTGAGGAAAACACTTAAAATATGACTGTCCAAATAGCCCTGATATATTCTTTTCAAAGGCAGTGATGTCATTATTCATGACAGTTATTTTTTCTGAACCTTACTTTTAACATTTACTTAAGTGAATACAAAAATTGGCAAATATCAACTGCAATATATATAATTCAGGGTGAAAATCTTTTCCCCGTATAGTATTATTTCATTCAGATATTCAATAAACTTTTGAAATACACTGTAATAACAGACAAAAAATATTGTTTTACGTTAATAAGCTATCATATACTGAATTAACTGCCACAAAAAGTAATTTAAAAGTACCTTTATTTAATATATATAGAAATACAAAAATAGCTCAAAATTTTATATTAAAATATTTTAATATTTTTTGTTATATTAATTACCTTGTTTATCATTTCTGGCTATGTATGTAGGCTTTATGAACTGTATTTTAGCAGTCATGGCAGCATAAGTTTTAAGTGAATGATACTTTTGTTTTATTTCTAATCTAGGGATAGTGAACTGTTGATATGTTTTACTTATGGCATATGAAAAAAAATTATTTGACACATCCAATTTACTTAGTTTTTAAAAGTTTATTAATTTTTCATATTAATTTTTGATAAAGTAAAAATATTTGAAATTTATATATATATTTTGAAGAGTAGATATATTTTCTGTAATTAAAGTGCTAAAAGTAACTAGTTTCTGAAGCCAAATGCAGTATCATGTTCATTAGGAACTACAGTTCCCAAGTTAATATGCTCTAAGTGTTTATTTTTTACCCATAGAAATAAGCCAGTTAAAAAGTCCTTTGTAGTCAGTCCTGAAAATGTATGAACTAAATTTGATAATTAACATATACTCAAGGATTTAGATATCCAATCAATTAAAAAAAATATTTAAAGAAAGCATTACATTGCTATCTCTTTTTCACACCAGAATGTCAGTTGTTTTCTTTTTACTTTTAATGTCTCTAAACTTAACTTTCATGAAGAGTCTTCTTCAAACTATTGCCATTCAGCACTTGATGTTATAAATTCCCTCTAAACTAATCTGTATAATGGGTTAGTATAATTGTTGATACCATAAGTGAAAGGAAACAGTATAGTGACTCTGAAATCTGATGAAACTCTCAATAGTACTGTACAAAAAACTTACTGTTCTTGTTAAATATTTTATTTTCTAAAAATTCATTATAAATGCTCTTTATTTTGGTATATGACACAACCTATTTCCCTCAGTTATTTCAATGAAGGTTTAAAGTTTTTCTTTTTTTCTGCAGAAAGCACTTCAAAATTAAACTGGCTACCAGAGTGAATTCTGCTCTATGAACTCAGTGTTTTAAGGGTTAATACAATGCACACTACATGATTGGAACTGAGATCCCATATATAGTTTAAATTAGGTTTAGGATTTTTAAAAGAAACATTTTTTTTTATTTTTAAAATGAGGACTTTAATTTTTTTGTAAGTGTCAATAAATGATTGTATAAAATGCATTAATTGCTTAGAAATTGATTTAATTTAACCTTTTTTCCAGGTGTTTTACCAAATGTGCAGGCATATTATGGATTGAACAATTCAGAGGGTGGTCTTTTGCAAACTTCATTCATTGTAAGCTACATGATTATGGCTCCAATTTTTGGTTATCTTGGTGACAGATATAGTAGGCGGTTGATCATAGCCTGTGGAGTAGCATTTTGGAGTGCAACAACACTTCTTGGTTCGTTTGTCCCATCTGGTGTAAGCTATTTTTATTCTCTGTGGTTATTTTTATTTTTGCCATGATATTCTTTTTGTACTGTATATTCCCAAAAATAAGGTAATTCCCCTTCAAGGAGTTCAGTTCAGGTTCAGGAAATGCAAATTTCAGGAACAAGAAAAAAAAAAAAAACAATTACTACATGCAATCTTTAATTACTTTTATTGTTTACTGCAGCAAATCAATAATTTATGTTCAGAATTTATTTTGATTGGAAGAAAATATTCTGTGTGGGGCAGAAAATTAAAGTTGAAATGAGATTTTATTGACGTTTATTAATTTGTATTAAATTTTAATTAAAACAATGACAAGAATTTACATGTGTTTTAGATTCACACCAGAATAATGTTATAAAAATATTAATAAAACAGATGAACATGTGACATCATCAGTGGCAGAAATTGTTGATTTCCCTGTTGTTCCACAGATACTTGAGCAATTGGTCCCAAATTTGTTGGGATGGTCTCACTTCTCGTTCTCTTGGGATAACAGATTGAGTTCTTAGCTGCCTTGGGTTAGAAGTGATCCCTTGAAAGAGATCTGAAATTTTTGAGGGTGCTGCAGTCACCTATCTTATGAATGAAATAGTATGTTGTGAATAATACAATGGAAAGCTGTGAATGATGTCATTGATGGACATATGTTTGGCTCCAAACTTCTGGCAGGATTTAATTTTGACTGGAATGGTATGTTAATGGTGGAAAGCTGTGAATAAACTTATCACTGGGAAGAGTTATCAATGGACATACATTTCATATCCTCAAACATTTTGTGTGGGTTTAACTAGTATTATTAGACTAAAGAATATTCTGCCTGTGATGAACAAACTGTGTATATAAGAATTTACATGTGTTTTGGATTCACACCATAATATTGTAGTAAGGAGAAATGTGGCCACCTATTAATGTTTGCTTTTTTTTTAAATGATGACTCTCAAGGTTTAAATAAAAAAAGCCTTATATAATGCTAATATATTTCAGTGAAAATGTCGATCAAACGTATATAATAGTCTGTTTGTTTCACTATAATTGTTTCATCTATCGATGTTATACTATGTCTTGTAGAATAGTGTAGTAGATGTATTAATAAAAAGGCTAAACAACATTTCAGCCTTCTTCTTCTTATTATTTCAGAAGTTTATACTTAATTTTATACAGTAATCATGAAGATGGATAAAATTAACAGATGAGATGATTATTAAACAGTGTAACAGAGTATATAAAGGAAGTTATCAATTTCATCGTAACTATTAGAGTAGGGCAGGGGTAGGGTAGGGTGTAGTTCCCAGGTTCGAGTCCCAGCTGGGTCAGCGTTGAGATTTATCTCCGCAAAATTCCCCGCCCTGCCCACGGTCAGTAGGGGACACCGATGGGCTTGGAAAGGCCGCCGTCCGTCGGATGGGACGTTAAGCCGTGGCCCCATGTGCGGGAGAGCCATACCCTGTGCACATTAAAGAACACGCTGGATGCCTTGACGGGGGGCTACCATCTGTCTCCCAACAGCTGTTCCAGTGGGTCCCCTCCCCCAACCTTCTCTGAGTCTTCGGGGTCCATGTGACCTGGCCATTTAGCCCATGGTGTGCAAAAAAGTGCCGCTCAGAGGTAAAACAACCCAAACAACCCAACGTAACTATTAGAACTCCTTCAGACATACAATGATTGGAGAATTAACTTATAAAAGTAGGTAAAATTTCAGAGTTCTAAGTCTTGCTTCAAATTGTAGTTGTGTAGAGATGCGACATATGAGTCATGCAGTATGATAGGTGCTTGTGATTGTTGGGGAATTATTGTTTGATGACGAATTTTTGCTTAATAACTGTGGCAAAGACAATACTTTATGGAAAGTTTTGTAATAGAATTTTCCATGCAGGATTTAGTTGAGCTTGGTCGCTTTTACAACAACAGATTTTGTTTGCAAAAATTAGTAGATTTTTTGTGAATGATAACTTGAAGATGGATGATGACTGCTTATGATGAAAAAAATTAATGCAACTATTACAGCTTTTTCATCTACAGTTATACTTGAAGGAGCTAAACCTTTATTCAATGAAGCTTTCATCATTAGCAGTCTGTCATCCATCTTCAAGTTATCATTCACAAAAAATCTAATTTTTGTTAGCAAAAACTGTTGTTGTAATAGTGGCCAAGCTCAACTAAATCCTGCATGGAAAATTCTATTGCAAAACTTTCCACAAAGCAATATGTCTTTGCCACAGTTATTAAGCAAAAATTCATCATCAAACTATAACTCCCCAACAATCATCAGCTCCTATCATACTGCATGACTTGTATATTGCATCTCTGCACAACTCCAATTTGAAGTAAGACTTAGAACTCTGAAATTTTATCTACTTTTATAAGGTAATTATCCAATCAATGTATGTCTGAAGAAGTCCTAATACTTAGGACAAAACTGATAACTTCGTTTATGTACACTGTTTAATGATAATCTCATCTGTTAATTTTATCCATTTTCATAATTAGTGTATAAAATTTAGTAAGTATAAACTTCTGAAATGTTGTTTAGCCTTCCTATTATTCCATCTACTACACTATTCTACAAGATGGTGTAACATCAATAGATGAAACAATTATAGTGAAGTAAACAAAGAGACTATTATGTATGTTTAAAATATACCTTTTTGGTAAATGCTGCAACTAAAAATTGCATTTTCTAATTCTTCTTCCAGAATACTTTTTTGTTAAACAACCCTATTGTTACAAGCAGCCACTTGATTATAATTGTTAATGCACTGGTCTTCAAAAGTATACAAATGTGCATGCATCTGTGGATACTATGTTGTGTGAATAAGAACTGTATGTTGTACATACTGAGCCTTAGAGCATCAAGAAAAGAATTTCTGCCATTAGCCCAATTTTTTTGTGGTAAATGAATTTGCTACAAAATACTACTTACAGGTGCAACTGTTATGCAAGGATTTTTATGTGTGTAGTAATTTGGTGAAAGAAACTTCCTAATTCTTCAGCCAAATAAAATTGTGTAAAATAACATGGGTCAATAGTATGAATTTGACGGTCTTGAAATTTCCACCAATTATGATTAATGAACAGTGCATTACTTCCCAAATCTTAGGGTTTTGTGAAATTTCAGGATTATTGTGAACATAGGATGTAGCTGTTGTGAAGGAAATTGAGAGTGGGATATAACATATCTATATTAAAACTAAATAAGGCCATTAAGTGAGTAAATACAATATTTTTTATCAATAATGTACTACAATGTTTATACATTACATTGCACAAGTGTAGTTGGTCCATGGAAGCATTAAAAACTCTTAAAAATATTTTAAGAATCATGTACTATTATAAAAATTAACTAGAAGAATAACCATATTGCCCCTATGGCAAATATGGTATGCTCATTTTCAAAGAATATTAAATTTTTCAATTTACAAATTTTTGCACCCTTTACAGTAGCAATTTATACTAATGATTGGAAAATGTAAATAATAATATATTATTTTCCCTATATAACACACAAAGAATTTTTCTTTTATCCCTTAAAATGAAAAGTTGTTTTCTCATCTCCTAGGGTGAAGAGGAAAACATTGAATGGATATATAATAAAATAATTTATTTATTATTATAATAATTATTTATTATAATATTATTAAAATTAAGTACTATTTAAAAATGAAGAGCAACTGTCAAATTTTAACCAATGATAATATAATTAAAACATATAAATATAAATTATACTTCTGTTAGTAAGTTTTCTGGTTATCTGTTTCTATCAACACATACTACCACCAGTATTCCTAATTTCTAGCATAAATGTATCATTTGCAATATTACTACTTTTTCTACATTTAGCACCCTCTAACAATGTAAATTAATGCCTTTTAGAGGATTTGAAAACTATGAATCATCATATTTCTTTAGTGCCTATTTAACTCGAGGAATTTTTCATTTATATCTTAATATAAAAGTTGTGTTTTCCCCACCCCCTGGGGTGAAGGGATAAATTGTTATTGCCAATGTAAACCTCTTGATCATCCACACTCCAACACCAAAATATAAAATTTGTCACCCAAATTACATTGTTTGCAATATTGGGTTAAAATTTTGAAATTTTCAACTTTTTTCCACTGTAAGAGGGTGCAATTCAAACTTTTGGGAGATTCAAAAAGTATGAATTGTAATAGTTTATCAACACCTATCTAACACAAAAATAATTTTTTCAGTTTATCTTTAAAACAAACAGTTACTACTTAAAAAATGCATTTTTCCATCCCCCTGGGGGTAAAGATGAAACTCACTGTTGTCAATTCAGACTTCATGACCTTCACATTTCACAACCAAAATTTCTAACATAATTACATCATTTGCAATATGTGTTTTAAAATTTCGCCATTTTCAATTTTTTTCCACCATTAGTGGGTGCAATTATAGCTATTGGGAGATTCCAAAAGTGTGAATCACAATATTTCATCAATATCTATCCAACCCAAAAAGAATTTTTAATTTATCTTTAAAAACAAAGAAGTTGAATGTCTACAGACAGACGAATGGATGGCAAAGTGAAAATATTTGCTCATTTTTTATGAAAATGAGCTAAAATTATATTATATGTAATTTTTCACCATTTAAATGCACTTTAACAGCCTTGATTACACTTTATATTATTCAGTCACTACCATGCCTCCAGCTAGAGCTTAGATGCAAACTTGAACGTGCTTTTGAAGTGCGATATGACTGGAGATGAGAGAATAAGGTTAAGAGGAGAAAAAAAAAAGATGTCTTTCTAATGGCAGTAAAATTTGAACTGCCTCTGGCTGTGGGGCAGGGGTGGCTCAGTCAGTAGCGTGCCAGGCTTGTAATCTGTAGTTCCCAGGTTCGAGTCCCAGCTGGGTCAGATTTGAGATTTATCTTCGCAAAATTCCCCACCCTGCCCATGGTCAGTAGGGGACACCGATGGGCTTGGAAAGGCTGCCTTCCGTTGGATGGGACGTTAAGCAATGGCCCTGTGTGCAGGAGAGCCATACCCTGTGCACATTAAAGAACACGCTGGATGGCCTTGACGGGAGGCTATCATCTGTCTCCCAAAAGCTGTTCCAGTGGGCTTCCTACCCCAACCTTCTCAGAGCCTTCGGAGTCCATGTGACCTAGCCATTTAGCCCATGGTGTGCAAAAAAGTGCCGCTCAGAGGTAAAACAACCCAACAACCCAAAAAGCCTCTGGCTGCCATAGAATATTTCTGCCAAAGAAAGAATATAATGGTGAAAGTTCAACTGACTGTTCTTGACCAGTGATGCTATAATCATAATATACAATTTAAACAACAAATAAGAAGTATTAAAAGCATAAATTTAATGCCAAAAAATAAAAATATTATTAGGACTTAGACCCTTTTACCCTTCACTCCATTTTCAAAGGAGTTTGCCCAGCTCCTAAGCTCACCTACTGCCATTGATACTGCATATTACTAAGACAGTGCATGTGAATTAATTGCATTAGGTGGTGGTTTTTGTGTAGAGCATTTTAACATTTCATTGAAAATGAAAAATATGATTATGTTCAGAAAAAAAAAATGCAAACAATTTATTACTGTAAATAATTATTTTAGCCAGTGACTTCCTTTTTTTTCCCCCTGCATAATTTTGTTTTTTCTTTTTTCCATTTTATGACAGTATTTTGGATGGTTCCTGTTACTTCGGGCACTAGTAGGCACTGGAGAAGCCAGCTATTCTACTATTGCACCTACAATAATTGCTGACCTATTTGCAGACACTTCAAGAACAAGGATGTTAGCATTGTTTTACTTTGCCATCCCTGTTGGAAGGTATGTGAAACATATTTTTATATCTTGATATAATGATAAATGGTATTGATAAAGTTATGTATTCTGCAATAGTCTGCTTCCTGTTTGCCTGGGGGTAATTATTTTACATAAAATGTGTAAACAAAAATCTGCCAGGTTAGAAGTACATCTAAGCTCAAATTTTAATACATTCAGTGGTATGCATCAATGAATATAGAAAAAGCAAGAGAAATGTTCAAATAACATTACAATAACTTTTTTTCCTCTTTTCAGTGGATTAGGTTACATAGTTGGTTCAGAAGTTGCAAATTTGTTTGGTCATTGGTACTGGGCATTAAGGGTAAGTGTTTTTAATTTCCTTGATATAAATGATACAATGTATATGTTTTTCAGATTTACTACGTTTGAACAGGATGATATGATATTGACATTTATGAACTGTAGCATTGGCATAGAATTATGTGACATTTGCAACATTTTATACCATAATGAAATATCGATGTCATTTTTATGCTTCCTGTCATATATATCTTATCTATATTCATTGTGTTTCACTTCAGAAAAGCCGTGGCGCTGTGTGCGGGAGAGCCATACCCTGTGCACATTAAAGAATACCCTGGATAGCCTTGATGGGAGACTACCATCTGTCTCCCAACAGCTGTTCCAGTGGGTCCCCTCCTCCAACCTTCTCTGAGCCTTTGGGGTCCTTGTGACCTGCCCATTTAGCCCATTGTGTGCAAAAAAGTGCTGCTCAGAGGTAAAACAACCCAACAGTTCAGAAAAAAAAAAATCTATTCTAGTAAGTGAAAGCAAAAATTGTTGACTTTATTATTGAAAACCAATTAAGCATTTTGAATGTTGATTAAAATTAACTTTATAACTTCTTTAGGGAAATATAATAGTTCAGTAAAGAGCAAAAAATAAAGTTACGACAAGAGTGTTATTTTTACCTCTGCATGTCACTTTTTTGCTTCATAGCATACTTAATAACTAGATCAAGGCTGAAGATAGAATTTATTGGCTTAAAACTTACTTAGACACTTCTTTAGCTTTAGATCTTTAGCAGTTAACTGTTATTAAAACCATCCAGGCTTTTTTTAAAAGTATGCATAACTAGTTATGATTCAACATCCCATATGAGAAATAATAACCTTTCTGAGCCCACTGATCTTTCTTACCAGCGTGGGGTATGTGTGAATGAAGAGAATTTTAATGTTGGCAAGTGAAACCTGAATCTAGGAAATTCAGATTATGAAACATGGCATATTGTTGTTAGCAGAGCATAGTACAGTAGACAGAAGAAATAATGTAGCAGACATTAAGAATTTGTATTAGTGCAATTTTTTTTCTTCTGAACTATGCATATTTCAAGCATCATTTATAGAGAATATTTTAGGTTTTAAAATTACAGTATTAAAAATATTTATAATATTTGATTACTTTGAATCATAATTTTCAAAGACTAGTTTCTGTATATACCAGTGGCAATACTTTATAGTGGTTCTGTCTTCATATTTTTTCCCCTGGCCTAAATTAAGATCTGATTAAAATATTCTTTTTTTGACATCTATATGTAACTCAATGTAGAATAACACACTGATGTTTCAAAAATTTATTAATAATTGTGTTATAAAAAATAACATTTGTTACCAAAATTATTTGAGCAAGTGGTTCTTTTGCAAATTGCAGTATATCATTTTTCAACATATTAACAAAAATTACAAATTGAAAGATTTGCAGTGGTCTAATATAAATATAAAGAACAATGAAAAACAGTACACAAATATTTAAGAAATGCATTTATTCTTTATGAAGATGTGAAAATATGTACATACTTCACTTATACTGTTCATTATGAAATTTAAGAAAAGTACTGTTATCCCCTTTTTAGTACAAAAAGAGAGCATTACATTCATGTGAAAAATAACAATTGGCTTTATAAGTTATAACATCTGTCTGTTTGTTTTTAACTTCATAGGAGAGGGCTGCCAATTTAGTAATTTTGGGACTAGATGTAGCATATTTTTATTTGTTCTAGCACCAAAATATCTGTTTTGCATCTAGCATCTCTTTTGACCCATTTTGCTTTTTATTGGCACTTTTTTACTTTATCACACCTTTTCCAAATTAACCAAATGTTAAATGTTTCAAAATATTAGCTGCTTTAAATTGATTTCAGCATCTAAAATGGGACCTTGCTTGAACAAGGTGACATTCCTGAATTAAAAATGAAAAATTTCTAAATGAGTTGAGATATTAAGAAGTTAGAGAAGAATTGAATTATTTATTAGTATCATTTTACAGATAAGCAATTAAATTTTTATCACCAATATTAATAAGAGTTAATATAATTTAGAGTTTTGAAGTTGATAAAAGTTTTTTGAATATTCATGTATTTTACACAATAAATCGAAACTTCATGAGAGTTAAAAACTCGTTTGTGGAAGTAAAATAAAATTTTAAATATATTAGTTTTTAGAACAAACCCATCATGCATTTAGAGTCACAATTTTCTTAAAGAGTACAGAATTTATAATCAATAAATGAGCAATTCAAATCTTTATTTTTTTCATGATAAAAAGTAACAAAAGGAGAAAGTAAGATAAAACTAAATTGAGGAAAGTAAATTTTTTGAAACAATAATAATAATGTGTTTATTGACCTATATAAGGTGTCCCTGAATTTATGGCCCAAACGTGAGGGGATGGTAGTACACACCGAATCCACCAATATTCATCATAGAATATGCGGCCGCAAATACAGTGAGGAGTCTGAAATGAAGGACAGACACAGAGGTTTCCAGAGTGACATTTATTGGCGGTCATTACAACAAATGCTCAAACGTCTGCCCACCAACGTTGATACAGGCGACACAACAGCGGAGTAGTGATCAGTGTACCTGCTCGTAAACACCGGACTTGTTGCGCACATTGGTGGCTGTGATGGACAGTCGGGCTACCAGATCCTTCACAGACTCATCTGCACCCTCTACTGGCACCAGACTGCGTTTGCAGCCGCATATTCTATGACGAATATTGGTGGGTTTAGTGTGTACTACCATCCCCTCACGTTTGGGCCATGAATTCAGGGACACCCTGTATAACATATAATACACTTAATAAAACAATAAATATAAGACATATAACGCTTACACATAAATAATGAGCTAAAATATATATCCACAATTCAGTATGAACAAATATATATAATTGAATATAAATACAATCATATATGTAAAATGTTTACAATGAAATGAATTAAAATAGAAGCCATATATAAGAACAACCAATGATCTTTATGCTCTTACAAGTTGTCAAATTACATTATTATTTTTATCAATATGCATTTTTACAGTACAGATTCATAGATTTAAGAGTGGAAATAAAATTTTAAAAGTCAATAATTTCAGATTTGTTCATTAATGACATATGAAATGAGGTAATTCACTTAACAGTGAAATAAAGACTCAATATTGTTTATATTTAATAATCTTTGTCTAATTTTGATTTTAAAGATACTCTCATTTTTTTCTTCCCTTATACTGCTCAGTAATTTATTAAAATTTTGTGGAGCTAGAATCATGAAATGTGTATGGATAATTTATTTTCTTGAAAAAGGTACATAATAAGTTCTCTCTTTCTAAGATTTATTTCTCTATGTTGCAATTTTGATATGTCTGGGTTTTTAAATACAAACAGAAGGATTTTATAAATATGTAATTGTCTTAAATTCAAAATTTTATTTGCAATAATCATATTTTTTAATTTCGTATTATTGTTATTCATAATAACCTTCAGAATTTTGTTTAATATTATTAATTTATTTAAAGAGTTTAAATATGTTCTTCCCCAACTAATTAAACAATACTATAAAGTAGACTGAGTCCATGAATAGTAAAGAGATAAAATTGTTAAGGTAATGTTTTTTAATAAACGCATGTTTTTTTCCAGTTAATTTGTAAGTTTGAGAATGGAAATATCCTTTTTAGATGCTTTAATACCATATATATATATTTTTTAACTTGTAAAATACTCAAGCCTGAATATATATTGATCAAGCATCTCCTCATTTTTAACCTACATCTAATTACATGGTTTTTGTACACGTTGAAGAGGTTTTAAAATTAAAAAATAAACCTTCCCCAAGAAAATATACTATTTAATAAATATGATTTAACCCGCAATAAATAAATTATTTTGAGTAATGATAATTAGCATGGTTTCTAATATGATAAATTTTTGGATTAATGGAATTTAGTTTTGTAATAACATCATTTAAGTGAATTTTCCATGTCATTTTCTTATCTATATACATGCCTAAGTATTTATAACTTTTCACTCCTTCAATTTTATCACATTTATGGTTTTTCCCATTACATTCTTCAAAGTGAAATATAATGTTTTTTGAAAAAGTTTACTGAATTCTTCTAGATCCAAAATATTTTAAGATCTTCAGGTAAAGCTGCTAAGCTTTCTTTTTTTTCACATTCAAACATCATCAAGCAGCCATGGGCTACGAAGTTACAGATTTAGTTTCTCCAAACACATATCTCCTGAGCTGCATCTCACCACTGTACACCAATATTAAACAAGCTCCTGTATTTTCAAATACAATCTATTTAATTTAAGCATTTCCTTATTTCAATCAAATAATTTTCTACGTGTTCTAAAATTTTTGTTTCATCCCTTGAATATATTTGTGCAACATTTTCAGTGAAAGGTATCATATCCTTTGCAAAATCGTGCAAATCTAATATATATAAACGAAATTTGCAAAATGTGCAAAAATCGTTTATATATATATTAGGAACAACAGAGGTCCCAATACTGACCCTTGTGGAACACCAACCTGGACAACTTTCTCTACTTATAAAATCACAAATTTTCACTTTTTGTTTTCTGTTTGTCAGTTGTTTTTAGTGCACAGCAACATTTATCCCCTTATTCCACAAAATTTTAATTTCTCTATTTATCATGAGGAAAGCCTCGTGATTTATTAAATGCCTTCAACTCCATGCCTTCACCAGGGCTTGAACCCAGGTCCCTTAGATCAGTAGCCAAGTGGATCAGTAGCCATGGGATGGCACATAAGATGCAATTATGACAAAAATTTTGTTAATTTAGGTGACTCCAGGACTTGGAATTCTATCTGTTATATTGGCATTAGTCATACTTGGGGAACCGCCACGTGGAGAAGCAGAAGGAGGTGTCAGCCTGAAAAACACAAGTTTGGTGAATGATTTAATATCAGTATTAAAAATGTAAGTATTTGCCATGAATCTTAAGTAATTTTATGTATATATGAGTATTGTTAATGTTTTCTAGAAAAACGAGTATAAGCAAAACATTAACAAAGCAAAGCATTAATGAATATAAGCAAATATATCACAATTATTTTTCTAAAAAATCAAGAATATATCCCTTAACTCTTTTGTTACATTTGGAACTTTTATTCACCACCATCATGTTCCATGTCTTACTTATGTTGCAATAATGTGACATTGGATATTCAATGTGGATGTCATATTTTTGAAAAAGAGTATGAATTGTGCTGCCAGATGTTACAAAGGGAATGAGGGATTTATCTTGAATCTGGAGCTTGCAATTTATCTAAAACCATTTTTTTTTTTCTGAAAAGAAAAGGCTGTTTTTCCAGAAAACATTTCTTCAGAACCCCTTTTTTTTGTGGAAAAACTTTATTTGGAAATCTAATATTGCAAATATAGTTGTCACCCCAACAAATGTGATAGCTAATGATGGTGGGCTGCAAGATCATATAGAAAGATAGATAATTTTTAAATTTTTTAATTTATTTATATTGTTTTCTTTGTCACTAAAAATACTTACCTTCAAAAAACTTTAATTTGTTATATGACTCATAAGCATTAACCACATTTTTCCTCCCTTTTGGAGTTATGTTTGAGGTAGCCCATGATATTGGAGATGTCGCATTTTTTAGATACGACTCATTAAAATCTAAGTGACTTTAATGATAATAGATTCCTGATAAAAGAGTGGTGGTGGAGTGAAAATTCATTACCTCTCTTTTATCAGGGGGAGGAGAACTGTGGGGCAAAATCATTTATGATTGTCATTATACGAGCTTTCATTTGATACCTAACATGTAACTGTAGGCCTTCATGTTTGGAAGATATAGTAGAATGATTTAACATTTCCCGTTTTTAGGGGGAAGAAAGCATGGGGGTCTTTATTTATAGCTTGCGACATCCCCCTCATCAAGCTTTGATTTGACAAATCGCTTGTTACTTTCTGTGCTCACATTCAGGAAATATAGGGGACCAATCTTTTTCATATTTCCCTCCTTTTTTAGTGGGGGGGGGGGGGAGAAAGCATGGAGGGGTCAATTTTTTGCAGTCTATGGCATTCCCTGTGTCAGAAGTTTTCAATTTATGTATAGCTTGTTACTTTCGGAACTCACTTTCTTGAGATATAGGGAACAATAGTTTTCATATTTCCCCTTTTTTAGAGGGGAAGAGAACATGGGGTTTAATTTTTTTATAGCCAATGACACTTCCTATGTTACAAGTTTTCATTTGACACATAGCTTATTACTTTCAGCGATAGCATTCTGGAGATATAACAATAGTTTTCATATTTCCCCTTTTTTAGGATGGATGGAGGAGTCAGTTTTTTATAACCTATGACACTCCCTGCATCTTAAGCTTTTATTTGACTCATAAATGATTATGTTTGTCCATCACATTTGAAAGATTTGGTGGATTAACTGTTTTGACAGATTCACAAAAGTATCAAGTAATCAAATAAATTTGTGCAGTTTTTCAGTGTTATCATTTCAACAAAAGGTACATAAACCCAATTGCAAGTAGTGTGCATGTGTTGATACACAGTCAAAAGCATGCGGCATGCTGAGTCAGTTGATGTGTAACAAGCATGAAAAGCAGTTTGGTGAAATTGGGAAGGGTGAGAAAACATGTCTGCATTGAATACAGTTATTCAAGTGTTCTTTATAGGTTTAAACTGGGAACTAAAACGCCACAAACAGCCTGCAAGATATGATGACATTTGGAGAGCACACCATGAGTGAATGGACAGCCCAAAAGTGGTTCAGAAAATTTGCATCAGATGATGAGACACTCAAAGATGCACCCCATGAGGGAAGACCAACAGTCATTGATGACAATGAAATGAAGGCCAGCATCGAGTTGGATTCACATCATTGTTCCAAGAGCTTCCATGTAAGTGACAAAACCATTCATTTGCATTTACATCGCCTAGGAACAGTTTGGAAGCTGAGCAAAGTGCGTTCCACATGAACTGACTGTCGATAACAAACTCCAACTGCTTATGATCTGCTTGTCCCTGCTTTCTGGCTACAAGAATGAGCCATTTTTGTACAGGGTGTTGTGCGATGAAAAGTGGATTGTTTATAGGAACACCAAATATTCATATCATTGGTTGTCATCCAATGAACCTCTACCACACACACCAAAGCCCAGGATCCACCAACAGAAATTTTTGTTGTGTCTGGTGGATTACAGCTGGTATCATCCATTATGAGCATCTTGTCACTGGTCAAACAATAACTGAAGACATCTACTCAGCACAGCTACAACAGGTTGCAGATGCACTACTACAAAAACAGCTTGCATTTGTTCATTGCAAAGACATTGTGGTCCTTCTGGACAATGCTTGCCCTCATTCAGCATGAGTGACCCAAGACAAACTCCACAGCCTTAGTTTGAAAATTTTACCCTACCCTCCATATTCCCCAGATATCATGCCATCCGACCACCATCTTTTCTTGATGCTGGACAATCGTGACAATTTCAATTGACAATTTCAAAACCTAGAGGCACTGGAAATGGAGTTGGAAGTTTTCTTCTCTCCTAAAGATCAGCAGTTCTACCAGAGTGGCAGTTACAAACTTGTATTTCATTGGGGAAAGATTATAGATTATGCTGATGCTTATTTTCCAGAATAAAATATCTTTATTCACTTTTTATGTTTAGTTTGATTTTACCCTCAAAAACTGCATGAACTTTTTTTGATTACCTGATACAAACAAACAAATGATGAGTGAAAAGCGATAGGAAGATAGGTAATAAATGGTGATGACATTCAAACTCTGGTGGCTTTAGGAATAAGCATAAAATGGTCTAAAAATTCTACACTTGAATTTTATTGGAATGAATCGCACTGGCTGAATCTGATATCAAATTATTCTAACATTATGTCATGGGAGTACTACTTCCTCCTTGAACCATTTTTACATTTCAATCATATAAGGACTAAAAGCTAAAGGTACAGGAGTTATATGATCCATTATTCACAGTTCGATGTCTTTTGAATACTCTTGTTGGTCTATATCTGAAACACTTTCAATCAGGCAACCTTTACTGTTTCACTTGTTAGGTGAGACAATATTCTGCCTTAACCCTTCCAGTGTCCACGTCGTCTGTACACATTTGCATAAACCGAAATGAGGGGTCGAAGACTATATATCTGTTTTTAGTACAACAGCAACAAAAAAAATCGATTTTTTAAGTATAAAAATTGTCATTGTAATTTTTTTTATATATATCTTATAAAACTATAAATTCAGGCTTGAAAATTAATATTTTGTTTTTCAGTTTGATGCATATTTTATTAAACTACAATATAAATAATTTAATAAAGCCATCTGATTGCCATTTCTTAGAAGCACTAAATGGTATTGCCAATTTGCTTGTTAACATTCCTATTTGCTGAAGCAACCTTCTGATTTAAGCTCACAAGTTTGATTTGAACTATTATCAACAATTTTTTCCTTAAATTTTCGAAAATCTCCTAAAAATTAACAAAAAAAACTGCTATTTTTAAAAATGATAGATTTTGGAAGTTATTGCAAAATACGTTCCGCTATGTTTTTTTCTTTCACACTCTTTTCTGTCATAAACCTATTTCAGTATTCCCAAACTATTTTTATCATTTTTACCAGATTTCTGTGCATCTTTCCCGCTCTTAAAACCGAAACTGGAAGTAAACACATCCCTCTTCGAAATTCTGGTTGCAGGTGCATTTAATTAGTTATGCTTCGCTGAAGCTAGCCGTCCCATGGCGAGTGGTTAGCTCGCTTGGCTACTGATCTACGGGACCTGGGTTCGAGCCCCGGGTAAGGCATGGATGTTCGTGTTGTTTTCTGCTGAGGTCCTGCCATCCTCTCCGATCTTCTACTGTGGCATATAAACTGACAGGCTCTTGTCAGACCTCTGTGGCAAGCAGCTGCTTGAGGGAGTATTTATTTATTTATATTTTATTTCACTGAAGCAAACAAGACACAGATGGCTGACACATGCTATCTCCATTCTGTGTGCTATAAGTGTTTTTTACAGTTTTGGTCCAGCATATTGGATACCCTTTGTAAAATTAGTATCTATTTATTTATATTTGAACCTTAGTTTTCATTTCAGTAGATTTATTTTCCAAAATTAGTGATCTTTTGACTGATTGATAAGTATTGATTTTTCATTATTATGCTACATCAGATGGGCCCCCTACAACTTGTTGCTGTGGATATTTTAACATCGCATTAGGCTATATGTTTAATTTTATTTTATTATTTATTACTTTTCCAGTAAAATTTTGATCTGATAATATTTTTTGACAGTAAATGAGGTCTTGGATATGAAACCAAATTCATTTCTGTAGATTTATTTCTGTAAGTTAGCGATCTTTTGGTCAGCTGATTTATCTATCTTTCCAAGTTATGTTACACCAGAGGCTGGCTTAAAAGTTGTTGCAAATATTTTATTTAACATCCCATTAGGTTATATGTAATTTTTCTTTTATTATTTCTTGTTTTTTAGTAAAAGAACTTTGAGTTTGTTCCATTTTCTGAAAATGAATGTCTTGGTTACAGAAGCAAAATAGATTTCCTTGCTACTGAACTCGGCTGTCATATGGGAGTGCAGTTTTGGAAAAGCATCCCCCTCTGCTAAACTCATGGTAAAAGCTTCACCACACTCCCTCTGGAAAAAATATTATTTTTTTTTAAATTGCAAGTTTTTATGTTTATATTGAATGACCTCAGTACCTTGTACTTCAGTACCAACCTCAGTACCTTGGCTGTGCCACACAGACGATATAATGCTGTTTTTGGGGTTTTTTTTTTTTGCTTTGGTGCACAAATCTTTCTGCACTTAACCAAGATCGCCATACTTCAACACTCGAAGAAAAAATTCATAATATTTAACCAAAAAAAAGCAGCCAAGGAAGTTTTTGTCTATTTCATTACCAGTTCAGAAAATCACGTGAATATGAGAAGTTCCAAGTCACTTTGTATAACACTGGCCATGTTAAAAATATATGATACTGAGATGAATCATTAAAAGAAATAAAAATCATATTTCAGGTTGAATATTATATTATTCTGGAGGAAATTTCCTTTTGATTAATATGTAATTTAACTATTTTTATTCATCAGGTTTTCCAAAATTAAGCCTTAATTGTATAGTACAATCCGTTTTTTCCCCATATCACATTGAAAAAGGCTTATTAAAATCAATATGCTTGCAAATTTGTTTATATTATTTATTTTCATAAAATTCGTAATTAAATTCAGATTAATTTGGTATATAAAATGACCTATTTCTGTTGATGGTTATTTTTCACAAAAATTCTAAAGTTGACTTGTTTATCTGACTCAGCACAATTGGCTAAAGCCTGTAATTTTTCTTATAGTGTGGTACCAAGAAAAAAATTGCAAAACAAGAGAAATATTTAATTGAAACCAAAAAAAAAATTGTTTTTGTTATTCAGAAATAGCCTTTTTATTTATGTGCATTATAATAATTTCTATCTATTAGTTTTTTTTAAATAAATTTTTATTTGTGCTGTCAGATGCATTTTTTTACTACATGACTGAAAAAAGTCCTATTAAGATGAAAGTTATCATCTTTTTTGTGAAATACTTTATTTTCAGAAAATCCAGAATTAAATGCTGATTAATTTGGCATATAACATGCCATAATTCCTTTCATTAGTTATTTGGCGAAAAAGTTTTAAAGTTAATTTTTTTGGCTGAGCATAGGGATAAAATAGCTTGGCTTCTGGATGGAAACCAGTTTTTCAGGCTGGACACTGGAAGGGTCAAAGGTACAGTTTGTGTAAGAAGTACATTTCCTCAAAGCCATCTACTAAGTAGGGCATTAAACTGTGCAAACTTTGTGTGACACTAGTACAAGGTTTCTGAGTAAATTCATCTGATATGTAGTGAAGACATTTAAAGGTGTAGGATAGGGAGATCAATAAGTAAGAAAATAGTTGCCTCACTGTTGTCAGATTTTAAAAATAAAGAATACACTATTTACTGTGACACTTTTTTTTCCCAAGTCAGGCATTGCTTTTAAAGTTTACAGAAAAGGATTAAGTACTTGTATAGTTCATGCAAATAGAAAAGGACTTCCTGAAGCAAAGCCACAAGTTTATAAATAAGGGGAAGGAACTAAGTTTTTGGGTCAACTCTGGCAAAATATCATGACATGTACTTGATGCATGGCTTGTCAGTTTACTTTCAAATGACACCAGTACTTCCAAAATAAATTTGTGGTAAATAAAATAAACCCCTGATTTCAAAAGTGTTAATGAACTCATATTAGTGGGCAAGTAGAATCAGCACATGCATAGAATTAATGAATTTAATTAATATTAAACCAGTTAAAATACAGACACAAAAATTGTAAATAGTACTTTGTGATTTTGAACTTCCTTATTGAAATTGTCTTTGAATGAAAGAATTGAACTATCAATGGCAGGAGAGGAAAAATTAGGTGCACCAAATTGCAAATAATTTATAGGAGCTTATAGACACCTAAAATCAACCCTACCAGTGAAAAAGGGTAGACATTCTGAACATCTGCCTGTGGTGAGACTTGCTGAGGGACATTTCATTATGCAGTTGGGGGACAAAAAGCAGCCAGATAGTGTGGTATACTTAATGAGATAATATTAATGCAAATTGAAAGTTAAAGATGACTATGAAAGAACACAAGACTCATTTTTCTGTTCAAGTTGTTCTGAAAGTCCAATCTTTGTATGATCTTGTGTTATGAATTATACCACACCAAGAAAAATTGTAGGATCATCTGTACATGTGAGAATTAACAAGATTGGTTGCTATAAACAACTTATCCAAAAGTAAAAATTAAGTACAAATTTATAATTTAGTTGTACATTCATGAGGGTAATTTAGGTGGAATTTAATCTGTAGCAAAAGAGTCACACCAAACTAGATCACTTAATTTAACTCTTTTGCTACGGATTAAATTCCACCTAAAGTGATCTAGTTTGGTGGTTCACAACATTTTTTTTCATTATTGTTTTAGATATATGCTCTTTTTTATAGATGGCAGAGCTAGAGCATGGCACCAATCATAGGTGATGAACTCCCTCAGGCCATATCCACTGTAGAAGCTGTTGGAAGGAGTGTGTGTGTGTGTGTGTGTGTGGGGGGGTCATTGTGTAGGAATTGTAATGAATTGTGGTCACTAATATGTATGGAGAATCAAGAAAAGTACTAGTGTATATTCAAACAGCATATTTCATCATGTATATCCTGCTATGCTTTGTTTCTTCCTATCTTCACCATGTTCTGTCTAAGATTTGCCAGCAACTCTATTGTCTGGCAGTGATGACAACCATCCTTTTCTTTTGGGTGCCTGGTCATGTTGGCATCTGGGGCAATGGCTTGGCAAATGCTGCTGCCAAGTCAGCCATGTCCCTGCCCAACTGCCAGTTCCATATTTGGACTTCCGACAGCATTTAACCATCGTGTCCGGGCAAGTGGCATAGATCTTGGTCATACCATCTTGCAAACAAGCTGTTCGATATCAAACCTATTGTAAACCCTGGAAGCCAGGTTTTCACAGGGAGTAAATTGTACTTGCTTGGCTCCTCCATTCGTTTTTAACACATTCTTTTCTCTTACGGGTGGACAACAAACCTAAGTGTGAGTTTTGTGACACCGTTTTGACTATCAAATATATTTTAATTGACTGTATTGCTTTTAACTGTGAATGATGTATGTATTTTAACTTTCACAATTTTACATCTGAGCCTCTTACACTCAGACATCTTTTATTGGATCATTTATTTTTTATCTCCTGTTTTTGCTTTTTTTCACAGAATAACGGTTATTTTAACACATTGTAGTTTTATGGCTTTGTTATTTCTATTCTGTCTGACCTGAGTCTTTTACACCTAGGTTAGTTTTTATCTTTTTGTATCTATATATTAATTGTTCTACACCTATTTATTGTTTTTTGTATTATATACATCTGTTTGTTTGTCTTTTACATTTTACTGCATTGGCTTTTAACTTTGGTTATGGTTATATGTCTTTAACCCTTTTTTTTTAAATCTAGTTTGGCTCATTATAGCCTTAGTTCCTAATGTGCCATAAAACCCCAACTAACCAACTTGATTTCTTCCCTGATGGACAGTTTCAGTATGGTAATGCAATAGTCCATGTAAAATTTGTGAATGGTTTGAGGAACATAATGGAGAATGTACTCATATTTCTTGGTCATCTGATCTAAACTCTATTCAAAATTTTTGAGATGTAGTGGAACATGGCATATAGAAGTCCATTGCTCTTAACCCTGAAAAAAAAAACTACATGTTGCCTTCTGTCAGGAATGGTTTCACATTACACCAGAACTTTCGAAATGCTCTTTGAACCTATATCACAATAAATTCAAGTTCTGAAGGCACATGTGATATCAAGGTAAGCAGGACTAGATCTGGAGGGGGGGGGGGGCATCCCTTGAAAATGCTGATAACTGGTATGGTGCCCAAAAAATATATACACAGTCGTATCAAAATAATATAACTCCCCACGGAATCAGTGTACCCACCCAGGTGCATCACAGAGTGCACATAACAAGGTCAACTACAAGGAGATATAAGTGACCGGCCAGGACAGATGAGTCATAGTGCGTAACATGAGCACAATGGGCAGAGGTATTGATTTGTTGGATGTTCGAAAAAGGAATGATCATCGGCTACCGCACCAAGGGTGGAAGCATCTCAGAAACAGCAGACTTCGTGGGCTGTTCGCGAGGTGCTGTAGTAAGGGTGTACCAAGAATGAACCGCTGGCACACCGAGTACCTCCAGACATCATAACTGTGGAGCCCAAAGGCCATCAACCCCAGAGGAAAACTGCCATTGACTGGTAGAGGGCAATTGACACACAACAGTGCAGCACTCTGGGGCACCCAGGTACGTGTCCCCGACAATAGTAGAGTGAACCCTGTTACATGAATCTCCGGAGTCTATGCTGCGTAAAGGCACCCATGTTAACCAAAGTCCATCGGCAATGACGCCTGCAGTTCGCACAGGATTACCATCATTGGACAGTGGAAGAGTGGAAAAAGGTTGCCTTCTCCGACAAATTGAGGTTTCTACTCCACAGAATTCCAGTGGGTCCCCTCCCCCCAACCTTCTCTGAGCCTTCGGGGTCCTTGTGGCCTGGCCATTTAGCCCATGGTGTGCAAAAAAGTGCCGCTCAGAGGTAAAACAATCCAATCTACTCCACAGAAGTGACAGGCTGTGGTGGATATGGCATCAGATACACAAGAACCAACACCTGGACACACTTGTCAGTCAAGTACCAGGCTGGTGGTGTCAGTGTGCATGTCTGGGGGATGTTTCCCTGGTATGACCTGGGACAGCTGGTACCATTGGATGGGTCTCTGGATGCCAATGGCTACCTGTCCATCCTTGCTGACCACATTCATCCCTTCATGTTTGACATTTACCCTGGTGGTGATGGTGTCTACCAACAGGACAATGCACCTGCCATGGCGCTAAGGTGGTACGTGACTGGTTCCAGAAACACGGCAGCAATGTCTCCATTCTTCCTTGGCTGGCGAAATCGCCCAACCTCAATCCCATAGAGCATTTGTGGGACCATTTGGATTGACAGGTTCGGCGTGCAGACCCACAGCCACATCATCTCCGGAACCTCCGTGCTCTGCTGGAGTCCGAATGGGTACATGTGCCTCTGGCAACCTTCCAGGGCTTCATTGCGTCCATGCCATACCATCTCACCACTGTCATCCAGGCCAAAGGTGGTTATTCCCATTTTTAGGTAGGTGGTCATATTATTCTGATATGACCACCTACCTAAAATGTATTTTTCAAGATTTTTTTTTTTCATTACCAGTAAAACGAAAAAAAAATGGTGGGGTATAATTCACAGCACAAGATCATGCAAAGCAATGGATTTTGATGGACAACTTGGGAGGAGAACATTGCTTGTCTTCTTTTGTAGTCATCTATAACTTTCAATTTCCACTAAGATGATCTGATTGGGCATACCACACAGGAAATTTTTTTTTTCTGCAATGTCAGTCTAGTCACTTCCCCCTCCCCCTTGTCTTTTTTCTAGATTCCAGCTTGGAGATAAGGCTACAAATTTTTTGGCCACACAATGTATATTTGTATTGAACATGTGTAATTGTGTCTGTTTTTTGCAGACTTCTTCATGATCAGGTTTTGGTTTGAAGTTATTCTTTTTTATCTGTGATAACATTGAATTGAGATGTTTGCATTTTCTTTATAATTTGGTGTTGACAATTTTTTTTTTCTGAATTCATGGTGTTGTATTACAATGAAATTGGTAATATATAACTACAGTTCAAGTGTGTTATAACATGTATTACCTATAATGAAAACTTTTCTATAATGCAAATTAAATACAGCAAAATATTCTTTTAAAGTTAGTAAATTATTAATATGGCTCCATTATGATGAAAGTTTCTTCCTATTTTTGACTTTTTTTGGTATGTGACTTTTCTGCATTGGAGTGTGACCTCTAACCTGTAAGAGTTATGATTTAGACCACTGTTTGAAGATGCTTAAGTCTTGTAATGTCTAACTAGTCATCACTGCTTGTTATAGCAGATGAATTGATTAATGCATGAGCAATAATCAATTTATAGTTATATTCTCACTATCTGCTATATTTCCACTGCTGCATTTCAGTGCTTAAGCAGCACTGCCTCAGATCTGTTCTGTGCATGAGAATGTGAATGGAGTAAAGTCATACAAATACTAATCATGAACGATATAGGAAATATTTTAGGCTTCAGTATAAATTTCAAGATTGTAATTTGGAGATATGATGCTATTTTTCTCATGGAAGCTTTACATTATAAAGTGAAATCTGGTGAACAACTTTTAAATCAAATGCTACTTTCAGAATGCTGTCTTATGAGTATAATCCTATTGGTTACATTATTTCCAACCTCGCATCCAGGAATCAAATACTACTATTCACTGATTTGTAACTCTTGAAATATATGTAATACTTGCTTTGTATATAAAGCTGACATCTAAGGCCAACATTATAACCACAATTTCCCATTTAACTGTAACATATTTCACTTGTAATATTATCAAACTGTTCTTTTTAATTTTTCTAAGTGACCAGTTGATATGAAATTTCATGGGGGAGTTCTTATATCAACATCTTTATATCTAAAGATACCTGAGGTGTAATGCTTTTGGCAATCCTGTGCACTGAACAAAGACCATTGTCTTGTGAGTTCAAGATGCTATCCACTGTACTAAAGAATTAGTTCTCTTAGTTATGTTATAGATAGTATAAGCATTACACATTCACCATAATGCAGGTTTTCTATATTCCCCATTTAAGGTGCCATCATCTTTGGTGCAGCGTTAAAGAATACACTGGATGGCCTTGATGGGAGGCTGCCATCTGTCTCTCAACAGCTATTCCAGTGGGTCCTCTCCCCCAACTTTCTCTAAGTCCTTGGGGTCCTTATGACCTGGCCATTTAGCCCATTGTGTGCAAAAAAGTGCCACTCAGAGGTAAAACAATCCAATCTTTGGTGCAGAGGAAAGAAACTATACCACAATCAATCTGGGTATTGTTAACAGTCTTTCTTCTGTGTTTCATACTATCAAATAGATTTAGAACAGTGACTAATTTTGCTTTTTGAAGACTTCCTTTATGAAAAGAGTTTTTTTTTAACAACTTTTGAAACAGATGACACTTTGACTATCTTAGACTGTTGTTACCCTTATCACTATTACATTTATTGGATATATTTTTTACCCAACCATGGCATCCAAAAATTCAAACACTGCCTCTTACTGATTTGGCCATTCCAAGATCTAAGTCATTTTATCTCAATATTTCATGTTGCCACCTAAGGACAGACAACTACATTCCTGCTTAATTTGTAACAAGAGTTGACTTGGTCATTAGTTCACCAGGCTCATAATATAATGTTTCAAGTCCCAACTGTGATTGAATTTAGATTTTCTTTTCTAACTCCTTCTCCCTCTTGATGAGAAAGTGGATACCAGTGGTTTAGAAAGGCTGTCTTCTTACAGATGGGCATTAAGTCATGGCCTCATTTATAGGAGAGTGCTGTGTGCATTTTAAGGAACACCCTGAAGGGCTTGATTGGTGGCTCCCTTTTGCCCTCTAGCAGCTGTCCAGTACCTTCCCATACTCAACTCAAATCTTTGTGGTCCTTTTGGCATTGCCATTTAGCCCATTTTGGGTTCAAACTGTTTTCTACCTCATTTCATAGAGAATACTCTGTGGTAGGTAAATGCATATTTACTAAATTTGATCACTGAACTTTGCAAGAGAGCACTATGTTTGCAACTATTGAAGCCATTGCATAAATTAATACATATAAAACTGTACAAAATTATTTTTTAAAAATAAAATGACAGGAAAAATGCTTTAAAAATTTTTATATAGTACTTAGTAAATTTCACAAAAAAATTCAATTTTAATAAACATTGATGAGATGTTATTTGATCAATATGACTGATTTTCTCAATCTTAACTTCAGTATTCTGTGTATTACCATAGCCCAATTTTATACGATAACATTTCTTTTATTTTTTGGGGAAAGCAGTAGTTGAAATACTCGAGTAAATAAAATAGAGATGCTTTTTTTCCCCTCACAAATAAAAATATTTTTTGCATATTGATTTCGAAAATTCTCGTGTTTTTAAAAAAAATTTCATGATATTTTGCATTTTAAAGTGTAGTTGTGTAAAATTACTTAGAAAAAATATTTTATGTTTCAAATATAATATTTTTCTCGTGATGTTTTGTGTTTTAAAGTACAATTGTGTAAAATTATTTGGAAAAGAATGTTTAAACATTTGTAAATGCAATAATGTACAGAATAAAAAGTTCTAAAATATTTGTTACTTATTGGAAACAAGCATTTACATGTTTCAACTGGAATTTCTGTTTTTATAATTGCCACCTTTGAAGATCTTACACCACATTATGTACACAAAACTGCATTAACTCTAGTTGTAATGTCCACATCGATTAAAAGGATGCTTCTGCAAAGTCAGAGTTACTGAATTTTGTGGTTAAAAGTAGTTTGAAGTACATCTAGTTTTCTGTCCTGATTGATTTGATTTATTAATTTGTTATGAAAATTTTTATAACAGTTTTGTTTCAAGTTAAAAATAGAATACTGTTTGTACTTCTCAGCAAGTAGGAATTGTCAAACTTTTCTGCCAACAGCAGATGGATTAAATACAGTGCTTGACATAGAAATACCACACCAGTAAGTGTATGTTGGAGCGCCATGCAAATTGGTGGATATGTGTCAACGGTTGATTATGTAAATGAGTGCAGTTGCAAACCAATCATGATAGGTGAGGGAGATAATAGGGCAAGACAGCTTGGCATAGTTAAGTTTGGTCATCCTCACCTGTGTGTGTGTACCACTGCATCAGAGTGACCTCAGTAGCGAAAATGTGTAAGGAGTGAGAATGCCTGGGCAACATCATCAGGAATCCTACCATCACATGGACACCTTTATCAGAGGCTTCCTGCCATCCTCTCAGATCTTCTACTGTGGCATATAAACTGAAAGATTCCTGTCAGACCTCTGTGGCAAACAGCTGCTTGAGGGGGTATTTATTTTTTTATTTTATTTATCATAGGGCTATGTATGGCTGGTTGGTCCCAGCGTTGCATCGCAATGCAATAACTGTTGGCCGAATTTGACAACAGTGGTTGGAAGAAGTGCATCACATAATGGGATTACCGTAGTGGGTGCTAGAGTATGTTTGAAATGATGCCATCCGATGTTCCACTATAGAAGACAGTATTACATCTGATGGATGGCACCACAAGCCATATCTTCGTGTGCTGAATGAGACCTAAAAGTAAACTGACATTAGAGCTGCGAAGCAGCTGAGAATGTACCTGTCGAACGATTTGCAATAATCTAATGTTATCTCATTCTGTCAGTCTGTTCATTCTTATCTGGAATGTGGGAACTTTGAACCGTGCCAAGGATTTATTGCCAACATGGTTAAGGTTGTATTATAGTCTAAATTTTTACTGTAACTCAGTAAATGAATTGTGCCAAAAGTCTTCTGTTATTTAAAGGGTAGAGATTTTTTTATGTAAAAAAAAAGGTTTTCACTACCTAAGTATAAGATTGTTGGGGCAAATGTCCATGATCAAAGCTCTCATGATTTTGTGGATGGTTGGGTGAGGGGACCCACTGGACAGCTGTTGGAAACAGGGTGTTGGCCTCCCATCACAGCCAAAGCCATCCTGTGTGTTCTTTAACCCTTTCACGACTAAGGGAAACATTTTTCCCCATTTTAAAATTGGTGATTGTCGTATTTAATTATAACCTTATCTGCATTTTTTATACAGAATGTCAAAATAGAATGTATGCCGAACGCAATTACGTAAACGGGAACGTTTAGAAAACAAAAACAGAATTGTCAGGACGCATAATATATGTACTATGTGCAATGTCCATCTTTGCCTCACTACCAAAAGAAATTGCATCGCAGAATATCATAATTAGCACATCATTTTGTATAGTAATTTTATTCCATAATTTTGTATTATTTTAGTTAACATTGTGTTCTAATAAACCAAAAAATAAAAGACATTGCATAATAAGCCTAACTATAATTTGTGTTACCTTTATAGTCCATTGGGAAAAATATTTCCCATAAAATTAAAAAAAAACTACACATTGTTATGTATTTTTCTTATGATTTTTATTTATTTTACGTCTAAACAAACTAAAATAAACAGTTACATACTAATATTTACTCTTAGAAACCTTATGGTCCTGAAAGGGTTAATGTGCATGGGTGTGGCTCTCCCACACATGGAGCCATGTCTTAATGTCCTATCTGATGGATGGTGGCCTTTTCAAGCCCAGCAGTGACCCTCTATTCACTGTGGGCAGGGCGTTTAGCAGAAATAAATCTATACACTTGCCCATCTGGAATCCGAATCGTAGTGGGTACACATAGGCAAGTCTGAATATCTTGATCACTGCATTCGATGGCAAGCTGTAGCAGCCCCACAATCCGCAGTGGACAACATTCGACGTGGTGTACAGGCAGCTATGAACATCCCCGTGTCGACACAGACTGTGAATTGTAGATTGACTGAGGCAGGTTTGTACTCTTGCCAGCCATTGCAACAGCTGCTACTCACCACAGCACAACATTGCTCAAGGTTGCAGTAGTGCCATACCAGACATGTGTGGCATGACAAACGGAACCATGTTGCATTCAGCGATGAGTCTCACTTCTCTCTCAGTGCCGACAATTGCCGATTGAGAGTCTGGAGACAACATGGTCACTGTGCTGATCTTGCTGCCATCCATGATGCAATCCCTCAGAAATTAAATCACCTCTTTCCCACCTACTTTTCTACTTGTGTGGTAAATTTTGCCTCATTTCATACATTCCTTCATGATGCAGCAATTTCTATGTTGAGCAGTCATTTCCAACTTCTTTACAACACTCATTGGTCAAGTTACTTTCTGTTGGTTTGATCAGAATTAAAAAGACTTTCTTGCTCAGAAATTAATTAAAATAACTGAAAGTTCTCTGTCATTGATCAATAAAATTTAAAAGTTTTATCCTTCAAACTATTTGCATATTAAAAGGTTTTTAGAAGCAAACTCAGAAGCTTTTTGGAGTAAAGACAGTGCTCCGTCTTCAGTGAAGCGGCACTGTGGTGACATTAGGATTGTTAAGAACTTCTTTCCACATGTCGCAAAGGGTGATTTCAGTGTGTCTCGGTTGCAGGTAGGATGGGTGAAGTCATTTCAATAGTCTTGTGAATGTGGTTCCCTAGTAAGTGGATGCATGTATTAGCAGTGTGGCTTGCTCCCAATCTATAGTAGCTGTGTGTTGTATTGCCAGCTTGGCAATGGCAGTCATTAGTTTGTTTCAGCTGATATCTGTCTGATGCTATGTGAACCTCTCGTATAGAAAACATATGGTTTTTATGATATAATAAACAATGGAATTATCCAGCAAATCTGGGGGAAATCTATATACACCCAATATTTTGATAGAGGCTATATTTGTCTCTGTCTCTTTTTGTAATTTTCTTCAGATTTGAAGCTGGGCTGAATATAGTATTGATATTTTGGGGGTTTGAATAATTTGTGGACTGATTCACACAGTGCAGGAACATGAGATATGAATTCAACAAAGGTTGCCTGCTTGGGGTTAGTGATTGGGAGGAGAGTTGAATCTTTTCTGTTGTCATTTATATGCCTATTGATTAGCTTTTCAATTGTTTTTGGGTGGAAGCCATGGATTGCAGCAATGGAATGAATGCTTTGAATTTTTTTTTTAAGCAAAAGCTCATTTGATGATACAATGAAGGCTCTATGGAAGAAGAACGGAAGACTGAAATTTGTATGCCTGTGGGGTTGCTGAATTACTTTATAAACAGAGACTATGGTTACATAATTTTGAATTACACAATCACCCTTGGGAACATGACTATTGCATAGGTCAAGGGATATCTGTATACCTTATTTTAATATCATTTGTAAAATTACTTGTCAGCTGTAAGACATACATGTTAAGTTTTGTGTTTTTAACCAGTATCTTTGTGATTAATGATTTTTTTTAAAGCTGATGAGAGAAAAGAGTTTTTAGGAATTCTGTAATCAGTTAGCCAATCCACCAAGGAAAAAAAAGTCTCTTTTTATTTCTAATTTTTGTATAAGTAATTTCTTTTTCCTTATTTTCATACAAGTAGTCCTTTTTTCTTGTTTTAGAGCCAAATCCTTTGAGCTCTTGTATTTCATCATGATATGTATTAAATTCACTGTTTTAAATAATCAAAATGAGTATAGTTATTTGTATAAAAGACTTTGTTTGCCAATCTTCTTGTGCATTATCACAGAATGTTATTATTTGAAAAGATTAGTAATATAATTCTATTTTCCAACAGACCATCTTTTATGTGGGTTACCTTAGGCTTTACATGTGTCACATTTTCTATTGGAGCATTAGCATGGTGGGTTCCAGCTTTTATGACAGATGCTATTGAAGTGCAAGGTGGTAAAGCTGATCTAACTGCGTAGGTATTTTCAATATTCTACGAAAAAGTTATCTGAAGAATTGTTAAAGAAAATAATTTGAGTACATAACATTTTTATTTAAAAAAATATTGTTTATTTATTCCACAATAAATTCAAACAAATATCAAATCATTACAAGTATTTTTTTTAAAGATAATTAAAGTTTATGTATTTTTAATGTTCATTCAGTGCTAATACTAGCATAATTTTATTTTCTTCTTCACTTGAAATAGTTTATATTTTCTTGTTGTGTAGACTGCCATAAAATTTCATCCTTAGAACCATCTATGACATATAATGTGGCATTTCTCAAATCTATGAGCAATATTCTCTGTGTATAACAAGCCCCAGTCATAAAGCACAAATTACACAAACAGGGTAATTGATGGTTTTTTTCTTACCTGTAAGGGTAAGAATGTGGTTACTATTAGAAGCCAATATGAATTTTTTTTTCTTAAATTGTCTTTAACCATTTGATAAGGAATTTTTTTACTGTATATTATTTTGCATTTAGTAACACATTTAAAAATGTTTAATACTAAATTGAATAGTACTGCAAGATATTCCAGTAGCATCCATGCTCTGTAGAAAGTTGATTGTATTTACACTGCCCTACTAAAATTTTAGAGAATTTTCATGTTATGTCAATGGGAATCTAACGTTGAAGCTCTATAACTCTAAAATATATAATTATTTTATTAAATGGTTTGAAGCAATACTTTTTATTTGAGTTCTAATAAATTTCTGAGGTAAATTCCTATGATACATTGTTATTGTGAAATATTTTAGCTTCCATAACTCTTTAAATACTGAATGAATATTATTGAAAAATCGATATTTAAATAGATTTGATTATGTTCTTAAATTTATTTTCAATCACATTTTTCCATTAAATGCATATTTTAGAAGTTATATAGCAGGCGTGTCCAACGTGTGGCCCTGGACAGCTAGTAATGCAGCCCACAAAATCGTAAAGTTTACATATTTACGACATAAGCTTTCAACATGATTATGTAATTTTCAGTGAGTTTTTGATATCATACTAGTTTTATGTTGCCCTTTTTTAATTTATAATAAAAAAACATAAGAAAATAAATGAAGTTTTATTATTCGTATACATTAACTATATTATATATTTTATATGCAGCCCAAAACAATTCATCTTCACTCAATGTGGCCCAGGGAAGTCAAATCTTACTCATCGTGACCCAGGGAAGTCAAATCTTACTCAATCTGGCCCAGGGAAGTCAAATCTTACTTAATGTGGCCCAGAGAGGTCAAATCTTCACTCAATGTGGCCCAGGGAAGTCAAAAGGTTGGACACACCTGTTATAGAGCATCAAAGTTAGATTCCCATTGACATAACATGGAAATTCTCTAATATTTTGGTAGGGCAGTATATATGACAAGGAACATGAGAAAATGTAAAGATATGATTATGCTCCAGTTTATGCCAAATACACCAGTATTGATTGTACTCATCAATAAGTTGTAAAAGACTTATTGACCACAATATCTTAAACTTCAAGTTGGGAATTCATATTTCAGGAAAGACAACCGAATCTGTGTTTACTTTGTAAATTTCTTCGACATTTTCAGTTAGATAGCCCTTAAATTCTTTTGTACAAGCTTCTGTCTCTATCCTGACAGCATTCCTGACTTTTTTTTACCAGACAACTTTAACCCATAACAAAGTTTTTCTCCATTGAATCTTTGTATAGTCATACTCCAACTCAACTAAAATAAGGTTGATAAGATGCAGATAATAATATGGTCTTTAAATCATGCTGTATATGAAAGCATTCAATGTTTTGCAAATACTTTAGCACATTATTGTAATATATTTATATTTAAATACATTGTGTAGAATTAATAAGAGTGCATGTGTAATAATTAAAATATCTCAACAGTAAACACTGTAGTGTTGTAATATAAATAGACATTTACAATATGATATCAGTCATATTTCAACATTATAGTTGCTTACTGCAACAACAAAAGTTGTGATGTGTTCCTATGCAAAACATTCCCTCTTTGGTGCAACATCACTTTTGTGTTTGTTCTATTCAAGTATCATTCATTTTTAGCATTGTAAGTATGGAATTTTACTTATAATATCTGTGTACATGCTATCCATCACGATAAGAAAGTATTCTAAAAGTATTAGTAACAAAATGTTTATTCTAAAAGTGTTACTATCTCCCATTTGTCTTAACTCCAGTAAAATGTCTCAATTTGCAAATAATATTTGCATTGGTACTTAAAGTTATCAAAACTGAAATATAATGGCACCACACCGTGTAAAAATTTTCACCAAAACTTGAAGAATCAAGCAAAATTTCTAAAAATATTCAGTCATACCCCAGTTAACACTGCCCTCATAATCTGTATGGAAATAGTTGCTTCATTATTTGTCAATTTATTTTTCATCAAAAATTTCAAGTACATAGCCCAAATGAATAATGGGGTATTATGGTAAGGCCATTCTATGTGAGTGAGTTAATTGGAAAAAAAAAAAGATTACAGCATTGCTTTAGTCATGTTGTTTTACAAGCATTTTTTACGATGGAGTCTCAATTTATAAAGCATACAATATTATTTTCTTTCATTAAACCAATATCATTATTAACCAAGAATATCAGTGCACTTCATAATGGGGGCAGGGGTGGCTCAGTCGGTAGCGTGCTAGGCTCATAATCTGTAGTTCCCAGGTTCGAATCCCAGCTGGGTCAGCTTGAGATTTAGCTCCGCAAAATTCCTCACCCTGCCCACGGTCAGTAGGGGACACCGATGGGCTTGGAAAGGTTGCCGTCCGTGAAATGGGATGTTAAGCCGTGGCCCCGGGTGTGCGAGAGCCATACCCTGTGCACATTAAAGAACATGCTGGATGGCCTTGATGGGAGGCTACCATCAGTCTCCCAATAGCTGTTCCAGTGGGTCCCCTTCCCCAACCTTCTCTAAGCCTTTGGGGTCCATATGACCTGGCCATTTAGCCCATGGTGTGCAAAAAAAGTGCCGCTCAGATGTAAAACAACCCAAGCACTTCATACGCTATTTTTTGTTTTCATTAGTCTTCCTAATTCAGTCTCTAGTGAATTCTGCCATATTCAATCAGTCTAGTTCACTTATAACCATTGTATTAAGCAAAACAATCTCATGAGAGTTATTCTACTATTGCCTGAAAATAAAACGCAAATCAGGTGAATGCATTCAGGCTTTGGAATACTATCCATTCATGTTTGCAATTAATTCCACACATTTCTGTTAAAAGTACAACCTTCAGTCCTCATCTACGAAAATTAGCCATGCTGAAACTGCAGTCATGGAGAGTGCATAGAAATAATAATAATTCTATCAGTAGAAAAAATTGTAATGAGGTGTCCAAGAGATATTGAGATGCTTCACAAGAATGTTCCTCTAAGCACTTCCTCTAGCTTTGCAATATTAAAAATTCAAGCATATTTTACAAAGATGCAAGAGGTAGACTTAAAAGTCTACAAGCTATCCCTCCTTTGAAACAACACAATGGATCCATTATTACTTCAAACTACAAAAAGGCTTTACTACTTGTGACTACTTTTGCTAACATCAATGTTACTGATTTTGAGATATATTATACTTCCTGTGACCATTCAACTGACCCTTTGTTCTGTAGCATGTTTGACCCTCAAAATGTCAGCATTGCTATTACATTACTTCTTACCAAATAATCATCCAAACCAGATAGAATTCCACCAACTGTTTATAAGTGGCTAAACTCTGTTGTTTGTGAAAAATTATCTATTGAACTGCAGCGTCGAATCTGGTAGTGTTCCTCTTGACTAGACTCAAGCCATAGTCATTCCAATTTACAAGAGGAAAGGTGATCCCACTAATCTTGCCAATTACTATTCAGTCTCTGGTGCAAATGTCATTCCCAAAATAATGGAATGTTACATCCTGTTCAAGCTTTTTTTATTTCCTTCAGATGCATAATATTATTCCATATGAACAGTTAGATTTCATGGCCTCATAGTGCAATTACTTCACTGTATTAACATCTGGGCTATATCAATCGATGCTGGTCTTCCAGTTGCTTCTATTTATATTGATTTTTAAAACAGCATTCAAATAGGTAAAGAGATCATTTGTCTTTGACACACTTCTTATGTTAGGACTCCAGATTATTTAAGATTAATCTATGCATTGTTCTCCAACAGTTCACAACAAATACAAGTTGAAGATGCTCTTACTCCAACCGAGAATGTCAGCAGTAGTACCATTTGAAGATTTTTTTGGGGGGGCCTATATACTTTTTGCATTGTTCATCGCAAACATGTTCAATTATATTAATTTATTGATTTATAGACATTAAAGAGTCAGCAGGTAAAGCTATGATTATCATTTATGTTTAAAATGTAAGTTCTATTCTACAACCAATCACCTGCTACTTATTTGCTGACAACATTAAATTTTATGCCACTGCTGCTTTAGACAACTGTCATTCCATTCAGTTTGCATGTGACAATATTGAAGACTGGAGCACATCCTCTGAATTACCAATATCTGCAGGCAAAACAACTATCACACATTAGGGTCATTGCAATCTGAACAGAAATACCTTATCAATGGCTCCCCAATCATCAGGGTATCAAATCAGTTAGATTTAGGTGTTACCATTTCACCCAACTTCTCACCTTCTTTACACTGTCAAAGCATCACCAAGAAAGCCAGCCCATGAAGAAAGCCATCATGCTGGCTTTCTTCATGATTTTGCTACAAAAAATATAATAAGCTCACACTTTTTAAGGCATCCTCTACTTCTGTTTTGCTTATTTTTGACTATACATCTCCTGAATGGTCTCCCCACATAGTCTCTGACATCACTCTAGTTGAATGTCCACTCAGATGATTTAGTAAGAGATTGCCAAACTTTCCAACACAAGCTACAAGAAACAATTGAAATTTCTCACTTAACATTCATTCTTTGTAATGGAGGAGGTTGTTTTATGATTAAAAAATCTCCTATAAAATCATTAACAACTATCTACTCAAATCTAGCTGAGCCTGTAATACCTGTCTTGGACCCAGCAGAACAGAGGCATCAGATGTGTATTCATATTGTGCAAGCTAGAATAAACTGTAAGCATCATTCTTTTATATGCCAAGTTGGTTGTGTCTTGAACTCTGTACCTCCTGATGTGATGTCCTCAGCTGTGCACATTTTTAATGTTTGACTAAAACAAGTTTATTTATTCAAATTTTTAAAATATTTTAATTTTTATTTAGGTGTAGTGTTTATATATTGTCAAAGTGGTTATTATAGCTTTACAATTGTTTCACTTTTTTTTTTCTTTCAGCCTTAAATTTAGAGATGTCTCTTGTATATAGTTTTGCTTTTCTGTGCTGTTAACCATATATCAATATTTTGCTGTTCCTTTTCCAATCCTTGCAACTGTTGACCATACAGGAAGTACCATATATGTATGTTTACACACTTGACAATTTGTATTTCATGTTTTTCATATGTTTTAGCAGTGTTAGTATATGTTTTTGTACCTTCCTCTCAATTCCATTATTGTTTATATATTTTTTTCTTTATAGGGTTAGCTTGGTATTTGGTGTGATAACTTGTTTCGCAGGAATTGTGGGAGTACTTCTAGGATCTGGATGTGCACAATATTACCGTCGTTTTGATCAACGGGCTGATCCCTTAATTTGTGCTTACAGCTTGCTAATTGCTATTCCTCTTGTGTATTTTGCTACTATTGTAGCACATACATATACTGCTTTAGCATATGTGAGTATTGTTATGTAATTTTTGAAACATTTGTTATTTCCAAATTAAAAGTAGATTTTAAATTGATATTTTATTAAAGGATTTGTAAATGTCAGTATTCTGACATTTACTGATATTTTAATAAAAACTTTAAAAGAATGATCTTTATAGCCTGAGTATCGAATTTTTACATCTATCCCAAAAATTTAAGATGCACTAATAATAGTAATAAATAAAAAATAAATACCCCCTCAAGCAGCTGCTTGCCACAGAGGTCTGACAGGAGCCTGTCAGTTTAAATGCCACAGTAGAAGATCTGAGAGGATGGCAAGACCTCAGCAGAAAACAACACGAACATCCATGCCTTACCCAGGGCTTGAACCCAGGTCCCGTAGTTCTGTAGCCAAGCGCGCTAACCACTCGGCCACATCATCATTGAAATTTCCCCACTTTAAAAGAATGGACATTCCTATTACAATAGGAAAAAGGGACTACCTCTTCATTCTTTGTTTTTGCTGAATTTACAAGTAAAAATTTAATAGCATGGTTTCATATTCATTCATCATTCATAGAATTAAAAATCCAGCAAAATTGTATGATTTCGGCTAGCTTTTGTTTCTGTTGTACTTCAGTATTTTTATGTGCTCATTGTAATAAACTTTAAAAGTAGTATTTTCTTCATTTGCCTTATATATTTTTAAGTTACAAGAGTTAATGCTGCTAATTTGTATTGCTAATCAAAATTCTATTTTTAGTTAATGCTCATTCCTATATTTAGGTATACCTTGTACTATATTTATTCATGTTATAATAATCATATACTATTTTAATTTTTTCCCCTTGGCATAATTATATTTACTTTTCTTAATCTTCCTATATATCAATATTCATCATCTGTACACAAAATTGTAGAGAATCATTTGTTTTAATTAATAATATATAAAACTAATGACAGCTGATGTGAATGAATGATCATTTTGCTGGCAGCAGAATGTATCTGATTAAAGGCACATTGTTATAGGAAAGAGAAATATATTTTGTAATTTGCAAGTTGCATTTTATTATGAAAAAACAAATTACCATGCAGTTGAAACGTTAGATGCAAAAATTTTTTGAGGATTGTGTCATTAGCATTTTCGAGTAATTTAATATTATAATTTAGGGCAGCTAATTCTGAAAGCCACTCAAGATCTTTTCAATATGTACTATATCATGCAAGCATTTTGTATGATACTATGAAACCATTATTTTACAATGCTCTATGCATGATAAAAATGCTTAGGGCCTTAAACTTGTGTGTTTTTTTTTTGACCTTGCAAACATAATTCTTTTTTTACTATTAATAATGAATTCAGGGACTAAATGTTCTTTCCACTTCCCCTCATGGTTTCAACATATGAGTATATTGCAAAAAAATGCAAAATCAGTTAATTGAGTGATCTTTATAGCCTGAGTATCAAACTACATCTATCCCAAAAACTTAAAATGCACTATCATCATTGAAATTTACCCACTTTAAAAGAATGGCAGATTGACCTGATGATTTGTAAGTAGAGGTATGTGGATGTAAATGATTTGCATGTTGAGTCAGTCAGCACAGCACAATATCCAGTAATGTGTCTGGTACCATACTGATGTAGGAATCTGAAGAGGCTATAAAAATGGAGCTAAACATCAGGCAACATAGTTCACCAGGATGGATTCACTACATTTTTGACTTGCTACCATGATATTTGTCTGTCTGTATTGCTGTTCATGGAGGCCATACTTTTTTTTTTATGTACACCATGTATTCATAAGTAAATACTTGTGATTTCACATGCAAAGTTAATTATTTCTCACCTACATTGCTATCAGTCACTCCATTTGTTTTGAGATTAAAGTGAGTACTCCCTGTAAGTAAGGCAATTTCATTGACAAGCAGTATAGTTAAGTAAAAGTAGAAAAACTAGTCTATCTTTGAAATTTGAACAGTCAAAACTTCCAAATAAAAAATGGGAAAATTAATGGTGGTAGAGTGGTTCCAAGTTTTTAAAATCAAGTAGAAAAATAAAAGTGGTTTTAAACTTGAACCCTGATTCTATCATAGATGTAGGTAGCAATGGGCTAGCAACAGAGAAACTCAAGAAAAAAACAGCCCAACTCTGCATGAAGACATCAAAAGAATAATCTCTATGCAGAGTCCACATATATGTGGAAAGAAAATGATTAGTAGGATTTTTAAAGAAACTAGGTTTATTGAGAGAGGTAGGGCCAATAATATCAATCAGCCCCTTAATTGCAGGCATTGGCAAAGACATGATCCCCAATCACTAATGGCTTAAGCCAGCAATGCTGATAGGAACTTCAGGCATCACCTTTACAACTGGACGTTTTGAAGAACGATTATGCAAAGAGGAACTGAAGATTCACATTACTTGACTGTAGGGTGGTGAAGTGTGACATTTGGAATAGGGAAAGCAATTAACAAAAGCATTGCTTAAATTAAATCAGAATGACGTCCTAGTACTAGTGTTTGCAAATCATTGAGCCAGAATATCATTCTAGTACTTTTGTTTGCAAATCATTGAACTAAAATGCTGTTCCTGATATTTGATCACTTCCCTAGATTTTTCTCAAGTTGTCCTAATTTTGCCAACTATCCTTAACTTTACAAAACCAATCCCAATTTTCACAGTTCACCTGTAATCTACCAAGCGGCCTTGAATTTTGCCAGGTTGTCTCAATTTTGCCAACTCACCATAAGTTTACAGAAAAAATCCCAATTTTTACACTCACCTGAATTTTGCCAAGTCATTTTCGAATTTTCCCAACTTTTCTAAATTTTACAAAACCAGTCCTAATTTTTACAACTTGCCTGTATTTTACCAAGTGGATTCGAATTTTGCCAACTGCCCTAGATTTTGTCAAATTACCTTGATTTTGCCAAGTTGCCTCGATTTTGCTAACTTGCTATAATTTTATAGAAAAAAAAAATTCCAATTTTTACATCTCACCTGAATTTTGCCAACTCTCCTTAATTTCACAAAACCAATCTTGATATTCACTACTCACCTGTCTTTTACAGAGTGGCTTCAAATTTTGCTAACTACCCTAGATTTTGCCAAGTTGTCTAAATTTTGCTAACTCCTCTTAATTTTAAAATAATAAATAACAAAAAAATCCCAATTTTCAGAATTCATCTGGATTTTACAAAGTTGTTTTGAATTTTGCCAACTCCGATTAACTTTGGGGGGGGGGGGGTGTTCCCCATCCCATAGTTATACTGCTTCTCAGAATGATAATGCAATATTTTTATTTCCTACAACTGAAGACAAGATCTTAAATTTCAAGATAACAAAGACGGAGTATCCACAACCATTTTGAAAAACAGTAAGGATTATATTGTCAAAGCCCTAACCCATATTTATAATTTATCTCTTGAAAAGGGAACTTTTTCCTGGTGAGTTGAAAAAAGCAGTTGTAGTACCAATGTATAAAAAGGGAAATAAAAATAGATTTTTTAATTATAGGCCAATATCAGTAATCTCAGTTTTTGGGAATATTTTAGAAAGACTGGTAAAAAAATTACTAAATGACTCTTACAAAACACAATTTTTTTTTCACCAAATCAAATTGGATTTAGAAAAGGCTTGGGGCAAAACACCAATGGGAAGGTACATGTGTGATGTAAATCACTTGGAGTGAATGACTCAGCTTGTCAAGTTGGGGTCATACAAGCAGGTAAAGGTATTGTAAGGGGTGTGTTTACATGGGCTTCCTTGAGGCCCTTGTACTCGTCAAAACCTCTGTCACAAGGTATGTGAACATCCTCACTGACTATCTACACCCATTCATAATGATTCTCTTTCCACACCACGATGTCATCTTTCAACAGGACAATGTCACACTGCATATTTCCCGAGTGGCGACCATTTGGCTCCAGGAGCATTCAAGTGAGTTTACCATGCTCATATGGTCTCCTTGATCACTGAACTTCAACCCCATTGAGAATTTGTGGGACGAATTTGAAAGATCTGTTTGAGCATGCCAACCCCACTAGCAACAGTGTATGCTCTATGACAGGAGATCCTCGCTTCTTGGGTGGTAATACCACCTCTGTGTTCTCAACACTTTGTTGAGTCCTTACCAAAACATCTGGTTCTGTTGTGAGAGCAAAAAGTAGAGCAACAGGCTATTAGGTTGGTGTTTATAATAATTTGTCCATTCAGTGTAGTTCTGAAATGACTATTACATATAGCATGCCTCAAGGATCAGTCTTAGGTCCAGCATTTTTCCTTATTTTTATTAATGATTTTTGTTCCTTGAATATAAATGGAAAGATCAATACATTTGTGGATGACACTGCAGTGACATTCTGTACTGATAACCTTGATGAATTGATTAGAATTACTAATAATGAGTTATCTGTTATTGGGGATTGCTTCAAATTGAATGAGTTAACTATCAATATTTCAAAGACAAAATATAAGTTATATTGTTTAAAAAACAAAGAGAATAGTTGTATTAATACTAAAGTTCATGACTTTAGTTGTTCTAAAATGATTGACTGTAAGTGTAATCCAATAGAAAATGTCAAAGAGATTGATTTTCTTGGAATAAAAATTGATAATAATTTAAGCTGGAAACCAATAAATAAACAGACTGAAAAAAGTTAGATCAATGATATACAGGTTGTACTATTTATGAAAAATATTGAATAATGATATGCTAAGAATACTGTACTTTTCTTGGATCCAGTCTACCCTGAGTTATAGAATTTTATGCTATGGTAAAACTTATAAAACTACACTTAAACCTATGTTTAGGTTGCAAAACAAAATAATAAAAAGGATAACCATTCCACAAAATAATAATTTAAACATATATAATAAATACTATGAATTAATTATATTTCCTTTAAGACACTTTTATAGGTACAAGCTTCTGCTTTCCTTATAAACATAATTCTGAGTTTCAGATGAAAACTTATCAATATTTTTTGCAAAATAAAGAAATAACATACATGGTTCCCAAGGCAAATAAAGAAATACTTCACAAACACACTATTTATATCTTGCACCTAAGTTATTTATTTTTTACCGCCTGATCTCAGAAATTACAGTTGTGGATATTCCACATATGAAGGAACACTGAAGCAGTTCCTCCAAAATATAACTGATATGGAGCCATACTTTCATACTTTAAGCTAACTGCTAAAAGTTTCATTTTTCTGTTTATACAAGCACAAAAATAAAAATAATATGTAGAGAAAAATGAAATCACTTATATATTTTGCCACTGTTTAAGAAAAAGATATGTATACTTTTCTGCAAATGCAAATTCAACTATCATTGAAGATGTTTAAGATTGTATATATTACATGTTAAAATATGTTTTCATTACTTTTTTCTTGTGTTAAATATTACACTAACTTGGATGAGCTAATGCTCTTTGTAATATACATTTATATCAAAATAAAACCTTTACCATTAAAAAAAGTTTTAATGGTAAAGAGTTGAAGTATAGTGTGTGTATTAAAAGTCACAAGTCACAGTTTGATGTGCTAAAGATAAGTCCATAGTCAGTTTTTTTTTGAAGAATCTTGAAACTTTTAATCTTAAATTTATTGCATATCACACATAAAAATGTTATACTCTGCAACAAGTAGAACATAATTGAAGCACATAATACTTTCACTGAATATTATTTAGTTTTATTTGAACTTTATAACAACATTTGATCACCTTTTTTAAAAATTGATGATAGAGTTTTGGAAACTACCCAAATTGCAATAATTAATATTAAACATCAATGTCTCTGGTAAATTGTAATTTCTTTCAGTGAACATATTGTGGGCTTCAGTTATGCACTATTTGTTGCAGAGTGTAACGTCTTTATGCGTGATATGCAAGATATTTAAGAAGATTAAACTTTCAAGTTTCTTCCAGAAAAACTGATTATGGACTTATTTTTTTCAGCATATCAAGCTGTGACTTTTAATCACAGCTTGAATCACAGTCAAGAAGTTTTTAATTACTTCAGCAAATCTGTAGCAGTCAGTTGGACTTGGACATTGTTTGAAAGTGAAATGACATGATTGCATTCACTGGCAGAGCAATACATAAAAAAAATATTTGTTTATGATTTGGAAGGAGTGAAAACTGTACATAGGACAGTAAAGGAAAGAATATTTCCCCTTTTCCTATTAAAAACAAAATGCCTACATTTTCCTTTGATGAAACACTGATGTACCGTTCATCTTCGGTGACACTAATGATGGCAAACAATCTCACAGCAGTCAGCCTCTAAAAGACTGATTGGGTAGTTGAGTTGTTTTATCTCTGAGCGGCACTTTTTTGCACACAATAGGCTAAATAGCCAGGTCACAAGGAACCCAAAGGTTCAGGAAAGATTGGAGGAGGGACACTGGATAGCTGTTACGAGACGATAGTCTCACATCTAGGCCATTCAGTGTGTTCTTTAATCTGCACAGGGTATGGCTCACTCACACACAGGGCCATGGCTTAATGTCCCTCCAATGGACGGTGGACTTTCCAAATCCATTGGTATCCCCTACTGATTGTGGGCAGGGAATTTTGTGGTGATAAATCTCAATGATGGCCTAGCTGGGACTCAAACCCGGGAGCTGTAGATTACAAACCTGGTGCACTACCAATCAGAGGACAAGGGTGCCCTCTGATTGGCTAGTGAAAAGGTGGGGAAGATAGCATGATGCTAAAAAGTAACTATATGCATTTCATCCATGAGAGCAATCTCTCCTTGTTGAATATGGAAATTTAGAATTCTGCTGTGCAATATGATAACCAACGCACTAGCAAAGATAGTTGGTTTTTTCACAACTGTCGACTAGCCAGGCAACACACTTCTATTTATTATACAGTATAACAGGAAATTTTGAGGAGTATTATATAAATGTAAAATTTATGTTTAAATGAACATGTATTCAAGTTACAAAAATAATTTTATATCAAAATGTGTATGTCTTATATATATTTAATATAGCTTTCGCTTTTTATTCATGAAATCTGATGGAAGGCATTGCTTCCCTTGTTTCTATGAGCACTTTGCCACTGGGTTGCCCATGCCCCTAGGGTTCATGTATCTGTTATTGCCTATGATCAGGATTATCCACCAATTGTTATATGGTGTTCTGTGCGTTCATTTACTTGGGACTAGCAAACCACAAAAAAAAAACATATGCTTTGAAATATTTAAAAATTTTTAATAGTTCTTCTCATTTTTACCTAAATTATATTGTTTTAAAAGCATAATAATATTTTGTAGCTCTACTTTCTTAATCTTTGAGCTTGTTGATCACTAAAATCTCATCATATGCATTAACTAAAATTTTTATGACTAAAAAATTTTTGATGAAACTAAATAAATTAAAGATGTATATAATAGTATAAATATTATAAACTATTTTGGAATATTGAAATAATTAAAAAAAAGTAAACATTTTGAAATTTTTTTGTCATTTAAAGAAATGCAAAAAATATATTTGCATTAATTTTTTTCTGAATTTGTGTTTTTTCATTACTCACAAATGCCCATTTCTTTCAATATGTAACTTATTTTTATTCATTATGTAATTAAGGTTCTAATGTTCATTATTTAATTTTCTGTAGGGTTGGGGGGTAGCTCAGTTGATAGCATATTAGGCTTGTAATCTGCAGTGTCAAGGTTCAAGTCCCACCTGGACCAACATTGAGATTTATATCTGCAAAACTCCCTGCCATACTCTTGGTCAGTAAGAGACACCGATGGGCTTGGAAAGGTCTCCATCCTTTGGATGTATGTAAAGCTGGATGTAATGTAAAGCCATAGCTCTATGTATGGGAGTTTGATACACTGTGCAGATTAAAGAACACACTAGATAGCCTTGATGGGAGGCTACCATCTGTCTCTTAACAGCTGTCCAATGAGTCCTCTCTCTCCAACCTTCTCTGAGCCTTCAAGGTCCTTGTGACCTGGCCATTTAGCCCATTGTGTGCAAAAAAGGGCTGTTTAGAGGTAAAATAACCCAGCTTTTATTTTCTGAAAACGTTTCAAAATTAATTCAGTTACCAGAGTAAGTTCAGTTTCAAAAACCTGCCACTGTAAGGATTAAAATTTGAATTTATAATTCATCATTGCTGTGGTATGCCCTGAACTGTTGAATAGCAGAAATGCTTTCTTACTGAAATTTTAATAATACAATAATCATGATCTTTATTTGTTTATATTGCATATTACCAGTAAAGTTTGACACTCAAAAACTAAACATTCAAAAAGATGAACTATAAAGAATGAAAAAAAAAAATCTTTCCAGATTTCCAAATTGGATTCTGTTATAGGTTGGAACTTGAAATTTTGAAACTAATTTGTTGCAAAACTAAACAAGTCCCTTGAAAGCTCTAACAATATTCAAATTAAAAGTGGATTTAAACTCTTCAAGTTAAACACTGGTAGTGGTGAATTGTTGATGCAATAGAGAGCAAGGAGGAAGCCGATATGAAAAATTTGGAATTGAGCAGTCAAACATTTGAAAAGTTAAATGGTGGCTGAAAAGTATTCAAATTCCAAATGATAAACAATAAAAATTGGTTTGAAAAAATGATTGGAGTTTCTAAAATGGGTGCTACTGTGGATGAATTTTTAAAACTACATGAGGTTGTAGGGAGAAAATTCATGTATGAAATTTGGTATTGTCAGTTAAGAATTTGGTAAAATCCAAATTCTTAACTGACAATACAGAGGGGATCCAATACAGATATATCCAATACAGAGGGGATCCAAATGTGTTATAACAAAAGAAGTGGCTTTCACTTCTATTGGCAATCTGTCAAGTGCTGTATTTTACTGGGACATCAGGCATTGTCAAGGCACTGCCTGACAATGCCTGATAAAAGGATATTTCTTCTGGATAAAAGAATATTTCTGAACTCAAACATGGAAACTTCTTTGAAAATCTGAAAATTCCTTGTGATGATTGCTTTGTTCTATATCAACATGCATTTTTGTAGATGTCACTCAGAAGGTAGGCTAACAATGCATGGAAAGGCTGGCAACACTCAGGAATGAATTACCACTATTGTTTATATTAGAGGTCTAGATATTAAATCTATCTGATTTATTTCATTGATTTAAAAATTAATTTTTGAATTTCATTGATTTAAAAATTAAAGATGTGTATTTTCAGTACACTGCTGTAACAAAGGTAAAAATGTTTACGTTAAGTTAAAACATACGAGCAATTTAATGGAATTCTTTTTATTACTTTAAATAAAATTTTAAAGAAAAAAAAAGAAAAATTATTGCTTGTAGGTAAAAATATTTGCACTAAGTTTGTAAATATTTGGAGTGTTGATTTTTTTCCCCTTCTAAATCTAAAATACATATAAAATATATTTTCAAACTGATTTGAAATATTTCTAATACTAAATGATATTTTTGTCTTGTAGGTTTTAATTTTCTTTGGTGTAACTGCCTTATGTATGAATTGGGCAATAGTAGCTGACATTGTGCTGGTGAGTGCATATATTAAGTTTTTATGAAAAAACTCATTTACCTTTAAGTTTCCAAGCACTTAATTTCATTTAAGAACTGTAGCTTTGTAAGATTGTGTATATTCTTTAAATGGTTTAACAAGTTTGTGTTGATATTTTTTTTATTTGCTTTGCATTGCATTTCAGTGGAGTTCAGTGAAGTTTAGCAGTAACATTGAGTTGTATGGTGTACATGCAATACGATTCAACATTTTGCAGTCTTCTTGACTTGACTTTGATTCAACAGTTGCAATCAGAACACACGTTGGCAGACTTTCAAGAAATAATACAGGGAGCAGAAATGTCAATGGTTGCTAAGGGCCATAAGTGATATTAAAATAACTGGAAAGTAAAATGTTCAATATTTTGCACCTGTGCGTTCATAGTACAGTTGTATGCACTATTACCATGCTCTGTTTACTGATATCAATGTTTCTTTGTTGATCATGGCTATTTTGGTCATAATGGCATCCTTCAATTTCTGAAATGTGTGAAGGGAATTTTTATAGATTATATTAGATCATGAGGCAAGTTTTACCATCCCAAATATCACAATAGTTCATTATACCTGTTCTATGAATTTGAAGGGCTTGGAAAAGCTGCTGTCCATCAGGTGGATGTTAACTCTTTAGGTAGTTCATCATGACTGTCAAATGCTTACAGTAGCAATGATCAGATATCATTCATTCTTTTTGTTCTCTACTGAAATGACTATGGCAAGATTTTTTGCCATACACCATTTTATGTAAAGGGTAAATTGTCTACTATTTGTAAAATTTCAGATAGCAGCATTCATCCCTTTCACCCTCTAGAATCTTTTATTTTCGTGTGCCCAGCCAAGTATAGAAGACTGTATTGGAAGCAATTGGAAAGAGACAAAGAAAATTTGCCAGTGTGATTTTTGCAATTTGAACATAAAAAATATGATGCAAGAGTGAACATTCTTCTTTATATGAAATTAATAGTTACATCACAGAAAGTGATTGTGAGGTTTTGGAAGATTCTGAGAACATATCTTCTGATTCAGTCTGACAAGTTAGTAGTTGTTGACCTCTAGCTCTTCCTCAGTTTCATTTACTGTAATACAGGAATAACTACAAATGTGCAGTCCTTCAAACCTCTTGACTTATATAAACTGATTTTGACTTTGTACTATTGTAATTTGTATGTTTGGAAATAAAATTGTTTTGACAATGCACATTCAAGCAATTTGAATAAATTTTCACATAGATGGATAAACACCTAAAGAATTAATGTTTCTTTCACATGTTGATTCTTCAAGGAATCACTGATAAACTTAAAGAGAAGTGCTATTGGTCCATTAACCCTTCCAGGGCCTAACCCATATGTATACGTACGGAGAATCTTAATTGCGAGTGTTGATGACGTATGCATATGGTCTTAATACAACAAAAATATATCGATTTTTTTTAAAATAAAAATTGCTGTTGTAATTTATATATATATATCTTATAAAAGTATATAATTCAGGCTTCAAAAATAATATTTTGTTTTTCAATTTGATGCATATTTTATTAAACTACAATATAAATAATTTTATAAAGCCATCTTATTGCCATTTTTCAGAAGCACTAAACGGTATTGCCAATTTGCTTGTTAACATTCCTATTTGCTGAAGCAACCTTCTGGTTTGAGCTATTATCAACAAATTTTTCCTTAAATTTTCGAAAAACTCCAAAAAATTAACAAAAAAAACTATTTTTTTAAAGTACTGTGGCATATAAACTGACAGGCTCCTGTCAGACCTCTGTGGCAAGCAGCTGCTTGAGGGGGTATTTATTTTTTTTTTTTTATAATTACAAAATAAGTATCGCAATTTTTTTTCCGTTTCACACTTTTTTCTGTCATAAACGTATTTCAGTATTCCCAAGTTATTTTTATCATTTTCCCGAGCATTCTATGCATCTTTCCCGCCTTCAAAATCAAAACTGGAAGTAAACAACACATCCATCTTAGAAATTCTGGTTGCAGCTGCATTTAATTAATTATGCTTCACTGAGTCAAACAAGATGCAGGTGGCTGAAATGTGATATCTCCATTGTTCCTGTGTGCTGTTTTTTGTTTTCAGCTTTCGTCCAGCATATTGGATACTTTTTGTCAAGTTAATTTTTTTTATATTTAAACCTTAGTTAGTTTTCATTTTAGATTTATTTTTGGAAATTAACGATCTTTTGGCCGATAGATAAGTAATTTTTTTTCATAGTTATGTTATACCGTATCGCCAGCCTACAACTTGTTGTTGTGGATATTTTAACATCACGTTAGGCTATATGTTAATTTTTATTTTATTATTTATTACTTTTCCAGTAAAGCTTTGATCTAGTATCATTTTCTGAAAATAAATGAATTTTTGGATACGAAAGCAAATTTACTTCTGTTAGTTAGCGATCTAACGATCAACTGATTTATGATCTTTTCGAGATACGCTAGATCGGAGGCTGGTTAAAAGTTCTTGCAGATATTTTATTTAACATTCCATTAGGCTATATGTATTTTTTCTTTTATTATTTCTTTTTTTTAGTAAAAAAATTTGAGCGTGCACCATTTTCTGAAATTGAATGTCTTGGATATGGAAGCAAAATAGACTTCCTTGCTACAGATATTGGCCATCATTTGGGCAATTTCAGGAAGGGTTTAATTCATAATTTAAATTCCTTGGTGCACAAACCTTCCTGCACTTAGCCAAGATTGCAAAACTTCAACACCCAAAGAAAAAATTCATAATGTTTAGTAAAAAAAAAGCAGCCAAGGAATTTTTTTTTTCTATTTCATAACCAGTTCAGAAAATCCCGTGAATGTGAAAAGTCCAAGTCACATTGTATAATGCTGGTCATGTTTAAAATATACGATACTGAAAAAAATCATTAAAAGAAATAAAAAATAATATTTCAGGTTGAATATTATATTATTCGGGAGGAAATTTCCTTTTGATAAATATATAATTTTACTATTTTTATTCAGCAGGTTTTCCAAAATGAAGCCTTAATTGTATAATGCGATCTTTTTTTCACCATATCACATTGAAAAAGGCTTATTAAAATCAATTTATTTTCATAAAATTTACAATTAAATTCTGTTTAATTTGGTATATAACATGACCTATTTCTGTTGATTGGTTATTTTTTTTAAAAAATTCTAAAGTTGGCTTGTTTATTTGACTCAGCACAATTGACTCAAAACCTGGAATTTTGTCAAAGTATGGTACCAAGAAAAAAATTACAAAACGAAAAAAATATTTACTTAAAAGCAAAAAAAATATTTTTTTTTTTGTTATTCAGAAATATATAGTCATTCTATTCATGTGCATTATAATCATTTCTGTCTATTAGTTTTTTTTAAATAAATTTTTATTTGTGTTGCCAGATATATTTTTTTACTACATGACTAAAAAAAAATCCTATTAAAATAAAACACATGGTCTTTTTTCTTAATTATTATAATTTCAGAAAATCCAGAATGAAATGCTGATTACTTGGTATATAACATGCCATAATTCCTTTCATTAGTTATTTGGCAAAAAAGTTCTAAAGTTAAAGTTTTTTTTGGCTGAGCATAGGCAGAAAATAGCTTGGCCCCTGGATAGAAACCTGTTTTTCAGCCTGGGCCGTGGAAGGGTTAAAAGAATTATTCATTTTGGTGCAGAGAAATTATTTTAAAATTTATCACCAGGTGATAGAACTCTAAATACTGTTGTATCAGAATAACATTAGGAATGTAGTAAAAATATTACAATAGCCATAATTTCATTTAGTAAATGCATTTTTTATGTGTTTAATAATGATAATAATGAAAAAGGAAACAATATTATTTTAGTACAAAATCTTCTGAAAAAGTGCCTTTTTTGGTGTGGAATCTGTAATTAAAGGTAACAATTGAAGGGTTAAGCTGTGTTCCCATATGCAGGAGAGCCATACTCTGTGTATGCTAACATGCTAGATGGCCTCAATGGGGGGCTTCTATTTGTTTCCCAATAGCTGTCCAGTCCTCCCCTAATAGTCTCTGAGCCTTGGGGGGTCCTTATAACCTGGCCATTTAGCCCATTGTGGACAAAAATGTGCTACTTAGAGCAAAAAGAACAAAACTAACTGTATTTTATGGGAAATCATTCTTATAGAGCTCCCATTTTCTCTAAAAGACCTGTTTACATCATACCCTTCGTTACTTTCACTTAACTGAGGATTCTGATCTGCATTAACAGCACTTACTACAGCCTTTTGAGTCCAAGTAGTTTAATGTTGGCCACAGTTTTAAACTGGATTTTTAAAAGGTTTGACTTTTATTATTAGAAGAAAATGGTTTAAGTTAGAAAATCAGTTCCATTAAATTAGCAAAATTCGTTTGAAAGCACATGCATTGAAATGAGAAATTTTTCAATGATGAGCAGATCAGATAGTGGTTCCAGCTGAGAGTTAAATCATAATTGCTTTCATGTATCAACTAGAAAGGTTAAGGAGAGCCTTTATCTCAAATTTAGCTTGATAATCTATTTGAGGATATATAGAATTCATTATATGCTGAACATAACAAACAAACAATATCCATGCATTTGATTAAAATCTACTAATATGAAAAAGGTATGAAGTTTTAAGTTAATATTTAATGTATCAGTATCATTCAACTTTTATCTATTAGGCTAATTTTAGCATAGTTATATTGAATTTAATCATTGTTATATTTCAGTATGTTGTAATACCAACAAGAAGATCTCTAGCAGAAGCAATACAGATAACTATATCACATGCTTTTGGAGATGCATGCAGTCCATATGTTGTAGGAGCTGTAAGTAGCATATTACAAATTTTTCTGCTATGCATTTTGATTTAATTTTGTGTCTACTGTAATTTATTTATCAAAAGTGTTGAAGAAACATGAGATCAACCTATATTTTTTGCATTTTAAATTCTAAACTTTCCTTTTTTTGCATTTTTCATATTTTAAATTCAAAACTTTTTTGACATTCAGTAACTTATGTTTTGTTCAACAAAGTAAAGTTAGTACCTATTTATGGCTGCAATTTGCATTTTTTTGGTAGGTCTGGAGTTAATGTTTCTTACTAGGCTTGGATAAACTATTATACTATATAATAAATGCATAAAGAAATAACAAGTTAGCAGTAAAAAAAATTGGTACATATATTCTTTTAGGATTACTACTGGTACACCCAAGATGGCAGAAGGGTGGATCTGACCTTATGTCTTTCCCCTCTCCAAAATTAAAAATAATATGAATAAAAGCTTGGAACACATAAAGTACATATTAACATCAAGAACTAGTTACCTTTCTCTACCAAGATTTTTATTCTTAATCTTTTAAGGTATTATCTAACAATATTAAATGAATACTTTTAAAGAGAATTAATAATTTTGTTTTTTTTCTATTTCCTCTACATACACATATAAAAATAATGCATTTGTTTTTTTGGCCCCATTCTTTGCAATGCAAGTAGAAATTAATATATATTATCTTTTTTCTCCCAAATGTGTATACAAATATAATTGTTTAAAATTTTTTGGCTCCTGCAAAATAAATTCCTGGGTGTACTAGTGGTACAGCCTCTGAAACCTATGTATTTATGTCATATATATTCTTGAATGCTTGCCTGCCTGTGCATTATGCATTTGAATATCTCTTAGAATTCAGTAGTAGAGATGCACAGAAGTTACTTGTAAATGTAGTACCTAAGAAATATTTAGCTGGAATAAAATTTAGTTTCTCCATGAGTGGGATACAAATCCACGTCTTCTGATTGCATGCCAGATGTTCTAATCATTTAACTATCAAAGCTAGCTCATTTTGCAGCAATTATAATTATACAGAACACTATACAAAATAAATTTCATGTAATCAGGAGTATCAAGTATTAACATACCTTGGATAGACAAGGGAACACTCCAGAAAAGTGCCAAAAAGTCCTAGAATTGGTTCTAAATTTCTCATTGTTTGCTATCATTACTAGAGAGTATGTAACATAATTTTCTCTATTTCCAAGTGAAAAGTCAAATCATAATATTCATCTAAAATTAGATTTGTCTCATTATTTTCATATGGAAATATTTAATATATAATTAATTAATTAATTTTGATATAATGAAAATATTTAATATATTCTATCCATTAAAGGAATATCATTGCTTTAATCATGTTTCTTGCAAGCCTAGAATATCTAGGTTATAGCGCTGGAATTCCTGCATGAGGACATCAAGAGAATAATCTCTATGTAATGTCCTCACGTTCCACGTTCCTGCAGAGAGAAAATGATTAGTAGGATTTTTAAAGAAATTAGGTTTATTGAGATTGGTAGGGCCAACAATATCAAACAGCCCCCTGATCGCAGGCATGGGGCAAAGACCTGTTCCTCCTCCGCTAAAGGCTGAAGTCACCGATGCTGGTAGGAACTTCAGGCACCACCTTTTCAAGTGGACTTTTTCAAGAACCATATGGCCTGCCTGAGACACATTACTCCAGTTTAGGCTTGACGATGCCCAACTAGCTAAGTAAGGTTCAGGTACCTGCGATGGCCTCTGATTAGGATTATCCACCAGCTGATATAAGGTATCCCATGCCTCTGTTCCCTTAGAGCTGGCAACCCAGAAGCAAACAGAAAACACAGCGGCAGACTCTCCCTCAACAGAGGCCCACCAGTGCAGCAAGTCCAGGATCCATAATCAAGCTCAAATCCATAAACAAGTCCAGTCTAGTAGGTATAAATGGTCAGCACTAGGACCCTGTGAAGTTGACCACTCCTCAGCAGGGTTGAAAAAAAAGAAAAAAGTGGCCATAGATGACCAGATCAGTAGGCCATACTGAACTGGCAAAATTTCAGACAAGCATTAAAGACTTGAATGTTATCTGCTGTTATGCCCCCACTGAGGATTCTGATGAGGATGAGAAGGATAGGTTTTAGAGACAACTTCAGGATATTTTGAATTCTGTCAAGAAAGGAGATATTACCCTTGTTCTTGGTGACTTCAATGCCAAAGTTGGTAGCGACTCTGACCTTTGGGGAGGAGTAATAGGCCCTTTTGGTATTGGTAGCTGCAATGGCAATGGGCAATGTCTCCTACAGGTAAGTAAACTAAATGGTTTCAGAATAACTAACACATATTACAAACACCGCGACATACATAAACACACATGGGTTTCACCTGATGGGCTGCATAAGAATATGATTGATTATATATTAATTAACAGCAAATGGGCTAGTTCTGTTAGAAATACCAGGGCATATAGGGGAGCTGAAATTGGATCTGACCATTACCTTGTTAAAAGTGTCTTGCAACTTAAACTTAAAAAGTGTTGTGCTAGGGTTAAAAAATTTACCTTTAATACTGAAGCTCTGAAAGACCCAGTTATAGCTAAAGCTTACCATGATAGGTTACTTAGTCATTATGACAGTCATGGTTTGCTTAATACTGAAGTTGAGGAAGAATGGGGCCATTTTAAACAGGCTTTTTTGGAAACTAACAGTACTCTTTTAGGGAAAAAGGAGCAGAGGAGGCAGAATTATTTAAGTGATAAGGCACTTGAGCTTATTTCAGAAAGAAGGAACTGCAGGAATGTCCTTATCAGTACCCTACTAGTCCTAATAGAAAGCATTACAAAGAACTTAATAAATGTGTAAAGGGTCAGTTAACTACTGATAAGAATCTTTGGCTTGATGGCCTTGCTGACAAAGCTGAGGAAGCAGTTAGACAGCACAACAGCAGAGAGCTGTACCAGATAGTTAATGTTTTGTGTGGTAGAAAACGAACAGGTATACAGGGATTGAAGGATAAACAAGGCAAGGTTATAGAAGGTGAGGATTCTGTCATGGCTAGGTGGGCTGAGCATTTCAGTGATGTTCTAAACAATGTGGTTAGTTCTACTCCCATTGTTTGCAATGATGATAGATGCATTGTTGGCTTTAATGTTGGCCCTATAACACAATCTGAAGTTAGTTTGGCTATTTCTAAACTTAAACTTCATAAATCCCCAGGGGTAGATGAAATTACTACGGAAATGCTTCGAGCTGGGAATGTTTCAGTTACCATTTGGATGACTGAAATTTTGAATAACTTTTATGATAAAGGCATGGTTCCTAAAGATTTTACCAGAGCTATTATTATCCCTATTTTCAAAAAAGGTGATCGCAGTTCTTGTGATAACTATAGGGGTATCAGCCTACTCTCCGTTCCAGGTAAAGTTCTTTCCATGATTGTGCTTAATAGAATTAAGAATCTGGTTGACAGGCAATTGCGTGATGAGCAATGTGGATTCAGAAGTGGTAGGGGATGTGTAGATCAGATATTTTCACTTAGGCAGATTCTTGAGAAATGTTTAGAGTTTCAGAAACCTTTGGTTGCTAGCTTTGTTGATTTCAAAAAGGCTTTCGACTCTGTTGATCGTCATAATTTGTGGTTGATTGTGAGATCATATGGTATACCAGACAAGTTAGTTAACATAATGAAAGCTCTCTATAATAACACTGAGTCATGTGTGAGGGTTGGTAAGTCTTGTAGCAATTGGTTTAGCATTACTTCTGGTGTTCGACAAGGGTGCATTTTGTCTCCTTTTCTCTTTAGTTTGGTTGTTGATTATGTTATGCGAAATTCACTTCAAGGGAAAGCTTTTGGCCTTAAATGGGCTGGAGATACGAAAATTTCTGATTTAGATTATGCTGATGATTTAGCCCTTTTGGCAAATGATGTTGATGAGATGAACTCTTTCATTCGAACTGTTGATGAGACTGGTAGTACAGTAGGTTTGGTTATAAACAGAGAGAAAACTAAAGTGATGAAAATTGGTCAGGCAGGTTGTGATTCAGTTAATCTGAATGGTTGCAGTCTTGAGCAGGTGTCACAGTTTAATTACCTTGGGAGCTGCGTAACTGATACTGGTGATGTGCGGCATGAGATTAACAGATGAATAGGTATTGCTGCCGTGACTTTTAAGAATCTATGGAGATTGTGGAGAAATAGGCGTATACACCTAAAGACTAAAATTAGACTGTATAATAGTTTGGTTCTTTCTAGGGTTAGTTATGGTAGTGAAACTTGGACGCTGTGTAAGCAAGATAACAGGAAACTAGATGCTTTTGATTCTAGATGCTTACGCAGTATCTTGGGTATTAGGTGGTTTAACTTTGTAACTAATGATGAGGTTATTCAAAGGAGTCTGCAACCTCCTTTAAGCAGCATATTGTGCAGAGAAAGACTCCGCTGGTTTGGCCTTGTTGCCCGTATGGATAATTATAGATTGGCGAATAGGGTTATGAACAGTGTGCCTAGAGGCCTCAGAAGGAGGGGGAGATCTAGGATGCGGTGGGCAGACAATGTCAAACAGGACCTTGTTAGAATTGGTGTACAGTGGCCGGATGCAGCAGATGTAGCTCAGGACAGATATGCTTGGAGAATTAAACTGCGCGGTCTGGTTGGACCTCCGTAGCCCATGGCTGCTTGATGATGATGATGATGATGATGATGATGAATCATGTTTCTTAGTTCTATGAAGTCATGACCTAGGTCAATGTTTCATATATAGCACTTTTTCAAAATTTTGTAGGAACAGTTAGAAAATTAGTTCCACTAAAGGTATTTCAACAGTTAAAAAAATCATATGGTAGCTGAATATATAGTATGGAAATAAAAATTAATACAGTAGTATTCCAAAAGATATATATTATTTTTATTTTTCATATTATAGACTTGCTCCATAGCTGATATTTGGCCTCTTTCAAAGTAATTGATTACCCAACTCACTGTCATTTCTATTGATGTATTCTTTTAAGTAATCAACACATTTTTTATCAGTTACTGGTATATATGCAAATCTGTTCTTTTTATTTGCATCTACAGTCATCTGCATAGTAGACTAAGTTTTTAAAACAGGTAAAATATGGATTTGTATCTTTTGGAGTATTATTGTATTAATTTTATTTCTGTGCATATTCGACTATCATATGATTTTTCAGCTACTGAAATAACTTCCCATTTGATTTGTTTCTCTTATCGACCATCTCAGTATTCTTATGTAGACCTAGCTTTATGTTATGCACTTTAGAGTGGATTCCAGTTAATTGGGACACATTGGGACTAGAACACTTTGGCCCAATTAAGCATCTGCCCCAATTATGCAAAGTTCCACATTGATCATTAATCAGTTAAAGAATTAAAAAGGTATAAAATGAAAAACAAACTACCATATACTTAGAAACAAAATTACAGTAAGTTAATTCTGAAACAATTGGTACAGATGAGAGAAAAATATTTATGTTTAAAACAATTTCATTATAATGTATGTATCAAATATGCATCTACGAGTTCTTAACAGTTAGTGATGTTGAAGGAATTGATCGAGTGTGCCCTGCCATGTTCTCTTGATTGACTGCAACTGAACAAGTGCAGATATAGTGCCTTTTTGCCTTCCTGCATGAAGTAGCATTGTAATCCAGCAATAAATTTCCTGGCATTCTGGTTAGTCACTCGCTCAAGTTCAGCTGTGTCATCCTCATCTCTTTTCTGAGAAATTCCAGCAAAACAACTAAAAGACATGAGATGATCTTTTCATGTCTTTTGGTTGTTTTGCTGGAATTTGTTCAACAATTGTGTCCTCAGAAAAGATTGTGAGGACACAACTGTCATATATTTTCATAGTAACATTGAAGACTATTGTCGATGCATGTAAATTCTTCATAGTTTCTGGCATGTTGCACTTCCAAAATAGCATCATTTTCACTATCAGTTGTGTCTGGCATCTCCAAGCCTTAATGTTTAAAACCACAGTGAGCAAAGCAGTTCTGAATGGTCTTGCTGCTTATTTCTCAGCAACTGTCCCGATTAAATGGCACGATATCCCAAACAAGCGTAGCAAATTCTGCTTATTTTCTTGATTTGATTTTATTCTTTAAGATTTGTCTCAACTAAATGGCTGCCCTGATTAACCAATAGTCCAATTAACTGGAATCTACTATATATAGTAAAATGACTGAATTATTAGGTTAAACAGAAGTGTATGCCATTTTTTTCTTTCAATGTAATGTATGTCACTCTATTGACTAACTGGAAGAATATGCATTGCTGTTAATAATTTAAAGTATTTGAACAAAAACATTAAGCATCCCAGCAAGTTAATGGGATTTAGGTCTGGGGACTCACTGGCCAATCCATTCTTTGGATATCTTCTCTCTCAAGTATTCCTCCACTATCTGAGCTCTATGTGGATGAGCGTTATCATCCATATTGATGAATTCTGACCCCCTGGTACTTCTAAACAATCTTGCATAAAGCTCTATGATCTCATTTCTATCTTAGGACAGCTAGCATCCTTTCTGTGGTCAGTGTGGCCATTGATAGTGATATCTCCCCTGAACAACAAACCACTTCCACTAAAACAGTCCCTTTCTACGATATTCAGTGAGTGCTAGTGTCCCACGCTCAATTCAGATGCATTGACATTGAGAATCACTACTTACACAGTATATCATGATTCATATGAAAAGTGAACCTGTTCCCATAGAACAATGGCCCAATTGAGGTAATGCCTACTTTATTCCAGTTATGCTCTCTGATGAGCTGAGGTTAGTGGTATACACACCACAGGTTTTAAACCTTCTTTCATGAAGTTGCTGGGACACAGTTGCTCTACTCTCCTGTGGCAGCTGACAGTTTCAGTGCAAGTTTGTATGCTGGCATCATTCTATTGCACCTTGCAGTTAGGAACAGAAACCAATCATTTAGAACTGCTCTGGGTCTACCTGGCTCATTGTTCTAGAGTAGGGGTTCTCAACATGGGGTACACGGTAAATTTTTTTGGGGTACACTGTGAGAGCTCAAAAGTTGCTAGATATATGTTATATATATATATGTTTTATTTTATTCCCATTGTTACACTGTAACTATAGTTTTATCTATCTATACAAGGTGTACACCAGTTACATACACATTTCTAGGGGGTATGTGAAGCATAAAAGGTTGAGAACCACTGTTCTAGAGAATGTTCCAGTGTCTTGAAGACATCTCCAGAGTCTGGAAATCATACTTTCTAACCATTCATCTGATGACTCTCCACCTCTGGCCATAATCCAAATGGTTTCTCCTTTGGATTTAAAAAAAAATGACAATCTGAAATGCTCAATAAAGCCACTCTTAATCTAAAATTAGAAGCTCCTGTTCCTAAAGCTGCTTTTATCACCAGCTTAATTTGCATATTGAAGAGTCTTTTGCATTGAGAACTAATGCAAATTTAATAGCCAATAAATGTTATTTCCCACTAAGTATCATCTGAAACTTTCATTAAATTCCAAAAAGGATTTATTGACATATTTGCATCTTTGTTCAACTTCCTTAAATTATGAACAACAGTGGGTTGGGTTGTTTTACTTCTGAGTGGCACTTTTTTTGCACACAGTGGGCTAAATGACCAGGTCACAAGGACACTGAGGGCTCAGAGTAGGTTGAAGGGAGGGGACCCACTGGACAGCTGTTGGGAGAAAGATGGTAGCCTCCATCAAGACCATCCAGCAATCTCTTTAACATGCACAAGGTATGGCTTTCTTGCACACATGCTCACGGCTTAACATCCCATCTGATAAACTCATCATCCTTTCCAAGCCCATCAGTGTCCCCTACTGATCAAGGGTATAATGGGGAATTTTGCGGAGATAAATCTCAACAAGCTCAGCTGCGACTTTAACCTGGGAACTACAGATTACGAGCCTGGCATGCTACTGACTGAGCCACCCCTACCCCATAAACAGCAGCGTATATCACCTCTAGTGAATATAGAAATCTCATTTCCAACAGAATGGAGTTTGTCATTTACTGATTTTGCATTCTTTAAAAGTTTTAATTCAGACTAATGGATGTTGGGAAAATGTGAATAGCAATATTTTATTGGTATTTGTTTATTTTTATATTTATATAACACAGAAAGTATTTTCCCTTTATTCCTTAAAATCAAAAAGTTCCTTTTCTCACACAGCCTCTGGGAAAAGAGGACAACTTCTTGTCAGTGGAATATCTTTTGAAACCTCACCACCAATATTTCAATTTTCTACCATAAATAAATCACTTGCAACTATAATTAAAAGTTTCACATTTTTATATTTAGTGCCCTTTAATGGATGTAAATTAAAATCTCTCTATAGATTTGAAAAATGTGAATTATATTTCATTAGTACCTATCCAATATTCTCTTAAAATAAAATAGTTGCATTTCCTAGGTGTAAAAGGACAATTTATGGTTGTCACTGCAAACCTCATGATCATTACATTCCAGCATAAATACATCACTTACATACTTCATTTAAAAATTTGCAATATTCAAGTATTTCCTCTATTAGAGGGCATAATTAAAACTTTTGGGCAATCCAGAAAAGTCAAATTGTAATATATTTCATCAATACCTATTCAATACAAAAAGAATTTTTAATTTATCTCTTTAAGGCAAAAATGTTGTGGGTTCCCAATCACCCAGGGGGGTAAGAGGGAAACTTATTGTTGCTAAAGAAACCTGATGATCTTTACATTCCACCACCAAAATTTCTAGTATAAATACACCATTTGCAATATTCATTTAAAATTTTGCAATTTTCTACTTTTTCCACCATTATTTGGCACAATTTTATACTTTTAGGAGATTCAGAAAGTGCAAATCAAAATGTTTCATGAATATCTATCTAAGTTAAAAAAGAAATTTAAATTAAAAATAAATTAATTTGACAGCCTATTTTGGTATCTATCTATAAATAACCATAATAATATTTTTGTCAAAAAAAAAATATTTGAATCAATTAAGAGGCTGGTTATTTATAGGTAGATACCAAAATAGGTTGAGACTATTAATTTATTTAAAATTGCATACTCGTAAACACATGTTTTCCATCTAAATAGGCATTAATAAGCAGCTGGTGGCGAAATTGCTTGAACACTACCTACATATTAGAAAAAGTAGGTAGAGAAAGTTCATATCATCAGTTAGAGGAGATCTTGATCTGCAGCTGGTAGCTTAGTGGCCCAGAGCACCTGACATGTTATCAGGAAGTCGTGGGTTCGTATCCCACCCAGCTCAAGACAATTTTTCCTCTAAATATTTGAATCAACTAAGAGAGTGGTTATTTATAGGTAGAAATTTAAATGATCTCTAAGAATAAAAAAGTGAAATATCTGCAGTCAGACACAATCAAACAACAAAGTGAAAACATTTTCAAAAGAACTTCAATGAGATTAAAAAAAAAAGATAAAAGCAAAACAGTAGTGAAAACATTTTCAAAAGAACTTCAATGAGATAAAAAGAAGATAAAAGCAAAACAGTAGGCAAAAGGTAAAAGCAAAAAAGAATGCACAACTATATTATATGATAATATTATTTAATAACAAGCAAACACAGATAAATATATTTTTCTTTTTTTTTTCTTTTGGGGTGGGGGTGGGGGGTTACTGTTGAGGTATTGCCTTTCTCACAGTTATGCTCTATGGCCAATTATAGATACTCTTTTCAAGCCACAACAAGTACCTGCTTTATTTATTTTTGTATTCTTTGTATAAGTTGCATGGAGTGCAATAATTTTATCTTTTCCTTATGATTTGTTAACTAGCTATACATTCAATTAAATTAACACATTAGTCATTATGATATAAATATATGAAATAAGAACTGTGACTTTTTTTCCCCCCTGAACTTTTTGATTGTTTAAAAATTTATATGTTTAGATATCTGATGCCATAACAGCTGGAAAAAACACAGTAATAGCAAAGCATACAGGTCTTGAATATGCTTTATTTGTCCCAGTTTTCATCCTGGCACTAGGTGGTCTTTGCTTCTTTATTAGCTCTTGGTATATTGTAAAAGATAAAGAAAACTGCCAAAATATAACCCATGGTAAGTACAACTTAAATATGCCATAATTTGCATGTTTTAAAATTCTATAACTTTTCTTTAATAAAATATATACTTAACTTTGTACCCTTACTTCATGTAAAGAGAAACTGAGTAAGTCTAAAAATCTTTATAATCAAGTCAAATCTTAGTTTCATAGATATTCAGTGTCAGCATTCATGTTTAACACAACATATGACAAGTCTATTTACCACTTTTTTTCTACTCATTATACAATATCTCAAGGGAAATGAACATCACAGCTGTATTTGTCTTGCTTTTCAACTCCAGTAAACTTTTACTCCTGGGTGATTAAAAGCAGCAGCTTAATCCTGAAAATGTCAGGTTTCGGAAACTGAAAGAAAACTGAAACTTTCGAAAACCCAAGTTAATTTTGAAGTTTTTTCAGAAAATGGGAAAAAATAATTACAGAACATTTTCTTCAAATAATAAGTAAACAGATAGATATGTATCAAAAGAAAAATAATTTTTTTATTAATAAAGTAATAAAAATTCAAAAAAAAAAAAGATAAATGAAGTGTTTTACATATTTTCTTCAAAAATGGCAACTTTATACTGTATTTTTTTCATTTTCAGTAAAATGTTATGAAAAATTTATTTTTGCCCTCTTTCTAAATTTTCTCATTTTCTAATATAAATAATTCATAATATTTCTATTATTATTTAAATATATTTAGTGTTTTGTCAAAAATTTTAGTCGTTTATGCAAATAATGCATATGATTAGATTTTTGGTGATTGCAAACTATAAGAGAGGAAGTACAGTAAACTCCCAGTTATCTGGCACTTAAGCATACATCATTCTCATGCAACCAGCATAAATTTCAAATTGAACATACAAATTTGGTACAGCAGATTTCAATGCACTTGAAAGTATTATATATTGAGAAGCAAAACTCTTTGCTACCTGAACTGTAATGCATTTTCACCTTTTGCATTCTAAATTTTTGCTTGAGAAAGCATGCAGCAGGCAGACATAAGGAATTTATTGCAAGAAAACTACTAGACTTAAATTTACAACTCAACCCTCAACATCAGCTGCTTCTCAAAAATTAAATGCTAGTTCAGTGGATGACCCTGATGAAATGCCATCAGAGTTTCTAAAGCCTATCCAGTAAACTACACTGCACATACATATGCATGGTAAATTTTTTTTTCCTGAAATTAAAATTTAGCTTAGTTTCACTATTCTCGTGTCTCAGATAATATTTTTTTGTCTTGTGTATACTTTTCTAGCATCTTTAAATAAAAAAATAAAATAAATACCCCCTCAAGCAGCTGCTTGCCACAGAGGTCTGACAGGAGCCTGTCAGTTTATATGCCATAGTAGAAGGTCTGAGAGGATGGCAGGACTTCAGCAGAAAAACAATACAAGCATCCATGCCTTACCTGGGGCTCGAACCCAGGTCCCGTAGATCAGAAACCAAGCGCGCTAACCACTCGGCCACGGGATGGCTAAAGCATCTTTATCATTCAAAAATTCTCTTTCACATTTCGTTAGTAGGAAAATACAGTACTACTGGTAGTCATTGCCATCCAACAACCAAAATAATAACTCTTCCCATGGTGGCTTTGAGTGAAGTAGTTTCTGAAGTTTTTGTTAAATGCATGGATTTAGACGTTCATTAAATATGAAACTACATATAAAAGACAATTATATATTTTATATTTACATTTGTATTAAGGGCATTATACTTCATTTTTATTATCATTGTTTTTAACTTCATTTTTATTATCATTGTTTTTAACTTCATTTTTATTTCAATTAAGGCTTGACCCATAAATGCTGGATAACTGAGAGTTTAATATAGTATATAAAAATTTATTTTGCTTTAAAAACAAGATAATTTAAATAAAAATATATCTAAAAAGAGAAAGAACTGAAAAAAATCAAATAAAAATATTTCAAACACATAAAATTTAACTGAGCTAACTAAGCTGCATAACTACTGTAAATAATAATAATAAATACCCCCTCAAGCAGCTGCTTGACCACAGAGGTCTGACAGGAGCCTGTCAGTTTATATGCCAGAGTAGAAAGTCTGTGAGGATGGCAAGACCTCAGCAGAAAAACAACACACACATCCATGGCTTAACCCGGGGCTTGAACCCAGGTCCCTTAGATCAGTAGCCAAGCATGCTAACCACTTGGCCACAGGGAAAAGTTTAATTTTAAAATAATGGCAAAAATTTGAGCTGAAAATCATAGTTTCTTAGTTTTAGTCAGCATATTTTAAATGTGATTAAAACTATCTCTAAAATAAATCCAACCTTTTAAAAATTGAGTTTTCTGAAGTAATTCTGTAATCTGATGTTATTCAAGGTTATCAAAATCTGAGGTGTTCTTAGTTTCATTAGTTTTGAAATAGCTGTCATTCTTTTTAATTTCAATGTACATATATATTAGAGGTGCAATAAAACCAGAAGTAACATATTAAAAAGGAAACAAAAGCATGCTTTTAAAATTGAAAGGGTACTGAAAATTGACTGAAAGTGATATGTGTAGTTACTGGATGACACAACTTGCAGTAGTATTAAAAATTGTTATCTTCTGTTAAAAGTTTTGAACACTTTGCTAGATGAGAAATGAGTTCACTGACTGTGAAACCAAAACCACTTAATTTTTTTATGAAAGCAGGGTAAAAACAAATGCATGCATCAGCAGTGGCATTACTTACAATAACTCAAACATGCACAAAGGGAATAATTTTGAAAATTAAATAATTTTCTTTTTCAAACAAAATCAACAGGTAAAAATTATAATTTTAAATGTCATTTTCCATATTTCATTAGAAAATGCAAAAAAAAAAAAAAAAAAAAAATCGTGATTTCTGTTTTTAAAAAAGTTTAAAGTTTCAATGCACTACAACCTTATTTAATTAATTTAAAAACACAGCGAAGCTTTAAAAGATATTTAATAATTTCACGATATTGCTGTTTTAACTACTAAAATGCTCTTGAGCAGTTACCAATCTACATTATAGGTTAATTATACTGCTTTTCTTAGCTTTTTTAAACATAGTATTTCTTATTTAATGAGACTTAATTTCTAAAAAGTTCCAAAGTGACAAGAAAAAGTTCCATAAGACAAGCAAGAAGACACCAATATTTGGTGTCTTCTTGCTTGTCTTATGGCTGGCTCAAATGGTTTTGTTGCTGAAGTTTCTCCCACTGTTCGTGGCAGGGCCTTCCTCACTGTAGACCAACAGTCATCCTTGTAGTTGCCACTACTGCTATCACAAGGTGATGACACTGATATTTTATATTACCTTATACCAGTCCATTTTTCTGTCAGAGATAGACAGTACTCTTTAGGTTACAGTTCTTTAACCCTTGATAACACTGGGCATAGCAAACAAATAAACCCCAATACACTTTAGTTTCCCTTATATTCCAAGGCTATCAGAAACAATAAAAAAATACATTACATAAATATGACTTAAGGTACCATATACCATAACTAACACTATTAAAAAATTAGTTATCAATAATAAAAGAATAAACACCCATTGGCAGGGGGGAGTGTATAAGAATCACAGAATTCAGGTCACTAGAATTCAAAAAGTGAAAATGAGATACCGCCTTCCAATACTCATAGAAGTAAAATATTTTTCTTTAAGATGTGATTTTCCAGCTCTGTTCTGAAAACTGTTGAGCATACATTAATATTAGGGGTATTTGAAAGTAATATCGTTTTTTATGTACTTTGGGTATTATTCTCTAAATTTTAATAATAAATTTTTTCTTAGGTATCTCCATACAAAATGTGCAGTAAACAACTGAAGAGAAGCGTATTCTTATTGTGTGCTCTATAAATTTCATTAGGGTAGCAATGCAGCAATGGTTCCCTGTAAAATAACACTGTAAAATAGATTTAAAAATTCATTGAAATGGATTTAAAAATCTAAAGAAGTTTTTGCTAGTAGATGTTACACATACCACTTCATAGAGACTATAAGATGTGGTAGAAAGTAATAAATCTCACTAGCAGCAACATTCATTTGGTAGTAACTAGGCAAGTGTGAAAGAATCCACCTATCTGCCTCCTGGACTGGAATAGGTATATCCTGATTATGCACCATTTGCTCTACCATTGAGCTGAGACAGATGAAATTCGTATATACAGGTGGTGGATTTTTCGACATTTGTCTAATTACTATTATAAGATGTGGTATCTGCTGGTTGACATAGTAGTAGCAATCTCTGTAATGCATTAATGCCAAACCAGTGGGACTGAGTGTCCTTTTGATGAACATAAGGGCAGGTACTATAAGTTGTTGTTTTTATGTCTGAGTGACACTTTTTTTGCACACAGTGGGATACTATAAGTGCAGGTTGTTGGCAGAAAAGATACAGATGAGGCAAAGTTCTTAGATGATGCAAGTCTGCAATTGTAATAGCTGCAGGCTGTGTTATGGTATTATATACAATGGAATAACAGGCATTGAAGAACTGAAGCCAAAGGAGCTCAAATGGCAGCAGAGTAGAAAGTATCAAGTTGTGTTGATAACCAACCATAAGACCTGATGAAGATGGCATAACAGACAACATAGGATACATGATGTCTAGGAAAGTCTGCTGAATTTGTAGTGAAAGACTTATCTGTACCCAAGTCAGGAACACATACAATTGAAGATGATAAAAAAAAAATTGCAGCATATTCTCACCACACTTTATTCTATAAGCGCCTAATCACAACTGACAACTTGAGAAAGTTAAAACACTTAAAATCATGACAAACAACTGTAAAATTTACTATAAGAAGCTAGATGTGTGTCATCTGCCTTCTAGTGGCCAGAATAATATTATTTCCATTAGCTACTTGGCAAATTTTGCATAGTCTTCAGTTAGAAGCATTTTAAAGAAGTGCAATTCGTGTATTTTATGTTTAAGCTTACTTTTTATTAATGAACTTTTTACTGTTTCCTATAGGTCATAATCCATCTTCTCTTTATCCAAGTAATGGCCATGCCATTGCAGCTCAGAACTCCTTTCAAGACAATGAGTGGTGTTATTCTGATACAGTGCATCTTGTTCAGGAAAATTAAATTTTGTGAGGAGATGAAAGGATGACATACTGCCATTGTAAAGTATTAATAATTTGTTTATGTACAATATTTGGAAGTTTTTGTAATAAATTATTTTTGTTAGAGTTAAGTACAAAATTTTAAACATTTGGAATTATAGGCAGAATAGAGAACATATGACATTAACGATGTATGAAGTTTCTTAACTCCATGTGAAAAATCGTATGACATGTAAAAAAGATGATAAAATTAAGACTGAAGCATTTAAGATCCTGCTAAAAACTGGCTAGCTATTAACTCGTAAAATTTTACTTTTTTTATATTGACACTGATCTGAAGATAAATATATTATTCTGTCTGTAATGTATATAATGCAACAAATTAATCTTGCCTGTATTAAATAATAATTAAAATAATTCATCCAGATATTGTTGTTATAATTTATTACAAATTTTGAACATTTCGTATTATAAGACACTTTCTTAACTATATATGTAATATTATTTATGCAGCATGTGTTTAAAAATAGTCAAGGCTGAAACAACTAAGAATTAATAAAAACTGCCAAGATAATATCTGAGAGATTTTAATTCATTTTTTTTTGATAAAGACACTAGATTTTGTAGTAACCTTAAAATGTATCATTTTTTTTATAGTTGTGTATATATATAGTACTTTATAATAAAACTGATACAGTAATCTTATAAGTTGTATCAATATTGAAAAAGAAAAAAAAAGAATTAATTCCTTTTAATTAATTAGAGGGAAAACTTGTTAAAAAATTATTGCACAGTATTAACAATTTTATTACAATATTAATATACTTTCAGTTAAATGAATTTGACTAAATTTAGAAATCTTTGCAACATTTATTGACTTGTTTCTTATCAGATTACCATGATATATGTGATAACTGTTGTTTACTTTTCTAATATATTTTTTTTATTTAATGAAAATTTTTCAAACATTTGAGTTTACTTAAAATTATGGAGCAAAATTTTAAGTTGTTGGTAAAGAAATATACTTCTGGCAAAATTATTTGAAACCAGTCAGATGTATATTTATAGCAAACTCTCATTATCTGTGTTAATAGAAACTGATGACAGCTAAAATACCTGAGCAATTCAAATGAAAATAGTACCAAATATATGTATTTATTTGCATAGTAATTTAAAACGCATGAAAACACCAAATATGAACTGTAAATTGCCTTTTGAAAAGAAAGTTTATCATTTTCTTTTGTGTTCTTTCTTCCAAACAATTGTTTTAATTTTTTTTTAAGTAAAAATATCTGGGCAATCTGTCATTTTGCTTAACTAATTCAAGCAAAATATTTATACACAGGGAAGCAGCAGGAAGTTTCACTTGATTCTTAGGTCAAAATCTGCATTATTCTCACTGCCAAGGTTCATTTTAGAATTGCTTGTTTTTCACTTTGATGTTTTGTATTTGTTAACCTTTCAAAACATACCTGTGCCAAAAAGGAATGGATAATCCACACCTATGACAAATCTACCCTACTAATCAAAGTAGTTGTCAAACTAGAATTATAACCTATAACCTGTTAAAATATTTGTCCAATATTCACTTTTCTTTTAATTACAGTTGTGCATCTGTCCTCACTAATTAGCTGTAGTTCCCAACAAATATTACCTTGTTCTGCTCTCAAATCCATCTAATTGGAATTGTAGTGTGGGAGGTACCACATTTGAAGAGATAGATAGATAGATAAATCAGCAGAATGAAGGAAAGTTTAGGCCTGATGAACCCTCTATTCCCTTTTGAAATTGAGAAAGGAAAGTTCTCAGCAAGACAGGGTCAACATGAAAAAAAAAGAAAGAAAATTTCAAGGACACAGTGGGAAAAAGAAGGAAAGAAGGAGGTTTTAGCACGGCTCATTCTAGTGGGCTTGATGTTTATATATTTTCAAGGGTTTTTTCTAAAATCTTTCTTCTGTTGTTAAAAGTTTGGAGTATATCTTACAGTTCTTGAAAAGAAATGTTTATTTTGCTTAAATCTTCATGGAAAGGGCTTTTATTTTTATATTTTTGTCATTTTGGTGGGGATTTATTTCCTATCTGTTTAATGTTTTCAACAATGGAGTCCTGTTAGTTTTTTTTTTTCATGTAAAGGTTGATGAGAGAGGGTTAAATCTTTCTATTATCTTTTTTGGAGATATGTCTGGAATGTTTATTGGTAGTTTTGCATTTATCTAGAGCAGTTGAAGATTTATAAATTTAGCTGTTTTCCTTAGTAATGTTTGTTCTTCATAATTTTTATAAGAAATCAGAGTTCACAGTATTTTTTTTTAATAAATATTAAGTACAGCATCCCCTATGGGGTTTTCTTCTAGGATTTCCTCTTGAATTTTCTCAGTTTACTTTTCAATTGTATTATCATTTCCTATTATATCCCAGGCATTCCTATCTACTTGTATGTGTCTACCATTGAGTGCCAAGGTCAAAGGTTCCAATTCCAAAAGAATCCATCCTCAGGTTTATATCTGATGGCTTGTATGCTGTCAAAAAACCTCAAGTAGTTTTTTAGAACTCACCTAGTCATGCAGTTATTGTAGAGGGAAGGTGAAGAGATTTATAGGAAAGAAGAAAAGAGACAGAGACAGTTTGAAAATGGGTGAAGAAAACGTATTCTAGCAGATCTGGCCGAGTTGCTGGGCAACCACCAGGCAAGCTGAGTAAAAAGGCTTAGTTGGACCACATGTGAAAAATAATTTTCAATTTCGATTTCATTTTCACTATTTTTTATGACATATGCTATGATTTAGGTTTAAAACTTGTATATGTAGCCTCTAATATCCAAAATGTCTCATAATTTCTCTTCATATATAATTTTTGGGCCTACTTGAGGCCAAGTTTTGAGCCCTGTTTTTCACAGTTCATTAATAATGCAATTTGTTTTGTAATTGTTTAAGAATTTCAAAGAATTTTTAATTCTACTATTTCTCTCATAGGTTTCAGTCTGCTCTAAGACAGCAAATATCATTTGAATAACCTCCTTTATTGTGATTATAATTCTTCTGGACCTCTACATGTTTACTGCTTCAATTTATTTAAATCTTCATATATTTGTATATTGTTATTTTGGGACATTTGGTTTTTATAGTTTATTTTCTTTGTTTATGCTTGGATATCTTTTTTTGCACAGATTCATTTCTCTCTTTACAGTGAGTGTTATGTTTTGTTTATTCTTCCTTCTATGCAACATTTTTACTTTTTTTTAAAGAAATTTAAAGTTCCCTTTTGAATGATTAGTCTGTTCTTTTTGTTTTCATTTGTTAGCAGGGTAGAGAGAGTATATTCTTGTATATTCCATTTTTTGTTTAATTTTTCAAAGAATTTTTGTCATGAAATTTCTATCTTTTTGCAATTTAACAGAATGTGTAAGACTGTTTCTGGGTTATTGCAGTGAGTACAGTTTGGGGATGTAGTTAATTTGAATAAATGTAATTTATTTTTTAATAAACAGTGGCATGTTCATAGTCTTGTTGGCTTGATTTATTCTGTTCTTTTTAAATCATTTAAAGTGATTCTTGAGATATCATTTTCAACAGCTCTTTTGTGGGTCCCTTTATGATTTGTGATTGTTAGGAATTTTTTTTTTCTGAAATATTTTTTGATAGTATTCCACAGTGTCTAGGAATGTCTATGGTTTTTCTGTAGTTTATATGATCATTTGCTAATTCATCTGCTTCATTCACATGGCTGGGAATCCATTGGAATTTCATTTCATTGTGTGAGGAATTCATATTTAAGTGAATATTTTCTTGAATTTCTAACGTTAATGAGGGATGTATAAAGAGGTCATTTTCTTTGTTTATTGAGATCAATGCTGATAAATCAGTATTTTTTCTTTTCCATGGTGCACCACAGTAGTAGCATAAATGAGAGTTCTGGCACAGTAAAAGGGGCTCGAGAATTCTATGAAAATCCATGGGAAAAGTTATGGCGGATGAGAGAAAAAGTATGTTTCTTGTGGTTTTTGTGAAAATATGTGTGAAAATTAGAAAAAAAAGGAGTGTTTTTTAGCATGCAAAAAACTAATTTAAGTGTTTTTTTAAAGATTAGGTTTAAACTAATTTGTGAATTAGTTTTAAATGGGTTAGTTTGAAGTGAGGTGTATGAGATAAAAAATGATGTGTTTTGTTGAGTTATCATACACTTCACTGGATACAGCAGAATCAAAATTGTTTTAATATTATTGTAGCAAAATTATTACTTAAATGTTGCTTAGATAAAAGTTTTTAATATTCTTGTAGCAAAATAATTACTTTGGACTTTGATTAAAAGTTTTAATTTTTTTTTTCTATGATAAGAAATTTATTCACTTTTGGATAAAAGTTTTAATATTCTTCTTTGATAACAGAATTAATACTTTGGACTTTGCTTAGAAAGTTTTGATTCTGCTGTATCCAGTGAAGTGTATGATAACTCAACAAAACACATCATTTTTTATCTCATACACACCTCACTTCAAACTAACCCATTTAAACTAATTCACAAATTACTTTAAACCTCATCTTTAAAAAAAAAACTTAAATTAGTTTTTCACATGCTAAAAAACACCCCGGTTTTTTTTTATGTAATTTTCACACATATTTTCACAAAAACCACAAGAAACATACTTTTTCTCTCATTCCCCATAACTTTTCCCATGGATTTTCATAGAATTCTGTGCCAGAATTCTCATTTATGCTACTACTCACCACTTGAGGGCTTCATTAATAGCTATTATTCTTATCATTAATAGCTATTATTCTTATCACTAATAGCTATTCTTATTATCATATTCATTGTTCTGCTACTATTATCGAAGTGTCCTCTTTGATTTTGAAATTAAATCTATAATTTTCTGAGGGTATATAAAATACTTCAGCAGCTGTGTTTTGTAGTTGGGTGGTGTGAGATGTGTATAAACAGATATTTATAGTTCATCCATTTATTTTCAACATACAGGTTTGCTAAGTTGCTTATAATGTTAGGGTCTTGCTGTTTTTTTTTTTGGCAGAATTTCAGGTTTTCAGGTAAAGAGAATTTTAAGTTTTATTTTAGGTTTATGGTATTTTCAAGGTGGGTTTTTGCTGAGCTGTGATTGTGTTAATTGATTTTTTTTTTTATTTCCTGGAATAACTTATGGTTCTTCATATGCTCTGTCGTGTTTGACCCTTCCAAGGCATGTGGCTAGAGGCATTGGAGCTTCCTGTCTCTTGTTCTGCTTGTTTCTATTGGGCTGAGGAATGCAGAGAGTGTCATCCTATGTTGCCTTGGCTGTGTGCAGGCATGGAGAATGTACTAAAATTCTCATCTGGGTCTGTGCACTGAATTGACTTTGAAAACATGTTTTTTTTTTTCAGCTACACATTTGCTTTTTTTCTGTTTCTGAATAAAATGCTTTTTTTTTCTCTTTTTAGGATTGCTGTGGAATGTTATTGGCTCCTTATTTGCAACTTCTATATTAATATTGGTTATTATTGGATGTTTTATTTTTCTTTATAGTTGGCACTCTGATTGTGCTCGTTTTGATTTTGGTGAATAAGGGATGGTTGTTGAGTTTGATTGCTAGTCTGCAGAGGTGTTGCATAAGGCTGTATTAATTCCTGATCACTATGGATTCAATTCCCACCAATGCCAGTAGCTAGGGAATTGGAACTGTAGGTAGGTTGATTAAGATATGTCCACAGGGCTTTATTTTGTGAGACTTCTAGTAGTTCAAGTTTATTATTATTGGACAAGTGTAGAATAATACTGCTGTAGTAGATTTTCGAGCGAAGGAGTGTGTGATAGAGATACAGTAGCTGTTGCTGCTGGGAGTCCCATTTAATTCTGCAAATGCATCTGAGTAGGTTTAGAATTTTGTTTCTGCTACTAATAAGTGCTGCAATTTGGAAGTTTCCATTCAATTTTTTGTTTATTATGACTCCTAAGTATTTGTGATGTTCCACTTGAGGTATAATGAAATCTCCGATTTTTATGTTAATATGTGGATCTTCTTTTTTAGAGATGTGCAGAATGGCTGATTTCTTGTATTCTATGACAAAGCCCCATTTATTACAGTAGAGGGCAATTGAGTTAGTACAATTCTGTAGTTTTTTTTTTTTCAATAGTAAAATCCTGATCCTGAAATCCTTATGAAGATGTCTTCGGCATATTGTGACATGTGAGAAAGGGCCTTTATTTCTTTATGTAGATCATAAAGTTAGAATTAAAAAAAAAATGGCACCAGAACTGGACCTTGAGGCAAGCCTTGAATGGGATAAAAAGATCTGAAAAATGAATGCCTAACTTGTAGGAAATAAAGAATAATATAAATGAAATATCATTTGTATTTTTTTGTAGACAATTTATATTTGCTTACAAATGAAATATCATTTGTAGGCAATTATAAAGTTCTGTACTTGAATAACATACACGGAAATTTTAAATTGATTTTAGTGATCATGATGTATGGTGTGTAATATCCCAAAACTTTGGGAATTGAATTGCTGTTTGGTCTCTGATGTTTGATAAAGAGTAAATGTATGATTGCTAAGCAAATGACTGCAAAGCAAAATATTAAAAATTTTGGAAGAAATTTAAAACATATGGGACAGAGAAAATTAAAAAAATTAATGAAACAAAAATTTAGTATAAGTGTGGGCTGAAAATCTATAGATAATTTGAAAATTGAATTATAAAAAAAATGCTCTCTGTAGATACATGCAAGTAGCTGAATTTGAAAGTCCAAGAAATTTTTTTCTGCAAAGTGAATACCTCTGAATGTGAAACCTTCACTGTACCTTGTACTCTATGCTACTTTTATCAAAGTTAAGTTCAAACCATATGCATTCCAACATGGCTTTGTTATTTGTATAATTCATCATCATCATCCTCAAGCAGCCATGGGCTACGGAGGTCCAACCAGACCGTGCAATTTAGTTCTCCAAGCAAGTCTGTCCTGAGCTACATCTACTGGACCTGGCCACTGCACACCAATTCTAACAAGGTCCTGTTTGACATTGTCTGCCCACCGCATCCTAGGTCTCCCCCTCTTTCTGAAGCCTTTAGGCACACTGTTCATAATCCTATTCGCCAATCTATAATTATTCATACGGGCAACATTGCATCTATTATATGAGTTTTCAGGTCTCACTTCACACCTTGGATATGTACACTTTATCTTTGACATACCCTCAGAAGGAAAAAAAATCGAGAAATGTAATGTCCAGGATACACTTGACATCATTGTCAGATTTGCTGGGTCTGTTCTTTTTGACCAATAGTTCTACTAGTTTCTGGGTATTTATTATGCCATGCTCTGATGCTGATACTAGATGGTGAGCCTTTGTCGAACTGTACTTGAATATCAGATTTAGTTTCAAAAAAGTAAACCTATGCAGATAGCTTTTTCCTGTGGGTTTGCCATATTGCATGGCACCAGTATCATTTATAGGGTTACAGAATATACAAAAAAATATTATTTCTGTGACAACCCAGTATTCTTCAAAATGCTTTTCTTTGTGAGAAGGTAGTCCAAATTTGGCCACATATGTTGAACTGAACATAAAACATGTTTCACTGAATCAATTATTAAAAACTAATTCTTTTAACATTTGTACTATACAAAATTGCCATGAAAGAAGTTATATATTTTTGAAATTATCTGCTAATATTTAAAGGATAAGAGTAAAATATGCACTAAGCAGTGCATATTTTATGTGCTCTGAAACATTTTTTTTTTATATATGTGCAAGTGAGTAAAAGCGTTTGACATCATCAGTGATCATTGGATTGGACTTTTGAAGCCATTTTGAAGCCTTATTTGGCCTTGTATTTATTTTTGACACTACTAAGTGCCTGAAAGTGCTAATTATGATCATATGATGCTTCATGATTATTACGACATAAATAATTGCAAAGCTTAATTCACTTTTCACTTGTTGCTTGCACTATAATGATAGCTTATTGCGGAGTAGTCAGTGGCAGCAAGTTACAGCACATAGTCTCAGTGTTGCAGTGACATATTTTCTGATACTATGGGGCTTAACATGCAAGAATTAGCCCTTAACATGCTTGCTTTGTAGAGCTGAAAACCTCTGGTGGGCAGATTAATATTCGGGTATTTTCAGGAGGAAAAAAAATTAAAATCCCAAAGTAAGTAAGAGACATAATTTGGTCGTGTGCTATACCAAAATAAAGAGTATTTAATGCGAATTTTTACCTTTATCAAAGTTCAAGTTCAAATCACATGCATTCCAATTGTTATTTGTGTAATTGTATCAGTTATATGAGTTTTCAGGTCATCAACACTTCATACCTTGGATGTGTACACTTTATCTTTAATGTATTCCCACAGGAAAAAAAATCGAGGGGTGTAATGCCCAGAATACACTTGACATCATTATCAGATGTACTGGGTCAGTTCTTTTTCGATCAATAGTAATATCTCAAACGAAGGATCATTTAATTTTACATAATAATGTATAAATAGATTTTCCTGAAACATTTAAATAACAGCAAAACAATTTTAAATTCGAAAATATAGTAAAAATTGCAACAATATGTCAATTCTTAAATTAAGATTAAAAAAAGTCAAATCGCAACAGTTCAAAGAATGTTCTGCATGAAAATTTAGTGTGGAAACATTACCAGAAAGATAGAAAAAACAGACGTCCGGTGCAAAATGAGGTCGCAAAAAATGGCTGCTACAGCAGCATAATATTTTTTTATTATTAAATTTAATTTGTAAATTTTCAGGATTAAAAAAATCTTGAAAATGGACTATTTCTATAGGGAAAAGAAATGCAAACTTGTAGCATATTCTCTTGGGAACTATAGTGTCTTCTGGCACATTAAGGTAATTGCATAATTGATTAAAAAGCTGGTCTGAATATAGAATTAAATTCCATTCCAAAGTGGTGGAGAAATTATAAGAAATGTGTTTCTCAAGATCTAAATCTCTGTAGTTAGGAACATATATTAGTTCTAGCGTTGTATGTTAACATTCTGCCTCTTAAACCTTTTGAAGCATTTAAAGGTTGTTGTTTTTTTCAGTATAAATTTGTTTTATTACCCATTTATGTAAAAATCATAAGTTAAAAAATGCAAAGAAGGTCATATTTGCATAAAAAGGATGCAAAAATGTCAAAGTAAGTACGCAAAGATAGGTTAACATGCAATATTACTTGTATCAAGTAGGAGCCTCATAGTATCAGAAAATATATTACAGTAGCACTGAGATTTTACCACAGATAGCACTATTGCATAACACACTAAGAAACGTGAAATTTAACTGCATTACTACATCCACTGAAATCAATCCCCTCCCCCCCACCAAAAAAATTCTGCCAAATGGCCTACAAGGATCTTATCCCACCCTGCTGTAGTGCAATCAGTAGTAGGATAGGCCTAGTGAACTGAGCGTTGTTATTACATATGTCATAATAATTATGCTATAACATATAATACCTTCCGTATAAATGGGGCGGGGGTGGCTCAGTCGGTAGCACGCCAGGCTTGTAATCTGCTAGATCCCAGGTTCAAGTCTCAGCTGGGTCAGCATTGTGACATCTCTGGAAAAAACTCCCTGCTCTGCCCATGGTCAGTAGGGGACATCAATGGGCTTGGAAAGGCTGCCGTCCGTCAGATGGGACGCTAAGCCGTGGCTCCATGTGCAGGAAAGGGCCACACCCTGCACGCTAAAGAACGCGCTGGATGGCCTTGACGGGAGGCTACCATCTGTCTCCCAACAGCTGTTCAAGTGGGTCCCCTCCCCCAACCTCTGAGCCTTCGAGGTCCTTGTGACCTGCCCACTTAGCCCATGGTGTACAAAAAATGCCGCTCAAAGGTAAAATGACCAACCAACCAAAATCCGGTATAAATATAGAAACTTAGTGAATTTTCAAAAATAAATATGGCTGATAAGATAAAGAATTCAAAATATATACATGATCTAACAAATATTGGCATCTAATGGCCATTCAATAATCTGTATTGGGAAATGTTAAAATTGCATTATTCAATTAAAAGAGAAACAAAGTTCACTATTTTCAAACAGGACAATTTGGTACTTTTTTAAAGCCTAATCATTGTGTTCAGTTATTCTGTCGCAAGCAGGCCCAGAATTAAAATTGCATGCAGTTTAAATGAGTCATTGGTAAGTCTCTATGTTATCGAAAATTTATCAGGACCACACAACATGGATTTCTATATATAATCAGTTCCTGCTAAAGGTACTTGTAGTACGTTATTTCCCATCATTTTCAACTTTGAATATGACTATTAAGAGAGTGATGAACTCAATCTATACATGTTATTAAAGAGAATAACTTTAAAAGGCTGTAAACAATGGCATTTCATTTTGTAATATGATTTAATCAGTAGAAATGATGATAATTATTATTGATCACCTGAGAATACTCATTATCTCATGTAAAAATGGAGGGTTTGTGGATTGGTAAATGTTTTCATATTTCAAAACATTCCTCACTGCATTTTTTAAACTATACTTTTAATTTCTTTAGTTTAATTTACAGTGATAAATGAATAATAATTAATTTAAAAGGTGAAGTAAAAAATATATCTTTGAAGCGTATAATTTTAAGTTGGTCTATTTCTTACAAGAAATGTGTTATATTTCTCATAATGATTTTAAAATATGAGTCATATCTTTAAATTTGGTATCTAACAAGCTTAGTAAGCATAAAACATTTTGTTGACTTTCATTAAATCTTTTCATGTAGTTAAAAAAATAAACATCTTTAAATCAGCACAGATGTCATTGATGTGTATAGTGAACAGTTTTATATCATAGAAGGTGATAGATCTCTCCTCCTAGCTTCATACATAATAATAAATACAGTAGTATCCCCACCCCTTAAGGGCGTGAATAAGGTGTATTTTCTAAGAAATTCCTACAAATCGTAGACAAGCATATCATTCTCCCCCCCCCACTCCAATCCCCCTTTAGTCCCAAATATGTCAAAATCAAACCCTCTTTCTAGGATACAGCACGGAATATGTACAGAATATCAAATCATAATGTTTTGCATTATGGCGCTCCCCCTACTATACGATTTATTTTATATCGAATCCCCAGAAGAGGGGAGGGCATTACTACAGCATCTTACATAATACCAGGCCTAGACAGTGCAGTAACAGAAGAGCTATTAATTTTTAAGTACACCTCTGGTTAATAAGGGGTGGGGGAGTGGGTCCCGAATGACCCACTCCCCATGGGGAAAGCACGTGCTCCGTCTCACGACACTACACGTGCATAGCAACTAGAGACCTGGAAGTAGAAGATGAAGGTTGTCTCAGGGGAGACCAGTAGGGACATGGAGTATAGGTGGTGTTAAAGGGGGTGCTGAGTGCAGCCCGGGAAGAAAGTAGGAAGATAAGTCAAAGAGAGACAGCAGCCACGGACCTCAAAGGAGAGAGTCCCGAAGCCGGCAGACGAGCCAGCCTATGTCCCTCAAGTGTGCCCTGACACGGGCACTCTCAATGGACACTGAGACCAGTTCGCCTGTTACCTCATTGATCTCCTGGGAGTCCCTGAGTTCGTTAGCGAACCCTTCTGTGATCGGACACCTGAGGATGTAGTGCCCGACATCTGCGTCTGGAGCCCCACAGCCGCAGTAACTGTGGACAGAGATGTTAAACCGCTCCAGGTATTTGGGGAAACTCCCATGTCCTGTTAGGACCTGCGTCAAATAGTGGTCAGAGGACATCAGGGATAGACTGACCCTTTTCAAGAATGTCTTTGTTTGAAGACCATTCTCAGTCGTATCCCAGAGCCTCTGCCACTCCTTGATTGTACCTTGGCTAATTATAGACTTCAGGGTTGTTTTTGAAGTCTTCACCGCTATCACAGGTTGAGTATTATTACCTGCAGAGCGGGCCAGTTGGTCGGCCCGCTCATTTCCCTCATGACCTACATGCGCCTTAATCCAGGAGAAGGAAACTCTGGGCATGTTCTGATTGCCCAGGATGCACTTGATCTCCCTCACTATCTGATGACTGTTGTTTGCATCCTCAAGTGCATGCAGAGCTGCCTGGCTGTCTGTATACAGCCGTATGACATTGTCGTGTCCGCCGTCATTGAGGGCCCTGGTGAGGGCCTCTCTGATAGCGAGCAACTCTGCTTGGAAGGCTGAGCCATTATTAGATACCTTCCTCTGATAATCATACACTTTGGCTCCTTGATTGAAGACAGTGAAGGCTAGGCCCACACCATCCTCGCTCTTGGAACCATCTGTGTATATCTCAATTCCAATTCCTGATGGTAACTCCATAGACCAGGGCACACGTAGTCTTGTGGGATGGAGTTCCCACTTAGCGGTATTTTGCTCATAATCCTCAGGGTCATACTGGACTCCGAGGAATGTTGCTTTCTCCTTAGCCTGCATGACTCTGAATATGGTCGCTTCTTTACCGACCGTCAAAAATAGCGGAGGGATCCCTGCGAGCACCAGAAGGGCATCCGTAGATGTTGTCCTATAGGCCCTGGTGATTCGCAGTAAAGCCGGTCGTTGGGCGGCGAGCAGCTTTCTACACATTATGGCGTGGTCCGTCGATCGCCACCAGGCACCCGCACCATAGGATCCGTACCGTTCCCCTTAGATAAATTTCTTTGAGGACCTCACTTCTGAGTCCCCATGAGATGTGAGCCATTCGTCCCAGCTTGCACATAATATTGGTGCATTTGGCATTTAAGTCTTGCAGGTGCGGGATCCAGCTCATCCTCTCATCCAGAGTGATCCCTAAGTACTTTAAAGTCGTCATGTGGCGGATATTTTCGCCATTTAGTTTAAAGATAGGGTACCTCTTTTTGAGGACACCCTCCTTAGCAATCGTCATCGACGTTGTTTTCGCAACGCTGAACCCTAGCTTATTGCGAAGACACCATCTTTCTAGTATTTTAATTGCTGCATTGCCAGCAACTTCCAGATTTGCTCTGGAGGATGCTGTTATGACAAGCAGCAAATCATCCGCATACGCCTGGAGCCAGACTCCCTTGGGCAGGGTCAACTCCAGAGCAGTATCAGCGACTAAATTCCAGAGGAACGGTCCGCTGCACGACCCTTGTGGACAGCCTCTTTCCAAGTTTCTTAAGGCTGTCCCACTAGTGTGGGAATATTTGACCAGCCTCTCGCTGAGGTAATTGGCCACTAGAATAAAGATGTTCCTTGGACAGGAACAATCTTTCAATTTTGCCAGAATTGCTGGCCACCAGACATTGTCGAATGCGCCCGTCACGTCCAAGGTGATTAGAGAGGTGTGCAACTTGTGCACTTTATTAACCTGAACAATGTCCACCACCTGTTTGATAGCGGCAGTGGTGGACTGGTCTGTTCTGAACCCGAATTGCTTCGGATTCAGGTACCCGTTCTTATGGCAGGAAAATACATCCGATTAGTCGGGAGTTTGTCCAGCACTTTTCCCAACACCGGCAGCAGACATATTGGTCTGTAGGATCTTACGTCTGCCGGATCTCTGCCTGCTTTGTTGAGCAGGACCAGGTCTGCCTGTTTCCAGGCAGTTGGGAAGGCTCCCAGGTTCAAACATTTGTTGAAGAGCTGGGTGAACAGGTCTTTCTGTTCATTAAACACCTAAGAAACAATCTTCACTGTGAGACCATCATTACCCGGGGCTTTACCCCGGGCAATATCACTAATTACCTCTCCCACCTCCTCTTCCGTAAACGGAACGTCATCTGGCGTATCTGGTGGAATCCTGCAATTTTCCCTTAGGAGTCGATGTTCTGCATCATCCGAACTCCCGTCGTCAATGGGAAATAAGTGGACTCCCGATATAACGCGCATGTCGGGCGGGAAACAACACCCGCGTTATAAGGTGAACCGCGTTATACCGAGCGGCGCGGTGGCGACACAATAAATTTCACACTGTAAGCTTTTCTTTTACTCATCATGCATACAATAATTAAACACTATTCAAAATACATGCAGGAACTCAATACATACACAATTACTCAATACGCAGTAACAATAAAATGCGATACTCACTAACGCCGCACGGACCTGTATAAACATGTTTGAACTTATTGCGAACATCACCCGCGGTATAGCGAGCAGCGCTATAACGAAGGTCCACTGTATCTGGTAATCAGTTTTAAATATAGTCAATGAATAAATTATATTATGTAATTTAAAAATAGATTTTAGTTAAATTATAGACAAATCGTTTTATGTATATTTAATTTCCCTCCTTTTGCTCAGCGGTTGTCCAGGCCTAATATCAAGGTGAGCTTAGAATTCCCCCCCCCCCCCCCACCTTTCCCTGATCCAACCATGGTGTCAATGAGATTCCCTTCAGTCAGCCACTGCCTTGTATTTTATAAGCACCACTTAGCTATTATGTCCACTGCTTTTTGTGTGATGTTAGGCTTGTACTCTTTATATCACTTTTTCTTGAAATCTGTTCACTTGAGAAAAATCCTCATTCCACTCCCTTCATGTCTTATTTACCAAAGTCTACGAGAAGAAGAAAAAAAGAAAAATACCGACACTAGCACAATTCGGATATATCATTTATCCTTCGGTTTTAAACAAACTTAACTCCATACTGTAGCAGTGTCAGTGTCTCTTGGGTGAGTTCATTGCAGATGGTAAATGTCAGGATGCTCATTGAAATCTGATCGTAGGTTCGAGGCAAAACCCTGGGCACTGAAATAACCTTGTGATTGCGACATCCGTTAAAGGTCAAACGAGCTGCTTTATACATGGCGAAGTAAATAGGCCAAATTAACAGTGATTGGTTGTCAGTCCTGTGGACTCATCTCTGGGCACTGGAAGAATTCCTGTGTTGACTCCAACGAGAATGTCCAAGATTTAGTTATCAAATAAATTCCGCTCAACGTGAGAGCATTTCAAGAATCCGCTATGATTTCGTTATCCACTTGTTTCATTAAACATATATTCGGCAAATACATTTCGTATATATGAGTAACTAGATTCCATGGCATAAATATCTCTTTTGATGTTAGAAAGAGCCGAATATCAGTCATTTTTTCTGCAGAGGGAGGTTCAGCAGAAGTGATATAATGATCCAGTAGCATTTCAATATCATATAGCATGTCATTTCCGAAAAATATATATAGAAAATTATTAAATTCAGACTCGAAACTGGAGAAATTTATAAGAGGTGCTTGTTGTGAATCAGATCCATCTGATCTGAAAATTTTCTAATTGGACGGATTTTCATTCATAGTTTTATTTGGCTTTTCACTAAACTTTTGCACAACTAACTTACACTTGAACTCAAATTTTCTTACAAACCTGGCTGCTGTTACATGTTTTTTTCATGCATGTTTCAAACACGACCTGTTTCCAAGTCCAGTGTTTGAAACATTCTTGTTACAATAGTATTGACGATACCAGTTAAATTGGCACCATATTTTCACAATAAATTGACGTGCTTCGACGGTAAAAACGTACAAAACTGTTGCCTCTCCGCAAGAGAAAGTTTTTGAACATGTCTTTTGTGACATCAGAAGACTTACTTTGAAAAGCCCTTTTCAGGACTGAGTACTCATCTGAAATGAATACTTCTGATGCTCAAAGGCTTTCTAGAGCATTCCGAATGTTTCATCCAACTTTTGTGTTTAAAGTTATCATCACAAATTGCGATCTTGCCACCATATAAACACCGCAAGTAATCAACAAACCCAGGACAGTTATTTTAATGAAAGCTGAAGAACTGGAACAGAAAATTGTGAAATGGGATTCCTCTAAGTGTCTTGACAGAGAAATTGAAAATTTCCAGTATTTCCTGTTAAAAAAATATTTATTTGTTAGCATACTTCCATCTTACGTGACCGAGGAAAAACTTTCTAAACACTTTTGGAGACGTCAGAGATGTCTGAAATGAAGAATACAACAGATTTCAAGGCATTAAAACAGGTACCACAATGGTAATGTGTTTGAAACGTGATACAATCCTGCGCACAGGATCTTTTTCTGCTATCAACTTTCGCTGCGTTACCCAGGTGTATCGCCGATATAGGACAGATCATTTCATCGTCAACTGTCTCAAAAATAAGAAAAACAAGAAACACTTAGCAGAAATAATCTCTGAAGAACTTCAAAATGAAGAAAGAAAACGGAAGAAGTTCAACAACTAGAAATATAACAAAAAGTTACTAGCGAAATATCAATAGAGGAAAAGTTTTTGATCCAGGACGTTCGGTTACTAACCCTGAAGATATCGAAAAGAAAGTTCAACAATTTTTAAACGATTCAGAAGAAAATGGAAACCTAGAAATCGATCGAAATGATCTAGATCAGGCATCGGCAACCTATGAGCCGCGGGTCACCAAGTGACCCATTTGATAATTTCAAGTGACCCACTTGAGTTCCGCAAATAAAGTATAATATATAAAAATAAATTATAAAACATAAACATGAAACAAACACTTTGAGAAAGTATAAATAATAAGATTAACATTTTGGTGTGATTACAAAGTTGCAGAAATGAACATAGGCGGAATACAGCGACATTGTCCGAACGAATCTCATCTGTTTATTCACGTTAAAGACGAAGTAGATGTAAACAAGAGTAGATGTGTGATCTGGGCTCCTATTGGTCGGCTGGGCTCTCTGACTGCGTGCCACCTGCAGCCGACCAATAGGAGCCCTGCCCACCTACTGATCATGCATCTACTCTTGTCTACGTTTACTTCGTCTTTAACGTGAATAAACAGTAGTTCAGAAGCGCGAGAACAGTTACCTAAGCGAAATAATTATTATTTTTATTACCATGCACAAACAAAAAGCAAAAAAGAGATTATTTCAAGATGTGTGGACTGAAAAGTATGGATGTATGGAAAATGGTGACAAATTGATATGTACTTTATGTACAGATATAATTACCGCCAGGACACAAATTGAGCGACACTTTTCTTCAAAACATAAAGATGTGAGTGAAATGCCAAATGATGAAAAATATGAATACATTGCTAAAGGTGTATTAAATTATGGTAAAATAAATTTTTGAAGAGATTTGTTATCAGCCACAATTACGCTACATCTGCCAGCTTTATTGCAGCTCTTAGTTTTGGTACCAACGGAAAACCGTTTACAAACTGCGAATTTTTGATAAACGCATTCATAAATTGTTCCGAACATTTATTCAATGACTTCGCAAATAAAAAACAAATAATTGAGAGAATTAATGAAATGCCATTGTCGGCCAGAACAGTTCAGCGTCGCATTGATATGGCAAAAAATATAGACGCACAGGTCAAAAATGATTTGTTATCTAGTGACGTAATTAGCATTGCACTCGATGAAAGTACCGATGTAAATAGAATGGCTAGGCTGGCAATTATTATTAGATTTGCATCAATAAATAGTTCGAACGTCAATGAAGAACAATGCCTTCTTGCTTCAATGAATGACACGACCAAAGGCATTGATATTTTCAGTCAAGTACAAGAGTTTACAAATTTCAAATATGGGAAAATATTGGATATAAAAAGTAAATTGTTTCCATAGCAACTGATGGTGCTCCGGCTATGAGAGAAAAAAATGTTGGATTTGTGAAACTAATGGAAAATGAACTTGGCCGCCCACTTTTATCGTTCCATTGTATCATACGTGAAGAAAATTTATTTGCAAAGGCATCTACGCAACAACGTAAGGATGTAATAGAAAAGGTTGTTAAGATCGTAAACATAATAGTAGCACGATCTGCATTAACACACGGGCGCTTCAAAGCTTTTTTGGAGGAAATTGATACGGAGATTTACTGTTACATGCTGAAGTACGATGGTTAAGTCGAGGCAAAGTTCTTAATAGATTTGTAGAGTGCTTTGATGATATACAAATATTTCTTTACGAAATCGGTGAAAATGATCTCGAGCTCAAAGCTAAACAATGGTTTTTAAGACTTTTGTTCTTAAGAGACATAATGAACAATTATAATGATTTCAATGTACGACCCCAAGGAAATAACCACACAATTTTGAAAATGTACGAGGAATGGAAGAGTTTTTGTTCGAAATTAATATTATTTGAAATGTACATAAAAACTAAAATATTTCTTTTCTTTCCCTTACTAAAAAGCTAACATGAGAAAAAAAATATCGATGAAAGCAATCTAACTATGTTCGAAAGTTGTATTTTGAAGATTAAAAGCGAATTTGAAAGTAGATTTCAAAGTTTTAAGAAGCACGGCGAAATGTTTACATTTATAATAAAGCACGAGAAATATGGGAAAATGTTATAGATTTGCAGTATTTTGAATATTTTAAAATTGACAATTTAAGTTTAGAAATGATTGATTTTAAAAGTTCAACGTTGTGGACGGACAAATTCAAGATATTGCGGAAAGATTTAGAAAACAGGGAAGATAATCAACTTCTCATGATATCATCGTGTTGGGCATCACTTCCTACGAAGTTTTCATCTTTGAAAAAAATTGGCTTTGCCATTTTGTCCGCGTTCGGTTCTACTTATAAATATGAACAAATATTTTCACACATGGAATTTATTTTAAGTAAGAACAGGAGCAGATTAACTACCGAAAATTCGGACGCTTGTATTCGTCTTAAAGTGACTAAGTATAAACCAGACTTGACTAAATTGACGTCACAAATTCAGCATCAGGGGAGCATTTGATAATGAAGAGAACGCTTATAAATAAAGCTCATAAATTATTAATGAACTAAAACTTGACAATTATATTTGTTTTTAAAATAATTAGAATTATAATTTTTTTAGAGTTTAAAAGCATATTGTAATAGTTTTCTCAATAAAATTTATCTTATTATTCACTAACAGATTGTTTTCAAATGAAAATACCCATTGACCCGAAATGTCTTCTTAATAGTCACATTTTGGTTGATTTTGACCCGCAGCCAAAAAAGGTTGCCGACGTCTGGTTTAGAACATCACTGAAATGCTCAGCCCACCTATCCATGACAGAATCCTCCCCTTCTATAACCTTACCTTGTTTATCCTTCAATCCTTGTATACCTGTTCGTTTTCTACCACACAAAACATTAACTATCTGGTACAGCTCTCTGCTGTTGTGCTGTCTAACTGCTTCCTCGGCTTTGTCAGCCAAACCATCAAGCGAAAGATTCTTATCAGCAGCTAACTGATCTTTTACACGTTTATTAAGTTCTCTGTAATGCTTTCTATTAGGACTAGTAGAGTATTGATTAAGGACATTCCTGCAGTTCTTTCTTTCCGAAATAAGCTCAAGTGCCTTATCACTCAGATAATTCTGTCTCTTCTGCTCCTTTTTTCCTAAAAGAATACTGTTAGTGTCCAAAAAAGCCTGTTTAAAATGATCCCATTCTTCCTCAACTTCAGTAGTAAGCAAACCATGACTGTCATAATGACTAAGTAACCTATCATGGTAAGCTTTGGCTATAACTGGATCTTTCAGAGCTTCAGTATTAAAAGTAAAATTATTAACCCTAGCACAACACTTTTTAAGCCTAAGTTGCAACACACTTTTAACAAGGTAATGGTCAGATCCAATTTCAGCTCCCCTATATGCCCTGGTATTCCTAACAGAACTAGCCCATTTGCTGTTAATTAATATGTAATCAATCATATTCTTATGCAGCCCATCAGGTGAAACCCATGTGTACTTATGTATGTCGCGGTGTTTGTAATAAGTGTTAGTTATTCTGAAACCATTGAGTTTACTTACCTGTAGGAGACGTTGCCCATTGCCATTGCAGCTACCAATACCAAAAGGGCCTATTACTCCTCCCCAAAGGTCAGAGTCAGTACCAACTTTGGCATTGAAGTCACCTAGAACAAGGGTAATATCTCCTTTCTTGACAGAATTCAAAATATCCTGAAGTTATCCATAAAACCTATCCTTCTCATCCTCATCGGCATCCTCAGTGGGGGCATAACAGCAGATAACATTCAAGTCTTTAACGCCTGTCTGAAATTTTGCTGTAAGAAACCGTTCATTAATGCACTCATATCCTAGAAGAGCATCACTAGCGTGTCTGCTGAGAAGCAGACCCACGCCTTGGTGATGCTTATTGTCGTCCCTCCCTGAAAAGAGAAATTTAAGATTATTTTTAAGAATCTGACCTTTATCTGTCCATCTGGTCTCTTGCAAGCCGAGAATATCTGAATTATAATGGTGGAATTCTTGTGTGAGGACATCAAGAGAAAAAGCTCTGTGTAGAGTCCTCACATTCCAACTACCTATGGAGAGAAAATGGTTAGTGGGATGTTTAAAGAAACTGTGTTTATTGAGAGAGGAAATGCCAACAATATCAAACAGCTCCCTAATCGCAGACATGGGGCAAAGACCCGTTCCCCCACCAGTAAATGCTGAAGCCATCTACACTGGATGATTTTCTCCAATGTAGAATTTGACGATGCCAATAGAAGCAAAGAGTTCAGGTGCCTGCGTTGACCTCTGCTCAGGATTATCCACCAGCTGATAAACATATCCTGTGAATCTATTCACTTGGGGCTGTCAACCCACAAACAAACAGAAAACACAGCAGAAGATTTTCCCTCCACAGAAGCCCACCAGTGCAGCAAAATCAGGATCCATAATCAAGCTCAGAGCCATATATTTGTCCAGTCCAGTGGGTTTATATCGTCAGCACCAGGACCCTGTGTGGTTGACCACTCCTAAGCAGGGTAGAAAAAAAAGGAAAGTAGCCATAGTTGTCTAGATCAGTAGGCCACACTAATCTGGCAGCCCTCCCCTTCCGTTCACTTCCACAAGAGAGTATCTCTTTTGAAAGGTACTAATGGTCTGCACCACGAGAAGGCGGGGTCGGACATTAGGTGCTAGGCCTGGCCGGTTCTATGCATCATCACAGGGGATTGGTGCATAGCTCTCCTTCCAGTGACTACCTAGCTACCATTTACAGACCAAGTTCAGTTAGACTTGGTAAATTTCAGATGAGAGTAGAAACCAAGGGACTTATTCAGGAGTTTGTGATCTGTGAGGGGGAGTTTAATAGAGGGGGCGGAACTTCTGATAAGGGTTTTTTTTAATGGGGGAAGTCAAAAATTGGAAAATTTTCGGTTAAAATAGAGGGCTTGCTAAAGTATAGTACTCATGATATACACTAGATGGCTCCAAGGGTTTTTAATAAAGGGGGTGGAACTTTTGATAAGGGGTAATCAAAAAAATTGGTACTTGAAGTTAAAATCTTGCTATACACTAGATGGCGCCACAAAAAATCGAAGACTTTTTTTCAGGTGACATTTCAGGGGGGCTTAAAAAATACAGGTGGGTCAACCATGGGGTAGTTTTGATAGGGCACCAGGGGATCTTTAAAGAGGGGGGGGCTTAAAAATACAGATGTGTCAACCATGGGGCAGTTTTGATAGGGTTTTTAATAATGGGGGTGGAACTTTTGATAAGGGGGTTTTCTTAGTGAGGGGGGTCGAAAATTGGAAAAATTACGTCTAAAATAGAGGGCTTTTCTAAAGTATAGTACTCATGATATACACTAAATGGCACCATGGGTTTTTTTTAATAAAGGTGCGAAACTTTTGATAAGGTGGGTTTTAATGAGGGGGGGATAAAAAATACAGGCCAACCAAGGGTCTTTATTAATTATGAATATTAATAAGGGGGCGTGGTCAGTGACGTCATATCACTTGACCGAGTGGGGGCGTGACGTCTAGGGGGAAAGCGCTGTGCAAAGGGGGGATCCGTATAATGGGATAATACTACTGATGTCGTTCATGGAAGGTAATTTCACTAATGTGGAGTTTAATTCATGCAAAGGTTTACTTTTCTCCGAGAAAAACTTGCAGATTTGCGAGTTATTGCTCAGTTGAGAGCTATCCATAGAGACTTCAGCTCCAGAGGTCTCTGTGTGGTTCGCAGTGACGTCAAATCCAGAGCAGCTCTCTGTGTGGTCCACGCTGGAAAAATCAGTAACTTTAAAATTTAACATTTTGAAAGCTTTGAAATTTTCAAATAAAAAGTAGTTAACAAAAGTGAAATAAGTATAAAATAAGACTAAAATATAAGTCAGTTTAAAGAAATAGAACAAATTTACATAAATATATGTAAAATATTCGAATATTTCGAACGCAAAAACTCACAGTTACAAGAGTAAGAAACCGGAAAAAACCGGAATTTGAAAAGAACGGATTTCCGTAAAATACCAGAAATCTATCCAAAAACAATCAAAACTTTTAATTTTTAAAACTAAGTATAGAAATACCAAATTAAAAATGTACAACTATAAATTTAGTAAGGAACGAACGGTAAATAGTGAAAAGCTAGTCTACCAGTAGCGACTGGAAACGCAGCTAAGACTAAGGAATTGGATAAACTAGGAATCTTAAACAAACCAGGAACTTAAACTAGTGGACCTAAACAGAGGTTTCAACGCAGGTTTGTTTACCTGTACAGTAGAAAAAATATATTTTCAAGTCGTTAGTTCTGATTGAGAAACTTAAAAGAGAAAACGTCACTAATATCCCAGCGTTACTTCTATTATGAGAAATATGAACACTATAAAATAAATAAATACCCCCTCAAGCAGCTGCTTGTCACAGAGGTCTGACAGGAGCCTGTCAGTTTATATGGCAGGACCTCAGCAGAAAACAACACGAACATCCATGCCTTACCCGGAGCTCGAACCCAGGTCCCTTAGATCAGTAGCCAAGCGCACTAACCACTTGGCCATGTGGAATAGATAGTTTATTTTTTTTTTCTTATTTAATTAATGCATTACATACCACCGGAAATTGGAATAGACAGATACTCTATAGAATGAGATGATTAATTGTGACGCACTCGTTCGAACAACAGAGATTTTAAGAAGTTCCGGTCGAGGGTTCTGTTGCATAACAGAAGCAATCTGTTTAGAACTCTCCTGATGACGCGGGAAAGTTAACATTTTGTAAATGTTTTTGAGAGGAGCAAGAAAAAGCTATCTGTTGTTGATAAGATTAGTTAAGAATTTGATTAAGTATTTGGTTAGAGTAGCAGTTTTATAGGTATGTAAACGTTTTATATCTCACATAATTTTAAAACATATCCCAATATTTTTCAGTTGCATAATGTTTATTTGGGACTCCATTAACTTTCCTATTTAGTTCTGGTAGAGCTAATGTTGCATTCACTTAGTCTCCTACGGTGTACAATTTCAGAATTAATAGTTCTTATTACGTAGAAAGATATTTCATAAATAGAACATTAGTTGATTTTAAGTTTTATTAAAAAATAATATTTTAAAAGGCAGCAATATAATTATTATATTACTGTTATTATATAAGAAATAAATTGACTTTGTAAATGTTAAGTCATCATCTTCCCAATGATTTGTAACTTGTAATTATAGACACGTGGTTTCGTTTTCGAAATAACTAAAATCGAAAGATAATTTTGTGTTTGATTCTAATTCTTTAAAGTTGGGCTTACAAAATATTGCTCTTAATTTCACACTACCAATACACCTATCCCTCGATTTACATTGAAGATAAGTTCCGCACAAAACCGTGTAAATCGAAATCTTGGATTTTGCTATGTAAAACCGTGTAAATCGAAATCTTGGATTTTGCTATGTAAAACCGTGTAAAACGAAAAAAACACTAAAATGTGCATAATTCAGTCATTTATTTACGTAAAACAAAGCAAAATATCTTGAAAAATATAAAATTACACTTCATTCATAAAATAACAAATATATGTAGGTAATATAAGTACATATTTAATTCATTTTACATTAGGAACAAAAAATATAAGATCCTTAATAAAATTAACAATAAGTTTAATTACTGTCATCACTTTCATGGACTATCAGTCTTTTCTTCCTGATTGGTATGATGCTACTTTCATCACTCGATAGTTCTTGATGCGATTCTGGTTCAATGGTTGATGAATTAGGGGCAATCTCAGATCGACGAGACTTTGTAATGAAATCCGTAATTAACAATTGTGTAGGTTTTTTTGTTAAATCTTTATAGACCTCCTCATATTGATTTAAGCACTTACTAATATCCCGCTGGAATCGGAGAGCTTGTTCAACATTCGGGTCATTTTGTAGAAAATGATTACCCAATTTTCTCCCCAATTCAAGTCCTACGCTGATGACTCTTGCTGTGAACGAAACTGGTTCAGATTGCTCTTCATCAGGATCATTGTCTTCATCACGTTTATTTGTTTCATGAATCATGTTAACTAAATCATCCTCATCTAGTTCTTCATCAGCCATTATTTCTTCAATATCTGCCTAAGCTAAATCCTCAAAACCTTCTCCTCCTATAGTGCGCCAACTCAGTGATCTGAGAATATTCATGCTCTAATGGTAATCTATAATTCTCACCTTCAACAGCATCTGGCCATATTGCTTTCCAGCAGGCATTGAGCGTTGATTGTTTAATCTGGGTATATGACAGTCCAACATGCTTAACATAATCTAAGATTGTAAATTTCTTCCAAGCATCCCTAAGAGTAAGAGATCCATCATTCTCCATTTGTTCTAAAATATACCTGAAGGTTTGCTTGATATACAGTGTCTTGAAAGTCGAAATTATCCCTTGATCTAACGGCTGTAATAAGGAAGTTGTATTCTTTGGTAAAAAAACAATTTGTACATTTTCGTGTTGTAAATCATGAGGATGACCTGGTGCATTATCAATTAATAGAAGGGCCTTAAAAGGCAATTCCCTTTTACTTAAATAACTTTTGACATCTGGGACAAACAAGTTATGAAACCATTCATTGAAAACCATGGCAGTGACCCATGCTTTCTTATTAGCCATCCAATAAACGGGAAGGTTTTTTATGTTTATTCCTTTAAATGAGCGTGGTGTTTTCGATTTGTTAATAACCAATGGTTTTATTATATGATCGCCTGAAGCGTTGCTGCAGAAAAGAAATGTTATACGACTTTTCGCTGCCTTATGACCACTATCTGATTTGTGAGCTTTAGCCAAATAGGTTCTTTCTGGCATTTTTTTCCAGAATAACCCGGACTCGTCAGCATTGAAGACCTGGTCAGGAGTGTAGGAGTTGGCAGCAATGATTTCAGCAAATTTTGCTGGATATTGTTGTGCTGCATCCGAATCAGCAGATGCTCTTTCACCTCTCAGTCTTAGATTATGTAAAGAATGTCTTTGTTTAAATCTCTCGAACCAACCATGGCTTGCGGAAAAAGATACCTTCTTATCATCTGGCGAAGTCGACGGTAACTGATTCTTAAGTGTTTCATAAATCTTTAAAGCCTTATTTGTAATGGCACTGGTATCAATTGGAACCCGCTTTTGAGTTTGGCCTTCTAGCCATATCACTAATGCCTTTTCCATATTTCCCATTGTAACATCTCTTACATATGAAATTGTGCTCATACTCGTGCAAGATCCAGCTGCTACACTTTTTCTAATGGAGTCTTCATTTTTTCTTATTGTCCTTATTGTGGCTTCATTCATGGAGCAAAATTTAGCAACATCTGTTACTCTTCCTCTATTACGTAGACGATCTAATATTTTAATTTTTGTTTCTAAAGAAATAACTTTTCATTTGATTTTTTTAAAAATCTTTTGGCATTATAAAACCTTAAAAAATTTACGTAAATTATAAAAATGCCAGAAAAACTATAAATGTTGGAAACTTACCAGTAGATATTTAAATAATAAAATAAAAAGATGCACAATAATGTAAAGCTTTGCTGCTAAAATGATACTGCACTACTTCACATGAACCAGATAGCTTTACTATTGTGAAATATGTACTACGGGGATTCCCCGTGTTGTAAAATATAGGGGAATCCCCGTCCCCGTTGTTGCCAGTGTTACCAAAGGAATGAGATTAAAAAATGACTTGAAATATATATGCAGCCGAATATACATTTTTACCAGTTTTTTAAAATCCGTTATTTTATCAACCGTGTAAAACCGAAATCGTGTAAAACAAGTACCGTGTAAATCGGGGGATAAGTGTATTATTAAATAAAAGTCATACATTAATATCTTGTTTATTTCTTGTGCATATGAGGTTGTTCATTGCGAGTTTTATAAAACTGATTGAATCCATTTACTTTCAAAAAGATCTCTTAAATGACAGAAGCATTTTTATTTCTAGTCGTAGAAATCTAGTAAAAGACGAGGAGATGAAGAAAATTGTAGTAGAAACAATTCCTAATTTGAGCAGATGGCTCTATGATAAAAGCAATTACAGAGGCAACGGATGAAATAATAATTGAAGTAAGTGCTATATTCAAAACAGTACCCAAAACTAATTTTAACAATTTCAAGTTAATTTTTTTGAAATTCAATTAAATTTTATTATACCAAATTTTATTTTAATGCTTCACTCTCTTTCAAAAACATTTTATCAAAGAATCAAAAGCGAATGCATGGTTATTAATTCCTTTGAATTGGAAGTAGCTTGATGGAGATAAATTTTAGCACTCAAGTGAGTATATAGGAAACATTTTTTTAATAAATAGTTGAAGGGGGAATCAACTGCAATGGATAACGAAAAATCTGAAGTAGCAAAATAGTTCTTTTCACTTTATTTTGTGGGGGAATCTGACCTTCGACTAGGCAGCGACAGCGAACACTTTTTCTGATTTTATCTGATGAAAACATTTTTCTTGTTACGACACTACACAAAACAAGGGTCAGGAAATTAACAATGATGACAAAACCCAGATGCTCCGCTAAATGATCATAGCACTACATCTATCGGGATAATGCCATAATCTCCACTACCTACGTCGAGGGCAAGACAACACCATACAGATGCAGCTCGCCCCACGACTACCTATGGCGAACAGTCCTATAGAAGGAAAGTTCATCCATCGGTCAATACCTAAATTTAATCTGTTCCCCGGTTAGCCACAAACACAGATATATAGATCTAAGTTGACTCGGCTCCCGGGGTGGAGACTCTTTAGTTTGGCTTTTCCATCGATAAGCCCGTCAACCGGGGATCCCACTCCCAGTCGCAAGCCCTCACCTTCGTCCTCTCCATCAGAGCCACGAATCCGCGGCCCCCAGCAGCAGTCTGCCGACCCGAAACTTCACCGAGGCTGCACCGATGAGCCCGCTTGACCAGGTTCCCCAAGCCCAGTCAACAGAACCCTCAGTCACAGCCCCTCCATTGTGGCTGCAACCCGGAACTTCTCGGGGGACAAGCCGATGAGCCCGCTTGACTAGCGACTCCCTTCCAGTCAGCAGGACCCTCAACAGGCCCCTCCATCAGAGGCTACAAGCTCTCGTGCAAACCAGGGAGCAACGAGCCAGAACCCAACTTCACAAAGGCACCGTAGGCCCCCCACCACGTCAAGGTGGTCCCCTATCGGGGGGGGGGGGGGGGGAACAAGGGCCAGGAATTAACTCAGTCGTCAGCGTGTTTGAATCATAACCTGATGATCCCAGGTTTGAGTCCCCACTGTGCTTGAATTAAGATTTTCTTCGCAAAGCCCCGCTATGCCTTCAGTGAGTAAAAGAACAGCGATGGCTTTGTAAAGGATGTCGTCCGTCAATGCGACATTAAGCTGTGATCCCGTCTGCAGGAAGCCATAATCTTCTCATGTTAAAGAGTTCGCTGAATGACCTTGACGAGAGGTTCCATCTGTCTCCTAACTGTTGAAGTGGAAACAATTATATTATGTTCAAAAATCCCGCTCAAAGGTGAAATGACTCAATTTCCAACATGCGTAAACCATTTCAATAAATCATTCACACCGAAGCAATAGTGATAAATTTAAAAAAAGATAATATTTACGTTATTATTCTTTGATCATAGTACAAGTAAATTTTATCATTACAGGTGACCCGCAAAGCTTAAAGCTTATCTGCAGGATATAGAATAATTACATTTATTATTTGTTACAATAGTATGATTAACCTTCTTTCGTGATCATTACAAAGCGTTTTCATTTGCATTTTTAGCAAACTGCACGTGGATATGTAGAAAGTGCAGACGACTACTCGTGGATGCAATGGATTATAGAGGACACTTCAGTGAGCGAAGAGGATTTGAATAGCTCAGATGGAAAGAAAGTAAAGGACTGGAATAAGGCCAAAGTAAGGAAGGCAAATATAGTTTCTATAGTATATTTTTATGGGTGATTTACGCAATATTAAGAATATTGACAATGCTTAATAATTAATCTGTATTAACATCAAAGGTAAATTAAGCAGAAGAGATTTTTTTACTAATGGATAACACATCGATTTCTGCTTGCCTTTCTTCTTAGGCCTATCTTGGTATTAAATTATTTGAAGAATATCCCATCCCATTTATGAAGTTTTTAAGAGATACTAATTATCTCGATATTATTAGATGTTTTAATTCTTTACGCAAAAACGGCAGTGAGGAAGTTTGATTTTGGATACCCTTATTTTATCTGTCTTTTCTATCAGTTTTAGAATTGTTAAAAGAATGAATTGGCCTCTCATAATTTGCTTAAAGTCATTGAAACTGCAATATATTTTAAGGAAAAGCAACTATTTTAAGATCATCATTACTAATATCACAGCTGCAGAAATGAGTTTATGTAAAATTAGTGTCAGGCGCGAATCTAGAAAAAAAATAGAGAGGGGGGGGGGGGCAAGTGACGCAATCGAGTCGGAAAAACAAAATAAAGGGGATTGGAATTCCATTGCAATAAGCATGTTATCCACCGTTTTAGAGTACTTTAAATCATTTCTTGAAAAACGCGTAAAAGAGCAAAAGTTTAATAATTTTTTTGCCTTTATTACCATTACTGGTATTTGGAAAGGGGGAGGGACATAGCTCATTGCCATCCCCCCTAAATACCCCTTGTGCTGCAGATATTTTTTTCTCCTCTGAATATAAAATTCAGTGTCTCAAGAGAAACAAAACACGTTTCTTTATCTCTCTCCATCATTTCTTTAGGATTACGTTTTGTGTTAACTGAGCGAGAGTTCCTTTGTATATGATTTTTCTATATTTGATAAAAGAATGGTTACAGGATGCAATTCTGAACTCTGTGTGGTAATAGAGTTTGAGAACTTCTAAAATTTATTTATTATGGAATGAAAGCAGAGGTAATTGTTAAAATATTTATGTGATTACTTTCCAAACTTCAATTTGTAATTTTTCTTCGTTATTAAACACATTGCTCGTTAGTGAAATTGCTCTCACCAGAAGGAATGGCCGGAAATTTGCGAAACTCTTCACAGACAAAGATGATGAGATTTGTATCACATGATCTTATTTACATCTGAATGCAATGAACTGAACGAAAGGGTTAAAGTAAAATGCACCTAATATAATACGTACTGAAATCATTTTATTTGTGATACATTCAGCAGCACATTGCTGCATTGATGTGTAAAGATTTCTGATGTTGTCCTGAGGAATATCTTCCCACCCACGTGCATGTGGTATGGGCCAGTTGAGAGTGAGCTTGCATAGAAAGTCCGATCATGTCCCAAACATGCTCGATGGGGGGGGGGGGGGGGAATGATTGGCCACGGAATAGTCTGGAATTGTCCTTGTAGACAACATCCTGGACAGGAGTAGTGTTATCATGCTGGCAGATGTCATTAGAGATAATCGCTTGAATTAATACGACGACTGGCCGTAGGCATCGACATATCAACCAGAAATTCATATTACCTCTTACAACTACCAGAAGTGATCTGTTTTTGCAACTGATGGCTAACGTAATCATTTACATAGGTTTTTTAAAATAGATCATTTACATAGTAACCTCTACTGTTACATGTTGATTTACGTGCAAAGTCGACCGTACCTGCTGGGTTGGACAATTTTATCTTTCAACAGTGTACTTTCGGAGTTCTATTTTCCATTTAAAATTTAATACCAAGCTGTTGATTTTGATTTGCCTATAGTGATATTAACAAATGAAATGGTTAATGTTAAGATGAAATTGTACTAAATATTTGGTGACAGTTATTCGTCACGAATTGCACCCGAACATGCTCCGGAACATTTGTGCCGCTGCTAATAATAATTTCCTTCATCCTCATAATTATATATCATCATTACTGAATTCATTAAGTGTTTATTTACATTCACATGCACAGAGATAAACATCATAACATGCTCTGAGAGCTGGTTTTCAGGAACGAAGGTTATACACTAGAGTAAGACACTATAAACTTTTGTTATACAGTATAGTATTGTTGGGTTGTTTTACCTCTCAGCGGCGCTTATTTTGTAGACAATGGACTAAATGGCCAGGTCACAATGACCCCAAAGTCTCAGAGAAGATTGGGGGAGGGGACACACTGGAACAGCTACTAGGAGACAGATGGTAGCCTCTCGTCAAGGACATCCAGCGTGTTCTTTAACGTATGCAAGGTATGGCTCTCCCGTACACGGACCACGGCTTAAGGCCCCATGCGACGGTCGGCGACTTTTCCAAGTTTCCAAGCCATCGATATCCCCTACTGACCATGGCAGGGCGGAGAGTTTTGTGGACATGAATCTCGAGGCTGACCCAGCTGGAACTCGAACCTGGGAACTACAGATTACGAGCCTGGTGCGCTACTGACTGAGCCACGCCCGCCCTACAGTATAGTAAATCATACTATTATGTTAGGTACAAAATTTGTAATATTATTACACTAAACATTACCGTATTCAGAAGAAAATACTAAAAATATTGTCACCGGATGAGAAACATTCAATTTCCGGTTTTCTAATGTGTTTGCTTTATATACTTTATGAACCCCCAACCTTCACGCGATATGCGTTTATTTGAAGGTCGTGGCTTGTCTTAAACAGCATGTTGTTCCCAAAATGTAGTCACCATCGTATGCGCATGCGTAGATATTTTCTCCACTTTCTCTGCCGCTCTAGAGAAAGGGAAACAGATGGGCTTGAAAAAGATGCCTTCGGTCGGATGGGATGTTAAGCCGTGGCCACGTGTGCAGGAGAGCCAACTCTGTGCACGTTAAAGAACACGCAGAATGGCTCTGAGAGGATGCTTCCACCTATCTCCTAACAGATATCCAATGATTCTATTTCTTTTGCCAACTCTTTAGGGATCATTGTGACCTGGCCACTCGGTGATAAAACGTTCTAACCCAAAACAACTCGACGTTTTCCTTTAAGATGCTATTTGTTAGCAACTAAGCTCTGTGACGGGATATTTCGAAACAACTTTATTTCGGACAAATTGAATTCCTTAGTGAAGTCATTACACAGCTCGATTTTTCGTAATTCCCGGTTAATATTTAAAAAGTGACAAAACCTGAAATATTTAATATCCAATCAAGATCATAGACATCGAAGACAATCCAGTGAGTGACTGATTAAGCTACGAACAACAACTGAATTGATGAGTTTTAATTGATAGTGGGTAAATTATGCTGATTGCAAAGCAGATACGAAGATTATGATACAGCCTATAGATGAGAGAAAGCTGACCACTCTCAACTAATGATGACGTATTTGAGTGAACTGTTCTTTAGATAAAATGGTGAAAGCGTTATATTAGTACTGCGCCAGATTTTCACGCCTGAGTTTCACAGATTCCAGTCACAACCGTACCAACCTTAATGTTACATTAGTTTGTCCCTGATCCACCGTGAATGCGAAAGTAGACATAATTGCCTTCCGAATTTTATGTAACCGTGTGCGGGAGAGCCATAACCTGTGCACGTTAAAGTAGTATGTAGTAGTGTATGTGTGTTAAAGTAGTATGTATTATAATGTAGTGGCCGTTAAGGCCACTACATTTATCTTATGTTAAATCTATAGAATTACGCGTCGGACGAGGCGCTCGGATATGTGTTAAATTTGCAATAATTTAGCTACTATAATGTAAGTCTCAAGTTCCGCAGTAGGGACTAGAAATTTTTCCAAAAAATAATGCGGTAACATTTTTATGAGCAATTTTTATTACAAATTTGAATGAACTGAAGATGATTTGAATTACCTCTATGACTTAATCTTTAATAACCTTTTTAATTATATCTCAGGCAGATTTATACGAATTAATTGTAATTGAATTAATTGAATAATACTAATTTAATTTTAATTTAATATTATTGAATAAAATGAATTAATACGAATTAATTGAATTTTCCTACGAATTAAGCGTAATTGTACGCTTGAATATTTATCGAAAATGCTTATTAAAATTCATTGTTCTGCCCGCTATTAACAATCGCCATTTTTATTGCTCGTTATTTTTTGGAACAATGGCGATATATAGAATATGCACAGTTAACAGGTTTATATTAAATTTTCAAAATATTTAATCGTATGGTCATGAATAGGTCGGCTATAATAATTGCCACCAAAAGATATAAATTCACGGAGGAAGTGAATCAGATAGGTACGAAATTTAAAAAAAATCACTAATAATTCCGTTACCAGTCATTTTGGGAAAATAGCCAAAATCTTGTAATCTGCAGAACGTGAACCATAAAATATCCTAAATTTATCACTCTTATATTGATTAATTGAATGAATAAATGCCCGCTGAATCAGCTGTTTGCCGTTACTTTATATATATTCCCCTGCGATAAAATATAGCTCTCCTAATGTTATTTTGATCCGTAAAACCAAGAAATAATGCTAATATACCACGACAGAAATTAGTATTAGAAACAAACGTAATGCCGATCGGCACTGAAAAAAAAAAACCCAAAAAAACCCTTGGGTTAGTATTAGCCCTAAATAACCCTATCGTCTAAATTCTACCTAACACCTAATATATATTTATAGTTTTGTTTATATTTATCATCCTTGTAAATTGCTGTGGTGGGGATAGTTCTCTAGTTCTGGGATTGTAATTCAAGAAAAGGGACTATTTACACGAAAACACGAAACTGCAATAGGAGTAACTATACAAATAATTACCAAAAATACTGATATTGCAAAATTTTGGGTCTCGAAAAGTGTCCTACCCAAGACATCAAGCTTACTTCCTACTCTCCTGACCTGAACCGTAGCCCAACAGATGCCAATAGATGAGGAGGAATCTACATTTTTACTTTCTCAGTCATCTCACTGAGATGGTCCTATCACCCTGTAATTCAATCCAACCGCCTTCCAATCGTAACTCAACCAAACAACAGCTTTCACAATTAGAAAAAAAAATCTTAAACAGTTTGTTTTCTTCTTGTTGTATATATGCTGTATTTTTTCCGTTATCGCATTACTATAAGGTCATTATTATTTTAACAAATAAATACCATTTCACCAAAATGGTGGATTTGACTTCCCCCTATCGACTTCCCCCATCCCTATCGTTTACTATATTTCTTATGGGAAGAATATGCTTCCATAAAATAAAGGATTTAAATGGAAGATGCTGCAGAGGTATTGTATGCCCCATGTAAATCCAGAGCGAACCGCATTTCCTTCAGTCAAGTGGAACTACCTCCGCTGTTTCTAGTGCTTTGGTTTTAAGACTTTGGAAAGTTTAAAAAATGAGACAAAGTATTCACATCTTTGCCGTGTGGTCGCACCTTAAGTATTCATTTTGCGAGCGGCCCAAAATATTTTTTCAACTGTCCAAAAACATTTGGATTAGTCTTAGGTTTAAGGTGTGGTTACCGGGTGGTTTCACCTACTGCATTTGTATTGCTTTGCCTCGGCTTATAAGCGAATAATAGAGAGAATTGAAACAGTGGTAAAAAACTCAAAGGACTAAAACAAAATTAGAAACGAAATTTAACAAGAAATACATTTTAAAAGTCTGAACTGTTATAAATAATAAGCTAAGCCACTTTTACCATATAAAATCAATTCAGTCCAGCCCCCTTAAAACTGTTTATTACGTCACCCGCAGCACTCCGGGTTGTTTCAGGAAGACATTAATCCTTCCTGCACCTGTTTCATGCGTATTGCTTTGTTTCCGTTTATGAGGGAATAACTGGGAATTAAAACAGCGATCAGCTCTAAGAAATGGACTCACCCTATTTTAATCCTCCCACTTCTTTGTTGCGCCATGTGCAACAAGGGAGTCACTTGTTTCATAACATTGAACTAAACGACTGCTATTGGTTAATTTTTATGTCGCTTTCTTCCTTTCCCAAGAAAATTGTGGACCTGATCACTATTTTCCCCGCTTACAAAGAGGTCCAGTAGTGAGAGAAGGATGTTAGATTTCCCAAGAAAAGAATTCACATTGCTTAAGTTCAAGGTCAAGTAAGGATCAATCGTCTTATTGGTTGTCGTCAACTTTGCCTGCAGCTAGTAGGCCGACAGTAATATTACCCACTGCAGTTTGACTGAAGTAAGAGATTTAATGTATTTGCTATACTGAAGAAGCTAATCACCAAAAGTAGGAAATACAGACATGTTTTCTATACTTTCTTTTTAATACTGGGTTGAAATGATTTTAAAATCGAGCAAATAAGAAATATTTGATTAGAAAAAGATAATCCTAAAACGAAAGGATATTTTTATTCTTCAAAGTGTTCCATTGAGCACTGAATTACCATTCTCTAGCATTACAACTTGAAAGTAAAATATTCCGAATACATTGAAGCTCTGATCGTTTTCTGGTCTTTTTGTGAACTTTTATCTTTCCTACTTCCCTAATTCCATAAACACATATTAAAGGTAACAAAGGATTCCTTTACTTTAAAAAATTTGATTTTTTTCTAACACCTAACTCCTTTTATTTTACTTAAAAGTTTAGAGCAATCAAGCACTCTTTTCATGGAAAAGGGTGATTTATACGACCTTTTCTATATATTGCATTTATGTGTAGTATATGAGACATGCAGCATATGCACATGCAATAATTAAAAAATAGATTATTTAAATTTTCAAAACACTTTCGAAAGAGTATTGAAGCGTTGACATAAAACAGATTCAATACAAGTTGAACAAAAATGTTGAACCACAGCGGAGAATATTAACTTTTTCTAAGCCTTTGGAACTACTAATTTCGCGAGAACAACAAATGCGCAAGTGATTCGCAGGGTTGAAGGGCAAGTTGAGTCGCAAATAACAAAGACTTCCTTTGGAATTTAATGGCTGTGGGAAGAGATGAGCACCTTCTTAAGTCTAATCTATGACGATCTCTAATCCAATCAAATGTTTCCTTTGTAGTTTGCAGCAAATCACCTTAAGCTTCAATCTGTATTCATTGTTGAATAAAATTATGTTCATTGTTCAATCTGTATTCATCTTTGAATAATATTCACAACTATTTCCTATATGAAGGATTATTGCCTTTCCACGTAATCCGCTATCCAGAAAGGAAAAAAAATACCCCCTCAAGCAGCTGCTTGCGACAGAGGTCTGACAAGAGCCTGTCAGTTTATATGCCGTAGTAGAAGGTCTGAGAGGATGGCAGGACCTCAGCAGAAAAATGACACAAACATCCATGCCTTACCCGGGCTCGAAACCAGGTCTTATTAGATCCGAAAAAGAAGCGCGCTAACCACTCGGCCACGGAGGGCCCTAAAAAGTAGAAAATAAACCTAAAATATATCGATGGTGCAATCAGTCACTGAGTTCGTATTCGCTTCGAAGGAAGTAGAGCGCCGATTTTCCTAGTCGACAAGATTGCCATACTTTAGGTATATAAAAAAAATAAATAAAATAAATACTTAAAACATTTATTGACTATTGTTGCCAAAATGTTAAATTATATATATGAAATATGATAAAATTCCACAGGCGAGTAATTAACTCTTGTGGATTTCTGTAAGATTCAATTGTAATATTTGTGCTCACTGGGCTGGACCAATGTAATCGGATGTATTATGTATTAAATAAAGATTATTATTATTTTCTGCTTTTTAGAACCCTATAGGAAGATAGGTAGTTTTTAAAAATTTTAATTTATTGTTTTTGAATTATTCACACTCTAATAATGGGAATTCGAACTAAGAAATTATTAGGAAGATCCAAATGGCAATTATATCAGCACCTGTAAAAGGCAAAAAAAAACTTATTCATATCTTAAAAATGTTGCATTTCCTCTACCTGGAGTTGAGACGTAGTTCTTGATGTTCACATTTCGCGATCCAAATTCTTAATTCCTCGCATACAGTCGCTTAAAAATCTGGCAACCTTCGTGTCACGTGACACGAAGGATGCCAGATCACTAAGTCCTAAAAAAATCGTTTCCAGATATTTTTTCTCAATTCTGTAATCAACCATGGTGTTCGGATACTTTTTTGAGTGACTGTACACAAATTGTTTCCAATACCTTTTAAAATTTTGTCATTCTTCAAAAATTTACGCCGTTAGAGAATGACATTTAAATTACTGAGAAATAAGGGAAGCACGAAATTTAATATTTCTTTAATTCATATCCCTGGGGGCGGGGGGGATCAGTCGGTAGTGCGCCAGGCTCGTAATCTGTAGTTCCCAGGTTCGAGTCCCAGCTGGGTCAGCGTTGAGATTTATCTCCGTAGAACTCCCCACCATGCCCACGGTCAGTATGGGACAAAGATGGGCTTGTAAAGACCGCCGTCCGTCGGATGAGACGTTATGCCGTGGCACCGTGTTCGGAAAAACCTGTGCACGTTGAAGAACACTCTGGATGGCCTTGACCGGAGGCTACCATCTGTCTCCCAACAGTTGTTACATTGGGTCCCTTCCCCCAACCTTCTCTGAGCCTTCGGGGTCCATGTGACCTGGCCATTTAGCCTATGGTGTGCAAAAAAGTGCCGCCAGAGGTAAACCAACCCAACCCAATGCATATCCAAATGAAAAACGATTTTTCGTTTATCACTATAAACAAAGACGTTGAGAGACGTCTAGAGATTGATGACGAGGTGAAAACAATTGGTATTTTTTCAAAAACGAGTAAAAAATAAATTGTTGCGGTTGATTTAAGAAATATTACCTTCTTTTGGAAATTTTAATTTAAAAAAAAAATTCTTAATGGAATTTTCAGTTGGAGTTTCCTCATTTGTTTAACCCTGAGAAATTTATGCTCAGGGTTGCAATTTTAGCAATTTTACATACAATTTTAGCAATTTTACATACAATTTTAGCGTATAATTAGCATACATATTTTAGCGTACCCAACATTCTTTGAATTTTGTTTAACGCAACACCCATTGTTCAGGGATTTTCTGCTTAAACACCGAAAAAGTTTAAGTTCTCAAAATCGAAATTGAAACTGAGTAAAAGAATAATTTGATAAACAGGTTTTAGGTGATTGTATTAGAAAAAAATCCCCAAAACATTGCTTCACAGTTGAATTTGCATTGTAAAATATATTTACTCTGTTAGTCTGTAAATAAATTGAAATTGTGTAAATCACAGGCTTACACAAACACACCCACGAAAAAAAGAACTCTTCCTGAAGCAGTGGCGATATTCCGTATATTCCTATATATTTGATATATGTAATAATATTTATGTAATATTCGGATAACATGGTTTATTCTTTTCACGAATGAGGGTCATGGGAAGCATCAAAGCCAGGTGAAGAGGGGAATCACTCCTCCCCCACCTTCAATAAAAAATGCAATTAATTTTTTATTCATGGTGATTGAAAAGAAATATTTTTATACATGGTGATTGGAAAAGAAATATTTTTATTCAAGTTGGTTACTTGTAAATATTTTAATGAATAATTTGAGTACCAAATGTCAATAGTTAAATTTTAAAGGCAATTTTTTGAATGCAGAACAAAGAGTGAAGTCACATTAGAAGAAAACTACCAAACAATATCTGTTTCACGCAACAGTATCTGTCTCCGTTATTATCGAAAGAAACATTGTCCAGCATTTCTCCTAAACATTTCCGTTCTGATCCATCCATTGCTGACGGCAGACATGTTGAGTGTTTCCTCAGATAGAACTTATTTAATGATTGGAGGAAGGCAACGAACGCAGGGAGTTAAGAGGTACGAATATATTTATGAAAAACACTTTAAAAAATTTAGAATTATAATGCTGATTTGACTAATTATTAGTATTAATGGTCCATTGCTAGTTATTTTTCGTCATTATTATTTGAGAAGTGAAGGCTTTTTCTTTTGAAGCAGTTGTAATGGTAATTAGAATATTTGAATAAATTGTAAAAATTTTAAAATGTTTTAAATGAATCCAGTTAATAATTTAAATTTGTCAAACAAGATGGTTTATCAATATTTAGTCGTAAGCTTAAGGAATGTTGAAAAGATTAATTTAAACATGCTACACATTAATTATTACTTAATAGAAATAGCTTCTCATAATTATTTTAATTTCTATTTGGATGTAGTATCAAAATGATACCAGTTATATTCATCACTTACTAATTCGGGTTTCACAAGAGCGAATTTTTTCTTTAGCAAGTATTAACATTCCACTGGTATTTGTAAATCGGAATATTATCAAAGGGGAATGTGTGAGGGAATGTGTTACGCCACATTAGATAAGGGAATTACAGGTGATGCTCGCAATCATGAAAACACTGCAACATACTACTACTACGAGCATAGTAGTTAACGTCGCCGAGTTTAATGTTTATTGCCTTCAAGGTAGTTCCTGTGTATTCTCAGAAGTCATTTTAATGTTGAGAAAAATTGGCGTAAACAGCGTTGTGCTTGGGAAAGACAATTAAAATTTCTCATATGCACATCTATAGAGCACATGACGCTTAGCAAGTCAGGATTTTTTTAATTGAAAAACGTCTTATTTGTGTTTGTCAGCTTTATTGCTAATTTTTCTTGTGACATTTATCAGTAGATCTTCTTGTCCCCGTTAATTATTCGTTCCTGTCAACTTTATTCCTAACTTTTTCTTGTTGACTTTATTGCTAATTGCTCTGGGAGGTTATTTTTTTCTTAGTTGTTCTCGTCACCTTTATTGGTATTTAGGGAAAGAGGTAAAAATTATCAAAAGCGACAGAGAATGGGGGGCCACACTCCAGAAACCTGTCGTATATAAAACAAGTATGGACACAAAGCAACGCGTGCAAGGGGATCGAGATTATGAGGCTCCAGAAATCGGTCCTTTAAAAAAATGTATATAAAGTGAAAAAAAGAAAAGGAAAAGAAAAAAATGGCTAGAAAGGGATCGAGATTACGGGGCTTCAGAAATCGGTCCTCTGAAAAGTGAAAGAGGAAAAAATTACTAAAAGCGCCTGAGAATGTGGGGCCACACTCCAGAAACCTGTCGTATATAAAACAAGTATGGACACAAAGCAACGCGTGCAAGGGGATCGAGATTATGAGGCTCCAGAAATCGGTCCTTTAAAAAAATGTATATAAAGTGAAAAAAAGAAAAAGAAAAGAAAAAAAATGGCTAGAAAGGGATCGAGATTACGGGGCTTCAGAAATCGGTCCTCTGAAAAGTGAAAGAGGAAAAAATTACTAAAAGCGCCTGAGAATGTGGGGCCACACTCCAGAAACCTGTCGTATATAAAACAAGTATGGACACAAAGCAACGCGTGCAAGGGGATCGAGATTATGAGGCTCCAGAAATCGGTCCTTTAAAAAAATGTATATAAAGTGAAAAAAAGAAAAGGAAAAGAAAAAAATGGCTAGAAAGGGATCGAGATTACGGGGCTTCAGAAATCGGTCCTCTGAAAAGTGAAAGAGGAAAAAATTACTAAAAGCGCCTGAGAATGTGGGGCCACACTCCAGAAACCTGTCGTATATAAAACAAGTATGGACACAAAGCAATGCGTGCAAGGGGATCGAGATTATGAGGCTCCAGAAATCGGTCCTTTAAAAAAATGTATATAAAGTGAAAAAAAGAAAAAGAAAAGAAAAAAATGGCTAGAAAGGGATCGAGATTACGGGGCTTCAGAAATCGGTCCTCTGAAAAGTGAAAGAGGAAAAAATTACTAAAAGCGCCTGAGAATGTGGGGCCACACTCCAGAAACCTGTCGTATATAAAACAAGTATGGACACAAAGCAACGCGTGCAAAGGGATCGAGATTATGAGGCTCCAGAAATCGGTCCTTTAAAAAAATGTATATAAAGTGAAAAAAAGAAAAGGAAAAGAAAAAAATGGCTAGAAAGGGATCGAGATTACGGGGCTTCAGAAATCGGTCCTCTGAAAAGTGAAAGAGGAAAAAATTACTAAAAGCGCCTGAGAATGTGGGGCCACACTCCAGAAACCTGTCGTATATAAAACAAGTATGGACACAAAGCAACGCGTGCAAGGGGATCGAGATTATGAGGCTCCAGAAATCGGTCCTTTAAAAAAATGTATATAAAGTGAAAAAAAGAAAAAGAAAAGAAAAAAATGGCTAGAAAGGGATCGAGATTACGGGGCTTCAGAAATCGGTCCTCTGAAAAGTGAAAGAGGAAAAAATTACTAAAAGCGCCTGAGAATGTGGGGCCACACTCCAGAAACCTGTCGTATATAAAACAAGTATGGACACAAAGCAACGCGTGCAAGGGGATCGAGATTATGAGGCTCCAGAAATCGGTCCTTTAAAAAAATGTATATAAAGTGAAAAAAAGAAAAAGAACAGAAAAAAATGGCTAGAAAGGGATCGAGATTACGGGGCTTCAGAAATCGGTCCTCTGAAAAGTGAAAGAGGAAAAAATTACTAAAAGCGCCTGAGAATGTGGGGCCACACTCCAGAAACCTGTCGTATATAAAACAAGTATGGACACAAAGCAATGCGTGCAAGGGGATCGAGATTATGAGGCTCCAGAAATCGGTCCTTTAAAAAAATGTATATAAAGTGAAAAAAAGAAAAAGAAAAGAAAAAAATGGCTAGAAAGGGATCGAGATTACGGGGCTTCAGAAATCGGTCCTCTGAAAAGTGAAAGAGGAAAAAATTACTAAAAGCGCCTGAGAATGTGGGGCCACACTCCAGAAACCTGTCGTATATAAAACAAGTATGGACACAAAGCAATGCGTGCAAGGGGATCGAGATTATGAGGCTCCAGAAATCGGTCCTTTAAAAAAATGTATATAAAGTGAAAAAAAGAAAAAGAAAAGAAAAAAATGGCTAGAAAGGGATCGAGATTACGGGGCTTCAGAAATCGGTCCTCTGAAAAGTGAAAGAGGAAAAAATTACTAAAAGCGCCTGAGAATGTGGGGCCACACTCCAGAAACCTGTCGTATATAAAACAAGTATGGACACAAAGCAACGCGTGCAAGGGGATCGAGATTATGAGGCTCCAGAAATCGGTCCTTTAAAAAAATGTATATAAAGTGAAAAAAAGAAAAAGAAAAGAAAAAAATGGCTAGAAAGGGATCGAGATTACGGGGCTTCAGAAATCGGTCCTCTGAAAAGTGAAAGAGGAAAAAATTACTAAAAGCGCCTGAGAATGTGGGGCCACACTCCAGAAACCTGTCGTATATAAAACAAGTATGGACACAAAGCAACGCGTGCAAGGGGATCGAGATTATGAGGCTCCAGAAATCGGTCCTTTAAAAAAATGTATATAAAGTGAAAAAAAGAAAAAGAAAAGAAAAAAATGGCTAGAAAGGGATCGAGATTACGGGGCTTCAGAAATCGGTCCTCTGAAAAGTGAAAGAGGAAAAAATTACTAAAAGCGCCTGAGAATGTGGGGCCACACTCCAGAAACCTGTCGTATATAAAACAAGTATGGACACAAAGCAACGCGTGCAAGGGGATCGAGATTATGAGGCTCCAGAAATCGGTCCTTTAAAAAAATGTATATAAAGTAAAAAAAAGAAAAGAAAAAAATGGCTAGAAAGGGATCGAGATTACGGGGCTTCAGAAATCGGTCCTCTGAAAAGTGAAAGAGGTAAAAATTACCAAAAGCGACTGAGAATGTGGGGCCACACTCCAGAAACCTGTCGTATATAAAACAAGTATGGACACAAAGCAACTCGTGCAAGGGGATCGAGATTATGAGGCTCCAGAAATCGGTCCTTTAAAAAAATGTATATAAAGTGAAAAAAAGAAAAGAAAAAAATGGCTAGAAAGGGATCGAGATTATGGGGCTTCAGAAATCGGTCCTCTGAAAAGTGAAAGAGGTAAAAATTACCAAAAGCGACTGAGAATGTGGGGCCACACTCCAGAATCCTGTCGTATATAAAAGAAATATGGACACAAAGCAACGCGTGCAAGGGGATCGAGATTATTTGATTCCTCAAATAGGTTCTTTATGTTGAAAAAAAATGTGTAAATGTGATTAGAGATTATGGGGCTGTTGAAATAACATAAACTGTTAGTCAATGACTATAAGGTTATTTCTTGCAGAATTCGAATTGCAGGTTTGGAGGTTTAATGTAGTGATAAAATATTTTTTTTAAAGTAAACTAAAACCAAATGAACAAACGATGAAAAAATTAAATTTTTATATATCTCCGCCGATTTGTGCGTTGTACCTGGTAATTTCGGATGAAAACTAAACAGTGCTTAAGCAGATAACTTGAGTAGTATGGACAATATAATTTGGAAGATATAATCTTAATAGAAATACTTCTGGGGAATTTCTGTAGCTCATTTCGAGTCGAAATATTACTGGACCTTCCTTCATTTCAATGAACTTGTAATAATTTTTTTGTTCATTATCAATAAATAAAATAGAGAAGATTCCTGGAAGCTGTTTCTATTTTAGCATGCCTTCTGATATGAGCATCTGTCATTGCAATATCGAATTTTTTGCCGAGTAGATTTATTTTTAAGTGTACTAAGTGGCTCTTTGGCGCTATATTGTTAAGGAATTGCTTTCGTAATATTAGAGGCCGTTTGAATACCATAGGACTCCTTGATTTTTTTTTCCGCGTCAGGTCCCTGGACCTCTAGATGCGACACATTTGATCACTGACTCAGTACAGAACGTTTGCTCTGTGGAACAATAATTTGACTACCAACTACTCTTCCAGTTAAAATTAATTTAGTAGACGGTAACAGCTACTCCAGGGGAAAATAAGTAAAAGTTATAGAATAATTAACAAAAGCAGGGCTCTTGCACATCACTTTGAGCGTAGCCAAAATACGAGTGATTTTTATGGTTAAGCACAAGTAGCTCTCGGTAGTAGGATTTGTAATAAAAATATAATTTTTTCTTTCTTTAGATTTATTTATTCTTATATTATTAGATTTATTTATGTATTAGTATTATTACTCATCTCTTAGAGCTGGCAATATGTTCTCTAGTTGTTTTCTTACAAATAAGTCTCGTAGCTACCACTGTTTTAATTCGACTTTGCTAATTTTTTTAATTTGTTTATTAATTTTTCTTGGTGTTGTAATAAAAACGTCCCATCATTGATCAATCCTTAAAAGTTGAATATAGTCACAGAAGCGAGGATTCTGTTGGCTCGGAAAACAGCCCCCCCCCCCCCCCCCCAGCATAGGAAGGGTCAATTTCTTGAAATGACCCCTATCTGCTTCTACATTGGAATGCTAGTGGTGGGCAAAATGCAGTTTTCGATTAAAATATAGTTTTTTTATCGATAATATAATGTATTTTTGCAGTTGCAGAAGCTGCGAAATTACCCTTTTTGTTCCACGTGGACACATCCACGAACGCAATTGGTGAGGAAGAAGATGAGAGGGGACTTTTATTCTAGTGAACTGCAAACCCATCTATCCACGGAACATCACGAATCCTTCAACTCTCTACATACCGAGACAGAATCTGCAGATCTATCTTGCCGGTGCACTGAGCACTACGACTTCGAAGGCCACTACGTTTACTTTTGAGTTTTATCAGATATAAAGGACGATTGCTTCTGTACGAATTTTAGGGCAAGAAGACTGGAAGGAATTCTGGTTAAGGAACTTAATAATTGTGTAAATAATGTCAATATCATTAATTTGCGTAAAATATCTGTATTAATTTAATAAATATTGAGCATTGTTTTATAGATACTATCTCAATCGTTATTTTGTGTTCGTTGTTCATAATATCATTGTGGGATGGATTCAGTTTCGTGGCCGGGGTAGCTCAGCCGGTAGTGCTCCAGGCTCGTAATATACAGTTCCCTGGTTCGATGGGTTGTTTTAACTCTGAGCGGAAATTTTTACCACACAACAGGCTGAATTGTGCAGGTCATAAGGACCACGAGGGCTCAGAGCAGGTTGGCGAAGGAGACCAATTGGTCAGCCATCACTTCCTATAACGGAAGGCAAGTGGACCGAACCATGACGTCACCATAGTTAGTTCTTAGCTCGCACTTCGTCAAATATTTTTTCTCATTTTTGAGCTGTTACTTTAGTTCTGTTCAGAACAAAGATTTTTTATAAATCTTATTTCAAATTTTCGTATTTTTGAGAACCATTTGCAGTTTTATAATCATATGGAAGAATACGATATGAATAACTTTTATGTAACTTTTATGGTAACTTTTCTCCTCAAAATTATTAGAAACAGAGCTTTGAAATTAACTTTTAAGGAAAATTAAATGTACCATTTTGTGCAAGAGCTAAATAACGTGACTACCGCAAAATTTAGTATATCTTTTTATTCTAGGTGAATGTTAAAAAAATTTTCACAATCTTAACCATACTTATATTTTTTAAACAATGTGAAGAAAATTTAAAAACGCAAATTACACCGAAGAACCAAAACGTTATGGCCACCTGCATAATATGTTAGTCCTCCACGTGCAGTCAAAACAGCTCTTACCCGGCGAGGCATGGACACTACAAGATTTCTAAAGGTGTCTTGTGGTATCTGGTACCAATACGTTACCAGCAGATTCTTTAACTCTTTAAGTTACGTGGTTGAGCCGCCGCAGATCGCATATGCTGTTCCAACACAAAACACAGATGCTCGATTGGATTGATGTCTGGGGAATTTGGAGGCCAGGACAATACCTGGAAGTCTTCCTCATGTTCCGCGAATCATTCTCGAACAATCTGGTCAGTGTGGCGTGACGCATTATCCTGCTGAAAGAAGGCACTACTAGAAAGATTATACCGTTGCCACGAGAGGATGTACCTGGTCTGCAATGATGTTTGGGTAAGTGGTAGACGTCATAGTTTGCTGTACACGAATGACTGGAGCCAGGGTTTCCCAGCAGAACATTGCCCAAACCATTACACTATATCAACCGGATTCTTTTCGTCCCATGGTGCATTCTGGTGCCAACACTTCCCCAGGTAAATGACACACACTTTCCGGGCAATCCATATGCTGCAACAGGAAAGGAGATTCATTGGACCAGATCGATCTTCTTCCAAACATTCAAGGTCCAGTTTTGATGCTCGCGTTCCCATTGTAGGCGCTTTCGATGGTGAACCGAGGTTAGTATGGACACTCGCAGAGGCCTGCGGCTCGCAGTCCAATTTTCAGCAGGGTTCGATGTATTGTGTGTTGCGACACATTACTCCCATCACCAGCATTCAAATTACGGGCGAGTTGCGACACAGTATCCCTTCTGTTGACTCGTACCATACAGGATAGCCTTCATTCACCTCTAGCATCGATGAGCCGTCGGCCCAAACCTTGCTGGCAGTTCGTGGGTTTTCTCTCCTCGTACCACTTTTTGAAGGTACTAACTACGGCTGTCCGTGAATACCACTCAAGCCTTGCCATCTCGGTAATGCTCTGATCCAGAAGTCTGACCATTACAATATGGCCTTTGTCAAACTCACTGAAGTCACTGCTTTTCTCATCTGAGAAACAAGAAAACACTGATTAACAGAGATCAGAATCAGGTGTTATTTATACAGTTTCATGACCTTCACACGCACTGTCGTTTACCTGCAGTTGCTTCGATTTGCATAAAAACACGCTGGTCATAATGTTTTGGCTCTTCGGTGTATATATATATTACACTTTCGTTATATAATACTACATTACAAAACAAAGTGTAATTGTGATACAGAACGTTATGAGCAAGGCAAACAGGACGCACTCTTCAATTTTGTTAAATTGGTACTTAAATCTTGATTAATATAACTCGATTAATATTAAGACATTGCTTTCTTATCGTTATAAAGAATCACAAAAGAATTTTACAAATTGTATTCCTTACTACATAATATACAGTACAATGCACTGTACACATAAAAATCGCAGTAAAATATCTACTGATGATTTATAACTATGTAAGGATATACTATTTTTACATTCGCAAACATAATGTCAAACAGCACTTGAAACTCAATGATAAATATGATTTTCTCAGAATAGAAATGTGGTATTTGTGGGAACTATTCAATTGACACTTAATAAAATATTCAAAAATTGCTGCATTTGTTTTTACAAATTTGCTGTACAAAAGTTTCTGATCATTCTCGATAATAAAACAATTTAAGAATTATGCATCACATTTTTCAATTTAATTCTCAGGAAAATAATAATGCATATCTTGATACATCCCCTACCACTTCTGAATCCACATTGCTCATCACACAATTCTCTGTCAACCAGATTCTTAATTCTATTAAGCACAATCATGCAAAGTACTTTACCTGAAACAGAAAGTAGGCTGATACCTCTATAATTATCACAAAAACTGCGATCACCTTTTTAAATATTGGGATAATAATAGTTCTGGTAAAATCCTTAGGCACAATGCCTGTGTCATAAAAGATGCTCAAAATTGACTTCAACCATGTGATAACAGAAACCATGCGTTCCCATCACTAAGCATTTTTTAAATTATTATTCTTTGATAATTTGCAATAAATGCAAGTAAATTTTATCATTTACAGGTGATCCGCAAAACTTAAGCTTATCTGCAGGATATAGAATCATTTCAGTAGCAATTTCATCAACCCCTGCGGATATAGGAGCGGGGGTAGCTCCGTCGGTAGCGCGCCAGGCTCGTAATCTGTAGTTCCAAGCTTCGAGTTCCAGCTGGGTCAGCGTTGTGATTTATCTCCGCAAAATTTACGGTCAGTAGGGGACACCGATTGGCTTGGAAAGGCCGCCGTCTGTCGGATGTGACGTTAAACCGTGACCCCGTGTGCGGGAAAGCCATACCCTGTGCACTTTAAAGAACACTCTGAATGACTTTAACGGGAGGCCACCATATGTCTTCCAACAGCCGTTCCAGTGGGTCCCCTCCCCCAACCTTCTCTGAGCCTTCGGGGTCCTTGTGACCTGGCCATTTAGCCCATGGTGTGCAAAAAAGTGCCGCTCAGAGGTAAAACAATCCAACTCTGCGGATATATGTAGTTTAAATTTAGAACTAGCCAAAATAACTTAAGACTATGATATTCTGGCCACATTAGGAGCCGTAATGCATCTATCATCATTACAAAGAATGGGAGTAGAACAAACCCAGGGCCGGACTTTGACCTTCTGAGGCGCTAAGTGATTCAAATTTAAGGGGCCCAAAAAATTCGAAAATCGAAATATATTTATAATTATTCTGATTGAGGGAAACAATGGAAACATTATTTTATCATTGCTAACAAAAGTTTGCAAAACAGATTAAATATTAAAAAAAAATTTGTAATGCCGTCCCGTGGCCGAGTGGTTAGAACGCTTGGCTAGTGATCTGTGGGACCTGGGTTCTAGCCCCGGGTAAGGCATGGATGTATGTTCGTTTTTCTGCTGAGGTTCTGCCATCCTCTCAGACCTTCTTCGGCATATAAACTGACAGGCTCCTGTCAGACATCTGTGGCAAGCAGCTGCTTGAGGGTGTGTGTGTGTGTGTTTTAATATAATAAAACTTTAAATACATTTCTTTGAGGCCCTTCATATGATCAGGCCCTAAGCTGTAGCTTAGTTAGCTGATGCATACGTCTGACCCTGCTTACGGTTCCCAGATTCGAGTCCCCACTGTGTCTGCACTAAGATTTTTCTCCTCTAAATCCCTGCTCACGATAAGGAAGAGGACATCGATGGATTGAAAAATGTCGGCATTCGTCAGATGTGGCTTAAACCAGTACTCAGGCTATGCATGTTAAATAACATTTGGTTGACAGGAGGCTTCCCTGTGTCTTCTAACAGCTGTCCACGAAACCGTTCCATTTCATCCGTCTTTTAGCGCTTTTGTGGGTAAAAAATGTTCAGCTTAGAGGTATAATCCCAACCTTTTAGTCAAAATTATTCGAGTTGTAGCCTTGCTCGCTTCTAAAAGCTTCGTTCCAATGTTTAAGAGATGGAACAAAAGTGACGCCTATATTTTATTAAATACAATAAAATATACGAGGTGTTTCACTAAGTATGTTAATATTTGAATTTATACTTAAGAATCTGGTTGACAGTCAATTGCATGGTGAACAATGTGGATTCAGAAGTGGTAGGGGATATGTTGATCGCATATTATCACTCAGGCAGATTCTTGAGAAATGTTTAGAGCTTCAGAAACATTTGGTTGCTAGCTTTGTTGATTTCAAAAAGGCTTTCGATTCTATCGTCATAATTTGTGGTTGATTGTGAAATCATATGGTATACCAGACAAGTTAGTTAACATAATGAAAGCTCTCTATAATAACACTGAGTCGTGTGTGAGAGTTGGTAAGGCTTGTAGCAATTGGTTTAGCTTTACTTCTGGTGTTCGACAAGGGTGCATTTTGTCTCTTTTTATCTTTAGCTTGGTTATTGATTATGTTATGCGAAATTCACATCAAGGGAAAGATTTTGGCCTTAAATGGTCTAGAGATTCCAAAAGTTCTGATTTAGGTTTTAGGTTAATGCAGATGATTTGGCCTAGTTGGCTAATGATGTTGAGGAGATGAATTCTTTCATTAGGGCTGTTGATGAGATGAATTCATTCATTAGGACTGTTGATGGGACTGGTAATAGAGTTGGTTTTGTGATAAACAGAGATGAAAATAAAGTGATGAAAAGTGGTCTGGCGGTTAGTGCTTCAGTCGCTCTGAATGGTTGCGCCCTTGAGCAAGTGCTTCAGTTAATTATCTTAGGAGTTATGCAAAAGATACTGGTGATGTGCGACATGAGATTAACAGACGAATAGGGATTGCCTCTCGGAATTTTAGGAATCTATGAAGAGTGTGGAGAACTAGGCGTATACACCTAAAGACTAAAATTAGACTGTATAATAGTTTGGTTCTCTCTAGGGGTAGTTATGGTAGTGAAACTTGGACGCTTTGTAAACAATATTGCAGGAAACTAGATGCTTTTGATTCTAGATGCTTACGCAGTATCTTCAGCATTAAGTGGTTGAACTTTGGAACTAATGATGAGGTTAGGCAAAGGAGTCGGCAACCCCCTTTAAGCAGCATATTGTGCAGAGAGAGACTCCGCTGGTTTGTCCATGTTGCCCGTATGGATAATTATAGATTGGCGAATAGGGTTATGAACAATGTGCCTAAAGGCTTCAGAAAGAGGGGGAGACCTAGGATGCGGTGGGCAGACAGTGTCAAACAGGACCTTGTTAGAATTGGTGTGCAGTGGCGAGATGCATCAGATATTGCTTAGGGCAGATATGATTAGAGAACTAAATGGCACGGTTTGGTTGGACCTCCGTAGCCCATGGCTATGGAGGCTGTTTCTAATAGATAAATAAAATATGGTGGGAAGGCTAGAAACCCTTCAACTTTGGGCTTCCTGCTATCCCAAACAAAGAATAGGAGGTGTAAATCACAATGTAGGAAAATATAAATGATTTTCTTTTGTTTTAATTTTTAAAAGTTCCCACTTGTGAAGAGTAAATCTTTCTATGGTCCCAATACTCTTGGATTCCAATTACCTTTACTTTCTGCACCAAAATGGACATCAGAAACAAAAATCAATAGATATAACAAAGAATAAATAGTAATAGAATAACAGTTTTTTTTTCACTTCTACCACCAAAAATAACCGTGAGGTTATCACTTGTGATGCTTGCCACTAGAGAAAGTTTGTATAACACTCATTTTTTTTTCAACAGTCAATATTACACATTGTAGATTAAATTTGTCCTTTTTTTAAGAGCGAAATACCCAGCAAAGGGTGAATTCAGATTCTGTTTATTAAAGAGCTTTCCGCCAAGAATCTGAGAATCAGGGTCTGAGTTTTTACTCTAGTGGTTTTACTGTAACTTCTGCAGAGTAGATATTTCATTAACAATTCTTTATCAATAATATTCATCATCTTTTCCTTCAGAATTTGCCGTTGAAATTGATAGAGAGGACAATGGAGAAATACATGGGAAATATTTTCTGGAGTTTTACAGATGGCACAAAGTGAAAGTTTTTTTTTTTTGTTAATTTTGAAGAGCTTTTCATATAAAGCACCTTGATCACGGTTAATCCTGAAAAGAGCTGTTTCTTTCTTCTGCTCAGATGAGATGTTAGAAGTTGGGGTGGGGAGGGCTATAAAAATTCTATGGTAGAATATGCCAACATTTTTTCGATTATTTTGAAATGTTTAATCTATTCAGAATAAATTATTCTATTTTCTCTAATGCAGAAATCTTTGTATGCTATGATGTTATATATGCTTGTGGTTTTCTGTAAGCTCTCTCTAGCAGTTTTATCTGCCTCTTCGCTTCCATGGATTCCTCTGGCTAGAATCCACTGGAACACAGTTTAGTTTTTATTTTCTTCAATATGCTTATTGCATTGCCAAAATATTTCTAAAATGAATGAAGAGTTAGAGGTAGAAAGTGGATCAGCTGTAAGAACTTGAAGTGAAGACCTACTTTCTGAAAGAATCAGAATTTTTTCTGAATGAAGATTGAATGCTCATTCAAGTGTGTTAAAGATAGCCCAAAGTCCCAGGTCCCTTAGATCAGTAGCCAAGCACATTAACCACTCGGCCATGGGACTTAGGACTCGAAAAATGAAAGAAAAAAATAATTGAAAGCAACTTGTCTGTGGCTGACATAACAGTTGGATAACCAAATTAAAGTTCCAGGAGACATACACTAGTGAATGAATTTTCTGTAACAGAGAAGTAAGATAACTTAAACCTCAGTGAGCATTCCTTGTACAGAAATTATAGGGGCGGGGGTGGCTCAGCCGGTAGCGCGCCAGGCTCGTAATCTGTAGTTTCCAGGTTCAAGTCCCAGCTGGGTCAGCGTTGAGATTTATCTCCACAAAATTCCCCGCCCTGCCCACGGTCAGTAGGGGACACCGATGGGCTTGGAAAGGCCGCCGTCCGTCGGATGGGACGTTAAGCCGTGGCCCCGTGTGCGGGAGAGCCATACCCTGTGCACGTTAAAGAACACGCTGGATGGCCTTGACGGGAGGCTACCATCTGTTTCCCAACAGCTGTTCCAGTGGGTCCCCTCTCCCAACCTTCTCTGAGCCTTCGGGGTCCATGTGACCTGGCCATTTAGCCCATGGTGTGCAAAAAAGTGCTGCTCAGAGGTAAAACAACCCAACCCAACACAGAAATTATAATTAATACAACTACTTGCCGCGTTTGTACATTTTAGGTCTCTCTCTCTCTTACATACATAAAATAAAAAAGAAAAAACTTTTAAGATGGCGCTGAAAAACTTTCTGTGACGCACCCAAAGATGAAGATTGTTTAAGACCAAAAACTTTCATCAAAGATTGAGCCAACTGAGAATATGAGTGTTGTTGCATTATAGAAGCAGTCTATACTGAGTTGTTAAATATTGTTAGATATTTAAATATATCGGAATCATGTACTGACACGTATCTAAGAAGTTTGAGGTATTGACTCGTATCGAAGTAGTTTGAGGTATTGACTCGTGTCGAAGTAGTTTGATGTATTGACTCGTATCGAAGTAGTTTGAGGTATTGACTCGTATAGAAGTAGTTTGAGGTATTGACTCGTATAGAAATATTTTCAGGTATTGAATCGTATCGAAGTAGTTTGAGGTATTGACTCGTATTGAGGTAGTTTGAGGTATTTACTCGTATCGAAGTAGTTTGAGGTATTGACTCGTATCGAAGTAGTTTGAGGTATTGACTTGTATCGAAGTAGTTGAGGTATTGATTCGTATCGAAGTTGTTTGAGGTATTGAAACCGCATCGTAATAGTGGAAGGTATTGACTCCGGATATATTGTATTGACCGCTGACAGTAAGTAAGGTGATAAATGAACGGAAATGCAACGAAATCACTCTCAAGTTTCTGAATCTAAACGTCAAACTCAAAAATTAGAGAAAAATTTGTATCGAGTCGGTTGAGATGTGAATTTTACCAGGTGGTCGTGGGTTACTATTCCATCCGGTTCAAAACAATATTTTCTCCAACTTTGAGTTTCATGTTTAAAAGTGATTTTTTTTTAATTCCAATCGAGTCAACGTCACTTTTTTATTACCTGATATATAATTCCTAAAAAATAATTTTTCATTTTAATATACGCTATAATACCAATATAACAGAAAATTTCCATATTATGCTAACGTGTATCGAACTTCGAAGCAGAATATTTTCTAAAACAATGTCTCCTAGACTGTGGTATCTGAACCCCAAGGGGTCTGGGAGGTAATTTTAGTATTACAAATAACTCTTTAAGAAGCATCAGAAGAAATTGTACATTTAACGCGATTGCATAACGGAGTCAAGTTTTGTTTCGTTTGGCTAGAATTCTGTTAGTTAAGTATGACAACATCTCAGGCTGATGTCCAACTAATTTCCTGTTGATGATATAACATTTCTAACGTAACGAATTTCTTCTCTCACGTATTTAAATACAAACTGCAAAACAGCCGAAAACCGAACAGCAGATAAAGAAAAGCTACAATCCATTCTCAAAACTTTTAAGAAGTCCTTGTTGCTACGATCTATACTTTAGTTCAACAAAAAAATACCAGGTGACGATGAAAAGAGGATCCGCAGAATTTACCTCGGCAGCTTCTGACATTGGAAGCAACACAGAGGGTTGGAAACTTATGGTCGTATCCCACAATACATGTATCCTGTCTTGATGAATTTGGGTTGGGTTGTTTTACCTCTGAGCGGCACTTTTTTGCACACCGTGGGCTAAATGGCCAGGTCACATGGACCCCGAAGGCTCAGAGAAGGTTGGGGGAGGGGACCCACTGGAACAGCTGTTGGGAGACAGATGGTAGCCTCCCGTCAAGGCCATCCAGCGTGTTCTTTAACGTGCACAGGGTATGGCTCTCCCGCACACGGGGCCACGGCTTAACGTCCCATCCGACGGACGGCGGCCTTTCCAAGCCCATCGGTGTCCCCTACTGACCGTGGGCAGGGCGGGGAATTTTATGTCTTGATGAAAGTTGGTAGCAATGGCAAGCTGGAAGTCACAATAAATACCCTTGGCATTTGGGTACCAATTTAGCACCATGAAGCGCTGAAATCTACTCACCTGCAATGACTTATTGTGGGCCAACTCTGAATAAAGTTTCTCCTCAGAAACGTTCAAGAGGCTTCATTAAGACATCACCCCATAAAAATTAAGCGACTGGTGAGGTAACACTGAAAAATAAGTGATACACTATCTGATCAAAAATATCTGGACATCCTTCTGAGTTGTGGATTCATCCATATACGACACAGCCAGGGCCCAAACAGGCATCAAAGGATGCACATGGTGTGACAAACCTCGTAGACACGCATGAAACAGGAGTATGGCAGAGCAGTGACTTTCACTCTTGACTGATGCTAAGGTGACCATAGGATGCCACCTTAGCAACAAGTCAGTTCAGGACATTTCGACTTTGCTGTAGCTGCCATGATCAACTATAAGTGATGTTATTGTGAAGTGGAAACGCCTCGGAGCAATAACAGCGCAATCGCGACATGGTAGGCCACATAAATTGACAGAGTGGGACCGCCAAGTGCTGAAGTGGGAAGTGTGACGAAAACGTCTATCCTTGGTTGCAACACTTACCACCGAGTTCCAAAATGCCTCTGGAAGCAACAACACCACTGTAATAGTTCGCCAAAAGCTGCAGGAAATGGGTTTCAATCCGAAGTGGAATGAAGAGAAGGAGGTAGAATGGCTCAAAGTGGTAAATATCTCTTAGTCAAAAGTGAGAACATACGCTGCACTGTCCACTCCACCTGGTAAACTTTCCTTTGCCCGTGCAGAGTTTGGGAAGACCACAGTTAAAATGATATCAATGGGGGTTGGGTTGGGTTGTTTTACCTCTGAGCAGCACTTTTTTGCACACCGTGGGCTAAATGGCCAGGTCACATGGACCCCGAAGGCTCAGAGAAGGTTGGGGGAGGGGACCCACTGGAACAGCTGTTGGGAGACAGATGGTAGCCTCCCGTCAAGGCCATCCAGCGTGTTCTTTAACGTGCACAGGGTATGGCTCTCCCGCACACGGGGCCATGGCTTAACGTCCCATCCGACGGACGGCGGCCTTTCCAAGCCCATTGGTGTCCCCTACTGACTGTGGGCAGGGCGGGGAATTTTGCGGAGATAAATCTCAACGCTGACCCAGCTGGGACTCGAACCTGGGAACTACAGATTACGAGCCTGGTGCGCTACCGACTGAGCCACCCCCGCCCCTATCAATGGGGGTGCAGGCAATTAGAAGTGTTAGAAAGAATGGTCGATGCCAGACTCATCTGGTATTTAGAGACCAACAACCATCTTACCAACACCCAGTGCAGCTGTTACAGTCAACAGTTGATCTGTCTCGAAGTGGTGATCAGGAATTCGTTTGTGCATCGAGAATGCCTGGTGTCAACTTCTTTCACCATCAGCAAAACGTACGACACAAAGTGAAAATTCTGCATTCTTCACGGCCTCCATACCTTTGGCTTGAGAAGTCACATTCTAATCTTTTTCGCATTCTAATTTTTAACTTTTTATCTTTTCGTGTACGTGTTGGCAACATTCTGTCTAAGTCTTTCTCACCAGACTTCATCTTGAGTGTTCTGCCTTTTGCTGTCAAGATCAACTCCATGACTAGACAGCTTCCTCTGACTGGAGGCACTGCCCTTTGTTGATGATTTTAGCATTCCTTTCTTCTTCCAACATAAGGATCATTGAATGACAACTGCCGTGAATGATTTTTCAATTTGGGCGATGGCAAATGGGTTTTAATGCTCCCACAGAAGACTTCTTATGTGCACTCTTATCAGAAGTTCCACTGACATCTGGATACTGAGCTTAGGTGCAGGTGTGTGGAAGACGTTCAAAATGTTCTTGGTACGTGTCTAGATTTGCACTCGTTTTTTCCAAGTTAACAAGCTACCATTTTTTGAAGCATATCTAAACTTTAAATTTCGTGTTGAAAACGAATACTGTATCATCATTTCTCTCTTCGCTGGTAGTACTTTACGTGCTTACATTCGGTCTGTGAACTCTGTGTTGTTGCTATGGAGCCTATTATAAAGATGGGGAAACATTTTACATGGCCGAGCAGCATCACATAAGCCTAACATCAACAAGATCAATACTAAGCTATCTTATCAAAAGACTAAAGTTTTTTTTTAGTTGGAGTGGTGTACTATCACTAAAGTTTTAGGGGTTTTAGTGGTGTACTACACATGATTTTAGCATTCCTTTCTTCTTGTTATACTCATCTGTCTCGAAGTTGTAGTACACCTAAAGTTTTATTAGTTGGAGTGGTGTAAAGCATGGCACCAGTGGACTCTTGAGCAGTGGAATCGCATTTTCTGGAGTGATGAATCACATTTCTCCATCTGTAAGTCCAACAGACGAGTCTGGCTGTTGAGGATGTCAGGTCAATTCTACCTTCCTGTCTGTGTTGTACCAATTGTGGGGGCGGGGGTGGCTCTGTCGGTAGCGCGCCAGGCTCGTAATCTGTAGTTCCCAGGTTCGAGTCCCAGCTGGGTCAACGTTGAGATTTATCTCCACAAAATTCCACGCCCTGCCCACGGTCAGTAGGGGACACCGATGGGCTTGGAAAGGCCGCCGTCCGTCGGATGGGACGTCAAGTCGTGGCCCCGTGTGCGGGAGAGCCATACCCTGTGCACGTTAAAGAACACGCTGGATGGCCTTGACGGGAGGCTATCATCTGTCTCCCAACAGCTGTTCCAGTGGGTCCCCTCCCCCAACCTTCTCTGAGCCTTCGGGGTCCATGTGACCCGGCCATTTAGCCCATGGAGTGCAAAAAAGTGCCGCTCAGAGGTAAAACAACCCAACCTGTACCAATTGTGAAGTTTGTTGGAGGTGGTATCATGGGGCTGTGTCCCTAGTTCCAGTGAACGGGACTCTGAATGCAGCAGCCTATAATGACATTCTCAATAGTTCTGTGCTCCCCCACTTTAAGGCAACAGTTCGGTGATGACCCTTTACTGTACCAACATCACAATGCCCCCGTCAACAAAGTGAAGATTGTGCAGGGATTGTTTGATGATATGGGTGTGGAAAAACTTGGCGTCCTGCACAGAGTCCTGGATGAATTGGAACACTGTCTGTGAGCCAGGCCGCATTGTGTGACCAGCCTCACTAATGCTCTTGTGGCAGAATCGCAGGCAATTCCCGCAGCAATGTATCAAAATCTAATATAAACCTTTCCCTGCACAGTCGAGGTTGTGATAGCAGAAAAGGGTGGACAAACGCAATACACCTATCCCTCGATTTACACGGTACTCAGTTCACACAATTTTGGCTTTGCACGGTCAAAAAATGCAACCAGTTTCGATTTACACGGTACTGACTGAGATGTACATAGAAATGAAATCTCAGTCAGTACCGTGTAAATCGAAACTGGTTGCATTTTTGGACCGTGCAAAGCCAAAATTGTGTGAACTGAGTACCGAGTAAATCGAGGGATAGGTGTATTAATTCCTTTCCTATTACAGGGAGACTGTAGATGTGCAAGTGCCTGAATACTTTCGATCATATAGTGTATGTGACAATCTAGCAGATTGCAGAACCTTTTTTTGGATCAACTTGTTACTAGCGTCGAAAAAAGATTTTGAGCCAAACAGCATTCGGGTGAAACATGTTTAATAACATGATATAACATTAGATTAAATAGCATGACATAATGTTTCTCCTCCGTTTTCATAGCCTAAAATGTAATTGGAAAATATGTGTATGTGTTAAATATTTTTAGTCTCTTTTACACTTATTAGAATTCTCGGAGGAGGGAGATGCACTCTACCCCTAGGTTAAACTCTGCTCTGCAGTAATTTGAAACACAAAATAAAACTACAAGAGATCAAAATCTTGTTCGAGTTACAAAATCAGGATTACACCAAAGGTTACATGTTTGGGTGGTGTCTTTTATGAGCTGTCTAATATTGCCAAACAGTTGATGCAGAATGATAGACGGCAGTTGGATAAATTACGTGAAACAATCGTATAAAAACGTCTAGCTGAAGCCAATAAAAAAGGTATTGATGTATACCATTGTGGTATTGATGACCTAGAGAGAGTTGAAATAATTGAACTGGGTAGTACTTCTACATCCACCCTATTTCCCAGATATAGTACATTGGACTCTCATTTATTATGAAATCTGCAGAAAGTTATTTTTTAACTTCGAGGTTGTCCATGTTGTTGGCAAGTTTTTTCCCTCTAACTCGAAAATTTTCAAAGGCTGTGGAATCTGCATGCTTATGGAAAGATGTGGGGGGGGGGGGGGGGGAAGGTCACAGTAAACAATAAAGAATGTTGAAATCAATATTTTTCTAAGAAATTCGATTTTTATTTTGGATACCAGACAGAACGTTTGCATAGATTTAATACATTGATGCTAATAAAGGTTTACCAATGAGTCTGGATTGTGTGGGACCAGGCTTTTAGGGTTAATTTATCTATCAAACCATCGGTGGTTTGGTTTGCTTATTTGCGGTTTTATGGCGCAAGAGCAACAAGGGCTGTAATGTGCTAAACAAGGGTAAATAGAAAAATAAAGGACATCAAATCGAGAAGACGAAACAAAGAAAATGTAAAAGATACAACAAAGAAAAGAATAAAGCGTATAAAACCAGGATAAAAAGGGTCAACCATTGTAAAGTTGGGTAAAGGTGTTTAAGACCCATTGAATGAGAACAAGTCTAAAGATCAAAAGGTAACAAATATTAATTTCGAGTAAGTAACCAGTTAAACATAAAAATTAGAAAATAGGGGTTAAAAGCAAGTCATGATATAAAAGATGTCCGAGTGTAAAGAGTTTGGATGTAAAATTGTGAAAGCTAAATGAAAACGATGTTTAAGTCTAAAAGCAGTACACTGAAGTAAAATAGTTTAATGGTGTCACAAAACTCACACTTAGGTTCGTCATCTGCCCCATACAAGAAATGAATGAGCGAAAATGAATGACCTAAGCAGTGCTGAGCAAGTCCAACTTCCTTCTTGCGATTCCTGAACTTGCGTTTCAAGGCCAGAAACTAAGGGGAATAGGAAGAAATTAGACTCCCATCTCTTCTCCTTATTCCCTTTGTTGTTCTGGTGCAAGAATATGACTACCATAGTTTGACAAAAGGCTTTATCTCAAAGAGCTTGCTTGTAATCTGTTCCGACAAAGATCGCCGCCAGTGTGCTCGGAGCTTAGTTGGAACACACTGCCAGAAGTTCACATATAGAACCAGCAGTGGAGAATTGGACAAGGGTGTGGCCAACTTGGCAGCAGTGTCTGCCAAGTCATGCCCAGATGTTAAATGACTGTGAACACCCAACAAATGAGAATGGTGGTTGTGATTGCCAGATCTTGGAAAGAACAGGGTGAGGCCGATGCCTCAGCAAGATCAAAACATTTAGACCAGTTTCGACTGGAAAAGTGCATGGCAGAAGCAGAGCAAAGAACATCAATCCACTCCTCACAAAAGGGAGAAGAGGACCTTCCGGATATTTAATGTGCACGTGCACTTGGCCCTGAGATGACGGATGAGAGGTAAAAAGGTCAATTTCCTGTTGAAGACAGAAACTTTTGTCCTCCACAACTGGAATGATGGTATTCCCAAGCTGGAGCTCAGGGTCCATATAAAGATTTCACTTGTGGCAAAAGTGCACACAAGCGACCATTCCATTGCCTATATCAAAAGACTGTTCGGGGCAGTTTGTAGCTGTCGTTCAATGACCCCTATGCTGGATAAAGAACGAAGGATGCAATTTCCCTATAGCTGGAGGAAGTTGTCTAATAAAGGAATTCAGTTTGACAGCAAAAAGCATAATACTCAGGACACAGTCTTGGGGGAAAGGCCACAACAGTGATCTGGATCACGAAAGAATAAAAGGGATGTAGATGAAGATTGGCATGTGACCTGTCACGCCGAAGGCATGGTTATGAAGAACACTTTTCCAATGTCAAAGAATGACACCAAGAGTTCTCTGCATAAAAATGAATTTGTGGTCGATTCGAGGTGATCAAGTAGACCATTGCACGCGAAAACCACATTACTAGGTATTGGAAATTAAATTGTGGTGTCCCAAATACCAGATGAATCTAGCATTTGCCATTCTTTCCAACCCCTGGCTTTAGGAAGACAAAGATAATAAAACTCCTGCCAGGAGCCTGTAAACTCCTCTAACAGTAGAGGACTCCTGGAAGTAAACACGGTTGAAAAGTTGGAGCAGCTGATCCTTACTTTATAGTGTGATGTTGGCGCATGGCATAATGTAGTTTGTCTGGCCCAACATGTACTGACAGCAAGACTAAGCTTGCTCTGCACTCTTTTCAGCATCTGAATGGCTGTTGTAAGGCTCCAGGCCATTCAAGTGTAAGGACAGTGGGGAACATTGTGACTTGCATTTCAAGGCCAGAAACTTAGGGGAATAGGAAGAAATTAGACTCCCATCTCTTCTCCTTATTCCGTTTGTTGTTCTTACTAGGACTTTCCAATTCCAATTTGATTAGCATATCACACCTAAAAGGAATTTATACTAGGATCTTCCAATTCCGATTTGATTAGCATATCACACCTAAAAGGAATTTATACTAGGACCTTCCAATTCCGATTTGATTAGCATATCACACCTAAAAGGAATTTATAAATTTACTACAATATATTACATTCATCTTAGAGATTCAAGCCCCCTTTTAAACACTGCTACCGTCTTGGTTTCTGGGGTTACAGTAACATGATATCATAAAGACTTTTATCTAATAAAAATTCATATATTCTTGGGGTTTATTTCACTATCCTTTAAACACGAGAATATTATCAAGCCCCCTTGTTGGCAATCAGCAATTTTCTGTCCACTGTGCTTCAGAATCGATAATGAGTGGGTTCCCACCCATTTTCTGAATTTTATCCCACACCACCTTACAAGAACTGGTCATGTGGATGATAGACATGTATTTGATCCAAGATTCCTCGTGACTCTAGTGCAGATAAAACAGCTATCACGCTGGCTCGCTTCAATGCTTCAAGGTTAGAAAACATCAGTATCTCTGAATTCTCTTCAAGCCTTGTTCTGAGCCTTACAAGCTATGGTGCAGTTAGGATTCCACCATAGTTTCAGAAATCGAGGAAACCGTGTCGAAATTTGAGGAACAGTGAGATAGCGCATTGACAAGTGTTTCATATCTGCCACTGCAACATTGATTGGCTGAGTGTTGGTCGAACCGAGTTCAAACCAGTCCAGTCAACTAGATCAAGCCTCCACTGTGATACGTGTGAAGGCTTGCAAGGCCCCCCACAGAATATGGTACACACCATGTGGAGGTGATCACTTCCGTAAGGGTTGTCCTCGACTTGAGGAGCAGATGGAAAGATCAAAGGCAGTGAATGTGCGGGTTGAGAATAAAAGTATGCACTGGCACCAGTGTTTAACAGGGAGTGCGAGAGATTCAAGAGCCATTGCTCGACGATCCTCTCTCCATGCTGTGTACTATATCCCATGGAGAGCCTTGCAACCTTTCACACATATCACAGCGAAAGCATGATTGGGCTGACGAGCGATTTTCTCCGAGTTCGACCAATAGTCAGTCAGGAGCCATCGATGTTGCAGTGGCAGAGATGACTGACTGCATTGTCCATGCAGTTGTCTCACTATTTCTCAGACATCAGATATCTTTGAAACACCCCCAAAGCTTTGTTCTGAATCTTATAAGCTACGGTACAGTCAGGAGTCAAGCACAGTTTTGGAAATCTAGGATATCGTGTGGAAGTTTGAATAGTGAGGCAGCTTCAGGGACGAGAGTGTCATTTCGGCCATTGCAACATTAACTAGCTCCTGGCGGACCGAGTATCGGTTAAACTCAGAGTTTGAAACCTCATCAGCCCGATCAAGCCTCCACTGATATTCATGCAGGGTTGCAAGGTCCCCACCTGATACAGTACACACCATGTGGAGGTGATCACTTCCATAAAGGTTGTCCTCGACTTGAGGAGCAGATGGTGAGTGGCAATGAATGTGTGGGTCGAGCAGTGAAAGTATCCAAAAAGTTGCAACACAAGTGTTCAACAGTAGAGCGAGGGATCCAGGAGCCATTGCTGGAAGACCCTGCCCCTCCATTAGTGTCAGTACTGCCTCAAAGTGGTGTCTGTTGAAGTCCATCACGAGAAGTGGGACAGCAGATACGAGGTCATCAAGGTCTTCCCGGAAGATTCAAAGAACAGTTCCGAGTGGTAGAGCAGACAATAAATGAAATGTCATGAAAAGGCAGATGACAACTGCCTCTAGTAGTTGGTGGTGGAGGGTATGACCTGTAATGGAGAATGGTGGCTCACTAGGATGGTGACAACTCCTCGAGCTGGACCATCTCCATCCCAGTCCTGATGAACGAGAGAGAAGTGCCGGATTATGGGATCAGTGTCTACAGGTATGTCTCCTGCAGCCATAAGATGGTCTTATGTGCCCAAATGACGACCTAGATGTCAATATTCCTCTGGAATCCATAATTTCATTGTAGGAGCGTGGCCATTTCAGATCTTAGGTGAATGAGCAATTTCAGAATTTTTTTCTGTCAGGATAATGGTTTAGGAAATTGATGGTGATCCATATCCTTAGAGTCATCTGAGGGAGATGAATCCGAGACCACCAAATCAGGGAGAATAGTTTGTTTCTTGGAATCCTTTGTTTGGGTCTAGTTGTCCAAGGTCAAGGAGGGTTGGGTTGTTTTACCTCTGAGCGACACTTTTTTGCACACCATGGGCTAAATGGCCAGGTCACATTGACCCCGAAGGCTCAGAGAAGGTTGGGGGAGGGGACCCATTGGAACAGCTGTTGGGAGACAGATGGTAGTCTACCGTCAAGGCCATCTAGCGTGTTCTTTAACGTGCACAGGGCGACTCTCCCACACACAGGGCCACGGCTTAACGTCCCATCCGACGGATGGCGGCTTTTCCAAGCTCATCGGTGTCCCCTACTGACCGTGGGCAGGGCGAGGAATTTTGCGGAGATAAATCTCAACGCTGACCCAGCTGGGACTCGAACCTGGGAACTACAGATTACGAGCCTGGCACGCTACCGACTGAGCCACTCCCCGCCCCCAAGGCCAAGGAGGAGATCTTCCACTGGTGGAAGTGGAAGGTGCTGAGGAAAGGATGGAAACCAGAATCGATGTCGGGGTGGACTTTGGCTGCTGATGGTGGAACACTGTCAGCCACCACAGATGCTGTGGGAACAATAAGCTTACAAGCCATACTGGCATAGGAAAATTTGCCAGGCAGGAATGACTGCACAATAATACTTATTTCTGAATACGTGATGTTCTGTATCATTTTGACACGCTGCACTTCTTTCTACTTCCGACAGTCACGGAAACATGCCGGATGTTTGCCACTGCAATTGACCCCGTTTCAACTGTGCAGTCCAGATAAAAGTGATCCTGACGCAGCTCAATTAAGCTTACCCTAGCAAGATGTGCAGCATGATAGCAAGATATTTCTGACACTGAAAACAGCACAGTAGGATGGGTATATGCCATACCCACAATGCAAATATTCTTTGATGGATGGCTTCTTAATAAAAAAATAAAATAAATATCTTCTCAAGCTGCTACTTGCCACAGAGGTCTGACAGGAGCCTGTCAGTTTAATATACTGTAGTAGAAGGATCTGTGAGGATGGTGGGTCCTCAGCAGATTTTTTGCCAACTGCAGTGTTCCCAGGTGGTCACCCTCCCAGGTACCGACCATGCCCAAAGCTGCTTAACTTCGGTGATCGGACGAGAACCGGTGTTTTCAGCTTGGTACTGCCGTCGACTCGGGCTTGTTGAAAGTTAAAATTAGTATCCGGGTGGGTACCAATTTTTCATTACACGTCATAACCTGATGGACTGCTATTATTCTTTGGGTGGAGAGAGCTCAGAAATAATTTCCTCGTCAGTGACTTTGAGAAGTCCCCATTAGGAGTTCACACCCTGAGAAGAATTCAATGATTTGTGAGGTGTCACAGTGAGTCACTCCACAATTTGCTGTAACCTTAAGGAGCAGTTGTGTTGAGAACATGCAATCTTGACAAGCAAGTCGCCAGATAGTCACTTGACAGATTCCAATGAAGCCGCAAGACCCTCCATACCTTTACTAATAAAAAGGGACATGTCCCCCAATTACCCTAGAATGATCAGGTATTGCGAGACAACAGAGACAGCCGAATGTGATGAATTGGAGCTTGTGCTGAGCCCTCTGGGAGCAGTGGTTAAATCTTCTGAAACTTTTAATTTCATGATTATTTTGTGGTTCAGTGCCCATGGTCTCTACCCATCATGGAGTCCAACATGGGAATGCCCAATCGTGCACCAGGGCTTCATGATTATTTTGTGGTTCAGTGCCCATGGTCTCTACCCATCATGGAGTCCAACAAGGGAATGCCCAATCGTGCACCAGGGCTGCACTGGCACTATAGCCACACAGCCAGTGAATCCTCACAAATAAAAGGAAAAATAAATGAGTAACTCACCCAAGTCCTCACAAAATGAGAGGAAAAACGTGAGGAACTGAACTGTAATCAATAAATAAAGATAACAAAGGAAAAAAATGTGTAGGGAAACTATTAAATCTGATCACTGGGCTGTACAGATGTGGGCAAGGCACTCACCATACTGCATGATTGGCCCTAGCAGCAGCAGCCGATTGATCCTGGATGGGACCCCATGGTCATGAGCTGAGGTGAGCAGATGAGGACCCCCCCCCCCCTAAACAACTACAAGGATTCTGCTTCCCAGGTGCATGGGTCACCATACATGGAAAATGCACAGGCAAGTATTTAAGATCCTGTGAAGGTACCCAAACCAGGGGAACACAATGTGGCTAAATGGCCAGGTTACAAAGACTCCAAAGGCTCGGAGGTTGGTGGGAGGGGACCCACTGAAACAGTTGTTGGAAGACAGATGGTAGCCTCCCATAAAGGCATCCAGCATGTTCTTTAATGTGCACAGGATATGACTCTCCCACACATTGGGCCATGACTTAATGTCCCATCTGACAGACGGTGGCCTTTTAAAACCCATTGATGCCCCCTACTGTGGGCAGGGTGGGGAGTTTTGCAGAGTAAATCTCAATGCTGACCCAACTTGGACTCAAACTTGGGAACTGCAGATTACGAGTCTGGTGCACTACCGACTGTGCCCCACAGACAGGAGCTTGCATCAAGGGAAACCAGCCTGTGCAAGTTTCCAGAGTGTAATGGAAGGAGAAATTCCTCCCTACTTGCTAGGTCTACACAGCATCATTGGGTACGTTTAGAGTTGTAAAATTGGATTTTTTTTAGTTAGAAATTGAAGTGTGGCTTCTCAACATTAAAACACTTGGTTGTTAGAATGGACTTTTCTTGTAAATCAATCAGCCATTTACAAAGACCTTATTATCATTCTTATAAGTTTGGTATAGCTCTGGGTGGCTGCAAAAGTCAATTGAGGATGGCATTTAAAAATTGGCAGTCTACAATTTGGACCTAATGACAAGAGTAACTTTACCATTTTTTAAACCATTAAGAATAAATATTACTGGAACAAGGTAGCATGCTAAATACCTGGATTTTATCCCCTTTGCAAATTCAATACATGGAATATTAGTAGTATGCTCTTCAGTCGTACAACAGTGTCAAAAATATGAATCTATCATACCCATAAGTTTAATAGTTACTGCTCTTCACCTACAAGGAAGTTTGCCAACTGCCACTATTACTGGCATACTCAGAGAGTTCTAATGGGACAAGATGTATTAACATGCCAGAGTCTTTGATTTTCAGAAACTCCTTCGAAGTTTGTCAATTATCACCATCACTAGCATATCCAGAGTTATAATGGAAATTAACATGCTTAAGTATCATATCCAATTTTCAGGGACTGCCTTAGAAAACATATTATTCAAATCCTCAAGAGGAGAGTTATCTCCCACAACTCAGGTTGCTACTGATACCATAATATTATGTGGCTAAGATAACGAAGGTTGATCATTCCAGGGAGCATAGGATGAACATCAAATGGTTCACACTGAAAGCTATTTAATAATCTCAAGATTCCAGTCAGAAAAATGGATTAGAGGTTTGGTCGTGTGCAAATGATTAAATTTCCTTAAAAATCAATCTGTAAAAAGTTTAATGTTAAATTTAATGAAAAAACCCATTTTAGTTATTTATTACATAGTAAAAATTTTACATTCATTGTAGAGGATCAAAAAGCTTTTTAGTAGTAACAAATTCATGTATTAAAATATACAATTATTGCCCTTCACGAGTATCAATCATTAACATGAGTATAAATCAGTGATAACAAACAGTAATAAAATACTTCCAATTATTTCTTGTTAATTCTGTTAGTAAAAAATTATATTTTAATTGACTTACTTATCTTTTAACAAAAATAACTACAAGAAATTAAACGCTAATTTTTGTACTAAGAATGAGTATCTCGTATTGCACAAACCAGCTGGCATAAATAATCAGTTGACAATATTCTGTATTTTCTTATGCTTTCTTAGGTTTCCGTAAAAATAAGTCCTTGAAGTTCAACTTCTGGCGAACCACCATGACAGTAGTTGCGGTGTTGCCAGTAAAAAGCACTAAAAATATTGCTGCTGAAGCAAGTACCTGTATTAAAGAAAGCAAAATAAGAATAAAAATATTTCTGTATTAATAATAAAAAAATTGTGAAATCTCTATACACTGAATTTAATTTTGAATGATTTAATAATGACAGATGTTAGATGAAGCATAAAAGGACTTTTTGAATCTTGGGTACACCATGAATCTTGTCCTGCACAATTTTTTTTCTCATAGCTTTATTTTGGGTAATTTACATTGACAGAATCTTTGTGGCAATCTTTTGCTTATTTTCTCTTTTTGTTTTCCATACTTTTTCGATTTAAGGTAGAGGTGGGGTCAAAAAAAAACATTGGAAAGGACAAAAAGTAGCTGCAGAACATAAAAAAAATAAAATATGCAGAAGGGCATTATCAAAGTGATATTGCTTATCATTCAGCAAACATCTGGTTTCGTTTTGAAACTTTTAGTGTGCACATGTTAGGCTATACAGATAGATATTTATATTGCATTCACAAAGTACCAAAGTGTATTTTGCATTTTGTTAATGAAATATAGTTTTTGAAGGATAAACAAGTGTTTGCTAAATATTTATTGCATATTATCAAGCTGAACTGGAAATTCTGAACTTTTTGTAAAACATACTGCTCACAAAAATTAGGGGATATTTCAAAATGAATATGAAACGATAAAAATATCCCCTAATTTTTGTGAGCAGTAAATTTCATTGACTCTGATAGTGTTTCAGATCAGTTGCAACTTTTCTCAGATTCAGGAGGGTGAAATCGATTCCACTACTTCTAGAATTATTTACACTGTTCCTCAAATATATATTACAACTACAAAGTATTATTATTTGAGTTGTTGTACTTTGTAGTTGTAGTACTACAACTACAAAGAATTATTATTTGAAACTAGACTAAAAATTAGGGTTGGGTTGTTTTACCTCTGAGTGGCCCTTTTTTTGCACACAATGGGCTAAATGGCCAGGCCACATGGACCCCGAAGGTTTAGAGAAGGTTGGGGGAGGAGACCCACTAGAACAACTGCTGGGAGACAGATGGTAGCCTCCTGTCAAGGCCATCCAGTGTGTTCTTTAATGTACATAGGGTATGGCTCTCCTGCACACAGCTTAATCCCCATCTGAGTCTTTTCAAGCCCATCAGTGTCCCCTACTGACCATGGGTAAGGTGGGGAGTTTTGAGGAGATAAATCTCAACACTGACCCAGGCAGGACTCGAACCTGGGAACTGTAGATTACAAGCTTGGTGCGCTACTGACTGAGCTGCTCCTCACCAAAAATTAAATCATTAGACATATGCAACTTAAAATGGTAACTACTTTAGAGGATATCTGATTATAACATTATAACAAAAAAATTTTAAATGATAGGACTAAGTTTGGAATTATTTTTCATCAAACTGAAGTAATTTGATAACTAGAAATCAGAATTTGTAATTTTTAAGTCCTTGGCGTTTCATGAAGTTCAACTTTTCTGTAGTAGTCAGTATATAATACAAATTGATCTGGGTTCAATCTCAATGGTTAAAATAAACTATATTTGCTTTGAAACATTTTTAATTTCTTCACAGTTCTTTATCCAGTTTTAATTACATATTTTTTAATTTTTATTTAAATTATCTTTTTTTAAAGCAAACTTAATTTTATAACACTACTACCTTAATATCAGGGGGAAAAAATAGACATTTTACATTGCTTGCAAAATGACCAAATAATTTCGAAAAAATAAATAAAATATTTAAACAATGAGGGAAATATTATGAATTATATGTATATATTGAAATAATAAAATACTTAAAAAAATAGGCAAAATATTTTTTCCTAAATTTAAAATAAAAAAAAAATACAAAACTTATTTTTCTTAAATTTTCACAAATTTTTTAACCCCAATTAAATGTTCTTTCATTTGGTATATAACATGATCTATATCTATTTAAAAAAATTCTAAAGTTGACTTGTTTATTTGACTGGTTACAGCTGGTGAAAAGTCCAGAATTTCTCATAGCACTGAGGGAAAAAAATCTTGATTTTTTTTTTAAGTAAAGATATATTTTTCTATTATTCAAAATAAGTAGCCTTTCTATTCATATGCAGTATAGTTATTTTTAACTATTGTTTTTTTTTTAAATAAATTTTTATTTATGTTGCCAGATGCATATTTTTACTACATGCATCTATAAAGAATCCCATTAAATTAAATCTAGCACTTTTTTGTCAAATATTTTATTTTCATAAAATCCAGAATTAATTGCTGATTAATTTGGCATACAACATGCCATAATTCCTTTCATCAGTTATTTGGCAAAAAAAGTTCTCAAGTTTTTATTTTTTTGACTGAATACTGTTGAAAAAGCCTGGCCACAACATACAATTCAGTTTTTCAAATCTAGCATGATAAGGGTTAATGCCAATTATTCATTTGTTTCATGAATGAACAATGCAAACTTGATTTAGACCTAATTATTTAGCATTTGCACCTATATAACCTGGTTTGCAAAGTCTATTAGAAAGCTAAAGCTTTTTATTTGCAAGTCAAAACAACTGTCCACCTCCATTCTGTACATTGATTTCAGTTTCAGAATATATGCTGCACTATACACACAGCAGAGTGTAGATAAATATTTTATGAGAAGTATACTAATTTTCTGAAGATAAAAAATCTGGAGAACTCTGTCTAATATCTTTGGATATGCACAAAATTTTTCGTGTTTGCTTGTGATCAGAGGGTGGGGGGGTTGTCTGTTTCATTAACCATTTCTATATCAGGCTGGAGTTAACAATTCCCTTATAAGGAGACAGAGAACATTATTAAGTTGTTTAAGAAGTAGCTGCAAGACTAATTACAACAAATAAAATGTGATTAGATACTCTTTGTAAGTGAATTATTTGAGTTCATTAGCTCCATTGTCTAATACAACCAATATGTTGACAAATGAAACTGGAAAGTTAAACTGCCTTTATATATACTTGTGATAGGAACTGATTGTTAAAATTAAAATTCGAACTTGAAACATGGAAATGAAAAATGTGCATGAAATGCAAGAGTCACTGAAAATACTTGTGATGTCAATCAATGTGAAACACCACCACATGTATATGACATGTCTAAACATTAGGATATAATAAAACAAGTTCTTCGTCGTTGAGCAATAAAAATTTAAGCAAAACCTTAAAAAAATAATTCCTGAATCCCATTATTATTTATATAATATGAATTTTATTTATATTTTTATATATTACCAATTTTTATTTAAAAAACACTGCTGAAAACTTTTTGATACACAAATGATTTGAAGGATAAACTTTAAAAATTTTATTGCTCAATGATAGAGAACTTGTTATTAGATCCAAATTTTAAGGAAGACCTTTAAAATTAAGTGATAAACTTTCTGTGGCTGCTTTAAAATTAGAATGCAATTTGAGGAGGTTGAGGTCTTGGATTTTCTGGTACAAATACCAAAGTAACAATCAAAGTAGGATTGTGTTCATTTAAGAATTGCAGTCCAAATGAAAAATTTCAAAATACAGGAATTATAACTAATTCAGAACAATGGAAGTGACCAATGGGTAGCTATAGATCATATTGGACAGAATATGTAATGTTTTAGGCTGTGGAATCAATTTCGTGCACATAGTACAACTGTCTGATGAAAATAAAGAAAACGTTAAGCTTATGCTAAAGATCTACACAAATCTTTTATCTAGAAGATCAAGAACCTCAACTACTTAAGAAATCTGCTTGTGTCTTATGGTAGCCATGGTGAGCTCTTTGTTTCCATCATCAGACAACTTCATGTAAGACTTTATGCGCAATGACTTGTAATTCATGTACCCTTTAATAGATAACACCAGTAAGCTTATTTCATCTTTGTCAAAAACATGCAACAAGCATTACACACTCTTCACAAATGAATAGAAATTCTCTGCATAATTGTACTTAAGATGTATTCCAATCTGTGATGAAGTGAAAACTAAATAAACTTAACATAAAGAAAGAAAACTGCAGTGTTGGGAATAATTTGTTAGGTGAATATATACACCACTGTGTTCCCAAATAAATATACAATTGGTCTTGTGCAGTCTAATTTTGAATCCATATTTAAGGCCCTATGCTGTGCAACTTTCACTGGCTATCTTCTCATGAATCTTACTAATGACTTGTAATCACCAAATACACCAGGAGATAATGGTCTCCCAATATTTGGAGACACCCACCTAAAATTCAACAGATCATATTTCATATGCATTAAGGAAATGCTTAACATTTCGCCACTTCAGAATGCTCAAGGCAGCTTTGGAAGACAATTTTGTTTGCATTGGGCATTAATGCTCCAAGATTGTAAAGCTTGTCTGGCTCTAAGAGAAATTATGTTGCATACTGAGAATAATTTTGTATCTCAATATTGCAACTTTTTCAGGAGGGGTTACCTCTAGTTATACTTTAGTTTTCTATTTTGACATTTTTACACCAGTGTTTTTCCTTTTGTCCAAATTGCAAATATCTTGAATCTGTTTCCAACAATTTATGAGTTATTAGGATTTTCACTGTTGTTACTTTAAGACAAGGTGAATAAAAATGACTCAGTTTAGCTGTAAAAATCAATATTAAGTTACCTCTTTTAGAGATAAATTTAAATAATTAATATGGATCCAATAATGACAAATACATTACCTGCCACTCTACACATTCTGGTAACATACCCAGCATGAAAAGGGAGTATGAATTGAAGAGTTGCCAGGCCTAAAGAATGAGATGAAAATGACAGACACGAATAAGAATATTATATAGGAAGAAAAGCAATATAAATAAAATAAACACTCATAAAACAGAGGATATCAATAAGTGGATCATCAAATATATTAATTTCCTATATATATACAGGGTGTCTCAAAAATATAGGTGCAAACTTTTAGGGGAGGTAGATAACATCTAAAGGAATGAGAAATGCATAGGAACCCATAACTGGAAACGTCACCGTAAGTCAATAGGTGGAGCTGTTCATCAGTGTGCTAGAGGGGAAATTTCAGATTTCCTCATTCGCAGTAGTCGGCTTATGAAGAGCATGCAAAGGTATTCGAACAGGGAGCTGGCAGACATGCACTTAGTGTATGGAATAGCTGAGGGCAATGGATGAGCTGCTCAACGAATGTATCAAGAACGCTTCCCACACAGACATGTACCGGGCCACCGTTTGTTTGCACGTGCGCATCAAAATTTGTGCGATTATGGGTCAAACTTCGAGCATCTGCTGTAACATTATGAAATGTATCGTCTAGTATGCCATTTGTAATAATTATGTCCAATAAATGTTTTCCCATTAATCACTGTCTTGTGTCCTTTCAGATCTTTATACCTCTGCTACCACTTTCCCATGACGTTTCTGGTTATGGGTTCCTATGCAATTCTCATTCGTTTAGATGTTATCTACCTCCCCTAAAAGTTTGTACCTATATTTTTGAGACACCCTGTATATTCATTATATTTTTATAAAAAAAAAAATCATAAGTTGTCTCTTGCAGTTCAATTGAAAATTTATTTCAAACTTTAATGGTACATTAATAAGAAATATTGCACGGTAAGCAGTCAAAGTTGACACCCTTATCACCATTCATCTACCATTTGCCAGTCTAATTTTGAAAAACTGAATGGTAGTTTATTTTAAAAGCAGTTCACTGTCTGGAAAATATCAATGATCTATGCTACAAATGTTTACATTTAACAAAACTTCAATTTTTCTCTCCTCTTGAAATGTCGACCATGGCTGAGTATCAAAATGTAATCAAGTTTGAAAATGTAATATTTTTTTTTTGTTTATTAGTCAGTTACCAATAACATGTAATACTCTTTTAAATGGAAATGCCTCATTATTGATAAGTGGTTGATCACATTTTAAAAGACTTGAACATAACTCCTCCATAACAATAAAAATAATTTGAAAATATTTTCTGGTCATACACATCATCTTTTGATTTATTTATACCAGGGAGAATTTCAAGGCTGTCAAAACTCATGCGAAAAGAGAAGCAACATGCGAAAAAAAACATGCGAAAAGAGAAGCAACAGAAACTGGACACTCTGGCCATTTTTAATAATAATGAAGGAAAAATGTCAAAGTACTTTTGCATAAATATAAAACATGATACAATTGTCAGCATGTTATTTGCTACATTATTCAAAACATACCATAAAATGCATTTTATTATTTATGTCTTTGTTTACTACTTTATTTCTCATAAATTAAAATCCAGCACAGCAATTTTATTTAAATTTTCTGGCATATCTTTTAAAATTTTTTCTAATTCTTTAAACTACTTGAATACAGTAGAATTTTACTAATTCAACATTTATGGATCCAAACACATACCAGTTTATGACCAACCAATAAAATGTATATAAGGAATTAACAAAAATAATATTTAAATAGCACATTATTAAATATATATCTCCACAAATACACTGCTGGCCATTAAACAAGTGCAACACCAGGAAAGACAAGAGATATCAAAGCCATATTTAGTGAATACATAGCTTATGATTACAAATACAGTTATCACATTAAAAATCAGTTAAACTTGTGGAACACAAAGAAATCAGTAACTTGTGTAGCCACCATGAGCAGTAATAACTGCTGTTACAACATGGTCCAGCATTGAGAGGATGAGATGTCGGATGTGTTTTTGGGGAATGTCATTCCATGCAGTTTCGATATGTAGCCAAAGTTCATCTGTTGTAGCAGTTGCTGGTGTCTGGTGTGCTAATCATTGTGAGATCATGGACCACACATGTTCAATTGGAGACAAATCCAGTGAAAGTGCAGGCCAAGGCAAAAGTGTCAGATGGTGGTTATCCAGGAATTGTTGGATGATGCATGCCACATGTGGTCAGGCATTGTCCTGTTGGTAAATGGCACCAGAGAGCCCCTGAAGATAAGGTATGACCACAGGCTCCAACACCTCAGTGATGTAACAATGGCTGTTCAAAATACCAGTAATGCGTACAAAGCACATGCAGGAGTGGAGTCCAATGGCATCCTATACCATAACACCAGGGGCTGGACCTATATGGCGCTGCATCATGCATGTCTCACTGAGCCTGTTGGCGTGGTACCACCAGATATGGATTTGTCCATCATGGTGCTGCATACTGAAGCGGGATTCATCAGAAAAGATGATGTGATGCCATTTGCACATCCATGTGCAATGTTCTTGGCACCAGTTGCATATGCCTGTGTTGTAGAATCAATGGTAGGCAAAGCAATGACTGCCTAACAAAGATGCCCCAATGTTGCAGACAACGTCGAACTATACGTGAACACACCCTAACTGTTGAGCTAAGATGTTTGATGTGGCTGTATGATCATTCATAGCCATATGCACGAGATGTCTGTCCTCTCGTTTGTTTGTGTGACAGGGCAGTTGAGATCCCTCACATCAGTGAGTTCGTTCCTCCTCTACCCACTGATGCCATATTCTCATTTCTGTGGCAGAATTCCACCCAACATGAGCACTGATGTCTCGGTATGATAATCCACCTTCCTGTAATCCCACAATTCTCCCTCGATTAAAGTTGGAAACCTAGTCGTATGGATGCTGTATTCTTCGATGGAGCATACTTGATCCTTTAGTGCACAAGAATTGCGAGCAAACACAATTCCAGTGCTTTACATTGCTCTTTGCAATCTCCTCTTATACCACTTCCAGGGTATAAGAGATTTTTTGTATCCAGGGGGCATTCTGTCACACACAATGTGTGTATGTGCTGCACTTTGAATCATTTACATGTTCTCCCATGGGTTACCCATCTTGCATATTTCGGAACAATCTGATGAGTTATTCCTGGTGTTGCACTCTTAATGGCCAGCAGTGTACATGACAGAACATGTAACCAGATCAAGCAACTTTGTGTACAGGAAAAGGCAGTGATTAAAAGAAGGTGCAGTGGTCATACAGCAGATGATTTACTCTTTGTAGAAGCATGTTCTTATTGTGAAATATTTTTAACAGGCTTGTGCAATGTTAATTTTGAATGAAACTGAGCACTAGAATGCCTAGAAAAGCTCTTAATGAGTTGGTTAAGAATTTTTTACTTCTGAATGGCACTTTTGTGCCCACAATGGGCTTAATATTCAGGTCACAATGACTTCAATAACTGGGTTCAGTAAGGGTCTCGTGGAACATCTATGACCTGTTGTAAGGCTCCTGGTCATTTGAGTGCATTCAGCCTTGCTCTTCTAGGCCAGAAACTTGGGGGAATAAGAGAATGACGAAGAGATGGTGGAAAATGATTCCCCCAGAGTGTTGGCAATTGATTTGGAATCAGCAATTGTCTATCCATTGTGCTCCAGGATTGATAATGAGTAGAAGACATAGTTTTCACCCATGACCTGTGGTGCAATCTGGATTCCACCATGGTTTCAGAAAATGTGAAAACCATGTCAAAGTTTGAGGAATTGTGGATGCAGCTGCATATATGACACAGTCTGTTATCTCCACTACTGCTACATTGATTGGCTCCTGGCTGACAGAGTGGTGGTCAAACTCAGAAAGAAGTTCGAATCCACTCCAGTTAGCCCGATCAACCCTCCAACATGATAAACACGAAGGGTCACAAGGCCCCCCCATATGGGAGATGGTACATACCATGGGGAGGTGATCGCTTCTGTAAGGGTTGTCCTCAACATTCCACGTAAAGAGAGGAAGGATCAAGGAGGAGCAGATGGTGAGGTCAATGGCAGTAAATGTGCAGGTTGAGGAGTGAAAGTATTCGATCAATGCCAACAAGAGGGCTTGACACGAGTCCCCATCTTCTTCATTGTCTTTGTCATCTCTGCTGTCGTTTGTCTGTGTCCCCAAGATTCCTGATCATCCATTCAATAGGTGATCAGGCAATTGGGGACTTGTCCCCATTTCTTTTTATTAATAAAGGTTTTGAAAGTCTTGCAGGTTCACTGAAATCCATCAAGTGCCTGCAATTTGGTGACTTGCAAGTTGAGACTGCTTGTTCAAAACATTTGGAATTGCTCCTTAAGGTCTTAAAGTTACAGAGATCAGTGGGGTGGCCATCATGGTCACACTCCACAAAACTTTGAAATCCTCTGGGGGTGTGATCTCTGGGTGAGGCTTCTCAAAGTCACCAAGGAGGAAATTTTTTCCTGAAAGGATTTCCTCCTTGGTGACTTTGACCTGAACAAGGGGGCACCCATTTGGGTGCCAGGGCTAAGCAGCCACTATACCCACACAGACAGTGTTAGGTTGTTTTACCTCTGAGTGGCAATTTTTGGCACACCATAGGCTAAATGGCCAGGTCACATGGACCCCGAAGGCTCAGAGAAAGTTGGGGGAGGGGACCCACTGGAACAGCTGTTGGGAGACAGATAGTAGCCTCCCTTCAAGGCCACCCAGCATGTTCTTTAATGTGCACAGGGTATGGCTCTCCTGCACACGGGGCCACGGCTTAATGTTCTATCTGATGGATGGCAGCCTTTCCAAGCCCATCAGTGTCCCCTACCGACAGTGGGCAGGGCAGCCACACAGACAGTGAGCCAAACCCTCACAAATAAATAAAATGAAAAGAGAAGTGTGAGGAAATAAACTATTCTTACAAAGAAAACTAAGTGAAAAATTAACAAAATTGTGAAGAACCTAACTGGTCTCACAAAATAAGGACAATTACAAAAGGAAAATAAGGCATGGGGTTGGGTTGTTTTACCTCTGAGCGGCACTTTTTTGCACACCATGGGCTAAATGGCCAGGTCACATGGACCCCGAAGGCTCAGAGAAGGTTGGGGGAGGGGACCCACTGTTGGGAGACTGATGGTAGCCTCCCGTCAAGGCCATCCAGCGTGTTCTTTAATGTGCACAGGGTATGGCTCTCCCACACATGGGGCCACGGCTTAACGTCCCATCCGACGGACGGCGGCCTTTCCAAGCCCATCGGTGTCCCCTACTGATCGTGGGCAGGACGGGGAATTTTGCGGAGATAAATCTCAATGCTGACCCAGCTGGGACTCGAACCTGGGAACTACAGATTACGAGCCTGGCGCGCTACCGATTGAGCCACCCCCGCCCCCAAGGCATGGGGAAATTTGCAAATCTGCACACAGATATGGGCAAGGAACTCACCATTCTGCATAGTTGACTCCAGCAGGTCCAGCCTCTAGCCAATTGGGCCTGGGGGGGGGAACCCCAATAGCTCCTGTTTACAGGAAGCAGAGGCCAAAGCAGTGTATAGCAGCGGCCCCAGAATTCGCTGCCCAGCCCCATGACGATCAGGCTTCCCAATGGCAAGACGGCCAAGGTGAACCCCCATCAATCATGAGCTGAGGAGAGAAGATGGGGGACCCCCTGAGCAACTACCATGATCTTCCTTTCCTGGGACATGGGTCTCTGTACACGGCAAACATGTGGGTAAGTGTTTGGGACCCTGTGTTGGTCCACCCATTCACTTTTACTTGTTCTTAACCAGTTTTACTTTATTTACATTATATTTATCACTTTCGGAATTACTTCATTTTTTGGACATTGCAATTCTTGTTTCTGAGTTCAAAGAGTTGCGCATGCGCAACCCCGACCTTTTAATTGCCAGCCACTAATGTGCGCGTTTAGGACACGACCCCTCTTGCGTCATAGCTAGTGTGATCTTCAGAATATGTAAATGTTTTCCTGGTGTGCAACAGACACATGCTGGACTGTACACAGCATGTTATAACTAAGTAATGCTAGGTCACAGAGTTAGAGGTAGAAATGTAGTCAGAATTGACAGTTAGTGGAGAGAGTGCTGTCAATGAGTTAGAATGTGTATTATTAGTGGAGATGTAGTACTCTAATGGAGAGAGATGTAGTAGAGATTTAGACAGATGTGAGTTGCTAGTACTCCAATTTTTGTATTCATCAAAGGAGTTTGGTGAGTTTTTGAATTTTTTTGGAAATAAACTTTGTTTTAGAAACTTTTGAATTTTTGATATTTTCTCTTGAGCAATGTATATTGATTCTTTTATTAGATTTAAACCTTAATTAAACTTGACAATCCTTTTTGAATTCTAACTCGATGAGTAACGCTAGAGAAATACCTAATGAACCCTATTTGAACTTTATTTGGCAAGTTAAAATTGCCTGGTGCCCAACAAAGCTATCCAGAATTTTGAATAAATTTGGATCAAACAAAAGGTCCAACTTGAAAAGTTAAAAATCTTTGGAGCATTACAACCCAAGCCAGCGGACCCTTCACAGGGTGATCCCCTCATCATGGAGAGGAGTTTGCACCAAGGGGAGAGTTTACACCCATTTTTCGAAGGAGGTTAAATTTGTCTCTATGCCTTTTTATAATTTTATTCAAATTTGGAACTGGGCTGAAAACAATATAATTTTTTTGGGGCTCTGAGTAATTTGTGGATTGATTCATACAGGACAGGAACATAATATATGGATCTGGCAAAGTTTGCCTGCTCGGAGTTGCCTCACCAGGAGGAGAACCGAATCTACCCTGTTATCTCCATACTTATTGATTAGCTTTTCTAGTTTGAAGTTGGATTTGTTGCTTTTTGGTGGTAGCATGGGATTCAGCAATGGATTGAATGTTTTGAATTTCTTTTTTAAGCATAAACTTGTTTGATGATATGGATGAGAGAATGGATAGCTGCAAATTTTGTATGCCCATGGGGGCATGAGTCCACACATATGTTGGAGGGTACATAGGTAGGCTTTCAGTATATTGATGTCATCAAGGTTCCTGCCATCATCTTTTTGGATAAAAACATTTAAATAGGGAATGACATTGCTGCTTTCCTCTTCCTTTGTGAAATGTATTGTAGAATAAATGCTGTTGGCTCTATTAATAAAGCAGTTTAATTGCTCACTGCTACCATTCCAAATTAAAAATATATCATTAACGTAGCAACACCAGAAGATGTGTAAAATTGTGTAAAAATGTAAAATGTGTAAAATTGTAAAAATGTGCTGTCGAGTTGAATAATTTTGTTTTGAGGTCTTGAAGGTCTGTCTTAAGACAGGATGGTGAAAAGAGGTGAACCATAACCCCCTGATTCTTGCTTGTAGATTTTTTTGATGAATTGGAAATAATTATTTTCAGTGACCAGTTTTAGTGCTTCACAAATGGCATTGATTTGCAGATGGGAAAATTTTGTGCTTCAATGATTTTTGCCTAACATACACTACATTAGTATATCCTTGCTCATAAAAGCTAAGTTTGTTCCTAAAAACTTTTTAACAAGAAAATAATTTGAAGGATAAACTTCAATATTTCATTGCTTAATGGCAGAGAACTTTAAGTTATTTTAATTTTAAAATAATATTTACTTTTTCCATTTGATGCACATTAAGCTGTAAAAATAGAATATCTTACAAGATCTGATTGCCATTCCTTAGTTGTAATATCCAGGATTACAATTTTGTCTCTTCACTTTATCCTATGTTGAAGCAATCCTGATTTCAGCTCACAAATTTGATCCTCTCTGTTACCAACTAATTTTTTTTCCATAAATTTTTGAAGTCTTCCTTAAAATTAATCAAAACTTTTCTTTTTAAAACAGAGGATTTTGGAAACAATTACCAAGCAACTGCTTCTTCCTCCCTCCCTCATTTTACTCTTATCTTTCCTGGTTTAAACTTATTACAGTATTTTTTAGAGTAGATATATTTTCATCATTCATTATAAAATTTTCTGAAAGTGAAACTAAAACCACTGAGTTCTTTACTTCTGGGAACATACCATATTCAACTGCAGTATGCACAAGGTGCACGGGTTGTGTGCAATGTTGTCCTGCCTGCAGTAAACAAATGCCAGACAACATCTGTTTTTCCTGGGCTAGTATTACATATATTTCCATGGATTTATTATATATATACACACCCAATTCTGTTTTTATGCAGATTTTTTTTTCTACGTGTTTTTGATTTAACACGATTTAGAAAAAAATTCCAATTCTCTTTTTACACAATTTACTTTGATCTAACACGGTTCAAACAGTGCCTTTTTAAAAATTTCCATTTGAATTCAATTCTGAAAAAATATTCCTATTCAAGAAAAAATTCCAAGAAATTACATTTATAACAAAGATGTCGCTTTTATGGTCACATTTTTTGAAGTAGTTTTAACTTTAAAAATGCACTACAGATACACATTTTGTGCACTAAAATCCCCAAAATAAAAACTACACTAACATAACTACACAACGAGTATTCTCTATTTTATTCTCTGTTTTATGGAAAAATTATACAAAACCTACTTCATCAGGAATAAAGTGGCAACATTGAATTCCGGGAATTCCCCTCAATTTCATCTTCAATACATACGTTAGTCTTGGTCTCTCATTTCGTGTTTAAAGTTAGAAATGTTTAGATGTTTATTAGAAGAAATAAAAAAAACCTCACTTTAGGTTATTTCTTATTTTTTTAATTATTTCTCGGTTTTCCAAATAAAAGAATTTGATCTTTTATCATTTCCTGAGAATAAATGAGGTTTTAGATATGGAAGAAAAGTTTTTTGACTTGGAAATCAGTTCTCTTACTATCGAGAGGAAGTGGTGGTAGGGGCAATGATGATGAAATTTCATCAAAGTTTTTTTTTTAGCATTTTTAATGAGAATAAAATACACAAAAAATAAATACCCCCTCAAGTAGCTGCATACCACAGAGGTCTGACAGGATCCTGTCAGTTTAATATGCATATTGTACTTTAATTATTTAAGGGAGAAAACAATTAAATTTTATAATGATATTCAAAATGTTTCAAAAAACCCCAAAAAGTATACTTACATAACCAATTGTTAGGAATGGCAATAAAAATGTTAAACCTCTCCACATCCAAGAATGAAAGCCATCTGTAAAACATTATATATTAAAATATATACTAATTCTAAAATATATTTAATCTTGAATTAATTTTAGCTATGATTAGTTGGTTGTTTGGGATTTTATAATGTACTATGATTTAGATATTATTTAAGCTAAAATATTTTGAAAATATATATCTATGAGTTTCGATTTCTCAATTTATTATAATTCAGCTAAAATCATGTTTCAGTTTACACTACATAACTAGTCTTAAACTTTCCAAACCCCATATTTACTATAAAGGTGAGTCAATATATATGATTCACCTCTATAATAAAATGCAACCTATTTTAAATAGCAATTAGTATAGTCAAAAAGTTCTTGGGCATGCATATTTAACAATAACTACCTAAACACAGCCACTCTCAAAGTAATCTCTTTGAGTGTAATGCACTTTCTGTACAATTGTTGGAAACAGTTCTGGGATTGCCCTGGCTGGATAATGCACAAGTATCTTTAGCTGCAGCAACAACCTCTTGTTTAATATTGAAATGATGGACATTGTTTCACCTTTGAGAAAAGAAATCTCTGAAAGACATCAGATGGGAATCCTCTCCTTAAACCTAACACATAATTTCCAATGTTTCAGAAGCAAACATGCCTAAATGGTGACGAAATTTGATGTTTGTGTGATGTTCCAACTTTGACATTTTTCACTTTCAGAAATTATTATAAGATTTATTGTACTTCAAATGCACAGAGCAATGCAACACACTTACTGAATGAACAAACTTCTGTCTGCATATATATACAGGTTGAAACTTGCAAAGTGACAACAGCTAATTGTACTGCATTTATTGACAGTAGCCAGGGCCAGATCTAGGGGGTTGGGCACAAAGAGTCATGCCCCCCTAAAAATGCTAATAAGGGTAATGGAGGCCAAAAATTGTTTAACTTGTGCATATTTTAATCATTTTAAAAAAAATTTTAAACCCCTAAAGCAAAGGGGAAAATGTTGCACTGAAATGGATTTTTTCTAGATCAGTATGGACAATTTGACTATACTGTGTTTGGCAATAGGCAGTGAATGTATATTACCTACATTTTTACTCACAAAAATTAAAACTAAAAAATGCAACTAACATTGATACATATACACCAAAGAGCAAAGGGGCAGGGGTGGCACAGTCAGTAGTGCGCCAGGCTCGTAATCTGTAGTTCCCAGGTGCGAGTCCCAGCTAGGTCAGTGTTGAGATTTACCTCCGCAAAACTCCCCCGCCCTGCTCATGGTCAGTAGGGAACACTGATGGGCCTGGAAAGGCCACCGTCCGTCGGATGGGACGTTAAGCCATGGCCCCATGTGCAGGAGAGCCATACCCTGTGCACGTTAAAGAACACACTGGATGGCCTTGACGGGAGGCTACCATCTGTCTCCCAACAGCTGCTCCAGTGGGTCCCCTCCAGAACCGTCTCTGAGTCTTCGGGGTCCTTGAGACCTGGCCATTTAGCCCATGGTGTGCAAAAAAAAGTGCCGCTCAGAGGTAAAACAACCCAACCGAAGAGCAAAACATTATGACCACCTGCCTAATATGATGTGGTCCTCCACTTGCTGCCAAAACAGCTCTTACCCAGCGAGGCATGGATGCTACAAGTTTTCTAAAGGTGTCTTGTGGTATCTGGTACCAACATGTTACCAGCAGATCCTTTAACTCTTGTAACTTACCTGGTTAACTGATGCAGATTGGATATGCTGTTTAGACATTAGCCATTGGGCCACAGAAGCTCGATTGATATCTGGGGAATTTGGAGGCCATGGAAATACCTGGAAGTCTTCATATTTCATGAACTATTCTCGAACAATTTGGGCAGTGTGGCATAGTGCATTATCTTGCGGAAAGAAGGCACTACTAGAGGGGAATACCGTTGCCATGAAATGATGTACCTGGTCTGCAATGATGTTTAGGTAGGTGGTAGATGTCATAGTTTTCTGCACATTAATGACTAGACCCAGGGTTTCCCAGCAGAACATTGCACAAAGCATTATACTTTCTCCATCGGCTTGTTTTCCTCCCATGGTGCATCCTGGTGTCAACACTTCCCCAGGTAAATGACGCACATGTGCCTGGCTGTCCACATGGTGTACAAGAAATGAGATTCATTGGACCAGACAACTTTCTTCCAATCATTCAAAGTCCAGTTTTGATGCTCGCATGTTCATTGTAGGTGCTTTCGACAGTGAACTAAGGTTAGCATGGGCACTAAGAGAAGCATGCAGCTACGCAGGCCCATTTTCATCAGGGTTCGATGTACTGTGTTTTGTGACACATTACTCCTGTCACCAGCATTCAAATTACGGGTGAGTTGCACCACAGTATCCCTTCTGTTGGCTCTTACCATGCAAGATAGCTTTTGCTCACCTCTAGCATCAATGAGCAGTGGGTCGGCCCACACCTTACCAGTGGTTCGTGGTTTTTCCCCTCCTTAGACCACTTTTTGAAGGTACAAACCATGGCTGAGCGCGAGCAACCCCTCCCCCCCCTGCTCCCACAAGCCTTGCCATCTCAGAAATTGCTCTGACCCAGTCGTCTGGCCATTACAATTTGGCCTTTCTCAAACTCACTTAAGTCTGCTGTTTTTCCCATCTGAAGAACAAGAATAACACTGATTATCAGAGCTCAGAAAGGATTTATTTCAACCATTTCATGACCTTCACACACACACCATTGTTTACCTGCAGTTGTTTTAATTTGCATAAAGACACACTGGTCATGCTTTGGCTCTTCAGTGTATGCTGAACTAAGTAGTAATTTTTATCAAAAGTAATTTAAATGAAATATTTTTGACCCATCTGCATATTTTACAATATGACATAGAAGTTTATGCTTTAACATATATATGCTTTAAACTAGTGGTTCCCAGTGGAGGCATTTAGAAATTTGTGGGGTGGGTTTTCTAAGGTTTTTCTGTGGATTAAATAGAAATGAAACATGCCTTAGATTAACGTAGTTTTGCATGTTTCATTTTGATAGGAAGGTAACTGAAAATCATGAATCAAAATATTTAAAAATTTGTTTACATGCTAAATATTAAGCAGTTAATGAGACTAATAATAGTGTAGTTTGGTGATTAACAGAGGAAAAATAAAATGATGAAAATTGGTCAGAGAGATGGTGTACTTCAGTTCCTTTGAATGGCTGTACCAGGTCTGGATCTAGGGGGGGGGGGGGGGGGAAGGGGGACATTCCCCTCCCCCTATCTTGTCCCTTTCAAAGTTCTGATAATGGTAAAAAAGGCAAAAAATTATGAAACTTATTTATATTTCATGCATTTTTTAAGAATTTTTTTAAAGACTTGTAAAATGAAGGAGTAAATGTTATACTGTACTGGAAATCCAGTACTCTTGCCCCTCCCCCAATTTGCATTTTTTTTGGCTCAATTATGTTTCTCTCCCCCCTTCCCCCCTCTCAATTTTTTTTTTAGATCTGGGCTTGGGCTACACTATTGGAAAAAAAAATTCGCCTAGTTTTATAAGAAAATTTAATTTGATTTCCATAGTGAATTGAAGTGAAAGAGAATATACTTGGTAAAAGAGGGTGTTCAGCTCAAAAGAGGTTGGGAACTATTGTTTAAACCAATATTCATAAAATTCAATGTTTTAAAGGATAAGAGTTACTGTTAAGACGATAAAATTTTGATTCTATTACTTCAATATTCCAGTATGTAACTTGAGAAAACTCCCAAAGGGTGTTCACTCATTAGTCTAAGCTTACAAAATACTATTACAAGTAAAACTTAATACTGAGCAGTGTTATTTTTCAAAATTTGAAGATTTATACAGTAATAAAGGAATCACATAGTAATAGAAATGTTGAAGCTATAGGATTCGTATAGTAATAGTCAAAACCACTTGTAACAAATTTGGAGAGACAACTGAAAATTTTGTTATTCCCATAAATTTGCTATAAAAACACTGATTGAAAGTTATCTAAAAAATGGAATGCACTAAAAATATGCAATGCTTTATATGCACATCTTGAAGAAGCTCTTTCTATTTACAGATAAAACTAGTACTTATTTTTTTAATTAAGTCATGCATCTAATGAACACTATTTTTTCTTTGCACTTCTAGTAGTAGGTAGCTTAATGGTAAATTTTGAGTTCTGGCTTATAAGAACCAAAGGGAAAAAAAGCTTCTTTCACAACCAGATATAAAACCGATCTAATCTTTTTTTCTAAAGCAATACTTCTTAATTTTGCAAGCTACACCAACGTTTTTATTTCTGTCAAATTACAGATGAAGAATGGTGGAATTCCATGGACCTCGGCAGCAACAACTTTCATTTGGCCTTTTTGAAGATTTTTTATGATTGTACCTTTATGTGTGAAATTAAGAATCTTGTTTTTCAGATAGTAGTCGCAGCTCACTATTCCACTGTATACTTGTGAAGAACGAAAAACAGAATTCACAAAAGATAAATAAAGTGAACAAAATACCCTGTGATTCATTGCTTTCTTGCCCTATCACCTCCACAATGATATTCCTCAGTGAGTTTTTGTCTCCTTACTGCCCCCCCCCCCCCCCCAACTATTCACTGATTGTCCACTAATGCACCCTGGCTGTGTTACAATAGCAGACTGACAAATTTCTTTAATTATATCTGGTTGGCCCTAGTTTATTGTATGTTTGTGTTAATCCAAAGATTTAGGTGTTACATTGAATTTCAGTGACTCAATTTGAAATCTTAATTCTTTCTGAGTCGGCAAACGTCCCCCAACTGAGGAAGGTAACAGGAATATCCAGAAAAATCCTCTTTTGAAAAGAGGGCTGATGCCAAAGGATTAACTTTCATGGAGAAAAAGCATGGAAATTGGTTATTTTCACTATTCTGTATGCTCTGACTAAAGGATTCTTAACAGAAAAAAAGTTTGTTATATCAGTAAAGAACAGAAAAAGTATTCATAACAAAAAATACATATAACATAATTTTAAAACTCAAATTGAAGAAAAATGGGCTTTACCTCATTAGAGTTGTATTTTTTTTTAACAACTTTGTTATAAAAGAGTTTAATTGAGGGTTTCTAAAATGAATATATTCATAACTGGTATCTATGGATAATAGGGCTCATTCATATTTAGTATCAGAATAAAATTTTCAGATATCATATTTTTATGCAAACTTTGAAGACTCTGAAGATTATCCATATGTATACAACCTCTATGCAAATAAAACACACAGATCATGTATTAATCTTTTGCGAGCCCAATGCCTGTTAAAATGGGGTTGGGTTGGAAATTAATTTCTCCTCCTGTAGCATAAGAAGTAAGAAATAATGTGGTCTTAAATTGCATATCTGGTTTTATTACAGCTCGAATGTTTAAACTCAGTATGGGGTAGTACAAGGAATCTTGCGGGAGAAATTTGGTATTGGGGACCAGGTATCTGGGTATTTACAAGAGGTCCCAAGCAGTTAGATTGAAAAAAAAAAAAGCAAAAACATAAGAACATTAAAAAAACTTCTGAAAATTTATCCCAGATTCTATTATGGATAAAGCCTTGATATTTGAACACAATACAGGATGGTCTGAGGACTCCAATAAAAACTTTTGGACTAATTGGACATCACGGTAAATTTCAAAATTAAAGGGATGTCATATTAATCTTCAAATTTATCTAAGCTTATAATTGGTGCTGGTGTCACAATGACCTGACTGAACAGATAAAATACTTTTATTGGATTGTCAGTGATTTAATTAATTTTTTCTAAATCCTTTTTACTTACCAGTTAACCAATATGTCATATATCAAAAATTGCTATCTGATAACTTTAAAAAAAACATATTAGTTATAAAAACAGATATTTGGAAACCCTAGTTTGAATGTAATATTCAGGGGATGAAACAGAACAATTAGAAGAAAGAAATATTTGCAATTTCTCTGTTCTATGGGCTTATGCTTAAAATTAGAATGCATTAAATCTACTTATTATCAGATATTCTCATTTCCTCTTTGCAACTTTAGGTTTTGTTTTTTGAACTTTTTGGGGACCATTTAGACTATTTTTTAAAGTGGATTCTATCAATATTAGGAAAATATATGAACTCTTAAGGAAGAAACTAAAATGAAAATTACTTAATGCCTTATTTACTTAATGTTACTAGGCGAGCTTAAAAATCAATTGTAAAATATTGAACAACACTAAACCTGACAATACCAAAGCTCTGTCACTGGTCGCCACATAAAAAAATATGTGTGCAAATTCCACAAAAACAGTTTAGATATGATCTTACGTGACACTAAAAATATAAATTATTAATTTATACTATAATTATATAACTTAGTAAAAAAAATATCAGTCTATGGCAAGATATTATCATCACTTGTATATGATGTAAGTAATGGTTGCATTTGATGGAACATTTGTATATGATGGAAGTAATGTTGCCATAACAAAAATAATGCAAATTAGAGCAAAAACTAAACTTGAAAAGGAGACACAATCAAAATAAGATTGCTAGGACCATTCTCCTCTTTAATTTAGAAATTTAATCTGAATATTCGGGAATCTGCTATGAGGAGGTTATTGTTACAATTCTATTTTTAATGGTTATGCCTATTCCAGTTAGGTGGTTTTACTTGTTTTATTACAATTTACTTCCTAGAACAAATTATATGAAAACATTTTGCACATAACACAAAAAAAGGTGTGCAATGACAAATATTATTGCTACTGAACTCTGGAATATCTCACTTATGAATGCACACTTAAATGCAAAACAAAAACCAACAAATTACTGACAAAGTGTAAAACAAGAATATACATATATGATACTTATTATATTTAAAAAAAAACTACTAACCAATAGTGATGTCCATATTATATCTTTCCCCTAAGGAACGTAAACGATACAAACAACCCTGCTGGTAATTATACATCAGAACCTGTAGAAAACCTTTTGGATAAAAAGAAAAACATAATGCAGAAATTTGTTTACAATGTTAAAATGCAGTGATTCTAACAAAAATTATAAAACCAACTAAAATATGAATTAGTTCTTTTGCTTCCAGATATTTACATATAAACATCTTGAAATTTATATCTTTCACATAACAGTTATATGACAAATCTCTCAATATTTTAAACTAAAAATCAATATAGGATTTAAGATAATATTAGTAATTTGCTAAATTTTCCTATGTACCAGAAAATTAATTGTGGCAGTCAATGCATAACTAAAATGGCATTTACTAATGTAACACAATTAATTTTTGTTAGGTGGAATATGAAAAAATACATAAAGATACACATAAGTTATATAGAGATTCATAAAAAGTAATTTTTTTCAAGTTAACATTATGTTTATAAAGACTTGTTTAAAAAAATGTAAATTATGTAGAGAATGGTAAAAGTTGTTCATAAAAAAAAAAGGAGAAACCTTATAGTTACATTGAGACCCACTTGTACCAGCATTAAGATTTATCTTCACTAAGCCTCCACCCTGTCTTCAGTCAGAAAGAGGACACTAATGGGTTTGGAAAAGTCAACATATATAAGATGTGACATGAAGCTATGGCTATATGTGCATAAGAGGCTATACCCTGTGCACATTAAGAAACAAGTTGGATGGCGTCTGTCTCTTAGGAGTTCTCCAAAGGGGTCCCCCCCCAAACCTTCTTTGAGCTCTTGTGTTCTGGCCATTTAAGCCAATGTGTGCAAAAAGTATTGCTCAATGGCAAAAGAACTGCATCTCCTGGTAACACATCAGTTGGCTCTATCAACTGAGCTTTATTCATACAAAGCTTCAAAAGACAGGTGATGAATCAAAATCAAACATATATATGTATACAAGAAATGATCTTCCTATATGTCCCCTAAAAGGTAAAAAAATCCAATACAGTCTAAATGATGAAATCACTTATAAAATTCAAATTCCACAGGAAGATAGTTTCTCTTATTGACTGAAAAGAAATTGCTGTTATCACATCTTTCTTTGAGTAACGTGAATTATATGATTTCATATTCATGTTATGTTTCAAAAGTACACGAATAATCACATTTACCACTGATAGTAATGTAGGAAAAGTTGTCTTAATGGTTTCAATACTATAAGCATAGCATCTTCAATATAAACACAAGCATAGAAGGAAAAGTCAATGTCCTTAGGAATAGTTATATGACAACAGTTTATGCTGATGCACATAGTTTACAGAAGAAAATATTAATGCTCATGACATAAAATGTTAAAAATAAGCCATAACAGCTCACTACACTTACACAATAGTTGCACAATTTTGATTCTGATGGATATTAATACTATCATATTAGTATCTATCAGATTGTTGAAACATGATTAGAGTATGTAGATTACAACTGAAATTATTTAATTTTTGTATAAACAGAAAAAATATGACATGCATGTCATATAATATCATATGTGATATATGATATTATATAGATAGATATATATATAGATAAAATGCATGTTTTAATTTTAGTATGATGATAGATGCATTACTGGCTTTAATGTTGGCTCTATAACACACTCTGAAGTTATTTTGGCTATTTCTAAACTTAAACTTCATAAATCTCCAGGGGTAGATGAAATTACTACAGAAATGCTTAGAGCTGGGAATGTTTCGGTTACCACTTGGATGACTGAAATTTTAAATATCTTTTATGATAAAGGCATGGTTCTTAAAGATTTTACCAAAGCTATTATTATCATCCCTATTTTCAAAAAAGGTGATCGCAGTTCTTGTGATAACTATAGGGGTATCAGCCTACTCTCTGTTCCAGGGAAAGTTCTTTGCATGATTGTGCTTAACAGAATTAAGAATCTGGTTGACATGCAATTGCGTGATGAGCAATGTGGATTCAGAAGTGGTAGGGGATGTGTGGATCAGATATTTTCACTTAGCCAGATTCTTGAGAAATGTTTAGAGTTTCAGAAACTGTGGTTGCTAGCTTTGTTGATTTCAAAAAGGCTTTTGACTCTGTTGATCGTCATAATTTCTGATTGATTGTGAGATCGTATGGCATACTAGACAAGTTAGTTAACATAATGAGGTTCTCTTTAATAACACTGAGTCATGTGTGAGAGTTGGATAAGGCTTGTAGCAATTGGTTTAGCATTACTTCTGGTGTTCGACAAGGGTCCATTTTGTGTCCTTTTCTCATTAGTTTGGTTATTGATTAGGTTATATGAAATTCACTGCATGGGAAAGAATTTGGTCTTAAATGGTTTGGAGATATGAAAATTTCTGATTTAGATTATGCTGATGATTTAACCCTTTTGGGAAATGATGTTGATGAGATGAACTCTTTCATTCGAGCTGTTGATGAGACTGGTAGTAGAGTAGGTTTGGTTATAAACAGAAAGAAAACTAAAGTAATGAAAATTGATCAGGTAGGCTGTGATTCAGTTAATTTGAATGGCTGCAGTCTTGAGCAGGTGTCACAGTTTAATTATCTTGGGAGCTATGTAACAGATATTGTTGATATGCGGCATGAGATTAACAGACAAATAGGGATTGCTGTTGAGACTTTTAAGAATGTATGGAGAAATAGGCATATAGATCTAAAGACTAAAATTAGATTATAATAGTTTGGTTCTTTCTAGGGTTAGTTATAGTAATGAAACTTGGACGCTTTGCAAACAAGATAACAGGAAATTTGATGCTTTTGATTCTAGATGCTTACGCAGTATCTTGGGCATTAGGTGGTTCAACTTTGTTAGTAATGATGAAGTAGACAAAAGAGTTGGCAACCTCCTTTAGGCAGCATATTGTGCAGAGAGAGAGAGACTCCATTGATTTAGCCATGTTGCATATATGGATAGTTATAGATTAGGGAATAGGGTTATGAAGAGTGTGCCTAAAGGCCTCAGATAGAGGGGGAATCTAGGATGTGGTGGGCATACAATATCAAACAGGACCTTGTTAGAATTTGTGTTCAGTGGCCAGAAGCAGTAGATATAGCTCAGGACAGATATGCTTGGAGAACTAAATTGCATGGTCTGGTTGGACCTTCGTAGCCCTTGAGGATAATGATGAAGCACCACCTGGAAAACCAATTTTCATTGTGTTAGATTTCTTTCTGTTAATCACCAAACCTACACTGTTATGTTTTGAGATAAAAAGGAGGATATGTCCTTTTGGAGGATGTATGGTAACCCTAGAGTAGGAAAAATTGTTTTAATAATTTGGATATAAGAATAGCATTTTTAAATATAAACAAACACAGCAGGAAAAGTTATAATGTCCTTAGGAATAGTTGTACAATAACATTTGCTGATGCACATAGTTTACAGAAGAAATTATCCAACATTGATGCAATAAAATGATGTTAAAAATAAGCCATAACAAACTCATTACACTTCCACAAAGTTGCACAATTATCATGATTACAGATATTAATATCAGTCATCAGATTGTTGGAAGATGATTAAAGAGTGATAGTTACAACTGAAATTATTTAATTTTAGATAAACAAGATGACATATCTGAGTCATGTATTAAATGTCATATCATCACCAAAGCAGCCATGAGCTATGAAGGTCCAACCAGACCATGCAATTTAGTTCTCCAAGCATATCTGTCCTGAGCTATATCTACTGCTTCTGGCCACTGAACACAAATTCTAACAAGGTCCTGTTTGATATTGTATGCCCACCGCATCCTAGATTCCCCCTCTATCTGAGGCCTTTAGGCACACTCTTCATAACCCTATTCCCTAATCTATAACTATCCATATATGCAACATGGCTAAATCAATGGAGTCTCTCTCTCTCTGCACAATATGCTGCCTAAAGGAGGTTGCCAACTCTTTTGTCTACCTCATCATTACTAACAAAGTTGAACCACCTAATGCCCAAGATACTGCGTAAGCATCTAGAATCAAAAGCATCAAATTTCCTGTTATCTTGTTTACAAAGCGTCCAAGTTTCATTACCATAACTAACCCTAGAAAGAACCAAACTATTATAGTCTAATTTTAGTCTTTAGGTCTATATGCCTATTTCTCCATACATTCTTAAAAGTCTCAACAGCAATCCCTATTCGTCTGTTAATCTCATGCCGCATATCACCAATATCTGTTACATAGCTCCCAAGATAATTAAACTGTGACACCTGCTCAAGACTGCAGCCATTCAAATTAACTGAATCACAGCCTACCTTATCAATTTTCATTACTTTAGTTTTCTTTCTGTTTATAACCAAACCTACTCTACTATACTACCAGTCTCATCAACAGCTCGAATGAAAGAGTTCATCTCATCAACATCATTTGCCAAAAGGGTTAAATCATCAGCATAATCTAAATCAGAAATTTTCATATCTCCAAACCATTTAAGACCAAATTCTTTCCCATGCAGTGAATTTCATATAACCTAATCAATAACCAAACTAATGAGAAAAGGACACAAAATGGACCCTTGTCGAACACCAGAAGTAATGCTAAACCAATTGCTACAAGCCTTATCCAACTCTCACACATGACTCAGTGTTATTAAAGAAAACCTTCATTATGTTAACTAACTTGTCTAGTATGCCATACGATCTCACAATCAATCAGAAATTATGATGATCAACAGAGTCGAAAGCCTTTTTGAAATCAACAAAACCAGTAACCAAAAGTTTCTGAAACTTTATACATTTCTCAAGAATCTGCCTGAGTGAAAATATCTGTTCTACACATTCCCTACCACTTCCGAATCCACATTGCTCATTATGCAATTGCCTGTCAACCAGATTCTTAATTCTGTTAAGCACAATCATACAAAGAACTTTACCTCAAATAGAAATCACCTTTTTTAAAAATAGGAATAATAATAGTTCTGATAAAATCTTTAGGAACCATGCCTTTATCATAAAAGGTATTAAAAAATTTCAGTCATCCATGTGGCAACTGAAACATTCCCAGCTTTAAGCATTTCCATAGTAATTTAACCTACCCCTGGGGTTTTATGTAGTTTAAGTTTAGAAAGAGCTAAAATAATTTCAGACTATATTATAAGGCCAACATTAAAGCCAGTAATGCATCTATCATCATTACAAGCAATGACAGTAGAACTAACCACATTGTTTAGCACATCACTGAAATGCTCAGCCCACCTAGCCATGGCAAAATCCTCCCCTTCTATAAACTTAACTTGTTTATCCTTCAATCCCTATATACCTGTCCGTTTTCTACCACACAAAACATTAACTATCTGGTACAGCTGTCTGCTGTCTAACTGCTTCCTTGGCTTTGTCAGGGAAGCCATCAAGCCAAAGATTCTAAGCAGCTAACTGATCCTTTAAAGCTCTTTTAAATGGCTGGACTCTTGAAAAATATTTTAGTTTATGTCAGAATTTGTGCAACAAATATTAGTAATATGGGACATGAGATAAACAGAAGAAAAATATTGCTGCTAGGAATTTTAAGAATCTGTGGAGATTGTGGAAAGATAGATGTGTACACCTAAAGACTAAAATTGGGCCACATAAGAATTTGCTATGATAGTGAAACTAGATCCTTTATAGGCAAGATAGGATACTTGATGCCTTTGATTCTAAATGCTTTTGAAATAAGCACTGAGCACTTACTTATTAAGAAGTAAGTGCTCAGTGTTGATTCATTAGCTGAAAAAAAAAGCTGCTGATAGTGTAATGACCATTACGCCTGGTATTCTGGGAAGTGTGGGTTTGAAATCCCACTCACAACAAAACTAAATTGTTTCAGCTAATATAGGTATATTTTTATATTAGATGGTTTGTCATGTAATGATGAGGTTAGACAAAAAAGAATCAGCGACCACATCTGAGCAGTTTCTTGTGCAGAGAGACTACATAGGTTCATTAATTATAAAGACATGGAGTTGCCTAAGTGCAAATGCAACCATATCAGTAGGAAGATTTGTTAAATTCTATGCAAACAATTTAACAATGCATTCAAGATTACACATTCCTAAACAAGTACTACAAGTTATTACAAGTGAGCATAATCATCCTGTTTACAGGACCCCAGTATCATATATAAATACAACAGCTTCATCCCTAATTACAGGGTGAAAACTTCAACTTAACAACTATCTCAGAGTCTATGGAGAAATGTGAGTTCTTGCTACAATCCTGCTATTTTCAGCAGTCCAAACCAGCCAATGGCTACAGGGATGGCCATCTCATGTTATGCAACACCAAGCCTTAAGCATTTCTGAGTACTTGTGCAGTGACTGCTGATGAAGTTCAGGAATTCCTCACAAAGTAACATTAATGCATGTTAATTACAACCTCAGCTCATTTTATTTTAATATCTATGAATCATATTATAACATAACTTCAGGATAGAAACTCATTGAAAGTGACTTAATTATTGGTCAAGAAATAAGTGTGAAAGTCATGAGGCACATATTATTCTCTCAACTAAGTGATCAATTGTATGTGATGATAGTATTATAATATTCACTAATAAATCAGCACTTTGACTTCGATTCTAATTTTAGAGGAAAAACTGTCTTGAGCCAGGTGGGATACGAACTCACGACCTCCTGATAACGTCAGGTGCTCTGGACCACTGACCATATTCCACCTGGCTCAAGACAATTTTTCCTCTAAAATTAGAATCGACGTCAAAGTGCTGATTTATTAGTGGATATTGAACTGTCGAGTTTATCTCATTATTTATCATCATTGGCATACTTGTAAGACATGCTTTCCATCTATATGGCAAATAGAAAGCCGCTTGGGCTAAAACTGCCTGAATAGCGCATATATGTGACAAAAAAGGAATGTTCATAGCGTTAATTAGAGGAGATCTTGATCAGTGGCCGGTAGCTCAGTGGTACAGAGCACCTGACAGGTTATCAGGAGGTCATGGGTTCATATCCCACCAAGCTCGAGACAATTTTTCCTCTAAAATTAGAATCGATGTCAAAGTGCTGATTTATTAGTGGATATTGAACTGTCGAGTTTATCTCATTATTTATCATTGTAATATTCATCCCTCATTTTGTCCCTTGAAAATTTTGAACATTTCTATATTAATTTCCGAGGAAAACTCCAGTAAAACAAAATAGGAAGTACTCCAACCTGGAGCCCACATTATATTTTAACCTTATCTAAGTGTAAAGTACCACTGTTTTAGCTCAGATGGAGCATAACAAAAGATACTTAGTTTAAGTACTGCTTTTTTGATCGAGGAATATATATATAAGCTGTTTAAAAAGTAACTTGACTGATACAATTATAGGAAGAATATGGCACATTACAGGGTTTAGTGCCTAGTCTCCTTCGAAGTACTGAAGTTACACACTTTGCCCACTGATACTGCCACATTTAGAATAATTTTCAAATGCACTCTTTTGTAATGCATGAAAGTTGTTTCATTGTATTTCTTTTATTGATCTCCTATCCTCAAATCAAAATGTTTTTCAGGAATTATTGGGTAGTCTCTTTTCTCCCTAGTTGCTCTTAATTTTTCAAAATTATACATTTATTAGCACACCTATATAAGTGAATAAGATTATATGGTAAAAAAAAAACACCTAAATGCAAACACATTTAAATATTAGCAATATATTAGAATAAATTCCTTACTTGAATAACAAGAATACCACATAAACTGCTTTCTAAACATCTGGTATGTTTTACCATCTGGCCTATTATAAAAAAATATTTAAAGAAACCAAAAACAAAATATGTTTCACAAACATGCAATGGTTTCCCAAGGAATGAAAATCATTAACATGCAAAGCATTTGTATTGAACATATTAGAGATAAATTACAATGCAATTAGTATGTTTTTTAGATAATATATAGTAACAGCAGGTTAAAAAGAATGCAAAAATATAAGAAATGAAAGTCTAGTGTTAAATATAAAATATAATGTTCTGAAGTCAATCAAACATTCAAAAAAATTAACAGGTAACTACAGGGGAAAAAATAACCATGTAAAAATGATATTCATGAAACATACAAAGAAACAAGCATGCAACTAATTAGAGAAATTCCACTGATAATGACTTTTCACTAGGAGATTAGAATGCTTTATTATAATAGTTTATATTTTGGAACAGCTTGAAAATATTTATTTTCTTTTAATTCTTATAATGAAACACATAAAAAGAGTTCAAAATCTTTTTATCTTACATTTTACTAGTTTTTGTCAGAACTGTCCCTAAATTAATTAAAGATTGGGACAAAAAGCATGGGTGATTTTCTACTCATTTCAAGTCTGAAACATAAGCTTTAGTCTACTTGGAGTACTGATTACAGCAGTAGTCTCAACCTCATCCTTACTAAGTGCTATTTTCTCCAGGTCAAAAATATGATATGCCACTGAGTTAAGTGTATTATTACAGGTAAAAATCGCATATTTTCCACATTATTTGCAGAAGTAGTATCATGGGAGATATCCTGTAGATGGGGGAATCATGAAATAGTTAGCTGAAAAAATTTGTTTCACCATGAGTGGGATTCAAACTCTTACCCCTCCAGTTAATAAGTGAATCAAATAATATTCAGGAAAGCATATGTCACATTAGCTGAAAAAAAAAAGGTTAGCTGCTGATAGTGTAGTGGTTATTACACTTGGCATGTAACTGGGAAGCCTAGGTTTGAAATCTCATTCATGACAAAAACTAAATTGTTTCAGCTAATATAAGTATATTTTTACAACTTCACATCAAGCAATTTGTAAGTTTATGTATTAAAACCAAAAAAAGGTTATTACTAACATTATTAAGTCTTTGTCTTTATTTCACTCCTGCCAATGCCATTGCTACCAACTCTCAGTAAATAAATTGCAGGAAGAAAGTGCCAACATCTCAGCCCTTTGTTCTGATTGGCCATACTGCATAAGGTTGATGAAATATTCAAATTGAAAATTCTGGCAGAATATCTAACCACGAGAGCATAATTTAAAATTTCAACTTCAAATGCCTTTTTCATGGGCAGGAATGTTTTCATGGGGGAGGGAGATAAAACAATACATTGATATTTTAAGATAAATATATTTAGGTTGACCCATTAATTAATATGAGAACAGTTGCAAATATACACACACCTGCCACTGAATTAGAAACCTTTATTCAATACTGAGTTGGACCTCCTTTAGCTCGAATTACAGCATGTATGCGGTTTGGCATAGATTCCACAAGGTGGGAGTGCCTTTACATCTCCAGTACACCAGGCATTCACCATACAGTCGTTTAACTGGCTCAGATTTGACGGAAGAGGATTTTGCTCCTGGATCTGTTTTTCTACCATGTCCCATACATTCTCAATGGGGTTCAAATCTGGGCTTTATGGTGGCCAGGGAAGATGGTGGAAGTCACTCTCATGCTCACTGAATCCTGCTGAACACATCTTGCATGATGGACATTAGCATTGTCGTCTATGAAATACTGTCCTTGCTGGATAAAAAGTCAACATTGCAGGATGGACTTGATCAGCAACAATGTTCAGATAATCGTTGGGCACCTGACCTCCCAGCAATACCAGGGGACCCATTCTGTACCAACAGAACGTTCCCTACACCATGACACCACCTCCAGAACCTTGAGTTTACAAGGCAAACTGGGTCCATTGCTTCATGGAGCTCCCGCCAAATTCTCTGCCTACCATTGGTACAGAACAAGGTTACTGCGACTCGTCAGACCACATGACTTTTTTCCAGTCGCAGTGTTTCTGACACCATTGTAGAAGAATTTTCTGGTTCTTTGCAGAAATCAGTGGTTTCCATATAGTCATGTGACTGCTAATACCAATCCTCTTCAATTCTCTGCACGTAGTTTGCCGAGATATGGATCGGGAACAGCCTTAATTGAATGTTTCGGTCAATTGCTGCACACAAGAACCTGTTTCTCTGTACAAACCTTCTCAGAAGATGGTGATCTCATTCCTGACATTTTCTTCATGCCACATTTACGCCTCGTAGACAAGCAATGTGAGTTATTTTTCCACTGATCATAAACACGTGATATCTCACCGTTTAAGAAACAAGTCAGCTCCGTTTTAAAAATTGTCGCTTCAGCCAGAGGGGCACCCACAACAAGTCCTTTATCGAACCCCCAAAGATCCTTTGTTTTTCCCATTGTGATCAACATTACTGATGATTACTGATGAGCAGCAGTCTTAAATAGTTGCCTAGATCATAGCAATGCATGTGACCACGTATTGCATATGCTGTGCGTGACATTTATGTACATCTGCATAAAGGTTTCTAATCCACTGGCTGGTGCATGTAGTAATCATGCATATTCATACAACAATACAACTAATAATGCCTGAAAACAAACTAAAAGCATGCATATCACTTCTAGTGCATATGAGGATCTCATTTTCAAAAAGAAAGTTTTTGCTTTACCTACTGTTTCATATCTTAAAAGTTTTAATTTGAACTAGCGGAGGATGGGAAAAATACAAATAGTATTTCATTAGTAATTATACAACATAAAATATTTCTGAAAACAAAAATACTTCAACACTAATATTTCTGAAAATTTTTTATCGCTGACAAGGTGGGAATCGAACCTGCAACTCTCCAGATTCATGCCAGAGCACGCTACCATTACACCATGCATTGGATGAGAAAATCTTTCAGAATAAGACCTTATAAATCTTTTACCGAGATGTGGTGGATCTGGCGCCATCTATACTTCAGCAGAGGCAACTTTTCCAATTGTTGCTATTGATTTAGATGTTAACGAGAAGTTCAATCACGCTCAAGTGTTTATTATTAAAAATCCATCCATAGTAAATACACAGATTACCTGTAGAAATAGACTTCAACATTAGTTAATATTTCTGGAAAAAAATTTTTTATCACTGACACGGCGGGAATTAAACCCACAATTCTCCAGATTCATGCCAGAGAGCACTACCATTACACCACGCATCGGACAAGAAAATCTTTCAGAATAGGACCTTATAAATCTTTCACTGAGATGTGGTGGATCTGGCATCATCTATACTTCAGGAGAGGCAATTTTTCCAATTGTTGCTATTGATTTAGATGTTAATGAGATGGTCATAAGGGCTTATTCTGAAAGATTTTCTCGTCCAATACATGGTGTAATGGTAGCGCGCTCTGGCATGAATCTGGAGTGTTGCGGGTCGATTCCTGCCATGTTGTCAATAAAAAAATTATTTTTTTCAGATATATTAACTAATGTTGAATCTATTTCTACAAGTAATCTGTGTATTTATTATGGATGGATTTTTAATAATAAACGGTTGAGCATGATTGACCTTCTCATTAACATCTAAATCAATAGCAACACTTCAGGAAAAGTTGCCTCTCCTGAAGTATAGATGGCATCAGATCCTCCACATCTCAGTGAAAGATTTATAAGGTCTTATTCTGAAAGATTTTCTCGTCTGATGTATGGTGTAATGGTAGTGCACTCTGGCATGAATCTAGAGAGTTGCGGGTTCAATTCCCGCAGTGTCGGTGATAAAATAGTTTTCAGAAATATTAACTAATGTTAAAATCTATTTCTACAGGTAATCTGTGTATCTACTATGGATAAAAGTATTTGTATTTTAATTCTTAAATCTAAGAAGCTGCATTTCCCACGCCTCTCTCAGAAAAGTGGGTAGATTATTGCTGTCAGTGAAATCTCTTAAAAGCTACCACGTTTTTCAAACTTCTGTTCTACACATATTATTTGTAAAACTTGATAACAACTCTGCCGTTTCAGTGATCTGTAAAGATATATATATATTTAAACTACTAAGTATTCGAAAAATGTGAATTATATTTCATTAGTATCAATCAAATTAAAAAAGAGTTTTCTAATTATCATTTTCATTGCTTCCAATGGAAACTTTATGATGCTCTCATTCCACCACCAAAATTTTATATTTCTATCATTAATATGTCGTTGCAACATTAGTCTGAAATTTTCATCTTTTGAATCATTAGAGGGTGCAATTTTAGTGTTCAAAAGATTCCAAAAGTGTGAATCATAATATTTTATCAATTCCTATCTACTTTTAAAAAAAAAAATTATCTCTAAATACACAGAGGGCACAATTATCTACTAAAACAAAAAATTGTGTTTTCTCACCCCTCCCTGGGTCTAAGAGATCAATTCATTGTTGCCAATGGAAACATCATGGCATTTAAATTCCACCACCAAAATTCTTAGCTTAAATACATTGTTTGCAACATTTGTTTTGAAATTTGCAAATTTTTCCACAAAGGGCGCAATTCTAGTTCTTGGAAAATTTAAGCGTGAATCATAATATTTTAGCAATAATTTTAATATTATTATTATAATTTTATCTTAAAATCAAAACTGGAAGCAAACACATCTTTCTTAAAAATTCTGGTTGCAGCTGCATTTAATTAGTTGTTTCACTGAGGCAAGCAAGATGCATATGGCTGACACATGCTATCTCCGTTCTGTATGCTGTGTTTTTTACAGTTTTGGTCCAACATATTGGATACTCTTTGTAAAGTTAGAATTTACTTTTTTATATTTAAAGCTTAGTTTTCATTTCAGTAGATTTATTTTTGGAAATTAGCGAACTTTTGGCCAGCGGTAAGTATTGTTTTTTCATAGTTATGCTACATCCCATGGCCAGCCTACAACTCGTTGCTGTGGATATTTTAACATCGCATTAGGCTATATGTTAATTTTTATTTCATTATTTATTACTTTTCCAGTAAAACTTTGATCTGATATCATTTTCTGAAAATAAATGAGGTTTTGGACAAGGAAGCAAATTCATTTCTGTAGATTTATTTCCGTTAGTCGGCGATCTTTCAACCGGCTCATTTATCAATCTTTCTGAGTTATGCTAGATCAGAGGCCGATTAAAAGTTGTTGCAGATATTTTATTTAACATCCCATTAGGTTATATGCAATTTTTCTTTTATTATTTGTTTTTTGTAAACAACTATGAGCTTGTCCTGTTTTCTGAAAATGAATGTCTTGGATACAGAAGCAAAATAGACTTCCTTGCTACGGAAATCAGTCATCATGTGGGAGGTCAATTTCGGGAAGGAGTCCCTTCCGCTAAACTCACATAGAAAGTTTCATCCCCCCCCCCTCTAGAAAAATATCATTTCTTTAAAATTCGAGTTTTTATATTTATATTGAATAATTTTAAAGGCACCCCCCCCCCCCCCCCCCCCCTCTCAGTACCTTGGCTGTGCCACACAGATGATATAACACTGTTTTTTTTTTCCTTTGATACACAAACCTTTCTGCACTTTGCCAAGATTGCCAAACTTCAACACCCAAAGAAAAAATTTATAATGTTTAGGAAAAAAAGCAGCCAAGGAAGTTTTTTTCTATTTCATAACCAGTTCAGAAAATCTGATGAATGTGAGAAGTCCAAGTCAATTTGTATAACACTGGCCATGTTTAAAATATACAATACTGAAAAGAACCATTAAAAGAAATAAAAATCATATTTCAGGTTGAATATTATATTATTCAGAAGGAAATTTCCTTTCAATAAATAAATAATTTAACTATTTTTATTCGTCAGGTTTTCCAAAATGAACCCTTAATTGTATGGTGCAATTTTTTTTCACCTAACACATTGAAAAAGGCTTATTAAAATCGATATGCTTGAAAATTTGTTTATATTATTTATTTTCATAAAATTCGTAAATTCTGTTTAATTTGATATATAACAACAACAACAAATAATTAATTTAATTTGATATGATATAATTAATTTAATTTGATATATAACATAACAATCCTATTTCCGTTGAGTGGTTATTTAAAAAAAAAAAAAAAAAATTCGAAGTTGATTTGTTTATTTGACTTAGTACAATTGGTTAAAAGCCTGGAATTTTCTCATAGTACTGAGAAAAAAATTACAAAACAAGAGAAATATTTACTTAAAATGAAAAAAAACAATTTTTTGTTATTCAGAAATATATTAGCTATTCTATTCGTGTGCATTGTAATCATTTCTGTCTATTATTTTTTTTAAATAAATTTTTATTTGCATTGCCAGATGCATTTTTTTACTATGTGACTCTAAAAAAAGTCCTATTAAAACAAAACATACCATTTTTTGGTAAATACCTTATTTTCAGAAAATGATACAACTGTGCACATTTAGTAGTACAACAAAATATATATATATTATATATATATATTTTTAATAAAAAATTTTAATATCTTATAAAAATGTGTAATTCAGGCTTGAAAAGTAATATTTTGCTTTTTTCATTTGATGCATATTTTATTAAATTACAATATAAATCACTTGTTAAAGCCGATTTGTTAACAGTATTGCCAACATATTACCCTGTGCTGAAGCAATCGCCTGATTTAAGCTCACAAGTTTGATTTGGACTATTAACAAATTTTTCCTTAAAGCTTTTAAAATCTCTTATAAATTAACAAAAAAAAAACTGCTAGTTTTAAATACTGAATATTTTGGAAGTAATTGGAAAGTACGTACCACCATTTTTTTTTGTTTTACACTCGTTTCTGTCACAAATCTATTTCACTATTACTAGAATTATTTTTATCATTTATCCCAGTATTCTATGCATGTTTTCTGCCTTTTAGATCGAAACTGTAATTAACAAAAGCATTCTTAGAAAGTAATCCGAATTACAGTTCGAAAGTTCCCTGCAATCTAAAAAAAATTCGTGAAGTAGCAGGTGCAGTAATCTTGTTATTGCTCACACATGCAGTAAACTGACTATAGTGAATGTTTAAAGAAAAAGTTCTTGAATATAGGATAATGTTACCATACATTTATCAAGTCAGTATTAACTTTCGTTTTCATTTCTGTAGATTTATTTTATTTCCTCAAATTATTGATTTTTTTCATCAGCTGATCTATCGATCTTTTGGGGTTATGCTACATAGGATTGCCAGCTTTACAAGTCTTTGTGGATATTATTTAACATCGCATTAGATTATATGTTAATATTTCTTTTATTATTTGTTTCTTGTAAAAAAAAAAACTCGTATCATTTCCTGAAAATGAATGAGGTATTGGATATTTAAGAAAAAAGGGCTTCCTTGATACGGCAAGTTTTTTTTTTGACTGAGCATAGGGAGAAAATAGCTTGGCCTCTGGATGGAAACCTGTTTTTCAGACTGGACACTGGAAGGGTAAGAGAGATTCAGAAAGTGCATATTGTAATATTTGATCAATACCTATCCAACATAAAAACAATTTTTAATTTATCTTTGTAAACAAAAAAGTTTGATGTCTACACACAGACAGATGCCAAAGTGAAACTATTATTTCGTTTTCTTTGAAAACAAGATAAAAAAAGGGAAACTTATTATTGAAAATACATGATAAAATATTACATTATATAAAATAAATGATATGCTTCTGAAAACAAAGGAAATGTAAAGACGAAACAGTATTACATTTTGTTAAGGAAAAAATATTCAGTACCCCTATTTAGTTCAACATAAATAAACTTCTCTTCTTACCCCCCCCCCCCCTCTCCCTCTGTAGGTGTGCATGACCTACTTTAAATCAAGTTGCTAAAAATTGTTACATTTCGTCAAATTATAATTAGATTAGACTTCTGCCAAAAACAGTGGTAAATATGTGAAAAATATTTAAATTTGAAAAGAAAAATAAAATTATATTTTGTCTTGAATATTATTCATGACAAATGGATTGGAATCTGATTAGAATCTGACCATTGGATTAGAATCTTACTGTATTTTGGGGGTTTGGAGAGTGAGGTAGTAAGATAACATAATCAAATCTTCATCATAATGATAGCTATCTTCAGCTTTATTTCTGCACTTATGAGATGTATTAAGAGTGTTCAGAGGAATATTTATGGCTATTTTTGTATGCATAACCTAATGGAAGACTCAAAGTAAGTAATGACAATTGCAGTTTACATCTGCCTAACAGTTGGGAATTTCAGCATTTGAAACATGAATTAATGTGCAAATATAAACAAGCAAAGATTATTTGAATAGTGAAAAAATGGTTTTTTACTCATAAATATCAGTAAAGTCCATGTATGACATGACAAATGGTTTTCAAAAATTTTTAGCAAAATTTGTGCAATGCATGGATAATTCTTCCATAATAATGGGAATGGTGTAGATTATGTTCCAGGTTGTTGTTTTGGATTGTTTTACCTCTGAGCAGCCTTTTTTTGCACACAATGGGCTAAATAGCCAGGTTACAAGGATCTCAAAGGCTCAGAGAAGGTTGGAGGAAGGGACCCACTGGACAGCTGTTGGAAGACAGATGGTGGCCTCCCATCAAGACCATCCAGCATGTTCTTTAATGTGCACAGGGTATAGTTCTTGTGCACACAGGACCACTGCTTAACATCCAATCCAATGGATAGCATCCTTTCCACAATATATTTTTAAAATTTCAACATTTGAAATGTATTTTTTAAAAATATGTCAGGTCAGAGTTATTTCTATAAATATGCTATACATAACAATCATTTAGAATACAAAGTGTTAAAGTGTAACATGACATAGTAGGTTTGGAATTTGTATTGTGTGAAAAAAAGGATGACAAAGAAAATGTCTGATTGAAATAAAAGATTAAAATGAGGGGATTAATACAACCAAAAATTTATAAACAGTTAATTATTCTAAAATTTATCATGAAAAGCAAATAAAGCTCAGAAAAGAATGTTGAATGCTTGACACTGATTATTTCAAATGGAATGCAAAGATATGGAATGATAAAATTTAGCATCACAAGACACTATGTATACACAAAGATGCTGGGCTGAAGACTGAAAGAGAAGGGAAGACTTAACAACCTTTTGTATTCATGCCCAGAACACAATACAAGTTTAGAGCATTGCTGCCCTATGATACTTTATACTATGCTGATTCTCATAGCTACATAAGATCTGTGTTATAGTAGGCAAGATCTGCATTATGTTAAAAGTGTTCCTTAATAAAAAAAAAAGCTATAGTGAATTCATGTACATTGAGCACATGCTATACAAAAACTTACTGTACAGTGAAATCTGCTGACCATTTCTTAAAGTGGCCCTTGTTTAAATCAATTATATTTTTATAAAACTGTCAAAATACTATTAAAGCATGATCTCTGAAGTTGATATGTCTATAGGTTAATTACTTTTAGCATAATCACAGATGTTCCATTTAACATTTTATTATATCTCTAAACTGCTTAAGAAATCCCAATAAAAATAATTTATGATCAGGTTTCTAAGAATTTTCATCACCGAGTATGAAAGTATGGGTGACTGCAGATTTCACACTGTGATAAAACAGATTTCACATTAACGAAGTTGAAATAAAAGATAAAAATTTAAATTTAAATAATTTAAGTCACTTAGAGAAAGTTTTATAAATTATGTTACTTTGATATAAGAGTTGACAATCTGGAGATAATTATTTGTACCTCACCAGATGAAATTTAGGGCTTAAACACTGTGTATCCACAAAAATGATTGCTGTACCCATTCATGTTGCAATGATTTTACACATCTAACTACAGAACTTTTTTCACGAAGAAAAAGAGAAGGATATGATATTGAAAAATTCATCTGGGGTACAGTAGAGTTATACCAGTTGCACGATGCTAATGCTGCCAAAATTGACATAATAAACTATATTATGTCCCAGTTACTTTTGCCTTTAAAACATGTAACTTCAGATTTTAACTTTAGTCAAATTGGCTCGGCAATACATCGCAAGAAGAGAATCTGCAAAAACGGCATTAAATCAACTATGGATGCAATCCTCACCAAAGCTGTGATATCAAGTTGAGTCTCACAAAATTACTCCCACACGACTGAAAGTTACATGGTCAAAACAATTTGTGCCAAATGCAGCTACAACAATGCAGAACGAGAGAAGCAGAGATTATGTTTTGCGGCAAGCTTTAAACAATGAAATTAGACCAAAAACTTTTGTTACAAATAATAGAGAAACTTTCAGATGTAATTTCTGTGGCTGACTGGGGCACACGGAGCAATATTGATACAGAAAAAACTGCAATTGGGAAACTTAAATTAGGAATTTTGAAGTGAGAGACCATAGTTCCTCAAGAAAAGCCCTCTCATGAGTAAGTCTTACCACTGTTGTTATACACAAAATGTTATAGAATTATCTTTTGTAAAAGCCTTGTTACAAAAAAAAAAACTGAATTAATAAATCACAAAGATACAGAAGCTGATCTTTCAAGTTCACATGAAAAAATTTTAGATGATATTAACGAAAGTTGTGAATTGAAATTGCAGCCAGGGTCCAATGAACTTTTGAACTTTTAGTTCAAAGCAGAATATTCAGGAAAAAACTGTAAAATGTCTATCAGTTTAATTAATGTGAATTTAGAGAAACAAGCTGATGATGCAAAGCAAGTTGATAGTGAGAAAAGTGTTGAAAGAGGAAATTTTAAAGGAAAATAGTGCCGAATTAGTTGACAAGAAAAGTTTTGAAGTAGAGGTTTTAAAGGAAAATAATATTAATGAAGAATTTCTAGATGATAGACCAAGCATCCCAGAAATTGTTTTCAATGTAAATAATCATGATGAATCTAACAAGTTAATAAATTTTCAACTGTTGAAGTGTCATTTAGAAGCAAGCAGCGATAAACCTGGAAAGCACAAAGCCAGGCTCTTCAAACCAATCTCATAGTGAGATGTCAGTGAGACAACAGCCTGCAGAGTGACAACCAGCAATGTAGCTGTCAACAAAGAAATCTTCAGAAATGCCTACACCTAGTGTATCGATCAATGTGGGAATGAAGTCACCAGAAAATGACTGGATGATGATTTATCGCAACAGAGTGCCAACAATGAAAATTTAAGTATATTATTTTTCTTCCACTATGGCATTAATCATTTATGATGTCTTATTTCTTTTCTCTGGAATAGATGAAAACAGAGACAAATGAAGATTATTTATTGTAGTTCATATGTAGAGGTTTTGAAATGTTTTAATTTCATGTTGAAACTTTCGACTTTCGAGATTTTTGAAAAGTGAATTTGTTATTCAAAGTTTATAGTTTGAATTTATAATGTGAAGTGATTAGAATTTTTTTATGTTCATTTGAAGTTATAGTTGAACCATAAAGAGTTATATACTCCAATCAGCCAATACATTAAAATCACCTCTGCATTATGCAAAGAAGCACATGTGCAGCCAATCAGTGTCATGTGCCAAGGTTGATAATGATATATATATATAATACTTGGGTCGAAGCTCTTACAGGCAGTTTCTTATCTGATTTTGACAAAGGTCAGATTGTTATGGCAAGACGCCTTGGTAAGAGCATCTCCGAAACAACGATGCTGGTAGGCTGCTCATGCTATGTAATAGTATCTATCAAAATGGTCCGAAACAGGTGACACTTCGAGCCGTCAACAAGGCAAGGGCCAGCCACGTCTCATTGATGCCAGAGATCAGCGCAGGCTATCTCGTCTTCTCTGCAACTACAGGAGGGCTACTGTGGCTGACATTACCCATATTTCATTTGTGGTAAAGGGCCCAATGTGTCTGAACACACAGTTCATCGTAAACTCTTGGATATGGGTCTCCACAGCTGCAGACCCATTTGTGTGCCTATGCTCACAGATGTTCACTGTCATCAACACTTGCAGTGGGCACGTAATCATTGACATTAGATCATAGAAGACTGGAAGAAGATCGCGTGCTCAGACAAATCCCGTTTTCTGTTACACCATGTGGATGGATGAGCTCATGTGCGACGTTTACCCACGGAAGCCTTCTCACCTGGATGCACTGTGGATGAAGGGATCAAGGTGGTTGGAGGGAGTGTGATGGTCTGGGCAATATTTTCTTGGGGAACACTTGGACCAATTATCTCTGTAGAGCAAACTCTGACAGCTGTCACCTACCTGAACATCGTGGCTGACCAAGTACACCCCTTTATGGCGACTGTATTCCCTGGCAGAGATGGCTTCTTTCAACAAGACAATGTCCCATGTCACACTGCAAAGAAGGTTCAGGAATGGCTCCTAGAACATAATGAGGAATTCCATTTATTGCCATGGCCCCAAAATTCGCCGGACATGAATCCTATTGAGCATTTGTGGTTTGAGTTGGAGAAACAGGTACAAGCAGCATCACCCCAAACACGTCATTTAATCAAGCAACAACTACCAACATCTTGTTGAATCTATGCCTCATTGGGTGAGAGCTCTTTTGGCACCGAGAGGAGTACCTACATCATAATAGGTAGGTGGTTTTAATGTTTTGGCTGATCAGTGTATTGTATTAATGTGATTTCAAGTGTAATTATGAATTGTAAGGTTTTTTTCGTTTCAGCTGACTGAAAGCTGAATTGAGTGATGTAAGTTTACATTAAGGAGTTTAGGAATTATAAAAATGTTTATGGAGATGAATGATGAGAATGAAAGAGAATTTAGTATACATTGATTGTATAAATTGTATTTGAAGTGAATTTTGTATTTAAGTTTTTTTATGTAAAACAAAGATGAAATTGTATTAGATGAAATGTTGGCATTGTATATGACAAATTATTGATACAGCTTTTCGTTTTTCTTAGAAACAATGTATATCTGTCTAAATCTGTTTGGTATCATCAGTGATATTGATGCATCAATGATGCATAATTATTGGGATTACATTAGCAACATTTGTTTGCATATATATGAGCTGACCATGATGTCTTGAAGTTTGTGTACTTCTTTGAGCTGTCCCCAACGACAAAGTCTGTTTGACTGAGGTCACAAGAAAGCTCTTTTGGGAGGAGGATGTAAAGCTGGATGAGGGGAGGTAATTAATGCTATTTTTATTTCAGCTAGCTCACGATATACTGTGTTTAGGTGAAGTTTTAGCAGATGATTACACTTCCATTTGTTTGTATAATAAAATTATTAGCTTTGTGTATTTGATTGTAGTTTGGATTTAACAGAATATAAATATTTTTTTTTATTTATGGCAGAAAATAATAAATATAACGTAAATAAAGTAAAACTGGTTAAGGAAAAGTGAATGGACCATCACAACTCACCCTCCCAAAGGGAGTCGAAATTTAACCCCACAAAAGATTAGGGGAATAATTGATTGTTGTTAGGGGAATAAAGGATGCTATGCACCCAGCTTGATGCACCTGCATTTATATTCTGTAAAAGAGAAGAATTGCTCCATTTTTTTTTCTTTATCCTTTTTAGAAGTTAAGCAGGAAAGGAGTGATATTAACAAGCTTTGTACAGTCTATAGTATGCAACTTTTAGAATTGTTTCAGAATGTGATACTAGTTAGACACCGATAATGCTAGTATGCAGTTGACTGCCACAGCCATTGGTATGCAATTACATTAGGAAGCTTTACACTGGTAGGAGGAATGGGAGGAGGTACCTTTGATTGTGATGGAAGATTGTGTCGATATGAGAGTGGTCTTGTTGAAATTTGTGCATGCATACTTATTACTTTATTTATGTTCAATGATATGTAAATGATGTAGGAAGTGTCCTTTTATTCAAAACTGCTTGTAAAAATCTGTTAGGTTAAATTTCGACTCCCTTTGGGAGGGTGAGTTGTGATGGTCCATTCACTTTTCCTTAACCAGTTTTACTTTATTTACGTTATATTTATTATTTTGGGGATTATTTTTAGTTGGCCATCATTTTTTCTCATCCCGATCTGTTAAAGGAGTTGCCCACACGCAACTCCGACTTTTGATTGACAGCCGCTAATGAGCACATTAAGGACATGCCTTCTCTTGTGTCATAGCTAGTTTGAGCGTCAGATTATGAAAATGTTTTTCCCAGTGTGCAACACACATCAGTTGCATGTCGCATGTATACTAAGTGACATTAGATCACGGAGTCAGTAAAGCAAGATAATCAGAGATAGGCAGTAAAGAGAGTGTCAGTAAGAGGAAGGAAGTTAGTAGAAATGTGAGCTTTTAGTTGCTCAGACTTTTGCATTCATCAGTTTATATGGTGAAATAAATATAGAGGAAAAATGCCAGTTTTTCTATATTTATTTAACATATCACTAACAGGTACATATCTGTGATTTTTTATTATTTCATCTTAGGTTTCATATTTTGACAAAAGCATAGAGACTGCCATTAATGTGAACTTGTCAATGTGAATTAACTATAATGCTGGTGTAAAAAAAATCTACATTTCTTCCCATAAAATTATGGGGGAAAAAAAAAAGTATTTTCATCCATAGCATTTCTTACGCACTGTATAAAGATAATTGGTGAAGCAAACTATTCATAACCTGCATAATAATTCAAATCATAATACCGAGTCTGTTCATACGAAAGTACTAACTGTCAAAGTCAATGAAGTGCTTTATTTTTGCAGAATAGTGACTTTGTTGGCATGATGGGGACTTAGGTGAGTGAGTGCTACAAAATATGATTGTGATATGCTGCTTGAATGCTAGAAATATCACATAAAGCCAGCCAATCTTGAACTTTATTTTCAGGTGAAAACCATGCAAGGGCATTAAGGTAAACGCAGCATGTTTACAGAGATTTCATGATGTTATCTCCATTATGTTGAATAATCTTTTATTTTTAAGTTTTATTGTCTGTTTATATTTCGTGAATTATAATTATTTATTTGGGTGACCTGTGAGTGTCTTGGAGTTAGGGGCCCATACCCTATTGCACTGAAATATGCTATACCTCTATTGAATGTGGACTTTGCTGAACATACAGTTGCCAAGAATGTGTATACCACATTAAGTGGGTCCCTTTATACGAAAAACATTAGTAAATTAACACAATAGTAGCAAATTATGGAGAAAAATAACAATGTCATAAAATGCATTTATTGAGTATCTATCCACTATAAGCTGTTATATAACAGGATGAAGATGGGTGTAGAGGAAAAATTGTCTTGAGCCAAGTGAGATCTGAACCCATGATATCCTGATGACATGTTACATGCTCTGACCATTGATCAATCTCTCCTCCATTGCTGATGTTATGCTATATACCATTTGGTCAGTCATTGTCTTTTGAGTGCATATGGAGACTTTATTTCTTCAGAGCCATCCTAGATATGTGCAGACGACCAGCCATTCTATAAGAGCCTCCTGGCTGAAATTTTTTTTTGTGAGCAAATTGGGATCTGTGCTACCTCTGGTATAATTAGTAGTACCTTGTACTTAAATTAATTCACAAATCATCATTGATTTACTGAGAATCTATCCACTATCAAGCTATTTTATGTAACAGGTTGAAGATGAGTGTATAGGAAAAATTGTCTTGAGCAGGGTGGGATCTGAACCCATGACCTCCTGATGACATGTCAGGTGCTCTGACCACTGTCAGCTAGCATAACATCAGCAATGCAGGAGAGATTGATCAGATGCTGGTAGCTCAGTGGTCAGAGAACCTGACATGTCATCAGAAGGTCACAGGTTCAGATACCACCCAGCTCAAGACAATTTTTCCTGTATGTGTTGTGTTGTTTTACCTCTGAGCGGCACTTTTTTGCACACCATGGGCTAAATGGCCAGGTCACATGGACCCCAAAGGCTCAGAGAAGGTTGGGGGAGGGGACCCACTGGAAAAGCTGTTGGGAGACAGATGGTAGCCTCGTCAAGGCCATCCAGCGTGTTCTTTAACGTGCACAGGGTATGGCTCTCCCACACACGGGGCCACGGCTTAACGTCCCATCCGACGGACAGCGGCCTTTCCAAGCCCATCAGTGTCCCCTACTGACCGTGGGCAGGGCGGGGAATTTTGTGGAGATAAATCTCAACGCTGACCCAGCTGGGAATTTTTCCCCTACACCCATCTTCATCCTATTACATAAAACAGCTTGATAATGGGACAGATACTCAGTAAATCAATGATGAGCTATGAATTCAATTGTCTAAAAGGCATAAAATGCAATTTCACATGGTTTTATAATATGGAATTTAGTATTAGCATAGCTTCTGCATTCATAATTTATCAAAATATACTTTGAATATTCACAAACAAAAATATAAATGGGATACAGTGGTGGAAAACAACAGCAACAAAAATTCTGAAAAACAAATAATGTCAGTGCATGCGATAGTAGTAAAAGAGTAATACTAGTTTAACTCTTCCCGGGTCACCATCAAATATAGAAGTTGACAGAATCTGAAATGATAGGTCAAGGACATCAATAGATGTCTTTTGTACAACATATGAAACTTCGATTCTTTTTCAAACTGCTGTTGTAATTTTTTTATATATATCTTATAAAAATACATAATTCAAGCTTGAAAAATAACATTTTCTTTTATAATTTGATGCATATTTTATTAAACTGCAATATAAATAATTTGATAAAACCAACTGATTGCCATTTCGTAGAAGCATTACACACTATTGCCAGTTTGCTTGTTAATATTCCTCTTTGCAGAAGCAACCTTATGATTGAAGCTCACAAGTTTGATTTGAACCTGTCACATGACTGTCCAGAACTGTTGAATATGGGCAAGTCACCTACACAACTTACCAACATAATGCTTCTGAATTTTGTCCATGTTATTTTTTGGGCATTCACAGTAAATATCATAATTGGCATTTTTAAACAAGCTTAAAATAAGATGTGTATCATAATTTCTGCAAGATATTGTGATCTTCACCATCAAATTGTGATTCCTGTCTTTCAAGAGAAAGGTTGTTTGGCACAACTCCTTTAAGTGTATTTAATCACAAGTGTAAAGGTCAATTATGTCTACTAAATTTCAATTAATGCACCCACATTATTTTGAGACCTGTTTCTAATGGAAGTGTGATAGATTTAAAATGTACAAACTATATAATTTTGTTACTTACCAGAGAATTAAAACACCAGCAAGGACAGTTGTAATAAAATGATGTGTCCTCCACCATCCTTTGATCCTGTTCGAAAGTGCAATGAAATTGAACACAATCATTAAAAAGAAAGCAAATATTCACAATAAAATACTTTAACTCCCGAAGGAAGTGTAAAATCTTAATCCAATTAGCAGGGAACACATGTTCATCTGAACTGACTCACAGTCTAAATTTTACCATCAGAGCTATAATTCAGTTCTTAAAACCCAATAATTGCATGAAAAATGCAACCATCTGAGAACTAAGTTAATTTAAAAATAGTTTGAAGACCTATCTTTAGTGTTTTACCCTTTGGAAACAACTGCAATAACAATTATGCCGTCTTTTGCCTCAGCTTCGATGGGGCAGTGGTTTTCCTGTTACTAGTCTCTGATTATGAAATATAATTCTAGGTGTTTAGGTCACTGCAGAAGCATAAAAAACTATCAAAACTGCCATTGTCCTGACAGCTGAAAAATTAAGACAATGAAAATGGGAAACATGAGCTATTTGAACTTGTAAAAGTCAACTCAATATTGTACATTGTATATAGGAGAAACCTTAAAATGAAGTCAGATTTTGTTTCCATGTTGCTTTAAAACTTCAATAGCATTTGCTTTACTGATGATTAAGCTAAGGATTTCCCATCATATTTTTCAGAACCTGAGTCAACCTGAGTCAGTTTTGCAGAACCTGATTCAACAAGTATCAGATTTGCATATCAGAGAGAATATTTCTTGTCTTCAATAAAAAAAACCCATAATGACTTCAAAGTTCTTTCTTGTATCTGGAAATGTGTTCCAATTACCATTAAAAGAAACAACTACTTAACAAAAGAGTCTTTTTTTAAGAAATGAGTATAAACAACGAGTATCACAATGAACAAAAATTCTAGGGAAATAAAAATGAAATATAAGAGTTTCATGAGAGAGAGGGGGAGGTATTAAATGTAAGAGATTTGTGGAGATTACATATAAAATCCAAGGGAATGATTAATCTAAGGATTCAGAAAGCTTGAAAACCTTTGGCTTAGGTAGGGTTGTTTTACCTCTGAGCAGCACGTTTTTGCACACAATGGGCTAAATGGCCAGGTCACAAGGACCTCAAAGGCTCAGAGAAGGTTGGGGAAGGGGGACCCACTGGAACAGCTGTTGAGAGACAGATGGTAGCCTCCCATCAAGGCCATCCAGTGTGTTCTTTAATGTGCACAGGGTATGGCTCTCCTGCATACGGGACCAGGCTTATTCCCAGGCCCATCTGACTGATGACGGCCTTCCCAAGCCCATCAGTGTCCCCTACTGACTGTGGGCAGAGTGGAGAGTTTGGTGGACATAAAATCTCAACATTGACCCAGCTTGGACTCGAATCTGGGAACTGCAGATTATGAGTGTGGTGTGCTACTGACTGAGCCACCCACCACTGGCTTAGCCACCTTTAAAATGTTACAAGGCAGTCTTTAATCCATGCCACTATAAGCAATAAAATGTGATAATCGAATTTTTCAAACAATAAAATACTGAAACACATTTACCTAAAATTATGAACAGAATTATACATATAATAGGCCACACTGATGTTCAATCTTGAGTATAGAGAAAAAAATCATCTTGAGCTGGGTGGAATACAAACCCATGACTTCCTGATATGTTGGATGCTCTGATCAGTATGAACTATTGGCCACTGATCAAGATCTCCTCTATTGATGGCTCTCTCTCGATTTTCATAATATTACATACACTTAAATATGTGTAATTAAAATAATAATTTTATAGTATTATGTAAAAACTATTCAAACATTAGCATTGTTTTAGAAATTTCAAGAATTTGAAAAAGGTGGTGTTCATTACAGAAACAATTTTCTGGGTGTTTGGAATATATTCTGAAAAACTTGCTTTAAAACCAAAACCTCCATTAAATCTAAATTTTGCTTGGTCCATTCTGTTTCCAATCATAGAGAAATTTCACTCTAAGTATAGGGCAAATATAAATGATATCTGTTGAAACAAATATAATATTAAAAATGTTATTTTTGTAATATATATCAGTGACAGATATAAATGCATACTTTAATGTATATGGCCACATCCAAGTTTTTATTTTTCCAGTCTTTTACAAAAATGACAAATGTAAAACATTCAATATAATGCAACATCATTCTTACTAAGCACTGCTATCTTTTTTTGTTGTGACCAGTTTTCATTAACATAATATAAACTTTCCTAAAAGCTCTAAGGCATTTGTCTATGATTTCTTAGTAGTTAACATACCTCCTAAAAGTTTAATCACTCCACTCTAAAAGAGTTTCAATTTCTTTGATCGACTAATAATTATTACCTCATATATATATATATCTTATTAATATTTTTAGAGGAAAGTCTATGTAGAAAAAAAATTTACTAAATGATTAAAAATATATTAAATATGGCTTCACATAAACTCAATATTCATACATGTGCATTGACAGTATAATTTTTAAGGTCTCATATACTTTCTGAAATTAAAAACTGGAAAATTTCCAATTTTATGGCTAGGTCAAAGGCCACAAATAAAAATGCATATGGATTCTAGAAATCTGCACACAATGAAACCTTTCAGTAGATGTCTCGTGCACTTAAAAAAAAACAAACGAAAGAAAGCTGGTACTTTACAGGTTTTTTACAAAAGCTCAAATCTCATTTGCCCTGGTTTCTCATACAATATATAAACACTTAAACAAGGACACATCCATTGGCTCAGCAGTCAGTTTTGTAAACCACTAAACCATGTAAGGCCTAGTATAGTGGTTACTTATAAGAGTTAAAGTGGGAAAAATACTAAAAAAAAAATTCGAAATTAATAAGATAATCATAACAGTTAATTGTTTAAAGCAGGAGACATACTAAAAGTATTCAAACTTTTTGTTACTTACCTAGAACCATTTACTCGTAGAATGCTCTCTCTTATAGTAAGAGTGCAATAGTACCACAATAAAAGAAAATGAAGTACTGCATCTAAAGCTCTGAAACAAATTATAAATAATATGAAATACAAGGAATAAAAAAATAGTAATAAACAGAATTTGGTAAATAATCAAAATTTACTGCTCACAAAAATTAGGGGATATTTCAAAATGAATATGAAGCGAAGAAATATCCCCTAATTTTTGTGAGCAGTATATGTAACCATTGAGATTTGCACATTTATCACTGCGCTCTTGTGTGTAAATTGACTAGCCCAGACAAATGAAAACCATTGGTTACCAGAAAGTATAAAATTGTGTATCATTAGCTTTGCAAATATCATAATATAAAGGCTAGGATGGCAGGTGATATTTTCCAAGAGTTGGATTAGAATAGTGAATGAAAGCAGAGAGCAAGAGTCTGTTTTTAATTCACAACTGCTCCGCATACAAGAATGTGCCAAGATACACTGAATACATGAAGTCTATGTTCCTGCTAACTAATTGCATGCCCATTTTGCCCTGATTGCCTCTGGATGAAGGGATAATCTATGCTATGAAAGTGCACTAAAGGTCCTGGCAAGTGTGGCAAAAGTTAGCCAATTTTCAGGTGCCATGACTAAAACAAATATTTTGAAGGCTATTCAAATGTTCAGTGCAGCATGACAAACACTGATGGAAGTTGCTTCACTTAATGTTCACTGTAATGGAATTTTATTGTAATGAGTATACAAGGGTAAATCAAATGAAAACATTAAAATTGTTTCCACAGCTTCTACATTGTAGTTAAGTTTGGAATAGCTTTTCCATTTTTCAATGTAGTCCCTGTTGCATTCATTGAAAATATCCTTCCTGTACTTCACTAATGCCTGGATCCTATCGAAAAAAGTTCCTTTGGTCATGAGTTTAGCCACACAAACATGGCTTCATGGACTTCTTCATCAGAGCAGAAAGTCTTTCAGTTAATTGCTTCCTTCAGTGGAGGTGGCTCAGTCAGTACTGCACCAGGCTCATAATCTGCAGCTCTTAGATTCGAGTCCATTTGGGACAGTGTTGAAATTTTTCTCTGCAAAACTCCTCACCCTGCCCTTGGTCAGTAGGGAACACCAATGGGCTTGTAAACGCCACCATTCATTGGATGGGATGTAAAGCTGTAGCCCCATGTGTCAGAGAGCCATACCTTGTGCATGTTAAAGAACATGCTGAATGACCTTGATGGGTGGCTAACACCTGTCTCCTAACAGCTGTTCAGCAGATCTCCTCTCCCCCACCTTCTCTGGGTCCTTGTAACTTGGCCAATTAGTCCATTCTGTGCAAAAAAAAGGCCACTCAGAGGTAAAACAACCCAACTTGGTGATCTCAGAATGGTGTCACTATTACTTTTCCCACAGATGTCTGAATGCAGATTTCGATTTTGGTGAGCTGGAATAACATTTTTTGCCTGCTCTCTTTGTGTCAGGCTGGAACTGGTGAACTCAGCTTACACTGCCAGTCACTATGCACTGCAATAAGCCATCACTTTCTGTTTCACATGAAAAAAGTTCCTGGTAGGCATCAACATGTCTTTATTTCAATTGATGAGTCAATTGTTTAGGCACCACACCTTGCAGATACTGGAAATGCAGCACATCATAGATCATATGGTGAATCATAACTGATGTCCAACATGGCCACTTCACCCATTGTAATGTGATGGTTTTTCAAAATTGCTTGCTGTGTTACAACTCTGTTATCCTGACCTGGTCAAGGAGTATCTGCCACACTAGACGTCATTCTTAAACTTCCTACACCATTCATACACCTGCTGCAGCAATAAACACACATTACCATAATGCAACTTCATGCAGCAATGGATTTTGATGGGTTTCACATCTTTGCTAACCAAGAAACTGATGGCAGAATGCTGTTCCTCCTTCATGCATAGTTCCAAGGGTTGGGTTGTTTTACCTCTGAGCAGCACTTTTTTGCACACCATGGGCTAAATGGCCAGGTCACATGGACCCTGAAGGCTCAGAGAAGGTTGGGGGAGGGGACCCATTGGAACAGCTGTTGGGAGACAGATGGTAGCCTCCCGTCAAGGCCATCCAGCGTGTTCTTTAACGTGCACAGGGTATGGCTCTCCCGCACACAGGGCCACGGCTTAACATCCCATCCGACGGACGGCGGCCTTTCCAAGCCCATTGGTGTCCCCTACTGACCGTGGGCAGGGCGGTGAATTTTGTGGAGATAAATCTCAACGCTGACCCAGCTGGGACTCAAACCTGGGAACTACAGATTACGAGCCTGGCGCGCTACCGACTGAGCCACCCCCGCCCCTAGTTCCAAGGGAGTGTCACACTCATCACAGATTAGATCATATGGCTTGAGGCTAATTTGAAAAGGGGGGAAGAGGGCATTGCATTGTGTAGCTCAATGCTTCTAACCAGAATGTATGACAGTTGTGCTGAGCCCAAGTGGAGATGTCAACTTACATAATCTGCTTAAGGGGAAAATCCCAACAGTTTACTGATGACACTAAATTTAGTGTACATTGTTTCTTATTCACTTCAACTCTTGAAACAATTTTCATCATAGAGTGCTTCCTGGCACATATTGAAATTGCATTTATTGCCAACTTTTCCCCTTCTTTCATCGATAGTCAGGTTTCTGAGAAATTATCCAGACCAGTGGCAACCTGAAAGCTAAAACAACTAAATTTAGAGCCACCTGTCATCGCAATTCTGCTTCAGCCATTAATTCTAACTCAACATGTAAATCACTCATCTGGTTGGTTGTTTGTGGTTTTTTGGCACAAGAGCAACTAAGCTATATTGTGCCAAACAAATGACAAAAAGGGGTAGACATGTAACCCACAACCAGAGTTAAAATGAACACAAACAAAATGGCACAAAAACGAAGTGTATAAAAAAGAATAAAAAGAAGCAACAAGTGTGTAAGTCAACTATAACAATGGCTGTATAGGATCCATGTAAAAATCAAACAGATAAAAAAATCTAGGAAAAAATGTAAAAATTCATAAACGAGTAAAATATCCAGTAAAGCATAAAAATTCAAAAACTGGTGTTAAGAGAGAGTCATCAGATAAAATATTGCTGAATGTAACAGGCTCAGCCATAAAATTGTGGGAGTTAAAATAATAGCGCCATTCAAGGTTAAAAACTGGACACAAGATTAAAATGTGCTTAATGGTTAAAATGGTGTCATAAAACTTGCACTAAGGTTCGTTGTCCCGATAGGGGACCACCTTGTCGTGGTGGGGGGGCCTAGGGCTCAGCAACCCGGCTGAGGCTTTGCCGGTTGGGATGATCCCCAGCTGGAGCATGTCAAAGGCTTTGTCGGCTGCAGTGGGCACCAGCTGGAGCATTTGGCGAGGTTTTGCCGGTTGGGGTGGTCCCCAGCTGGAGCATTGCTGAAGCCAACCGAGGTTGAAGATGCTGCTGGCCGGCTTGATTGCCGGTCGGATGGTGACGGCGTCGGAGACCTCACCTATCAGGAGCTTAGTGGAGCTGTTCGAGGGCTCGGCAGAACGGATTGAATCCTAGTAAGCCAGAGCCCTCACAAAAGTCTGGGTCTTACTAAGAGTCTCCACCCCGGGTGCTGATCGAGCTTGGATCTATATATCCTTTCACATTTGCAAACCGGGGAATAGATTAAAGTAAGGTTTCTTCCGGTGGTCAGCTTTCCTTCTATAGGACTGCTGCCATGTGAGGCTGGGGTTGAGGTGCGCCTATAGGGCGTATTCCTTGCCCCCGGATCTAGATGGTCATGGCTTTTCATAACCAGGTAGTGCTGTACAAGCGGAACCGGGAATTGCTATGGTTGCATAAGATCGCAACAAAAGAGATTCATTGTCCACCTTAAGAAGAAAAGTGTTAGATGATGCAGTCTGTCAAAAAGCTCTCTGAAGCACAGCAAATTCAAATTCCCACACATTAATATTCAAGTTTTGGTGCATTTTTAAAAATCTAACACAGTTATACGTTAAGCTGTAAAAATAGTTAAGAATAGTTAAAGGAGGAAAGCCAAATAAAGAAATAGGCGATAGTTATCAACAAATTAAAGTTTAATAAGGAGAAAAATAAAACTTTAAAATTTGGTGACATAATAGAAAAATAAAGAAGTTTAATGAAATGATACATGCATCAAAAATATAATTCCAGGACAACAACTATATAGTTGGGTTGTTTTACCTCTGAGCGGCACTTTTTTGCACACCATGGGCTAAATGGCCAGGTCACATGGACCCCGAAGGCTCAGAGAAGGTTGGGGGAGGGGACCCACTGGAACAGCTGTTGGGAGACAGATGGTAGCCTCCCGTCTAGGCCATCCAGCGTGTTCTTTAACATGCACAGGTTATGACTCTCCCGCACACAGGCCACGGCTTAACGTCCCACCTGACGGACGGTGGCCTTTCCAAGCCCATCGGTGTCCCCCTACTGACCGTGGGCAGGGCGGGGAATTTTGCGGAGATAAATCTCAATGCTGACCCAGCTGAGACTCGAACCTGGGAACTACAGATTGCGAGCCTGGCGCGCTACTGACTGAGCCCCTGATCAGAGGTCATCTCAGGTACCTGAACCCTCACTTAGCTAGTTGGGCATTGTCAATCCTAAACTGGAGTAATGTGTCTAAGGCAGGCCATATGGCTTTTGAAAAGGTCCACTTGAAAAGGTGGTGCCTGAAAGTACTACCAGCATCACTGACTTCATCAAGCTTTAGTGGAGGACAACAGGTTTTTTTCCCCATGCCTGCGATCAGAGGTCTGTTTGATATTGTTGGCCCTACCTCTCTCAATAAATCTAGTTTCCTTAAAAATCCTACTAATCATTTTCTCTCTGCAGGTATGTGGAATGTAAGGTTGTTGCATTGAGATTATTCTCTTGATGTCCTCACACAGGAATTCCAGTATAATAACTTAGATGTTCTAGGTTTGCAAGAGACCAGATCGACAGGTAAAGGTGAGATACTTAAAAATAACTTTAAATTTCTCTATTCAGGGAGGGAGCATGGAAAGTATCTCCAAGGTGTAGGTTTGCTTCTCAACAGACATGCCAGTGATGCTCTTCTAGGATATGACTGCTTTAATGAAAGATTTCTTATGACAAAATTTAAAACAAAAATTAAAGACTTGAATGTCATCTGTTGTTATGTCCCCACAGAGGACTCTGATGAGAATGAGAAGGATATGTTTTACAGCCAGTTTCAGGATACTCTGAATTCTGTGAAGAAAGGAGATATCTCTCTTGTGCTAGGTGACATCAATTTAAAGTTGGTACTGACTATAATCTTTGGGCAGGAGTTTTAGGTCCCTTTGGCATTGGTAGTTCCAATGGCAATGGAGAATGTCTCTTATAGGTAAGTAAACTTAATGGCTTGCGAATAACTAACACATACTACAAACACTGGGATATTTATAAATATACATGGGTTCATCTGATGGGTTGCATAGAAATATGATAAGATTATATTTTAATTAAAAGCAAATGGGCTAGTTCAGTTAGGAATACCGGATCATACAGGGGAGCTGAAATTGGGTATGAACCATCATCTAATCAAAAGTGTTTTGCTGCTGAAGCTTAAGAAATGTTGTGTTAAGGTTAAAAAATTAGCTATAACACTGAATGCCTGAAAGATCCAGATATAGCCAAAACATACCGTGATAGGCTACTTAGTCATTATGACAATCGTGATTTTGCTTACTGTTGAAGTTCAGAAAGAATGGGATCAGTTTAAACAGGCTTTTTTTGAAACCAGCAGTACTCTTTTGGGTAAAAGGGAACAGAAGAAGCAAAATTATCTGTGATAAGACTATGGAACTTATTTCTGAAAGAAGGAAGTGCAGGATTAATATGAATTAATACCCTACTAGTCCTAACAGAAGGCATTACAACGAGCTTAATAAACGTGTAAAGGATCAACTGATCCTTTACACCTTTATTAAGCTCGTTGTAAACACATCATAAGCTCGTTGTAAAACAGCTGATAAAAATCTTTGGCTTGATAGCTTGGCTGACAAAACAGAGGAAGCAGTTATACAGTACAACAGCAGGGGGTTGTACCAGATTGTTAATGTTTTATGTGGGAAGAAACAGACAGGAACATAAGGATTGGGGGATACATGGAAGATGGTTGAAGGTGAGGATTCTGTGATGGCTAGGTGGGCTGAGCATTTCAGAGAAGTTCTAAATAATGTGATTATTTCTATTCTCATTGTTTGTAATGAGGATAGATGCATTACTGGTTTTAATGATGGCCTTATATCACATCCCGAATTCACTCTGGCCATCTCTAAATTAAAACTGCATAAATCCCCAGGTGTGGATGAAATCACCACTGAAATGCTCAGAGCTGGGAACATTTACGTTGTCACATAGCTGACTGAAAATTTGAATTTTTTTTATGATAAAGATGTTGTTCCTAAGGATTTTACTAGAGCTATCATTGTCCAAATTTTTAAAAAATGTGATCGCAATTATTGTGGTAATTATAGGGAAATTGGTTTACTTTATGTTCCAGGTAAAGTTCTTTGCACGATTATACTTAATGAAATTAAGAATGTGGTTGATGGACAACTGCGTGATGAACAGTGTGGATTCAGAAGTGGTAGGGGATGTATTGATCAAATATTTTCACTTAGGCAGATTCCTGAGAAATGTTTAGAGTTTCAGAAACCTGTGGTTGCTAGCTATATAGATTTCAAAAAGGCTTTTGACTATGTTGATCAACATAATTTGTGGTTGATTGCTAATCATATGGAATACCTGATAAATTAGTTAATGTAATGAAAGCTCTCTGTAATAACACTGAGTCGTGTGTGAGAGTTAGTATGTTTTTCAGTGATTGGTTTAGCATTGCTAGTGGAGTTAGACAAGGGTGCATTCTGTCTCCTTTTCTCTTTAGTTTGGTTATTGATTATGTAATGTGAAATTCTTTGCAAGGGAAAGATTTTGGCTTTAAATGATCAAGATTTCAAAATTTTTGATTTAGATTATGCAGATGATTTAGCCAATGATGTTGCTGAGATGAATCCTTTCATTATGGCTGTTGATGAAACTGGTAATAGAGTAGGTTTGGTGATAAACAGAGAAAAAACTAAAGTGATGAAAATTGGCTCGGCAGATGGTGCTTCAGTTGCTTTGAATGGCTGCACTCTTGAGCAAGTTTCTCAGTTTAATTATCTTGGGAGCATAACAGATATTGGTGATATATATGTGGCATAAGATAAATAAAAGAATAGGGATTGCCATTGGGACTGTTATTAAGCGTCTATGGAGAGTGTGGAAAAATAGGCGTATACACATAAAGACTAAAATTTTGGTTCTTTCTAGGGTTAGTTATGGTAGTGAAACATAGATTGTAAGCAGGATGTGATGCCCCCTCATTCACTTTTACTTTACCTTAACTTACGTTCACTTTTACTTTACCTTAATTTACGTTATATTTATCATTTTGGGGATTTTTTATTTCATTTTTGGCATCACAGTGCTCGTTTCCAAGAGTTAGGAGTTGCACATGCGCAACTCCAAACTTTCAATTGTCAGCCGCTAAAGCACATGCACAAGGACATGCCCACTCTTGCATCATAGCTTGCATCACTCATCAATTTATGCAAATGTCTTTCCTGGCGTGCAACATGACACGTGCGGGCTTTGTACCTGTTATAACCTGGTGACATGTTGTCACAGTAGCACAGAAGATAGTAGAGTAGAGAGAGTAGTAGATCACAGCACAGTTTAGAGATCAGTTTTAGTTTGGAGTTTGTTGAAGATGTTTGTGGTAATAAATGATGTAATATCTTCTTTATTGAAGCTTTGGTGAGTGCTTTTTGGAAATAAATTGTTTGTTATTTAAACCTTTTGAATCTTTGCTATTTTTTTTCTCTTGAGCAACGTTAGTTTGTTTTGATTAGCATTAACATAAAATTTTGACAATCATTTAATATTTTTGAATTCTTACTCATTAACACTCGCTGGTATTTCGAACCCTAATTAAACTTTATTTTTGGCAATTATTGCCTGGCACCAGACTCAGCTATCCGGAGCATGAAAATAATTGGATCAGACAAAGGGTCCAAACTTAAACAAGAAACTTGATGCCTTTAATTCTAGATGCTTACGCAGTATCTTGGGCATTAGGTGGTTTGATTTGGTAAGTAACTATGAGGTTAGAAGAAGCAGTCATCAACCTCCTTTGAGCAGAATATTGTGCAGAGAGAGATTGCGTTGGTTTGGCCATGTTGCCCGTATGCATAGCTGCAGATTGGCAAACAGGATTATGAACAGTGTGCATAAGGGTTTCAGAAAAAGGGGGAGACCTAACTTAGGATATGATGGGCTGACAATGTCAAACAGGAACTTGCTAGAATTGGCCTAGAGTAGTCAAATGCAGCAGCTGTAGCTCAGAACATAAAAATTGCAAGTCTAGTTGGACCTCTACAGCCCATGGCTGCATAAGGTTGTCTGTCTGTCTCTCTGTCTGTCTTCATTTTAAAAAGAAAATGTACATTGGAATAAAGTGACAAATTTAAAAAATATATTCTATATAAAAGAAGCAATATTTTTGCTGACAAAGAACAATTTAAGTAAAAAAAATTACCTGAGTATTGCCTAGAAAATTGGAAATTTGGAAATATCAGTCTTGGAGATCCCAAAGTTTGCATAGCAAAATGTAGAGGGGAGTTACTGGCTAATAAAATGGAATGTCTTCCTATAATCACAGATAACTGCATTTAACAGGGCAAAATTAATCAAGAAGAATTTGAAAAATTACACCTTAGCAAATTTCTGTCTAACATTTAGTAAGGCATATTTTTCTGAAATAAAGGCTTTTTTTATCACAATATATATTTTTTAAATACTAATCATTAATAAACCACCAGACTGATTCTAAAGTAAGCTCAGAAACTGATTTCTATATTATTTCACTTAAATATAACTTACCTATATGAAACAATTATATTCATGAAAGAGAAAAAAAGGACACACATGGTTACTGCAAGCTTGAATCTTTCATATTCATCTTTATATTTAAACCTGTAATGAGTAGAAAACATATTGCTGCACTGTGAAGTAGTTCCGTATTAAATTTTCTATACTTAATAGAGAAACCAATGAATTATTAAGTGCATTTTCAATAGTTTGCATAATTAGAAAACCTTATACTGTAAATTTTAGCCACAAAATTGTAGAATCAGGAGCCAATAAATCAACTGACTGACAAATTTGAAACCAGAGTAAAAAAAAAATATTGCTTAGTAATTGACTTTACCACAAAATTTATTAGGATAATTTTATAGATGCAACGAATCAAGCTGAATAGCAAATATACAAAAAATAAAGCTTCAAATCTACTAATTTTAAATCAGATGTAACACAATTAGGCAGACTAGGAGAAATATTTTTAAACTATGCTAGTTCAATAATTTAATGTAATATTTATCCAACTTTCATAAAAATTATTAAATATGAATATTTAAAGTACAAATGTTGGCCAATTTATTAATATTTCAAAGCATATAATCCTAGTATGCAGATGTAAGGCACTGCCAACTGGTTAGTTCAACTGGCACACTACAAGGTATATCCTGAGTACAAATCCAGGAGATGCTCTTTCCCTACATTTACTTATTATAAATGTATTAATTTAAAAGTTTTTCTATTATTCTCAAAATTTTAGAACAAGAATATTTAAAAGATAAAATAAACTATTTAAAATCTGCACTTTACAATATAAATTTTTTTAGAACTCACAAAATTACCCTTTAGTGCAGTAAAAACAGAATACACAGATTAAAAATGAGACCCATGCAGTACTAGGTGCCATTCAAAATAAAGTTCAAATCCAATGAAATTATTATTTTTTACATTACATTTTTATAATGTTTTAAACAAGCACTATTAAAATAAATATGTTTGCTTTTTTTTCCAAATATTTCACTTTCTAAAAATAATAAAACCTAATTCTCTCTGTTATATCAGTATAGATTTCAAAGTTAATATTTTCTTTCTATCTGTGAATGCACTTCAAAATTAACATGGCCACCAGAGTGAATTCTGCTTCATAAACCTAGCATGTTAAGGGTTAAGATTTTAATTTTGTTATAAAAATGATTATAATTGTTCTAAAATTTGCAATAGCCTACAATAATAGGAATAAAAAAATATTAATGACATGCATTTTTGTATATAAGTTTTATGATGTGTCAAATTTTTTTCTTCAAATTGGGCTCAAGTTCAATAACTGTTAAAATGGTTCAGGCCTGGGCAACTTCAAAAATTGAGCCCAAACTTATCTCTAATGTGTACAACTGCATTTTATGTATATTCTTTTACTTGTTGGTTGATTATGTGTTGCTATGTATTGACATATCAAATTGTAATGCACATTCATTTTTCTATCATCTATGTTAAGGTTTAATGTATAAAATATACAAGAACCCTCTTTACAGATTTTCATAAGTTTGATGGAATATGTTATTTACATTAGTAAATTATTAACCCTTTATTTTATATTGTTGCCAATTTATATCATATCATAACAATATCTCCTTAATTGTAAAATGTTTGCAACTCCATGTTGCATCATCATGTTAATCAACACAGTTCACTAATTATGTCAGAATTCCTTGTACATTTAACTTTTGTTTCTGGTAGTAGTCTTGTGATTTCAAATAAATAATCAACTACTCAGCAAGTCTGTATGAATTTCACAATGTCACTGGTACAATTCAAACTTTTTTTTTACTGAACCAAGTTAAGCTGCTATAGGTTCAAACAAACACAGCTTCCATGATACAATCCTTTAACCAGAGGATTGTCTACACCATGAAAGTAAAACATAGATAATTTCTCTTAATTATTAACAGCCGTCCCGTGGCCGAGTGGTTAGCGCGCTTGTTTTCTGATCTACGGAACCTGGGTTCGAACCCCGGGTAAGGCATGGATGTGTGTGTTGTTTTTCTGCTGAGGTCCCACCATCCTCACAAACCTTCTTCTGTGGTGTATTAAACTGACAGGCTCCTGTCAGACCTCTGTGGCAAGCAGCTGCTTGAGGGGATATTTATTTTTTTTTATTTATTGCATACACAGTATTTGCATTACACATAACAATAAGATCATATCACATACTAAGGCTACAAGGATTTTGTGTGCATTTTTTATGCAAATTTACATAGTGTAAAACCTACTGAAAGTGGAAATCTTAATCATATTATATAATAGGCATAATTCCGAATGGACAGGCAGACGTGTGATGCCAATGGTAGCAGTTTCCCTGTGGTTTCCCAGGTACTTGATCAATTGGTCCCAAATTTGGAGGGTGATCTCACTTAGTTCTAACCCTGTTGGGGTAAGAGATTGAGTTCCTAGCTGCTGTGAGTTGGGAGTGATCCCTCAAAAAGTGTCAGAGATTTCTGGGGTGCTGCAGTCACCTAACTTGTGAGCAGATATGTGGCAAACTGGGAATAAAGTTATCAATGGATATCATTTGGCAGGATTTAATTGTGACTGGAGTGGTGGAAAGCTGTGAATGAACTTATTCATGGGAAGAGTTATCAATATGTTTTGCACCAAATTTTTGGTGTGGGTTTAACTAGTACAGAAATATTTAATTGATTTTGTATATATCTGTATTAGGTAGATTTCACTTTATTGTACATTACTATTCTGTTTTAAGTATATTAACTATACTTACTTAGCATCCTCATTTAAAAGTGTGACATTGACACTTCCAAGAACTATTCCCAGGTATAACCTACAAGAACATTCAATATTTTATATATATATCATTTCTAAGTGATAAACTGTATGTGTAAAAAGAATAAAACTATACACAGTATACTTTCCTTTTCAGTAAGCACAACATCCCAAATGTAAATACTAAATGCTAAAAAAAAACTCGCATTAATTTAAATATATGTTGCTGTAATTTCCAGTATATTTGTCTCTTACAATGATGATCAATAAATCGCATGAAAAATCATTTGATGGGAACAACAAATTGATTGGTGTTTTGTTAGACAACACAATACTTATGAATGAGCAATTGCTTGTTCCAAGGTCAAAAGCTCTAATTTTTGGCAGCATTGAAGTGGTATAGAAACTCTAAAAATATATCCAAAAAATCATTAAATAAAAATAACCCGAAACTAATTTTTTTTAAACACTGACATGCTTCTCATGCTTCGAGTCAAGTTTGATTCTTGATATAAAAATAATGGTGCTTCTGTTAGTACCAGATATTAAGACAGCTTTTGCCACCTTGTAGGACAAACTATTTGAAGCATGACATAGAGGAGCTGTAGCTCTTAACATTAAATAAAAAGATACATAATTGCATCTATTTCAAACCTGCTGAACATTTAAAAAAGTCATACAGAAATACAGGGTATACAAAAACTAATGTGTGCTACATTAAGCCATGTACAATTGTATACAGGGTATACAATAACTAATGGTGAGGTTTCAAGAACAAAGTATATAGGAGAATAATATTATTCAAGGAAGTAATAGTTTAATTGAAAGTGTACCTAATTAACAATTTCCACATGTGCATGTTCGTGATCCTACGTATGTCCAATTGGTATTCCACTTCTTGCCATACATGCTGCAGCACATCTCTTGCTATTTGCTCAGTTGCTTCTCTTATTCTGGCATTCAAATGATTCAGGTCTTGAATTCTGTCCAGCTAGTCAAAATTCTTTACAAAGCCCCACAAGAAAAAAAAATTTAGGGGTGTCAAACCAAGCTCCTTGATAGCCACTGAACCACTCCTGCCAATCCATCTGTCAGAATTTTGCCTAAAACTTCTGTATCATCTCTTGAGAAATGTGATGGTGCATAATTTTGCTGGTGGCTGCCCATGAAACTGTCTGAGTGAGGGAATGTACAACATTAAATGTGATGCCTTTTGTGCATTTGGGGAGAGTGCTTACCAAAATCTCACCATTATTTGTTGGACATCCTGTATAATGCAATGGAGAAATGCTGTCTTTAACATTAAATTATTTATATTTTAAAACACACTGCAATTCTAGACTCAAATGGAAAGGAAATGTACTCGAGTTTTAAAATATGCACACCTAATGACAAATGAAAAGTATTTCTGCACCCAAGGTAAACCTTTTTAGTTTTTCAAGAACCATAAATTGACTTAATCTATTTTTATTTGATCAATAAATATATATATATATATAAATAAATATAATAATTAAGATAAGAATCATAAATTGACTTGATTAATCTATTTTCTATTTTGGAATGCTGTATTTAACACTGATCTTGAATCAAGCTATTTTCTCCCTATGCTCAGCCAAGTTGAATGTATATTCAAGTTGTGCTCCCTCCACAACTAACCATAAGAACTTATACTATTAATCTCTTAAGCATCTTTTATAAAATACCTTTGACCCTTGGTAAAGTAGAAAGCTTAATGACTAAATGGTATAATTAATTACTTTATTAATCCAATTCTATATATTACTATACTTCTTATTTAGGGGACATCCATAAATTACATAACACCTCAAGTGTAGAAGGGAGTCAATGATTTTATGTTGCTTTATGTGAGAGAGGGATTGCAAAAGTTAGGATGTGGTGTTAATATTAAAATGTTATACTTATTTCCACATTAATAATTCCTCCTCCCATTTTTTGATGCTGAAAGCTGGTCAATTTATTATATTATCCAATAGTTACTACTATATTAACAATTGCTCTGCTGATTACTGTGTAAAATGTGAAGGCCTTTACAAAAAGAAAAGTATTACATAACATGGGGGATCAAGACTCAAGCCAAATATTGCATTGTGTTATACAGGAAAAAGTAGGATGAAGGTGTGGTGAGGGTATTAAAATTCATCAAAAATAAAGTTATGCAATTTATGGATGATCCCTTATATTGTGAAAACAAAAAAACATTAAAACTTAGGTATATAATCTTCATTGCACAAATAGAGAACAAAAAATAATTGCAAAAATATATCAGAAACAAAGTGCATACAAACCGAACAAACTTTTCTTGCTGTTATGGACTTCAGTATCAAGGTAGACATTTTGTGAAAATTAGTATTTCAAATACAGAAATGGCTTAATGTAGCAGCAAGCTTCAAGATTCATTGTAAAATTTGTATTAAAAGCAAAATGACAAGTTGTTACATTTGATTGTTACACATAATCATTGTAAATACGCCTAAAGTCTTAGGATTTAACCTTTCATAATTACTCTCAACTTAAGTACTCATTTTCATGAGACAGGAGACAGTTAATTATCTTATTGTTGCATACACTTTATAATTACTAAAGTGAGAAGAGAGATGCTTTACCATTTCTTTCTTCCACGTAGCTATTTAAAATCCTTGGGTAGAAGTTTCATATTATTTCTTCTAAACTCATGTAAGAGAGCTCAGAAGTATTGCAGGCTGATGCATTCCAAAATCTTTTTTTTTTATAAGATTCACTGTTGATGGTCAATTAGAAAATCGATTAGGTAAAACAGCACTGATGCAAACCATGTTACAAACAGATTTGCATAACTGTATCTAATATCTAAAATAATTGCAGCTCCATAAACAAAAACTCAACTAAATTGCATGGAAAATTTAATTATAAATCTGAACCAAAATAAATTATGTAATACTAATATAAAATCATTACCGGCTACCTGGAAATTAATTACAAATCACTTAATAGGTTATGCAATGGATCACGTTAGAGGGACTGCCTTATAAAACTTCAACGAAATGATGTAATGAGCACACTGCCTGAGGAAGCCTGAGTGAAACGTGCATTGCAGTGGTCACATGTTTTAATTTCTGTGTTCAATTTTGATGTTTCTATGTTACAGCAAAATGTAAACTATTTTAACGGGGGTGGGAGGGGGGTAGTTCACATTTGAGTTTGTTATGTTTTGGATGTGTCAAAGAGTTAAGTAACAGCAATTTGATGGCTGAATAGTAGAAGGAGAGATGTATAAGTGAGTACATACAGTGAGCAGCAGCACTAAGTCATCAATGAAGTGCATGTAATCAGAATTGACAGTCTCAAAAAAGACAGAGTCTGGAAAGACCACAGTGACCATCAACAGTGAATCTTTAAAAAAAAGTTTCTGTATCTAATCTCACGATTAATTACTGTTTACACATTAAGAATAAGCTCAGAGGAGCGCTTCACAATACCTTAGAGTCACAAAAATGCTTAGAACTGTATTGTTGTTACATTAAGTTTCTAATGCTATCTTCAATCAGCAACCTTTTCCTCATAAAGGCAATGTAGAAAAAAGAGAAACCATAATTACCAGTTCAGATCTTGTAAAGGTGAAATCCCGCTGGCACAGGTACAGATTGACAATGTTTATTTCTGTTGACGATGTAAGTTCAACAGTTGCTCATTATGTCAGGAGTCATCATATTGATGCTGTTGCACTCTTTCAGTCCTTAGTTGTTATTAGTGACTGCTTTCCAGAAGCGCAGGGCCAAAAATTTTACTCATAAGCGACTCTCATTGAATCGATTGATACTTTAACTTAACTTTTTAAATAATTGTAAGAAAGCAAAGGCAATACCGAAATCTTTACAAATACCTAAACGTAAATTTGATAAAACTTTACTAACAGTATTATACAAAGCCAAAACTAAATTATTAAATAAAGCAATTCAAAATCTTTGACAACAGATTAGGCAAATTGAAAAAAAACACTTAAGGAATATTTGAAATTAAAAGGATATAATTTAACACAAATAATGGGGAGAGTAATGTATAAATTGGGAAAGGAGACAATAAAAATTCAAGCAAAACACAATAGCAAATTAAAAGCTTTAGTAGAAACACAGCAGACAAATAATAAAACAATAGGAATAAAAAGAGGAATAATAATTAATAAGAAATATTTAAATTTGTCCACATATAACTTAACAGATGAGGAAGATAAAATTTTGCAACAACAAGGAGCTAAGTTTGCATACCCTAATAATAACCTAAAGCTTAATAATATAATACCTCAAATAGAGCAATCCTTATATAAAATTCCAAATGAATGTAAAGATAAAGATTCAAAATTTATAGAAGCATACAATACCAGCAAAAAAAAAACACAAATAGCAATAACACTAATGATATGAAAATATTACAAAACTTAAAGATTAATAATAATATTAAAATAATATTGGCAGATAAAACCGACCAAATCGTCATAATAGATAAAAACGAATATGAACAAAAGATAATGAAAGTAATAAAAGAACTAAAGTGTATACCATTAAAAATTAACCCGTTAACAAAAACAATTAGAAAATTAGCTGAAATAAAAAATGATCTGTTTTTACCTGAAGTAATAGCAAATAGAGTAACCTACCAATGTATCTGAATATACCGCAGCTGTTCATAAAAATTAAACTTCATAAACCAGACAAACCATTTTGACCATTAGTTTCAAAACGAAAGTCCCCCACATACAATTTAGAAAGAGCCTTATTTGATTTTTTGTACCATTTTTTCTCCCCACACCATACACTATTACTTCTTGTCAATGAGCATTGCATATAATTCAAACTGCTGCGATTTCTGACACTACTATACTCCATTCGCTAGATGTCGTATCGCTATATCCAAACACACCATGTTTGGATGCAGTGATCCAAACACTGATTGAAAACCAAATTTCCGATTGAAAACGGAATGGTTACGTGTTGCCCGCCCCGTGGTCCCAGAATACTTCAGTGTTCATGAGGCCCTGCAGCTGGCAACCACATCAAACTGGTTCACAGTCAATCAGCAGTCATGGGTCCAGACGGAGGGGGTACCCACGGGATCACCTCTTTCTGGGCTCATGGCTGATATAGTCATGAGATTTGTCGAAACCTATGCATTATCTAAAGTTAAATATAAACCAGCTATATATATATATGGTACATCGACGATATTTTAATTTTCTGGGATTATAGTATGACACAACTTCAAGAATTAATTGACATATTTAATAGCGTAATGCCTAGTATTAAATTTACACATGAAGCCGAAAAACATAAGCAGTTGGCATACTTAGACATATTAATAACATGGGAGAGTACATAATGCATAACGCAGGTTTATCGCAAACCTACGTACATACCAAATATCATACCATTTAATTCTGCCCACCAATAAAGTGTAAAATATCTATTACTCCGTATTTTTAGGAGTTTTTCAATACTGTCAAAAACATGATGTTTTAAAAAAAAAAGAGTTACAATTTATTAAACAAATCGCGTATGATGCAGGATACCCGAGACAACTAATTAAGCAACTGAAAAAAACACACCAAATACCGCAGTAAAAAGGACACTCAACCTGCACCCAATCAATCTGAAAATAGTCATAAATATACACATAGCTTTCCACAAACTGAAATAATTTCCCATGCATTAACGAATATATTACGAAAATACGATATAGAATTGCCAACAGTTATGAATAATTCTATCAAACACTTAATAATTAATGATATAGAAAAAGTTAAGCCAACAGGGGGGTGTATGAAATAGAGATACCTGATCCAGAAATAAATTAAAAGGGAAAAATATTTATATTGGTAAAATGTATCGCACCTATGAACAGAGAATGAATGAACACTATACAGATATTAAAAATAAAAATCCATCAACCAGATTCACACAAACAGTGTTAGAAAATAAAATTAAAATAGAAGAAATTAAATATAAAACTTTGGCAACTCCGCAGACAAAATTCCAACTTAATACCATGGAAAATATGTTAATACATGTTAATCAGCATCGACTGTGCAACACAGAGATTCCACCCTTACCAGTGGCATGGAACCTCCTGTTGCATGAGCAGCAGCACAAATGACGTGTGTAAGGTTAATCTGATGTCAGTGAGAGACGGCATAAGATAGCATACGGCCGCTATGTGAGTGCCTGAAGACACCAGCAAGAGAGTACTGATGAAACGCGTTGCAAGGTGGGTGAGAACCATGTTTTTAGAGTTCTTTTAAATATTTTAGATCTTTTAAAGATTGAAAATGTTTGAAATCTTTAAGTTGGGAGGATGTGCTAACAATCGCTGAGTCATAATGTCAACGTCGTAAAAAAAATGTGTGAACCTCAAGTGAGGCAACCACTATGCATTCATGTGAAAGGACTGACTGGTATACAGAAATAGTCAGTGAGTAGAAACATCTGGAAAGCAGTAAATAATAACAATAAAGACTGAAAGAGTGCAACAGCATAAATATGACGACTCCTGACATAATGAGCAACTGTTTAACTTACATCGTCAACAGAAATAAACATCGTCAATCTGTACCTGTGCCAGCGAGATTTCACCTTTACAAGATCTGAAATGGTAATTATGGTTTCTCTTTTTTCTACATCGCCTTTACAAGGAAAAGGTTGCTGATATAAGATAGCATTAGAAACTTAATGTAACAGCAATACAGTTCTAAGCATTTTTGTGACTCTTAAGGTATTGTGAAGCACTCCTCTGAGCTTAATTCTTAATGTGTAAACAGTAATTAATCGTGAGATTAAATATTAAATTTTTACTGTGAGTTGAAATTCATTAAAAAGTTTCTGGAGTGCATCAGCCTGTAATACTTCTGAGCTATCTAACATTAACTTAGAAGAAATAACAAGAAACTTCTATCCAAGGACTTTAAACAGCTACTTGGAAGAAAGAAACGGTAAAGCATCTCTCTTCACACTTTAGTAATTATAAAGTGTATGCAACAATAAGATAATTAACTGTCTCCTGTATCATGAAAATGAGTACTTAAGTTGAGAGTAATTATGAAAGGTTAAAGCCTAAGATTTAGGCGTATTTACAATGATTATGTGTAACAATCAAATGCAAGATTTATTATGTTTAACATAATAAAATTTCAAATAATTATTCTTCAGCATCCATTTATACATTTAATTAAGAACAAATTTGTGATACTTCTAACATATTACACACATATATTATGCAATTATACATCTTAAATAAGTTATTAATTATTGAAAAAATATCATGCACTCTCTTTCAAGTTTGCACCTGAGGAAAGTGATGTGGTTCCACATCCTTGTCCAGACACTGCATATACTATTATTCGACCCATGATCGACACAATTTAGACCATAAGGGTGCAGGTGATTACAATAGGATTGGGTAGAGACTCAATGGACTGCTATGAATTTCTTCAAACAAGTTCATCAACTGTGTTCTTTATCAGATGACAGTATGGCTCTATTTCATGTGAGCTTTATGTCTTATCTTATTTCCTCAATAATTCTCCCATTTATCTTATGTCTTATCTCTTTAATTACACAATTTTCTAATAAGGGATGATGCAGACAACATCATCATCATCATCCTCAAGCAGCCATGGGCTACGGAGGTCCAACCAGACCGTGCAATTTAGTTCTCTAAGCAAGTCTATCCTGAGCTACATCTACTGCATCTGGCCACTGCACACCAATTCTAACAAGGTGCTGTTTGACATTGTCTGCCCACCGCATCCTAGGTCTCCCCTTCTTTCTGAGGCCTTTAGGCACACTGTTCATAATCCTATTTGCCAATCTATAATTATTCATACGGGCAACATGGCCAAACCAACGGAGTCTCTCTCTGCACAATATGCTGCTTAAAGGAGGTTTCCGACTCCTTTGCCTAACCTCATCATTAGTTACAAAGTTGAACCACCTAATGCCCAAGATATTGCGTAGGCATCTGGAATCAAAAGCATCTAGTTTCCTGTTATCTTGTTTACAAAGTGTCCAAGTTTCACTACCATAACTAACCCTAGAAAGAATCAAACTATTATACAGTCTAATTTTAATTAGTCTTCAGGTGTATACACCTATTTCTCCACATTCTCTTAAAAGTCCAGGTAGCAATCCCTATTCATCTGTTAATCTCATGCCGCACATCACCATTATCTGTTACATAGCTCCCAAGATAATTAAACTGTGACACCTGCTCAAGACTGCAACCATTCAGATTAACTGAATCACAGCCTGCCTAACCAATTTTCATCACTTTAGTTTTCTCTCTGTCTATAACCAAACCTACTCTACCACCAGTCTCATCAACAGCTCGAATGAAAGAGTTCATCTCATCAACATCATTTGCCAAATGGGCTAAATCATCAGCATAATCTAAATCAGAAATTTTCGTATCTCCAGTCCATTTAAGGTCAAAATTTCTCCTTTGCAGTGAATTTCTTATAACATAATCAATAACCAAACTAAAGAGAAAAGGAGACAGAATGCACCTTTGTCGAACAGCAGAAGCAATACTAAACCAATTACTACAAACCTTACCAACTCTCACACATGACTCAGTGTTATTAAAGAGAGCTTTCATTATGTTAACTAACTTGTCTGGTACCATATAATTTCACAATCAACCACAAATTATGACGATCAACAGAGTCGAAAGCTTTTTTGAAATCAACAAAGCTAGCAACCAAAGGTTTCTGAAACTCTAAATATTTTTCAAGAATCTGCCTAAGTGAAAATATCTGATCCACTCATCCCCTACCACTTCTGAATCCACATTGCTCATCACACAATTGACTGTCAACTAGATCCTTAATTCTATTAAGCACAATCATGGAAAGAACTTTACCCAGAACAGAGAGTAGGTGATACCCCTATAGTAATTATCACAAGAACTGCAATCACCTTTTTTGAAAATAGTGATAACAATAGCTCTGGTAAAATCCTTAGGAACCATGCCTTTATCATAAAAGATATTCAGAATTTCAGTCATCCAAGTGGTAACTGAAACATTCCCAGCTCTAAGCATTTCGGTAGTAATTTCATCTACCCCTGGGGATTTATGAAGTTTAAATTTAGAAATAGCCAAAATAACTTCAGACTGTGGTATAGGGCCAACATTAAAGCCACCAATGCATCTATCATTATTGCAAACAATGGGAGTAAAACTAACCACATTGTTTAGAACATCACTGAAATGCTCAGCCCACCTAGCCATGACAGAATCTTCACCTTCTATAACCTTACCTTGTTTATCCTTCAATCCCTGTATACCTGTCCATTTTCTACCACACAAAACATTAACTATCTGTTACAGCTCTCTGCTGTTGTGCTGTCTAACTGCTTCCTCGGCTTTGTCAGCCAAACCATCAAGCCAAAGATTCTTATCAGCAGCTAACTGATCTTTTACATGTTTATTAAGTTCTCTATATTGCTTTCTATTAGGACTAGTAGGGTATTGATTAAGGACATTCCTGCAGTTCTTTCTTTCCGAAATAAGCTCAAGTGCCTTATCACTCAGGTAATTCTGCCTCCTCTGATCCTTTTTTCCTAAAAGAGTACTGTTAGTGTCCACAAACGCCTGTTTAAAATGATCCCATTCTTCCTCAACTTCAGTAGTAAGCATACCATGACTGTTATAATGACTAAGTAACCTATCATGGTAAGCTTTGGCTATAACTGGGTCTTTCAGAGTTCAGACAACAAGAACAAAAAATTTACAATGGCAAAGACTAGAGTCAAATTTGCAAAACCTGAGGTTTAATATAGTCTGGCATGCGGTAGTCAAATGGCTTTGTATAATTTCTTTAATTTCTGTCAGAAGGGTGTAAAAACTCAATTTTAGCTACTGAAGTCATGGGTGTGTTGTGATATCTTCAGGTTATGTGCAAAAAAACTATAATTTGTTTATCTTTGGATCTTAAAACAAATATGTCCTGTTTCGCAAGTACCCTTGATGTTCCCTAAAAGCGGAACAAAAAATTCGATATGTTGAAAGATGTTTGGAAGAACATCAGAAAAATAAAAGGGTAGCACAAAGAACTGGTTTAAAATAGAGGTAAAACAGTACCAATTTTAATCATAAAAGAATAACTCAGGAATTTAAGTGAAAGTTTAACCATTCCAGTGTCCAGCCTGAAAAACTGGTTTCCATTCAGAGGACAAGCTATTTTCTCCCTATGCTCAGTCAAAAAAAAAAAAAATTTGCCATATCAAGGAAGTCCTTTTTTCTTAAATATCCAATACCTCATTCATTTTCAGGAAATGATACAAGTTTTTTTTACAAGAAAAGAAACAAGTAATAAAAAAAACATTAACATATAATCTAATGCGATGTTCAATAATATCCACAAAGACTTGTAAAGCAGGCAATCTGATGTAGCATAGCCCCAAATAGATCAATAGATCAGCTGATGAAAAAAATAAATAATTTGACGAAATAAAATAAATCTACAGAAATTAAAATGAAGGTTAATACTGACTTGATAGCTGTATGGCCACATTATCCTATATCCAAGAAGAACTCTTTCTGTAAACATTCACTATAGTCAGTTTACTACATGTGTGAGCAATAACAAGATTACTGCACCTGCTACTTGACCTACCTTTTTTAGATTGCAGGGAACTTTGCAACTGTAATTCTGGTTACTTTCTAAGAAAGCTTTTGTTAATTACAATTTTTGATCTAAAAGATGGAAAACACACATAGAATACTGGGATAAATGATAAAAATAATTCTAGTAATAGTGAAATAGGTTTGTGGCAGAAACGAGTGTAAAACAAAAAAAAAATGGTGGGAGCTAGGTAGTCACTGGAAGGAGAGCTATGCACCAATCCCCTGTGATGACGCATAGAACCGGCCAAACCTAGCACCTAATGTCCGACCCCGCCTTCTCGTGGTGCAGACCGTTAGTACCTTTCAAAAGAGATACTCTCTTGTGGAAGTGAACGGAAGGGGAGGGCTGCCAGATTAGTGTGGCCTACTGATCTGGACAACTATGGCTACATTTCTTTATTTTTCTACCCTGCTGAGGAGTGGTCAACCACACAGGGACCTGGTGCTGACCATATAAACCTACTGGACTGGACAGATATATGGCTCTGAGCTTGATTATGGATCCTGATTTTGCTGCACTGGTGGGCTTCTGTGGAGGGAAAATCTTCCTCTGTGTTTTCTGTTTGTTTGTGGGTTGACAGCCCCATGTGAATAGATTCACAGGATATGTTCATCAGCTGGTGGATAATCCTGAGCAGAGGTCATTGTAGGCACCTGAACTCTTTGCTTCTATTGGCATTGTCAAATTCTACAATGGGGGAAGTCTTCCAGTGTAGATGGCTTCAGCCTTTAGTGGTGGGGGAAAAGGTCTTTGCCCCATGTCTGCAATTAGGGGGCTGTTTGATATTGCCGGCATTCTCTCTCTCAATAAACATAGTTTCTTTAAACATCCCACTAACCATTTTCTCTCCATAGGTAGTTAGAATGTGAGGACTCTGCACAGAGCTTTTTCTCTTGATTGCCTCACACAAGAATTCCACCATTATAATTTAGATATTCTCGGCTTGCAAGAGACCAGATGGACAGATAAAGGTCAGATTCTTAAAAATAATCTTAAATTTCTCTTTTTAGGGAGGGATGACAATAAGCATCACCAGGGTGTGGGTCTGCTTCTCAGCAGACACGCTAGTGATGCTCTTCTAGGATAAGAGTGCATTAATGAAAGGTTTCTCACAGCAAAATTTCAGACAAGCGTTAAAGACTTGAATGTTATCTGCTGTTATGCCCCCACTGAGGATGCCGGTGAGGATGAGAAGGATAGATTTTATGGACAACTTCAGGATATTTTGAATTCTGTCAAGGAGATATTACCCTTGTTCTAGGTGACCTCAATGCCAAAGTTGGTACTGACTCTGACCTGTGGGGAGGAGTAATAGGCCCTTTTGGTATTGGTAGCTGCAATGGCAATGGGCAATGTCTGCTACAGGTAAGTAAACTCAATGGATTCAGAATAACTAACAGTTATTACAAACACCGCGACATACATAAGTACACATGGGTTTCACCTGATGGGCTGCATAAGAATATGATTGATTATATATTGATTAAGAGCAAATGGGGTAGTTCTGTTAGGAATACCAGGGCATATAGGAGAGCTGAAATTGGATCTGACCATTATCTTGTTAAAAGTGTCTTGCAACTTAAGCTTAAAAAGTGTTGTGCTAAAGTTTAAAAATTTACTTTTAATACTGAAGCTCTGAAAGACCCAGTTATAGCCAAAGCTTACCATGATAGGTTACTTAGTCATTATGACAGTCATGGTTTGCTTACTACTGAAGTTGAGGAAGAATGGGATCATTTTAAACAGGCTTTTTTGACACTAACAGTACTCTTTTAGGAAAAAAGGAGCAGAGGAGGCAGAATTACCTGAGTGATAAGGCACTTCAGCTTATTTCGGAAAGAAAGAACTGCAGGAATGTCCTTAATCAATATCCTACTAGTCCTAATAGAAAGCATTACAGAGAACTTAATAAACGTGTAAAAGATCAGTTAGCTGCTAAGAATCTTTGGTTTGATGTCTTGGCTGACAAAGCCGAAGAAGCAGTTAGACAGCACAACAGCAGAGAGCTGTACCAGAGAGTTAATGTTTTATGTGGTAGAAAACAAACAGGTATACAGGGATTGAAGGATGAACAAGGTAAGGTTATAGAAGGTGAGGATTCTGTCATGGCTAGGTGTGCTGAGCATTTCAGTGATGTTCTAAACAATGTGGTTAGTTTTACTCCCATTGTTTGCAATGATGATAGATGCATTGGTGGCTTTAATGTTGGCCCTATAACACAGTCTGAAGTTATTTTGGCTATTTCTAAATTCTACCGATATTCTACTACCGAAATGCTTTGAGCTGGGAATGTTTCGGTTACCATTGGATGACTGAAATTCTGAATATCTTTTATGATAAAGGCATGGTTCCTAAGGATTTTACCAGAGCTATTGTTATCGCTATTTTCAAAAAAGGTGATCGCAGTTCTTGTGATAACTATAGGGGTATCAACCTACTCTCTGTTCCAGGGAAAGTTCTTTCCATGATTGCGCTTTGTAGAATTAAGAATCTGGTTGACAGTCAATTGCGTGATGAGCAATGTGGATTCAGAAGTGGTAGAGGATGAGTGGATCAGATATTTTCACTTAGGCAGATTCTTGAGAAATGTTTAGAGTTTCAGAAACCTTTGGTTGCTAGCTTTGTTGATTTCAAAAAAAGCTTTCGACTCTGTTGATCGTCATAATTTGTGGTTGATTGTGAGGTCATATGGTATACCAGACAAGTTAGTTAACATAATGAAAGCTCTCTTTAATAACACTGAGTCATGTGTGAGAGTTGGTAAGGTTTGTAGCAATTGGTTTAGTATTGCTTCTGCTGTTCGACAAGGGTGCATTCTGTCTCCTTTTCTCTTTAGTTTGGTTATTGATTATGTTATAAGAAATTCACTGCAAAGGAGAGATTTTGACCTTAAATGGACTGGAGATACGAAAATTTCTGATTTAGATTATGCTGATGATTTAGCCCTTTTGGCAAATGATGTTGATGAGATGAACTCTTTCATTCGAGCTGTTGATGAGACTGGTGGTAGAGTAGGTTTGGTTATAGACAGAGAGAAAACTAAAGTGATGAAAATTGGTCAGGCAGGCTGTGATTCAGTTAATCTGAATGGTTGCAGTCTTGAGCAGGTGTAACAGTTTAATTATCTTGGGAGCTATGTAACAGATAATGGTGATGTGCGGCATGAGATTAACAGATGTATAGGGATTGCTGCCTGGACTTTTAAGAGAATGTGGAGAAATAGGCGTATACACCTAAAGACTAAAGTTAGATTGTATAATAGTTTGGTTCTTTCTAGGGTTAGTTATGGTAGTGAAACTTGGACACTTTGTAAACAAGATAACAGGAAACTAGATGCTTTTGATTCCAGATGCTTACGCAGTATCTTGGGTATTAGGTGGTTCAACTTTGTAACTAATGATGAGGTTAGGCAAAGGAGTCGGAAACCTCCTTTAAGCAGCATATTGTGCAGAGAGAGACTCCGCTGGTTTGGCCATGTTGCCTGTATGAATAATTATAGATTGGCGAATAGGGTTATAAACAATGTGCCTAAAGGCCTCAGAAAGAAGGGGAGACCTAGGATGCAGTGGGCAGACAATGTCAAACAGGACCTTGTTAGAATTGGTGTGCAGTGGCCAGATGCAGTAGATGTAGCTCAGGACAGACTAGCTTGTAGAACTAAATTGCACAGTCTGGTTGGACCTCTGTAGCCCATGGCTGCTTGAGGAGGAGGAGATTTTAAAAACTAAGGAAAAATTTGTTAATAATCAAATCAAACTTGTGTGCTTAAATCAGGCGATTGCTTCAGCACAGGGTAATTGTGTCGGCAATACTGTTAACAAATTGGCTTTAACAAGTGATTTATATTGCAAGTTAATAAAATATGCATCAAATGAAAAAAGCAAAATATTACTTTTCAAGCCTGAATTACACATTTGTATAAGATATATAATAAAATATTTTTAAAAGAGCAATTTTTATTTAAAAAAACAAACTTTTTTTGTTGTACTACCAAACGTACACAGTTGTATCTGAATAACAGACAGAATCACAGTGTACCCACTCAGGTGCATCACATAGTGCACATGACAAGGTCGACCACTCAGAGATATAAGCATGTGCTAGGACAGATGAGCCATAGTGTGTGTATGAGCACAATGGGCAGAGGTATTGGTTTGATGAATATTCAAAAAGGAATGATCATTGGCTACCACGCCAAAGGTGGAAGCATCTCAGAAAGAGCAGACTTCGTGGGCTGTTTGTGAGGTGCTGTAGTAAGGGTGTACCAAGAATGGACCGCTGGCACACCAAGTACCTCCAGACACATAACTGTGGAGCCCCAAAGGCCATCAATCCCAGAGGAGAACGTCGCCTCCATCAACTGGTAAAGGGCAATTGACGCACAACAGTGCAGCAATTGACTATTCAAATGAACGCTGGGGCACCCAGGTATATGTCCCTGATAACAGTAGAGCAAACCCTGTTATGCATGGGTCTTCGGAGTCCACGCTGTGTAAAGGCACCCATGTTAACCAAGGTCTACTGTTCACACAGGACTACTGTTCATGGAAGTGGAAGAGTGAAAAAAGGGGTTGCCTTCTCCGATGAATAGAGGTTTCTACTAAAAAGAAGTGATGGGCGGTGGCGGATATGGCGTCAGACACACAAGAACCAACACCTGGACATGCTTGTCAGTCAAGTACAAGCCGGCGGTGGCAGTGTGAATGTCTGGGAGATGTTTCCTGGTATGACCTGGGACTGCTGGTACCACTGAATGGGTCCCTGAATGCCAATGGCTACCTGTCCATCCTCACTGACCACACGTGTCCCTTCACGTTGGATATTTACCATGTTGGTGTCTACCAACAGGACAATGCATCCTGCCATGTTGCTAAGGTGGTGCGTGACTGGTTCCAGGAACAGGACAGTGATGTCTCTGTTCTCACTTCAATCCCATAAAGCACTTGTGGGACCAATTGGATTGACAGGTTTTGGCATGCTGACCCACAACCACATCATCTCCGGAACTTCCACGCTCTGCTGGAGTCCGAATGGGCATGTGTGCCTCTGTCAACCTTCCAGGGCCTCATTGTGTCCATGCCACACCGTCTCATCGCTGTCATCAGGGTTGGGTCGTTTTACCTCTGAGTGGCACTTTTTTGCACACCATGGGCTAAATGGCCAGGTCACATGGACCCCGAAGGCTCAGAGAAGGTTGGGGGAGGGGACCCACTGGAACAGCTGTTGGGAGACAGATGGTAGCCTCCTGTCAAGGCCATACAGTGTGTTCTTTAATGTGCACAGGGTATGACTCTCCCACACATGGTGCCATCGCTTAATGTCCCATCAGACAGATGGCAGCCTTCCAAGCCCATTGGTGTCCCCTACTGACCGTGGGCAGGACAGGGGAAATTTGCGGAGATAAATCTCAACGCTGACCCAGCTGGGACTTGAACCTGGGAAATACAGGTTATGAGCCTGGCGCACTACCGACTGAGCCACCCCTTCCCTCCTGTCGTCTGGGCCAAGGGTGGTTATTCCCATTATTAGGAAGGTGGCCATATTATTCTGATACGACTATGCATATAGCCGTCCTTGCATCTCATTATGGATTCTGTGAATGTATACAGATGATGTGGACTCTGGAAGGGTTATCCATAGATTTAATTTGGATCACAATTTGTTGATGCACAACTCATGGCTACAAAATGGAAAAGGTCTCAAAAAAAAGAAGAAAATAAAGAAGTCAACATTATAAACATTAATGGACTCGGAAGGAAAAAAAATGACTGTATATAGTATTTGTCCCTCATTAAGAGGTAACGTTTGATGTTCTTATTAAGAGGTAACGTTTGATGTTCTTATTAAGAGGCAAAGTTTAATGTTTATGAAATGATGAAAACTACAGAGAAATTATTAAAATTCAACATAAAAGGGAACAAGCAAATACTGCAAAAAAAAAAGAGCCATTAATGAAATATGAATTTAAGTAAATAGGTTGGAAGACATCTGGGCTTGAGATCTTGTTGAATGATCACAATCAGAGATGCTGGGCTATTTTACCTATAAGTGGCACTTTTGTGTACACAATGGACTAAATGTTCAGGTAACAAGGACTCCAAGTAGGTTGGGGAAGGAGATCCACTGGAATTGTTAGGATAGATGGAAATCTCCTGTAAAGGCTAACCAGCATATTCTTTAATGTGCACTCAGAACCACAGTTTATTATATCAATGGATAGCAGGCTTTCCAAGCTCACTGGTGTTCCCTATCTGAGGGCAGAGCTGTGGTTTAGTGCAGAAAATATCAATGCAAGCAGAGTTGGAACTTGAACCTGGGAACATCAAATTATGATTACTAGTGTGATATTAAATGACCCAACCTCAGGGAAGTGGGGAGATTAATACTTATAGTTTACATATATAGTAGTATGGTAAAGGTAAGGTAAAAATGAAAATAAAGTATTGTGAGACATGAGAGATTATGTTCATAAGATGAATAAATATGCGGAGAACTAAATCTTAGTTAACAGTCATATTCTTATACCTTCAAATGGCTTTGGGTTGGGTTGGGTTGTTTTACCTCTGAGCGGCACTTTTTTGCACACCAAGGGCTAAATGGCCAGGTCACATGGACCCCGAAGGCTCAGAGAAGGTTGGGGGAGGGGACCCACTGGAACAGCTGTTGGGAGACAGATGGTAGCCTCCCGTCAAGGCCATCCAGCGTGTTCTTTAACGTGCACAGGGTATGGCTCTCCCGCACACGGGGCCACGGCTTAACGTCCCATCCGACGGACGGCGGCCTTTCCAAGCCCATCGGTGTCCCCTACTGACCGTGGGCAGGGCGGGGAATTTTGCGGAAATAAATCTCAACGCTGACCCAGCTGGGACTCGAACCCTTCAAATGGCATAGGTAGTGATCAATATTGACAATAAAAAGTATAATATAATCAACTTGGCCCAATTAACAAGCCTAAAGTCATAAATTTTAGTAAAATACATTGGAAAACATGTATTTCTTGAAAAGCAGGATAAGGTGAATTCAGTCATTACCAACTTGTGTTCAGAGACAGTGACTGTACAATTAATGGAGGGTTGGGTTGTTTTATTAATGAGTGGTACTTTTTGGCATACAACGGGCTAAATGGCCTGGCCATAAGGGCATTGGTTGTGGGAGCGACTCAACAGTAGCACACCAGGATTGTAATCTGCAGTTCCCAGGTTGCAGCAATGAGATTTATCTCTGCTCTGCCCTCAGTAAGTTGAGCTTGTTTGCAGAAAATCTGTCCATTTATAGCAAGATTTTACTTTCTTCCTTGAAGACATTCAAATACAGCTTTATCCACTTCTTGTTGACAACTGTTCAAATTTATTTGTGATTACTTGACATGTTTTAGCTTTTCTTTTTCTAAAACAAGAATTTTTAAATGCCATTTTTGATGTCTTGTGGTACTGACAACTCTAAGGAGAACAGTTTTCTTCTCTTGGCAATTCATAACCACAGTCCTTAACAAAATCCTTGGGAAATGTGCATAAAGTGCAAGGCAACAATTGCAGTTAACATAGTGGCTGATAGTGTAGTTACTCAGCAACATCTATGGGTATGCTACATGTAAGAGTAGGTAGCAAACAGATCTTGTTATAGTGTGATGCACACACAAGCTGCTTATAATGTAATGCACTTTGAAAAAATTGATTTAAATTATTTTCTACATTTTTTACACCTACAGTAAAAAAAAAATGTTTTAAACAAACTCTATGATAGCACTAATAGTATAAAAAGGTCAATTTTTTTAATTTTTCCTTAACTTTCAACTAATGGAATTAATTATATTTTGCATGAAAATATAATAAAATGGTGGAGACTTAAAAAAATTGATTATAAAAGCATTTCTCATAATTTAAACAATAATTGACAATCTTAGAGTTATCTGTTGACTTTCAAACACCTATAAATCAATAAATGTTTTTGTGGAAAATATTTTGCCAACACATGGGACTCGAACCCGCATCTCTCTAGAAACATGCCAGAGTATTCTAACTGTTAAACTAATGCCAGCTTTGTCTTTTTTCCACTAAGTATGACTTTCACTCTTCCCATGATTTTTGGAACCTACATTTGGCACCATTTATGATCTCGGGTGGCAACTATTTGTTTTTAGTGCACTGAGTAAGATGGAAATAAATAATGAAGTCATATCACACTATTTAGCATTATTAATGATTTAAACAATAATTGACCATCTCAGAATGCCGGCATATGGTATTCAAACCCGCATCTTTCCAGAAATATTATTAAGTCAATAATAACCTAAATAGTGGGATGAGACTTCATTATTTATTTTCATTTTTATTCAGTGCACTAAAAACAAATAGTTGCCACCCGAGATCATAGATTGTGCCAAATGATGCTGAAAATCATGGGAAGAGTGAAAGTCATACTTAGTGGAAAAAGACAGAGCTGGCATTAGTACAACAGTTAGAATACTCTGGCATGTTTCTGGGGAGATGAGGATTCGAGTCCTGTATGTCAGTGAAATTTTTTCCACAAAAACATTTATTGATTTAAAGATGTTTGAAAGTCAACAGGTAACTCTGAGATTGCCAATTATTGTTTAAATAATCCTAAATAGAGTGATGTGACTTCATTATTTATTTCCATCTTACTCAGCACACTAAAAAGAAATAGTTGACATCCTAAATCATAGATGGTGCCAAATGTAGGTGCCAAAATCATGGGAAGAGTGAAAAAAAAAGACAGAGCCAGCATTAGTTCAATGGTTAGAATACTCTGGCATATTTCTGGAGAGATGTGGGTTTGAGTCCGATATGTAGGCGAAATTTTTTCCATGAAAACATTTATTTCTCATGTCTATGCTTCCAGTCTGTCTGTGATGTCAATTTCTTCAATACAGAAATTAAATACATAAAATATACATAAAAAGTCTGAGGATAATTTAAAGATCTCAGATATATATATATATTGATTAATTTAACCAAATTTACTTATGGTATTAAATTTTTTAAATCTTTAATGGCTTTACTGGCCTAGATCTGGATGTATTCATCTAAACAGTGCAGTTCATTTTTACTAAATTTTACTGGCTGTTTGGGCATTAACAGGCTAAATTCCTGCATTATAGGACAAAAATAATTTTAAATTAAACTTAAAAAAAAGGCAAATGGAAAAATTTCAAAGCATCTATAAGTTATAGTAAATTGAAAAAATTGATGTGCAGAAGGAAACAGAAAATTACACAGCAATTACAGTAGTTTCTATTTTTTAATTTTACAGAAAAAATTGAAAAAATTTAATTGGTAAAGGAAATTTTTTTGTTTGCTCAAATTTACTAACGTTAAAATACTCATACACAAAGAGAACAAATGGAAATTTAGGAGAAAATTAAGTTAATTATGTCAAATGTATTCTAAATATTTCTTATATATTTAGCATTTTGCTGCTAACTGGAGTTGGGTTGTTTTACCACTTAGTGGCATTTTTGTGCATGTAAAGGACTAACTGACCAGGTGACAAGGACCCCAAACTCAGAGATGGAAATCCATGAACAGCTGGGGCAGGGGTGGCTCAGTCGGTAGTGCGCCAGGCTCGTAATCTGTAGTTCCCAGGTTCGAGTCCCAGCTGGGTCAGCATTGAGATTTATCTCCGCAAAATTCCCCGCCCTGCCCACGGTCAGTAGGGGACACCGATGGGCTTGGAAAGGCCGCCGTCCATTGGATGGGATGATAAGCCGTGGTCCCATGTGTGGGAGAGCCATACTCTGTGCACATTAAAGAACACGCTGGATGGCCTTGACGGGAGGCTACCATCTGTCTCCCAACAGCTGTTCCAGTGGGTCCCCTCCCCCAACCTTCTCCGAGCCTTCGGGGTCCATGTGACCTGGACATTTAGCCCATGGTGTGCAAAAATTGCCGCTCAGAGGTAAAACAACCCAACCCAACCCATGAACAGCTGTTAGATATCTATCATATTCTTGAACATACACATGGTATAGCTATCCTGCACCAAGAACCATGGCTTAGCATATCATCCAACAGAAGGCAACCTTTCCATGCTAGTATCCTTTTTTTTCACCAAGGGTCATGGGGAATTAGTGGAGAAAATCTCAGTACAGGCACAGTGGGAATGGTCATTATAACATCCATATTTTGTGAAAAAACGAACAGAAGCTTGATAGTTCATTAGCTATAAGAAGACCAAGCATGAAATTTGGAGATCCTGGTTTGTATTCCAATTATATCTTTAAGCCTAGGAGGGATATTATTCCTCTTAATTTGATTTTATATTAATTCTAAATGATGTAAGATGCATGCAATGCACAGGTGGAATTAAAGAACCCATACCCACTCTTCCTTGGTAAGGCATCATGCATATCTTTAAGCTCTTCCTTTCTTACAGCTAAGATTTTCTTTAAATCACTCTGTTCTTCTTTCTCTTCTTCTGATGATGGTCTGAAACTACAAAATAACATTTTAATTTAGCTTTTACAGCAGAGTTTTTAACAATGAATTCATTTGTCACAGAATTAAATTTTTACTTTTCTCTCCCAACAGAAACAAAACTTAAGTCAGCACCTTATCTTGAAGTTGGTTGACTGTTTGGAGTTTTATGGTATAAGGGCAACTGACGCCATTTTGCATCAAGCAAGTTATCTCAAAGTAAAAAAAAAAATCCAATGTTAGATAACAAACAGATTATAATTTTGAAGAGTAAAATAACATTCAATAAAAAAAGAACATTGTTCACCCTAATAAAAAAATAGTCTATCATTTTTTTACACTTCATATATTAATGTATTTAAATTTGGATAATTTTAATATTTAAATTATCTGAAAAATTACAGTCTAATTAACTACATACAATTATTAATAACTATAACTAAAATGATAAAAGTGAAAAAAGAAAAAAATATACATGAAAGCAATAAATTTCCTCAACAGCAATAAATATATATATAAAACAAACCAAATTAAACTGAATATGAACCTGCTCTTTGAAATGCTGATATGCAGTTTTATCCTGAAATAATGTAAATTAAAATCTTTGTCATTAGAAAAAAAGATTATCCTTCTATTTTTCAAATTTGCCATTCATTTCATATCTTTATCCTCAGAGATACTATTTATCCTACTACAGTTTTCATTGTTAAATTTAATAATTTCACTATTATAATATAAATGTTTAAAAATCCAAAAAAAAAAAAAAAGAAATTCAGCATGGTCAGTATGAGGTTACACAGTCAACAGTTTATATCTTCATAAATAAAAACCAATTATTGATTGAAATGAAAGTTCACCAGAAGAATTCAAAGAGACACTTCACTACCACTTAGCAGGCAAAAATTAATGATACCTCACAAAAAGGGGGGGGGGTACAAACAATAACTAGAAGAATAATGTATTGGCTCTGGTGAATATGGGATGCTTATTTTCAGAGAATAAAGTTTTTCATTTCCTCAGGTTTGCACCCTCTAATAGTGGAAAATTCTATTCTATCATCAATCTGTAAATGGTAGCTAGGTATTCACTGGAAGGAAAGCTATGCACCAATCCCCTTGATGATACATAGAACAGGCCAGCCCTAGCACTTAAAGTATGATCCCACCTTCTTGTGGTGCAGATTGTTAAAACCTTTCAAAAGAGATACTCTCTTTTGGAAGGGAATGGAAGGGGAGGGCTGCCAGATCAGTATTGCCTACTGATCTGGACTATTTTGGCTACTTTTTTTTCTACCCTGCTGAAGAGTGGTAAACCTGTCTGCTAATCTTATGATGCACATCACCAGTATCTGTTACAAAATCTCCCAAGATAATTAAACTGAAATACTTGCTCAAAGGTGAAAACATTCACACTAACTGAACCACAGCATGCCTGACCAATTTTCATCACTTTAGTTTTCTCTCTCTTTATTAATAAACCTACTCTTCTATCAGTCTCATCAACACCATTTGGCAAAAGGGCTAAATCATCAGCATAATCTAAATCAGAAATTTTCAGAACTCTAGACCATTTAAGGCCGAAAACTTTCCCTTGCAGTGAATTTCGCATAACATAATCAATAACCAAACTAAAGAGAAAAAGAAACAAAATACACCCTTGTTGAACACCAGAAGCAATGCTAAACCAATTGCTACAAGCTTTACCAAAATAATATTAAAAAAAAAACCCAAAATACTATAACTAAAATAATATAAAAAAATGTAATTAATGTTAATGCTCATACACGACTCAGTGTTATTATAGAGAGCGTTTCATTATGTTAACTAACTTGTCTGGTATGCCATACTATCTCACGATTAACCACAAATTATGATGGCCAACGGAGTCAAAACCTTTTTGAAATCTACAATGCTAGTAACCACAGATGTGTGAAACTCTAAACATTTCTCAAGATTCTGCCTGAGTGAAAATATCTGATCTAAACATCACCTACCACTTCTGAATTCACATTGCTCATCATGCAATTGCCTGTCAAACAGATTCTTAATTCTATTAAGCACAATCATACAAAGAACTATATCTTGAACAGAAAGTAGACTGTTACCCCTATAGTTATCACAAGAACTGCAATCACCTGTTTTTAAAAAACAGGGATAATAACAGCTCTGGTAATATCCTTAGGAACAATGCCTTTATCATTAAAGGTATTCAAAATTTCAGTCATCCATGTAGTAACCAAAACATTTCTAGCTCTAAGCATTTAAAAGTAGTAATTTCATCTATCTCTAGGATTTTATGTAGATTAAGTTTAGAAATAGACAAAATAACTTCAGACTGTCATATAGGGTCAAAATTAAAGCCAGTAATGCATCATCATCATCATTACAAACAATGGGAGTAGAACTAACCACATTGTTTAGATGTCCACAGAAGCCAAAATGGGGTTAAATTGGTCAACCAAAATTGGGGTGGGTTTAAATTTCTCGAAATCCCCATAGACTTAACATTAATGGCTGAAAGTTATTCCAAATAACTGTTGCCACAGAACTTAGTAAATTCACCATTAACTTTTAGTTACTACTAACATGCTAAAAATGTCATACTATTAGTTGGTTGGTTGGTTGTATGGGGTTTTATGGTGCAAGAGCAGCTAAGGCTATATTGCACCAAGCAAAAAGACAAAGGGATAAAAGTCGGTTAATCCACAACCAAAGTTAAAATTGACAGAAACAAAACGGAACAATAAAGATGAGTATAAAAAAAAAGAGAAATAAAAAGAATCAACAAGTGTATAAGTCAACAATAAAAATGGGTGTATAGAACCCACTTAAAATCAGAAACAAGTATCTAGGAAACAAAGTAATAACCAGTAAAATGGAAAAACAGTGGTTAAAACAGTCATCAGATAAAAGAATGTCAGAGTGTAAGGGGCTCGGACGTAAAATCATGAAAGTTAAAAAAACATACATCGTTCAAAATTAAAACAGGGACAATGAAGTAAAATGTGTTTTACAGTTAAAATGGTGTTGCAAAGCTCGCACTTAGGTTCGTCATCCACCCGAAGAAAAAAGGAATGTATAATAAACAAATGATCTAAGCGGATTCGAGCAAGCACAACTTCCTCCTTGCGATTCCTGCGAAAACAAGACTGCCATATAGCCATATTATTATAACTTTCTATTAGTGAACAAATACTTTTTTTTCTCGTAAAAATATTATGAAGTGGAAATTCATTAATAAAAGTTTCTGCAGGCTGAATTAATATAAAATGCATGAAATTGATAAAAATTTAAATGCTTCGTGGTGTTGAATAATGTATATTAATTGAAAATAGTCTTGATAAAGTAGTATTCATGCAAAATTAATTTTTCCATGACTGCTCCAAAAAATAAAAACTCAAAGCATATCATTTAACATACAATAAGGTCTGTGGGTAATGACTGCAAGAGACCTCAAGAATCTACTAGATTCCAAAACTAATTGGAAACAAAGAAAAATTTTCCAAATCATTTTTATTTTTTTCCAAAGCTTGTTAAAATTGCAATAAACAAAACTTCCAAATTCCATCAAAAATGTAGGCCACTTTTCAGTGATACAAAAAGATATTTAAGCAAATTTCAGGCTATTTTCTGAAATAAAAACTATGACTTAAAAAATATTTACCATCGAAGAGCCTGCAAAATTCTAGTTATTCCTTTCAACTGGTTCTCAATTCCTTTGTTACATTGTGTTTCTAGTTTCTTAAAATCTTCAACTGATTTGGAATATGCTTTGTATGAATTCTAAATTAAAATAAAAAAAAAAATTCAATAATTTTCAAAGAGTAAAATATGCATGATAAAAAATAAATTTTAAAAGACAAATTGCCTTACAGAAAAACACAATTTCATGTGATAGTCAATAGCATATTAACATGTTTGCTGTTTGTGCTCTAGGTACTGCAGATCCATGTTGCATCATCCAGCTTTGGTAGTATCACCTGTCTGGCACTGATTTCTCTACCCCAAAAGATTGAGGTTCAAGTTATCTACAGGGATTTATCAAAATAATGGAAACACATACTTTTTGTGGAGCACATTTTATTAATAAGCTGTAGGCCCACCATGGGTGTTCAGAACAGAAGCATTTTGATGTGGAATAATACAAGTCATGCACATACAGTAATGGAATGTGGTACCATTCTTCCCGTAAAATATGGCCCAACTGTGCCAGTGATGCTGATGTGGAAAGTGTGATCTGATCTTGCACTCCAGATATTCCCACAAATGTTCAATAATATTGAGGTGGTCAGGGTAGCTGCTATATCTCATCATCGTGCTCTGCAAACCACAACTTGACACATTTTGCACAATGCACGGGTGTATTATCCGCTTGAAACCAGGAACGGTCATTAGGGAACAATGTCCCCAACACTGTGTGCAGGTGGTCCCCGAGAATGGATTCATAAGTTGCAGATGTGACACAATCCTGCAGATTAATTAATGGCCCTAAGGAATGCCATGATATGGCATCCCACAGCATCGGGGATCCACTTCCATGCTTCTTCCCAGTTAGAACCAAACAGTCAGGCTGGTATGCTTCTGCAGGTTTTCGCTAGACGTACACTCTACCAGTGGTGGGAAACAATGTGTAGCATGATCCATCAGACCAGATGACACTTGCCAGTTTTTAGCATCCGTTTTTATGTGCTTTGCACCACCTTACATGTTTTGTTGCATTGATGATGGTAATCAGATGTTTGTGGATTGCAGCATGGCCATAAATACTGGCATAATGAAGTTGCCAATGAACTATGGAAACAGGATCATTCTGATTGGTATTCAACTCTGTTGCTTTCTGCAGTGCTGTGGTCTTGTGTTTCCACTGTACAATCCATGCCAATGTTTGCCTATCCCTATCTGACAACTTCATGTGGTGTCCACAATTTGCATGTTTGGAGGCAATGCCTTGTCCTTTTTGATAGGTAGTCATAATCTTCGATACAGTTCCTCATGTTACATCTACTATTTCCACTGTTCTGGTTACTGAAGCTCCTGCAAGATGCACACCAATAATCATGCCTTTTTGAAGGTCACCAAGATTTTAATTGCCGACAAATACACCACAATAGCTGTTTCACTTGTACCTGTGGCACAGCTATGTGACAACCAACATCATACTTCTCCCCTTTATATACCTCACATTGCAGGTGATGTCCCTGTGATATGCATATGGCACACTGAGTACTCCAGTTGCTGCCTTGACACCTGCAGATTATCGGCCTCATGTGGATTTTGCACAGTGGTTCCTGCAGCAGACCGCAGTGCAACAGGACTTTGATGCACATCTTATTCACTGACAAATGCACCTTTACATGCGAGGGCATTTTTAATAGACAATTCACATGTGTGGGCCACCAGTAATCCGCATGCCATACGTCCACATTTGTATCAGTGGCGTTTCTCCATAAATGTTTGGGCTGGAATCCTCCATGACCATTTGATTGGCCCATACTTTCTGCCAGCCCGACTGAAAGGGAGAACGTACTTCGTATTTTTACAAGTCTTGCCAGAATTACTGAACCCTGTTCCAGCAAACATTCAAACATGTATGTGGTTCCAACATGACAGAGTGCCACCCCATTTCAGCATGGATGTGTGGAACGCCTTGGAATCAACAATTCCAGGACAATGGAATGGTCGTGGTAGTCTCATCGCTTGGCCGCCACAATCGTCTGATTTCTCATGTCTGGACTTTTTCCTATGGGGCTATATGAAAAGCCTCAGCTATGATAGCCCAATCGATTCCAATGAGGACTTTGTTGCCAGGATTTCTATTGCTGCTGCCGCTGTACGAGAAATGCCTGGTGTTTTCACCCATATATACCGATCACTACGTCGAAGGTGTGAAGCCTGCATTAATATTGATGGTCGCTCTTTTGAGCAGTTTCTGTAATTTGTTCAATAAAATTCTGTACCTTGTGTTCTGTAATTTTTGCAATTGTTTCAAACCTCTTCTGTCATTCTTGTGTTTCTTCATTTCCTGACACAGTAACTGCTAACCCCTAGTGCTTCACCGCTTGAGTTCTGACCATGCATTTTATGACGAAAAGTGCTTGTTTAGGTGTGTTCTATCACCTCTTAAAGTTTGGCCCAAGAGTTTTGAATCACCCTGTATATACAAAGGATAATTAATTATACACACCCATCTAATAATGTGTGGTCTATCTTTCACCCTCCCAACAGCAGCAACATATCATGACATGGACTCTACCAGGTGTTGGAAACATTCAGATGGTATTGCTGCCCATGATTCCAGGAAAATTGTCCATTAAGTGCTGAGTTGCCAGTAGTGGGTTTTGGGCATGAATGCATCACTCCACTTTATCCCACAGATTCAAATCAGAGTTGTAAACTCACTAGAATCTCCTCCAACCAGACCTTTGTCAAATGGGAGTGATGAGACCATGCACTGTCTTGATGAAAGAAGGCATTCTGCTGTTGGAAATGGATAGCCATTGAATGGGTGTAGGTAGTCAGCGAGTATGCCAATATAGTCTTGTGAGATGATGATGTTCTCAATAGATTCAAGGGGCCCCAAGGTGGCCCACATAAACATGCCCCAGAACATTACACTGCCTCCATCAGCCTGTAATACCCCAACTTCAAAGTTGGGTTCCATGGTCTATGCCACAAATCGAGTTGGGGATGTGGGCCTCCTGTTTTCTACTGGTCTTCTGATTACAGTGGGAGAATGGAACTTTATTCAATCTAGTCTAGAAAATTTAGTGTTGTTTAACCTCCCATCAGCATGTTGTAGTTGGAACCTCAATATGTTGGACCAAACTACCCATTTCTAGTCTTCTACAGTCCATTGGCAACGTTCCTTCACCCACTACAGCCTCATAGCCCAGTGAAGTGCTGTTAACAAGGGTACTTGATGTGGGTGTCGGCTGCCATAGCCCAGATGTGCTATGTAGGTCGAATGGTCTTTGCACAAACCTTTGAAGCTGCTTTGTCATCGAATGCTGATATCATCATCCGCACCGTGACCCTCCATTCCAATGTTATAATACACAGGAGAAGCAGCACTTACTTCGAATATGCTTTGGTTATGGCCACATTTTCCCTAGCTGATGCAGGTTTTGATGTATTTTTGGTACACATATGGAAATCACAGACATTCTGCAGATGTAGAGATGGTAAACTCCACCTTCCTCACACCAACTATCTGCCCACGATTGAACTCGCTCAGGTTGCAGTGTTTATCCATCATAATCAGTCGCAGGTATGCTTATACAGCAGGTAGGTATCTGATCTATTTATAATCCACAGTTTTTTTTTTATAGTCCGCAAAAGGCCACATTATCATGGTGGAGTATGGCAGGTTTGTGGATGGGTGCAGTGTGTATAATAAATTGTACTTTTAATGTATATAATTCTTAACAAATGAAACATTAGTTTAAATACTTATACAGGAGCAATATAATGATTGGTTAATATTTCATTTTGTAAACTCTAGAGGGAAAAGTTAGCATTCAGTTCTCCCATTCATGAAACTTTATACTGTTATACTAATTTTATCAGATTTAATAATATTTTGATGAAATTTAATCTGTTGCGTTTTCAAAATGCTTATATATTATGACAATGTTTAATTTCACCATTGAATACAAAATTACACATAAGAACCAGTTTACACTCAGCAATTTTATCCATGTGAAATTAAAATAATTAGAACATACACCAAAGAGCCAAAATATTATGACCAGAGCATCTTTATGCAAATCTTTTTTTAGCCAAAATATTATGACCAGAGCATCTTTATGCAAACTGCAGGTAAACGACGGCATGTGTGTGTGTGTGAAGGTCATGAAATGGTATAATACCTGATACTGACAGACTTAAGTGAGTTTGACAAAGGCCAGATTGTAATGTCCAGACGACTGGGTCAGAGCATTTCCGAGACAGCAAGGCTCGTGGAGTGCTCATGATCAGCCGTGATTAGTATCTTCAAAAAGTGGTTCTAGGAGGAAAAAACCATGAACCTCTGGAAGTATGGGCTGACTATGGCTCATTGATGCTAGAGGTGAGTGAAGACTATCCCATATGGTATGAGCCAACAACAGGGATACTGTGGTGCAACTCACCCATAATTTGAATGCTGGTGTCACAAAACACAGTACATAGAACCCTGCTGAAATGGGGCTGCATAGCCACAGGCCACTCCAAGTATCCATGCTAACCTCAGTTCACCACCAAAAGCACGTACAATGGGCACATGAGCATCAAAACTGGACCTTGAATGATTGGAAGAAGGTCATCTGGTCCAATGAATCTTGTTTCCTGTTGCACCATGTGGATGCATGTGAGTCATTTACCTGGGGAAGTGTTGGCACCAGGATGCACCGTGAAACAAAAACCAGTCGGTGGAGGAAGTGTAATGGTTTGGGTAATGATCTGCTGGGAAACCCTGGGTCCAGTCATTCACGTGCAGGAAACTATGATGTCTGTCACCTACCTAAACATCACTGCAGACCAGGTATATTCTTTCATGGTAAGAGTATACCCCCCTCTAGCAGTGCCTTCTTTCAGCAGGATAATGTGCCATGTCACACTGCCCAGATTGTTCGAGAATGGTTCGCAGAACATGAGGAAAACTTCCAGGTACTGCCCTGGCCTCCAAATTGCCCAAACATCAATCCAATCGAGCATCTGTTGTTTGTGTTGGAACAGAATATCCGATCTGCAGTGGCTCAACCAGATACCACAAGAGACCTTTAGAAATCTTGTAGCATCCATGCCTCACTGGGTAGGAGCTGTTTTGGTGGCATGTGGAGGACCAATATATTAGGCAGGTGGTCATAATGTTTTGGCTCTTTGGTGTATATGAAAATAATTATGCCAATAGCGCTACAAAATTAATAGTTATTAAAAATGTATAATTATCACGAGAATAAATATTAGGTAAATGAACAATAATAAAGTACAGAAAAGTGTTAATTTAAATTAACTCTTAAAATCCAGGATTATTTATCATTTCTGTTCAACATGAAAATTTAAAGAGCTGTAGAATTTTATCCTGAACTATGTAACTGACATAACTTAGTCATGTTATTATACACAATGTTATTTATTAATTATCATGTTTAATTTAAAAAAAACCTTTAAAAGGGAAGGTTCTCTCAGCAAAAAACATAAAAACTTGCAATAAAATTCTCTGGGAACTATTGTGTTTTCCAGCACTTAAAGGAATAATGCTATATTAACTGAAGCTCATGTACTGTAAATTTATTTTGGTAATATGCTTGACTATGTATATCAAATTTTATATTTTAAACCATATGAATTTAAAAACAATGTAATATCAGAACACCATCCCATTCCAGATAGTAATTTCCACTATTTTTAATACACACGTGAAAGAGGTTTTGAATTTCATGTCCAGTAGGTATATATTTTTCTTTTTTGTTGTACTACTGATTTGCACCCCCCGCCCCCCGCCCCCAGAAATCAGTAGTACAACAAAAAAGAGTGGGAGATATCTTTCTTCCATCTGTAGATGCTCTAAGATTAAGTCACGGACTCATTTTTGGGAGTGATGTTGGTAACTTAATAAGGTTGTGCTATAATCCTTTCAAAATTATACTTTCTGTACGATAAATTGGTTTTTCCACATCTCATACTGTTCATCAGAGCATATTCAAAAAAAAACTTAAAACAAAAAAAGAACTGCTTCTTGTGTCAAAAATTTTGTTTATTGCACTTGCAAAGTTACTACTTTGCATTTTTTACTCTTTTTTTAAGACTTTTCCTTTTTTTCAATTTTGGCTTTTAGTGTTATATTTGTTTTGCTAAATTGTTTGGAAAAACACTGCTGCAAAGAAATCATGCAATAAAAAATTTAAGATTACAATTAATTAAAAACAACTGTTAGATTTAAATTTACTTCAATTATAATCATACTTACATTTATAATATCTGTTAAATTATTTATATTTTCCATAAAAATAATTTAATGACATTTCTAAAAAATACTTAATATGGAGTGCATTTCAAAAGTATAATTAAATCTTACACACCTCAAGTTGTGAGAAATCATTATTCACCAATTCCCAATCTTCAATAATAGAAGACAAACCAGTTTTTCCTAATGCCATTTTCACAACACTGAAAGATGTAAACAAATTACTTTTAAATAAACTTTTGTATTTATTAAAGAATAATGTTAACACAATTAATTAACAGGATTAAGATATTTACAAACTGTTCACTGAAAATTAGACATAGATGTTTTAAAATTATTTAGATATAGTGTTAGTGACTGCTACACCATGAACAAATTATTTGATGAATGGTGAAAGGGCATATTTCACTATTAACCCCTAACGTGCTGGGTTTGTAAAGCAGAATTCACTCTGGTGGCCGGATTAATTTTGAAGTGTTTCCAGTACAAAAGAGAACAACTTAGAAATCTTATAATGAAATAACTAAAAGACAGAAAGAGGTCATATCAGATACCATAATGAAGCACATTTCACTGTGAATTTTTAGAAAAAAAGTATTTGAGAAAAATAGCATATTAATTTCAATATGCTTTTTTTTAAATATTCTAAAAACCAAAAAAAAAAGAGTAATTTCATTGGATTTGAACCTCTTTATGGAATAATGAACATAATATGACATATCTTAAAAGAGCATTAATTCCACATAATAATATATTACCATATTTATCTGAACAATATAATTATGTAGTTCCATATTTTTTTCTTACACAGTACTACTGAAAATTTTATGAGAATCACTGTATTGTACAGTAGCATATTTTGAAAATATGTTTGGGTGTGGAATTTGATTTTTCTAAAGATTAAAACATATGTAATCAATATGCAAATAATAAAACAAGGCATCTAATAAGTAAAAACCAGTGGTACATTTTGCTTCAATGCTTAATAGTTGCATAATTTAATTGTTAATAGTTACAATAGTGCAAAAAAAAATGCAATTTTTTAAATGCATGCATTTGGAGGGGGTGGGAATGGGAGATGAACCTCCCAAACCTTACCTCTTATATATGCTACTGATATTGTGTACTTTCATTTTAATGTTGGTATTGACATTTACTTCTAACCCATTATACAGGCTATTTTTGAGGGAATTTCAAAAGATCAAGAAAAGCTAAATGGTGAGTGTTAAAGAATACTCTCCATGAAACATTAAAAAAAAACAACCTAAATGCTAGAGTGCAAAAAAAAAGTTACAGCAATAGCTGTGCCACAGCAATGTAATGCTTTCTTTCATCATTTTTTGTAACTGTATTGAATATATAAATCATCAGATTCAAATTAATTATCAAGTTTGATTTATAAACTTTCAGGATTGATTAAAAGAAATTTAAAATACTGAGTATCTACGGGTAAAAAAAATAAATTCTTATAGCTCAGCACTGTCCAACTAAGTGGCCCAATATAGATATTTATTTAATGCACAGCAATGTAATGCTTTCTTTCATCATTTTTTGTAACTTTATTGAATATATAAATCATCAGATTCAAGTTAATTATCAAGTTTAATTTATAAACTTATCAGGATTGATTAAAAGAAATTTAAAATACTGAGTATCTATGGAAAAAAAAAATTCTTATAGCTCAGCAGCCGTCCCTTGGCCGAGTGGTTAACCCACTTGGCTACTGATCTACGGGACTTGGGTTCAAGCCCCGGTATAAGGCATGGATGTGTGTGCTGTTTTTCTGCTGAGGTCCTGCCATCCTCTCAGACCTTCTACTCTGGCATATAAACTGACAGGCTCCTGTCAGACCTCTGTGGCAAGCAGCTGCTTGAGGGGGGTATTTATTTTATTTAGCGCCGTCCCGTGGCTGAGTGGTTAGAGCGCTTGGCTACTAATCTATGGGACCTGGGTTCGAGCCCTGGGTAGGGCATGGATGTTCGTGTTGTTTTCTGCTGAGGTCCTGCCATTCTCTCAGATCTTCTACTATGGCATATAAACTGACAGGCTCCTGTCAGACCTCTGTGGCAAGCAGCTGCTTGAGGGGGTATTTATTTATTTTTTTTTTTTTTATAGCTCAGCACTGTCCAACTAGTGGCCCACATAAGGATTTTTGTGGTCCGTGAACAAAATCAAGTTTTCACTTGAAATTTTAAATAAATATCTATAATCCACCTTATAATTTTTTGTCAACTTATATTTTTTACTTGATATGCAATCTTCAACTTACTCATTCTATTTGCAATTATTATTGTATTATTTCAACTTACTCATTCTATTTGCAATTATTATTGTATTATTTCAACTTACTCATTCTATTTGCAATTATTATTGTATTATTTCAACTTACTCATTCTATTCTTATTGCCCAACAACTACAGCCACAATCATCATCATCCTCAAGCAGCCATGGGCTACGGAGGTACAACCAGACCACGCAGTTTAATTCTCCAAGCATATCTGTCCTGAGCTACATCTGCTGCATCCGGCCACTGCACACCAATTCTAACAAGGTCCTGTTTGACATTGTCTGCCCACCGCATCCTAGGTCTCCCCCTCCTTCTGAAGCCTCTAGGCACACTGTTCATAACCCTATTCGCCAATCTACAATTATCCATACGGGCAACATGGCCAAACCAGCGGAGTCTCTCTCTGCACAATATGCTGCTTAAAGGAGGTTGCAGACTCCTTTGCCTAACCTCATCATTAGTTACAAAGTTAAACCACCTAATACCCAAGATACTGCGTAAGCATCTAGAATCAAAAGCATCTAGTTTCCTGTTATCTTGTTTACACAGCGTCCAAGTTTCACTACCATAACTAACCCTAGAAAGAGCCAAACTATTATACAGTCTAATTTTAGTCTTTAGGTGTATACGCCTATTTCTCCACAATCTCCATAGATTCTTAAAAGTCCCGGCAGCAATACCTATTCGTCTGTTAATCTCATGCTGCACATCACCAGTATCAGTTACATAGCTCCCAAGATAATTAAACTGTGACACCTGCTCAAGACTGCAACCATTCAGATTAACTGAATCACAACCTGCCTGACCAATTTTCATCACTTTAGTTTTCTCTCTGTTTATAACCAAACCTACTCTACTACCAGTCTCATCAACAGCTCGAATGAAAGAGTTCATCTCATCAACATCATTTGCCAAAAGGGCTAAATCATCAGCATAATCTAAATCAGAAATTTTCGTATCTCCAGCCCATTTAAGGCCAAAATCTTTCCCTCGAAGTGAATTTCGCATAACATAATCAACAACCAAACTAAAGAGAAAAGGAGACAAAATGCACCCTTGTCGAACACCAGAAGTAATGCTAAACCAATTGCTACAAGACTTACCAACTCTCACACATGACTGTGTTATTATAGAGAGCTTTCATTATGTTAACTAACTTGTCTGGTATACCATATGATCTCACAATCAACTACAAATTATGACGATTAACAGAGTCGAAAGCCTTTTTGAAATCAACAAAGCTAGCAACCAAAGGTTTCTGAAACTCTAAACATTTCTCAAGAATCTGCCTAAGTGAAAATATCTGATCTACACATCCCCTACCACTTCTGAATCCACATTGCTCATCACGCAATTGCCTGTCAACCAGATTCTTAATTCTATTAAGCACAATCATGGAAAGAACTTTACCTGGAACAGAGAGTAGGCTGATACCCCTATAGTTATCACAAGAACTGTGATCACCTTTTTTGAAAATAGGGATAATAATAGCTCTGGTAAAATCTTTAGGAACCATGCCTTTATCATAAAAGTTATTCAAAATTTCAGTCATCCAAGTGATAACCAAAACATTCCCAGCTCTGAGCATTTCTGTAGTAATTTCATCTCCCATTAAATTTATTAAATATTTGATATGGTTTAGAAAATTTATATTGGTTTATTATTACTTATTATTTTTCATATAAATAATTTTTTGAGGTGACATGAACTGACTTTTCGATTACCTATCCTGTCCTATTCTTTTTTTCGGCCAGCAAAATATTGGCGAAAGAAAAAATGGCCCGCGGTCTTAGAGAAGTTGGACAGCACTGTTATAACTTATCATCTTGGGAATCAGTTTCCAAGGATATGAGACTGCATTTGACCCTGGGAACTAGTGTCTTCCAGCACTTTAAGAGTTAATTTGGTGACATAATAAAGAAACTGACAAAGAAAATAAAATAATTATTCTTGAGGCAGTCCTTCTTACTATGAATGTTTGATAAGAGCCAATAAATAGAAACCATAGAGAAAGTTTGTGAGGAAAGTGAGACCTCAGCAAAAAGAGCATACATCAGAAATAAAGCATCTGTGTGTTATCTAAGATTTGAACTGAAGCCCCTTTGCACTGGTCAAGCAAGCTATTTGGTTAGTAAAACAAATGATAAAAAAAAATTAGTTATCCTCCTTTTCTCTTTAAGTAAGGTTAAACTAGAGTGATCAGATTTCAAGAATTAATCACAGAGAAGTGTGCCATTCTTATCCACATTTAAATAACATGTTTGGTCTTTTAGCCACATTTGACAAAATGTTCTCTAATGCTGTCTAAAAGATTATGCTCTAAACATTCAATTTTAATTTTTTTTAAAATTTTCATACATCTATAATTTATATTTTGAAAGAATACACGAAAAAAAAAAACACATGCTTTACATTTTAGTAAAAGTATAAGCAAAAAGGCATCAAGAAATTGACCCTTTTTTGCTGTATGCTTTTTTTTTTCATTTCATATTCATCTAAAATTCCTAATATGGCTTTTAAATCCATATTGTATGAAAACAAACTGTCTACAAAAATATACCTGAATGCAATGAAAAAAATATAGAAAACTCTGGTGAGGCACTACTAACATTATCTGATGTGATGGTACTTTGGCTCGCCTATGGCCGAGTGGTTAGCGCGCTTAGCTACTGATCTAAGGGACTTGGGTTCGAGCCCCGGGTAAGGCATGGCTGTTTGTGTTGTTTTTCTGCTGAGGTCCTGCCATCCTCTCAGACCTTCTACTATGGTATATAAACTGACAGGCTCCTGTGAGACCTCTGTGGCAAGCAGCTGCTTGAGGGGGTATTTATTTATTATTATTATTATGATGATTTTTTCCATACCACCAAAACGAAATGCTTTGTTTAAAGGGAAAACTATATGTTCATAGAGCAGGAACATTCACAATGAGCTAGATGAGTGGGAACATGAGTGACACCAGATAATTTGTGACCATCAAAAATATATATAGATGGGTCCAAAAGATCCACATGCACAAGTTCCTGGGTCAAAAAAATAAGATACAGAGGTAAAAATAATATATATATATTTAAAGTTTTTAAGTATTTTTTCATTATTATGAGTATTTTTTTTGTACAATGTAGTTTTAAGAATATTCTTATTATTTAAACAGTAAATAATATTCAGAGTTACCTGTTGACTTTAATGTCAATAAATCAATATTTTTGTGGCACAGCACATATTTACCTGCACATCAGCAAAACGTTTTTCACAAAAATATTCATAATTCTTATGAAATGTTCAGAAGTTCAACAACGCGCATTTTGCCAACTTTTCTCTTCGGATATCAGTAACTCACTGCAAGGACAAGTTTGGGGCCTTAGATGGTCTAAAGATATGAAAATATCTGATTTAGATTATACCCTCAATTATTCATATTTGATAGGCAATATTGCAAGGTGAACTCTTTCATTACGGCTATTGACAAGACTGGTAATTGGGTAGGTTTGGTCATAGAATGAAAATTAAAGTGATGAATATCAAGCAGGTGGTGTTTTAGTTCTTTCATATGGTCATGTTCTTGAAAGGTTTCTCAGTTTATCTTGTGATAATGAGAGTGGCTAGGTTATTTTACCTCTGAGTGGCACCTTTTTGCACATAACAGGCTAAATGGTTAGGTTTAAGAACCCTAAGGACTCAGAGAGGTTAGTGAAGGAGATCACTGGAAAGTTTGTTAGGAGATAGATGGAAGTCTTCCATCAAGGTCATCCAGTGCATTTTTTAACCTTTTCAACTACCATACTAGCTGAAAACAGCTAAGGTTTTAAATGGATTCATCCAATCAATGCTATTCCTTCCTCTTCACTACCACAAACCTGCAGTTTGGGCCAGTATGGTAAAGAAAAGGTTAACAAACAGAGGGTATGGTTCTCTTGCACATGAGGCCACAGCCCATCAGTGTACCCTTTCTCACTGAGGGCAAGGTGATTAGTGGAGATAAATCTCAATGTTGGCAAAGTTGAGACATGAACCTGGGATCTGCAGATTACAAGCTTGGCATGCTACTGACTTAGTCAACCCCTGCCCCACTGATACTGGTAATAAAATAGGCACTGTTGCTGAGACTTTTAAGAATATGTAGAGACCATGGAAAAATGGGTAGATACACTTGAGCATTATTGAATCTGGCATCAATAACATTGCTTCTGGTGTTTGACCATAAAAAAAACTATATTGTCCTGTGTGGACAGCTAGGCTGTGACCATTCTTAATCAATAGATGGTGCCATGAGCAATTACCAATCAGAGAATCAAATGTTTATAATAAGTGTTAGCTGGAGTTGGATTAACCTTGGGATAACTCAATGGTAAAGAGCCTGACATGTTATCAAGGTGTACATTTGGATCACATTCCTGGCAAAACTCTAAAATTAAGTTATACAAGAGTTTGGTCCTTTCAAGAATTTGCTATGGTATTGAAGCTTAAACCCTTTATAAGCAAGATAATAAAAAGCTTGATTTCCATTCTACACCAGAGCCAAAACATTATGACCAGTGCATCTATATACAAATCAAAGCAACTGCAGGTAAATGACGGCACATGTGAAGGTCAAGAAACAGTATAAATAACACTTGATACTGAGCTCTGTTAATCAGTGTTATTCTTGTTCGTCAGATGGGAATGCAGCGGACTTAAGTGAATTTGACAAAGGCCATATTATAATGGCCAGATGACTGGGTCAGAGCATTTCGAAGACAGCCAAGTTTGTGGGGTGCTCACGGTCAGCAGTGGTTAATACCTTCAAAAAGTGGTACGAGGAGGGAAAAACCACAGGTAAGGTGTGGGCCGATCATTGATGCTAGAGGTGAGTGAAGGCTATCCTGTATAGTATGAGCCAACAGAAGGGATATTGTGGTGCAACTCGCTCATAATTTTAATGCTAGTGATTGAGCAATGTGTCACAGTACATTGAACCCTACTGAAAATTGGCTGTGCAGCTGCAGGCCGCTCTGAGTGCCCATGCTAACCTCAGTTCACCATCAAAAATGCCTACAATGGGCGAGCATCAAAACAGGACCCTGAATGATTGGAAGATCATTTGGTCCAATGAATCTCATTTCCTGTTGCACCACGTGGGCGGCCAGGTACGTGCACATTGTTTACCTGGAGAAGTGTTGGCACTGTGGGGGGAAAACAAGCTGGTGGAGGAAATGTAATGCTTTGGGTTTGGGTAATGTTCTGCTGGAAAACCCTAGGCCCAGTCATTCATGTACAAGAAACTATTATGTCTACCACCTACCTAAACATCATTGCAGACCAGGTACATCTTTTCATGGCAATGGTATTCCCCTCTAGTAGTTCCTTCTTTCATCAGAATAATGCACCATGCCACACTGCCCAGATTGTTCGAGAATGGTTTACTGAACATGGTGAAGATTCCAGGTATTGCCATGGCCTCCAAATTCCCCAGACACCAATCCAATCGAGCATCTGTGATTTGTGTTGAACAGCATATACGATCTGCAGTGGCTCAACCACAAAAGTTAAAGAATCTGCTGGTAATGTGTTGGTACCAGATACCATAAGACACCTTTAGAAATCTTGTAGCATCCATGCCTCACCGGGTAAGAGCTGTTTTGGCAGCATGTGGAGGACAAACGTCATATTAGGCAGGTGGTCATAATATTTTGGCTCTTTGGTGCATATGCTTATATTGAAAGTAATGAAGTCAACCCCCATTTTTGAGCATCTTGTATAGAGAGAGGCTGTGTTGTGTTGGCTTGGCCATTTTGCCAGAAGCAGACCTACGATTAATGAATGGTTAGGAAAAGTGTACCTAACACTGCCAAACAGGACTTGTTAAAATTGACCCAAAGTGGCCAAACCAGCAGCTGAAGCTGCATTTGGCCACTTTGCTATTTGAAAAGTCTTTTTAAGGTCAGAGTAGACATGAAATTGGACCTGCATCTAGAAAAGTATAAAAGGAGAGGACAAGTGCTATGAGTGAAGGAGGGGGGGGGGGGGGGGGGGGGTCCAAGCAAAATGAACTGAAACTCAGTTTTGATAAAAGCTTCTGGCTTCCTTTTAATGGTCTCTACCAAATTCCTTGAAAAACATGGGTAAAATATGTTTAAAAATTTTTATCTCCTCCATTCCAGCTATTAGTATTGTCACAGGGATGGTGGCCTTCCCCTAGCTTGGGTTGTTTTGAATAATACATTGCAGTTTTGCTAGACCTCCACAGTTCATGGTTGATTAAGAATTATATATTTTTTAAACATGACCAAATATTTTGAAGAATTAAAATTAAAATTTAACTTTACAATTTAGCACTGCTGTTAAAGTTTCTCTTGAGTTTTCAAAAACTGAACATGCTTGATAAACACAATTTAGCGGAGTATTTGTCTGAGTAAATGTATTATATAATGTAGTAATAAGTTGGAATTCGATTTTATTTTTTTACTTTCTGAGGTAAAAGAATTCATACAACTTGCTGAAAACTTACTGTACTAAAGTTATTTGGAAAATTTCATTTGCTAAAAATTTCAAAATTGAATTCCACCAGATTTGTGAGAAAACTGCTAAGTTGGCAACACTGCATTAATTTATCTGGGAAGAACTATTGTTTTACATATTTAATGCTCATTGCAGATGGTGCATATTAATCTTTCCATTAATATTAATCATGCATGGCCCATCTCTTTTTAACTCTGTTCAGCAAAACATAGAAGACTTTATAGATTTATTATTTCATTATCCTGAGGGTTACTAACTTAGATATAACATGCAACATATAAAATTAAAGAACAATTTATTCTGCACAATAAGATGAGAACAATTCTAAAATAAGGAGAGGTAAGTGAAAATACTCAGAACCACTGGTCTCGGAAATATTACAGGACTGGAACTAATCAGTTTTGGAGGACCTCTATGATTTTTTTTTTCTTTTTTTTTAAACTTGGTAAACTAATATATTTATTGTTTAACTTACTGCAAAAAATATTATTGCTAGAATAATCATAGCCATTATTTTCCATAATATGCAAGGTGCCTCATGCCAGATTGCCATTGTATGTTACTCCAGAAGCATTAGAGATAGAAATGTTGGAACAAAATCACTTTGCTTTGAAGGGGAACAAAAACAATTGTTAAAATTCTCCCACCTCTTCCATACTCTTTCCCTCCAGACACCTTATCAAATTTATAGCATGAGCTTGGTTTATATGTCTCACTTGAGAGGTCAGCCAAAGACAGTTGTACTGCACAAACTTGAAAACATCATTGTAAGGTCTCATTTTATGTTAGAAAATGTAACAATTGCAATTTACAATTCATCTTGCATTTTTGTTAGCCTTAGCTCTAAGTGTACTGTAAATAATTGATGAAGGAATGCACTAGAAGAGAACGAGTGACCGCAGCCTGAGGATGAGAGAAAAACATCATTTGTAAAGTTTGCAAGCTCTCATTTGATTCCTCAAAATTTTAATAAGCTTAGAGAAATGGTTAACATAAGCTCAGGTGTATTATTATTATGGCACGTAAAAAAAAGTAATGCCATTTAGCCAACTGCTTCAGTGTGGCTAAATGGCTAGTTTCTATAAGTACTAGTTTCTATATACATGTGAGGGATGTAATAAGCAAGTTAAAACACAAGCTTTGATTGCTTGTCTGTGCAAGATATTATGTCATTATCTTTATTTTTTGACTTACCCAGAGAATATTAGTGAATTATATAATGTTTAAATGTAGAAATACAGTTGCAAATGTTTATCGATTGTTGTTATAAAATATGTAGGGTGTTCATTATGTCCTGATCTAGCTGCAGGTTGTTTTCCTAAATAAGAAAACTATATTCAAAGGAATGAGCACTAACAAGAATGCTAGGGTGATTTTGCAAGTTTTCAGAATTGCTTAGTAGATGTGTAGTAAAGTACAATTTATAAACAATATCAAGGTGGGTGATTTTAAATGTAAAATGGAACAGAATTGTTGGTGTGCAACAAGAAATATGTCCGTTTTGAGACAGGACTTCACTCATCAGACAGCTATTCTTTGGTTCTGTGATTCTTTACTACTGAAGTATTCTTTGGTGGTTTGGCAAATTTGAATCTACCAGATATAACTGAGAATTTATGTTTCAGAAGACCAGCTGTGTAATTATTACAGTGAAGTATGAAATAAAATTCATGTAAATCATTTCTGTACACTTTGTTTAGAGCTGCAAGTGCCTTTGAATATGGTGAATAAAATTATATTCAAGAAGTTGATATTGTAATACATAAAACTTTGTAACCATTACAGAAATATATTCCAAATCATTTATATTTTGAAGGTATACCATTTTTCTTTAAAGCTGGGTAATTTATAAAATTATCATTTCTGAGGTCAGATGGTAAAGAATTCAAATATTTTAGATAATAGAGAAATGTAGTGCTTGTGGAATAATTTTTTTGCCATTAGGAAAACATGTCACTCATCTCATAAAAGGTGCTAATATATGATTCAAAGAACTGCAGTTACCATTTAAAGTCTAAAGTTTCTTGCCAATGCATACAGTTGAGGTCAAAGTGATGTTTGCCTTTTTTCAGCAGAAAAAAAAAACTTTAACTAGGGATTAACATCCATGTACAGTTCATGTTACATACCAAACAAAATAGCACTTAATGGCAAATAATAGAAATTTAAATTAGGATAAAGGCTATTTACATCTAATTTTAGAAAATAGTTAAATGGCTTTGGATACTTAACATCTGCCAAAAAACATTACTGAGCTAGATAGGATATGCACCACAACCATCTGATAACATTTCAGATGCTCCACCACTGAGTAACATTTTTTCTACTATTATAAACTACCCACTAGCAGAAGCCAATACAAAGTCCATTTTCAGATATTTACAATTGTTGCACTGCCAAAGGCACTCCAACCAATTACCTTTTATTCCAATTTACCTTTCTTACCAGCTTGAGCTAGCCCTGCATTAAGGAAGGGACTTCTGCTATAGATGGTCCTACCTTTAGAGCAGAAAATAGATGGTTAAAGTGTAGTTCAAGTATACCAGTAATCACAAGATCCAATGTTGATTTAACTGAAATTTGATGAAACCATTCTTGAATATCATAGACAAAAAATGTCTCCAACTGGTGGGATATTACCTTAATAGAAGAAAATTTTTATTAGTGGCAGATAGCTTATTAGTTAGAGCACCTGATATTTATTAGGTCATGAGATTATATCCAACCCAGCTCCAGATAATTTTCCATTAGACCTATACTTGTAATTATTGGTATACTCTGAATACACTTTAACTATCAATCTTCATTATGCTGTTTGGAAGGCCCTACCTTCATATGACACACTCGTGTACTGCTGATGGATGATTTATAAAATAAAGGAAATCTTCCTCAGTGGTTAGTAGCTCATTGGACAGGGCACTTGAGATGTTATCTGGATCTAATGGATTTATATCCTGCTCAGTAGTTTTTGATCCAACTTTCAGTTTGAGGTTTCAAGTGTGCAATCAATAGATCTTGTGATTACACCAGCATATTCGATACGATAACTTATGGACTACTTGTACTTATTTCAACTATACCTGCAAATCAGAAATTTTTTTAAATGCATTTGGAATGACCAACTTCCTATCTTTCTTTTTTTTCACTTTTAGCAATGATGAGAATTGTTTCTATTGATTACTACTTGGTCTCCAAGTAAAATTCCTTTGGACAACTATGCAGGATATCTCAGAAAGTTTGAAACATATTTATAACACCATCAAAGGGAATTCTGGAATAACATATATTTTCCAGTGGTCCCTGAAAATCAGAAACCCAAGACTTGCATAATTGAAAATTTTTAAAAATATATATTTTAGGCTTTTGGTATTATTTGCACTAATTATTTTGCACAAAAGTCTAGTTGTTTAAATAACAAGTAATACTGCAAATGCATCATGACTTCAGCCTGTAGTTATTTTAGAAAAATACAACACACTTTACATCACACAAAGTTTAAGCAAAATCCATTTATCATGTTTGTCACTGATCACCTTAACACAAAACTATTTAAACAATTTTAAAATGAATTGTAACTAAATATCTCCTCAAACAGCTGCTTGTCATATGAAGCCTTTTCAAGTCCTGCCAGTTTATATACCATAGAGGCATGGCCATGCCATAGAGATGTGTGATGATGGCCAGACCTCAGTGGAAAAATCAACACAAACATCCATGCCTTTACCCAGGACTCGAACCTAGGTCCCTTTGATTTTGATCATTATCAGCAAGCACGCTAATACTCGGCCATGGGATCATACTTCTATATTTTTGCAGTATCAGAACTCTTAATATTTAATTTAGGGCAGAGACATTTTTTCGTTATTTATGGAAGACTGATTCATTTATCTTGTTTTATTCACCTGTCGTTGATGTCACCGATTTCTTAATGAAGTTATACATACTAGCTGGTGGTAATATTTCTTGGGGGAGAGCATGTACTCCTATGCATCCCTATCACTGCACTTATCAGGGGCGTAACAACCACTCGTAAGGCGAATGCCTTTAAGCGTTATCAGATAAGCCATGCTTTCATGTAGGGCTAAGATATTTGGTGGGAAAGTGTAAAAACTTGGCTCTTCTATTACTAATGAAGCTGACCCTCGAAAAACAAACTTCTAAACCTCAGTATCTGAGCACACACATTAAAAACAAATTAAATTTTCTAATATACGACTTACAAAAGCTAACTGAAGCTGCAACTTTTATCACTTGATTAATACAATTTAAACGCAACAGTTTACTTCCATGGATTTTAACAACACATGAGCATAAAATGTGCAGCAAATCACGTGCTTTCGCCTAGCCGGCAGGAGAACATTGGACCTGATGATAAGAGGGCCGAGGTCCACTTTACAAAGAGGTCCAGGGAAAGATGAGTTTTGTTTGAAGAAGAAGAAGGCAGGAGAACATCAATAACGTGGTGGTTTCCTTGAAACTATCAAAGAGTGTTTTTGACTTACGTGTCCTACGGATACGGTTTCAATATCTTTGCTCTATATCGGTGGTGTAAAAATTATGGTTAGACTTCATTTCGGTAAAGTGCAAGCAGTAAGCGCAGTGGCGGATTAAGATCATTTGGGGCCCCTAGGCACAGGCAAAAGAGGGAAGATGACTTTGTAAGTTGTAAAAAAAAATATTAATGAAACAAACACAATTTTATTTGTGATAAAAAAAACATAGTTTTGTAAATATACACAATACATATATAAAACTATATTTTAGCTTTGCGCAATTTTGAAGCAGCAAATTTGCGGATTATTTCTTTGAAATCTATGTCTTTAACAAATTCGTGCTCTATGCATAACAAACTCAAGGTATTTAGGCGATTTTGGGACGCGGCGCTTCTCTTTTGAATTTTTATTAATGATAATTTGGAAAATGATCGTTCTCCTTCACAAACTCCACAAGCTAAAGTTAAATACAATCTAAATGCTATAGCAATATTTGGATAGCAGTTGGATTTTAAAACTTCTTTAATAGTTCTTAAAAGATCTTCTGTGCCGGTATTTGTGTTTTGGAGGATTACTTTTATATGCTCATGACAGTGTATAATTTCGTTTTCTAATTCATTTTCCAGATCCAGTGGATATTTTTTCACAAGTCTTTGAACTGCAGACCTTTTTCCATTTAAAACTGTCATTTCATAATTGAAAATAAATGAAAAATATAAATGTAATTCTTTATAACAACGAGAACTTCTTTCCATTTCAGCAAATAGGCTATCAAAAATTAATAAAAAAACTTCTGCTTTAAATTTTTGTTTTGAAGAAAAAATTTCCGTACAACCGGATTCACCATCGAATAATTTTCTTTTAATTTGACGTGTTTCATCGCTTTTATAACATATGATTAACTCAAATTCGGATGAACATTTTTTTAAAATACTTTTTGTTTCTTCTTCATAATAGTCAAAATTTTGGTGTATTATTTTCAGATATCTGTCAAAGATTGCATTTGATCTACAACTAGTTTTAAAATAAGCCCTTCCGTTTGAAATGTCCAGTTTACTTTATTTATCCTTTCTAAAATATCATACCAAAATAAACTGAGAATACATATCTCTAGTTTACATAGTTTACTCAAGATATTTGTCCCTTCATTTCGAGTGTCATTACTTTGGTCAGAATCCTGAGATAAGATTTTTAAAGTTGACATAATTTCCATATAGTTTATTTTCAATGATTTTAAAGCATCATGTCTAGCTGACCATCTTGTATCAGAGAGAGACTTCAACACAAATAGTCTCTCATTAACTTTTAAATTCGATGATTGTTTCTTGGATATCTCTTCTTTCATCAAATTCCACCTATATGTCGAACCAGACAAAAAATTGTATAATTTTTGTACAACCCCAAAAAATGATATCGCCTCTATACAAACACTGGCTGCTGTCTGTCCAACAAGATTCAGGGAATGAGCACTACATGGTACAAACTCTGCAAAATTATTAATTAATTTCCTCGATTGTACTTTGGACACCCTGATATTTTCCAGACATATTGGCCGCATTATCATAACTTTGAGAGCTGCAATTTTTGAAGTTTAGATCGCACTCACTTAAATATGCACAATTTCTTGAGCTAAATCATTTCCTTTGTGGCTTTTTAAAGGCAAAAATTTAAAAAAATCGTTCTGACACTTCAAAAGTTTGCGAATTTGCATATCTAATTATAACTGTAAGTTGATCGACATGTGTCACATTAGGAGTCGAGTCAACTATAATTCCAAAATATTTTGAATCTTTTACTTGTTTTAGAATTAAATTAGTTACATGGTCTCCTAGCAGTTGAATAAATTCATCGCAAATTGTTGAAGACAAGTAAGATGTTTTGCCACGCCCTATATTTTTAAATTTCGCAATATGATTTGCTAGAAACGCGTCATATTTAGCCAAAAGCTCCAATACACCTAAATAATTCCCATTATGTACTGATCCAAAAATTTCATCTTTACCTCTTAATGGAAGCCCGCGTTGACACAAAAAACGTATGACATCAATAATTCTTTGTAAAGCTTTTTTCCAGCACTCACATTCATTTTCATACATTTTAGAGAAATCGGTTTCCAAACACTGTTTCTTTGATCTAGCAAACCAACTAAAACAGAACTTTGAATGTGAAGCACTATTTTCATGTAATAAGAGCCTGGATGCGGCATTTTTCCAGTAATTGAAGCCTGTGATAAACTGATCTTGAAATCCTTCTAATAAAAATAACTTGCAGGGTCCGCAATATAACTTACGTGTTTTCGGTGAAAATATTAGCCAAAAGCGATCTACTTCTTCACCGTTCAACATTTTGCGTTTAAACATCGATTTTGAAACGAATCTTTGAGTTGTTCCGCTGATTTGTAATGTAGATTTTATCATTTCTTTATCTTCAAAATCAATATTCTGTACAAAATGTCTTTTTTCGATATAATACTGTCTTAGTTCTTCAGACTTACTCCATTCAGCTGGATCATTGCTAATTAGATCACACTTGTTGCAAGATGCCGTTGTTTCTTATTTATCATTTACCGAATTATTATATACTGGTGATGGTTCGAATGAATCACTTTCGATTTTGACAATTTCATGTTCGGTTGGTGATAACATGGAATCCTTTTGAACATTATGTGAAGCTGACGAGGAATATTTTTGTTTCTGTGACTCTAAAAATTCTAATACAGATGTTTGTTCTTTAGCAGATTCTTTAACCTGTTTTGCGTGCAATTTTCTTTTTTCTGCTCCACTGCGATATTGCCTTTTCATTGCGGTATCTACGATCAAAACAAAAATTAAATCAAGTTATTTTAAATTAAATCAATGAGCAAACTTACTTTTTGGAAGATATTGGAAATTTTTATAAGTTTTAACTATTATGCGAGTGTTGCGAACAGCGCGGTATAACGCCGGAAGTGCGAGCGATCAAGTGTTTTGCAATATGTTTTTGAAGTTTCTGTCCGCTCTCCGAAGGATTGCCAATAAATCGTCGCCGAGTTGGGGTGGTGTATTACTAGTTATACTATGCTGTTAGTACACATAATGGTTGATTGAAATGCCTATCTCTAAAGTCAGTAAAACATATAAAAATGATTTTGCATTTAAATTAAGTAATTTATTTTATAAATTATAAGCTTAATAGGCTCCTTTTAAAACACCCAACCAAAGGTTCTCGAGATGGGACCCTCCTGAGACTGGGGCCACTAGGCATGTTAGGCACATGCCTTATGGATAATCCGCCAGTGAGTAAGCGCAAGTTTTAGTGCCTCGATAAGGACTATACCTATGGTCTATGATCCTAATTTTTCTTGTGGAAGTTTGTTCTTTCCGCCGGGTGAATGTATATGTTAATTAATATTTTCATGTGGTTAGAAAATGGAATGAATCAATAGCCAAGTGCGCTTGGCTGGTATCCCGATTTCCTCACAGACCTTCTCTATGGTGTATAAAACCGTACGATTTAAACTGACAGTCAGACCACTGTAGCAAACAGCGGCTTGAGGGGATTTTTTTATTTTGCCAAAGAATTAGTGGAAAATCATTAAATTTAAACTTCCCATTGCAGATATTAGCGTTCTGATGATGCTTCGTAGTTTATAAAAATAAAATAAAGAAATACCCCCTCAAGCAGCTGCTTGCCACAGCGGTCTGACAGGAGACTATCAGTTTAATACGCCATAGTAGAAGGTCTGTAATTGCATTAAAATAAGAAGTTGTACCATAATTGATTTGAATTTGATTTGAAACACATAACACAGAGAATGGTTCTAGAAACTACCATTACAGGCCTACTCATCAAGGACATGTCTCACTAAGACTAGAGGTCCTGTATAGTTAGAGGCTGGCTATCTCGGTGATTCACTGCCATTGGTTGATTGAGTCACGTAGTTTATGGACGCCATGTTTTGTCGAACCGTGAGATGAAAGCCTATGAGTTAGTGTATGTACCAAGTTAAAATTCTCAGTTGTTATAGTTTTATATATTTCTACCACTTTTTTTGTCTATAAAAGATGTCATATTTTATGAATGCCTCACTGCGCTGCATTTGGGTGTAAAAATTTCACTCAAAGAAATAAATTAATGAATATTTTTTCACGAGAAACAAATGAAACTTTTTTCAAGAGATAAACGGAACAATGTTGTTGTTGTTGTTGTTTTACTGACACTAACGAAATATTAATGATTTAAAAAATATTTTATAATTACAGCGTTACCAGTAGACATTTAAACGTCTATAAATCAATAAATGTTTTTTTGTGGAAAAATCCGGCGTTAGTTCAACAGGTTAAAATGCTGTGGCATGTTCTGGAGAGATGCAGATTCGAATCCCGTATGTCAGTAAAATTTTTTTCTACAAAAATATTAATATTTTTTTTTTCCCAATCCCCATCAGTTGCAATTTCCAGTGTTAGAGAGTGCTAAAGGCGGCAAATAAAAACTCAAAAGCGACCTCTAGCAGCGGGAAAAAGCTGGAAAATACCAAATCATTAAATAATTATTGCAAACGATCCATTTTTGCTACAAACTTAAGTTTTTGTTCATAGAATGTAATGATCAAGTGGTTTACTCTAATAGTAATGATTTGTCCCGTTGGTAAAATGCAAATTTTCTGCTTTAAGAGATAAATGAAAAACTTTTTTTGAACATTACAGGTACTAATAAAATATTAACAGTTTAATTTCTCATTTATACAGTAGTTCGAATTTCCACTGTCAGAGGGTACTGAAAGTGTAAAATAATCAGAAGAACGCATATCGCCTCTGGTGCATGTGGGAATCTCATTTTCAAAGAGAATGAAGTTCTTCCTTTGCCTACTTTTTCATTCCTTAAAAGTTTTAATTATGTATTTTCGTGTTGCTTTTCTGCTGAGGTCCCGTAATCCTCAGGGACCTTCTACTATGGCATACAAACTGACAAGATCCTGTCAGATCTCTATACAAGCAGCTGCTTGAGGGGTTATTTATTTATTTTTAATGTATGATGGGGAAAATGCACATAGCAGTATTTTATTAGTAATTATAAAACATAAAATGTATTTGTCTTTTAGTTCTTAAATTTAAAAAGTTGCTTTTCTTTCGCTCCTCTGAAAATACTGGGCAGATCATTGCTGTCAGTGGAATTTCTACCATAACAGAACTCTACACACTGGAATTTCTACCATGAACAGTTCACTTGAACATTCGTTAAAAGTTTTGCAGTTTCGATATTTAGTGATCTCTAATGATATAAATTAAAACTACCTTTGAAAATGCGAATTACATTTCATTAATAATCAACTAAAAAAGAGATTTCCAATTAACTTTTAAAACATAACCTTTCCATTTCTTACCTACCTTGGTCTTAGAGTCAACTCGTTTTTGTCACTGGGATTTTCAAGACTGTCACATTCCACGACAAAAACTTCAAATTTCTAGCATAACTACATCGTTTGCAATATTTGTTTTAAAATTTTGGTATTTTTCGATTTTTTTCACCGTTAGAAGGCGCAGTTATAGCTTTTGGGAAATTGGCATTTTTCTCTAAAAACATACACTTTTCACTTAAAACAAAAAAAGTTGCATTCACCCCCCCCCCCCCCCCCCCCCCCCTGAGTCTAAAGGATCAAGTGATTGCTGCCAATGGTAACTTCGTAACCTTCACATTTCAGCACCTAAATTTTAAACTTCTAACATAACTACTTCGTTTGGAATATTCGTTTGATTTATTTTGGAATTTTCAACTTTTTCCATCGTTAGAGGGCGCAGTTATAACTTTTGGGAGATTCGAAAAATGCAAATCGTAATATATCTGTAATTCCTATCTAACACAAAAATAATTTTTTATTTTTCTGCATAAACAGAAAAGTTCGATGTCTACAGACGGACAAGACAACAAAGCAAAATTATGTCTTTTTTTTAAAAAAAAAAAGACCTAAAATTTACTTTTCCTTCTTTTTTAGTTGTTTTCTAAAGTGCTTCCAATCATGAACACTGAAATCTGTATCAAATATTACCCTACCTTTTCATGAATCTATAAGTATTCGTGCAATACCATTCAGCTATGCGTGATATACAATTAGAGTGACGACAAAACATGGCGTCCGATTTTGAGATGGCCAACCTCTACCTATATAGGGCTTCTAACAAAGACCAAAGTCACTGCTGATAACTTATCTGAGAAAGCTAACAGAACCAAAAATTTAACTACTGGAACAATAGCTAGCTCCTTAGCCTCTATGCTAAGTAAGGAATATCCAGGAAGCTTGGTATTTTTTGGTGGACAGTTTCCACAAGCTTTCGACAAGACTACCAATGTTATGCATTACCTTAACAACTGTCACAGAAGATTTGATTTCAGTAACACATGCATGATACCTAGGAACATTAGCGAGTTTTAATTCACAGATGAGTTGATTTCAGCCAGAGGCAGTTTTAGGAACCACTCTTTTTGAGGGGAAGGAAAGGTATTGAGAACTCTCAAAATGAAGCTCAGTGAAACTGTGCAATGATTCTGAATCTTTCCCTGAACCTTTGGGAGAGGGGGGGGGGGGGGGGACTATCGCCTCACACCTGAGAATTCCCCAAGATTCAGCTTACAGACTGTTTTCTGACGAACTTTCATCTGGGAAGAATGTGGTACACATCATTTTATTGATATCAGGAAAAGGGCTTAATATAGAAGTGTTGTTTTGATGGCCTGGGCAAGTATCAACATGAGGGGCATAGCCAGAAAAGTTTCGTAGGGGGAACAGGCTATTGACAAACAGTGTGACCTCGATTAACTGACCTTCGATTATCTGATTATTGTTTAAACCGTCCAGTCTGTTGAGTGTCGAGTTTTGTACAGGTATCACACAGAGATAGAGTTGCGCTTCATGGCACCCGCCCCCTTAACTCCTTCAATGTAGGGTTAGAAACTTCTTAGAGGAAAAACAGTATATTATGGTAAGTAAATTTTCCATTTTTAGTATGAATTTTTGCAGTAAAATTTAAATAAAATATTTACTTACGCAATGGTGTCCTTTTTCTCTCACTAATGTACCCTAAATGCCTTTTGAAAGTTTTCATCGTGGACTGAAAAATTATTCAGGAAATTTTCAATGCAAATCATTGTTTCAATATAAAAGCAGAACATTTCATTCCAATCCAAACCAAATCCAGAAATGAAAATTCCTACATCTAATAACTTGATAGATGTACTCATTCAGACAAAATTTTAATGAAAAGAAAATTTCTCTTTTTTATACATTTATATTTTTTCGATTTCGACTTTTTTTTGTATTTTTTCTATTTTTTTTTTATCTCTTTTTTATCATTTTTTTTCTTTATATAATTATTTTTCATTTATATAGGTATATTTTCCTTTTTTTTTACAATTTATCTAAAATATTAATATTTCTAAGAAATTGAATTAATTGTTTATATAGGATAGGTTTAAGATTCTTACTGGTAGGTTCTAAGATATTTTTAAAGCTATATATATTAATATTGTATGCTTTTAGTTTATTAAAGTAAGATTTTCTTTCTGGTTCGTAATTTTTGCAATTATTGAATAGAGTAATTTTTAGAATTAAATAATTAACAATATTATGTGTTATATGGTTTGTTTTACATTACATTTATTGCAGTTTGGAAAATCAATTCTTTTAAATTTATATAACGTTGAGTTCGTGAGAGCTAAGTTCTTTTATTCCGAGTATTATAATTATTTCTCTTTCACTTAAACCATAGTTGGGAATTTTTGGAATTTTATTTAATACTTGATAACGATATGTATTAATTGCTTTGTTGTTATACTAATTCTGTGTTTCAATTAATATTGTAGATTTATTTGATTTTTTGTGTAATATAAAATGAAAAGGGGTAGTGATTGTATTATTAAGATGTTTTGCATTTTTAGCTAATAAATCTACATGTTCGTTATGTTTTATATTCACATGAGAGGGTAGCATTGTAAAGTTATTATATTATTTCTATTTAGGTGATCATATGTCAGTGAATAAATATCATTTTAAAAAATGGGGAAGATATTTTTAAATGGGTTTTGTTGAAAGATGTCTAGAGTACTTTTACAATCAGTGAAAATGACTATATGTTTATTACTAAATTTCAGGGACCAATTTATTGCAAATATAACTGCTAGAAGTTCTGCTAGAAAAACAGGTTCATTAATCTTAAATTTAAATTGTTGTTCGTATTTTTCAATTGGGCAGTATATTGCTCCAGAAGTAATGGTTTTATCAGAATTTAATGATCCATCTGTATAGATTTGAACAAAGTTATTATATTTTTCATTGATATAATTCTCTGATAATATTTTTATAATAGTTGGATCAAATTGCTTTTTAAAATCAATTCCAGGAATTTTATCAATAATGATTGGAGTTGTGAAAATCCAACATGGAAATTTAGGAATCAAATCTCCACTGAGGTTATTGTTAAGCATATATAGTAATTGGTCTTTTTCATAAAAATTATATAAGGTTACATCTTGGAAGTTATTAATAAATTTTTCGATTATAGGGTGTGAATGATTTTTGCTAATTATTCTAAATATTGAATTTGATAATAAATTTTTTTATTTCAAGTGGTTGAATTGATGTTTCAGCATATATGTTTAAGTTATTTGAAGTTTGAAATTGGCAAGACAATATTTTAAAATTTTTGTTTGAATTGTTTCTAATTTAATTAGTTTGATATTAGAGATTTGATTAATGAGTTCAATTCCGTAGGTGCACTTTGGTAATATTATAGAATTAAAAATTAGTAAAAGATTTTTAATGGAGCAACCCCATTTTGAGCTACCTAAATATCTCATGAAGTTCAATAGTTTAGTGGCTTTATTTTTAGCATTGTTGATATATGTATTCCATATAAGTTTAGAATCTATCTGTAATCCTAGGAATTTTATGTTGTCAGTGATATTGATTTCTGTATTATTCAAATTTATTTTTAATTCATCTGTTATTTTAACTCTTTTATGAAAATATATGATTTTAGTTTTTTCAGTTGATATTTTCAGATTTAAATTGGAACAATAAATTGATAATTTATTTACATTTTTTGTAGAATTTTATTTATAATGACTAGGTCTTTGTGTATAGTCCAAATTATAATATCATCTGCATAAGTATGATATGTAATTTCTGATGAAAAAACTGAATTAATATCATTTAAATATATATTGAAAAATAATGGAGAAAGGATATCTCCCAACGTTTTATTGAAATAAATCCTATTTTAGTATACTTCTTTACACCGTTGAGATGATGTTAACTCTCGTTGACAGCTATTCATTGTGTGGAATAATATGCTCTGTGCAATGTTATATTTATCATTATGCTTCATTAACATGTTTTCTTTTTGTTTCCATTTCTTTTAATGTTCATATTTCAGATGTATTTTAATTTTTTTCCCAGATTTTCTTAATTATTCACATTTTCTCTCGAATATCGACCTATCCTAGACGTATACAGGCAAATTAATCGAAGTTCTACTGCACATGGATACCCATATTATCAATAGCCATCTGAGGGATATTGTCACTCTGGCAACGAAATTAAGTAATACCTTTTATTCCTTTTTTTAAAGGGGAAATAAGCTATTCCGGTATAAAAAATACGATGATAACTTTATAGCTCTATTGGGTGTGTACTGGTTTCTTATAAATACAACATATAAACACAATACAGGGACATGCCAGATGGTTTAATAATCAGTTATGCTAACCATTAGTCCAAGAATGTGCTAAATGGGCATTTAGGGCAGAACATTTTAATCCATTAGGTATTAGAACGTCTCAAAAGTGTCTTGGGCATATTGTGCAACACTGGTCTCTTCAAAATATTTTATTGGGGTTTTCATCATATTCAGTAAAAACATTATTAGCATTGGCTCTTATCGATTGCTAATAATATTTTCTCATAAGCAAGAAATGTTGACGCATCGAGAAATCATTCAAAGTGAAATATTTTGGCTTACTTTGAGTACTTTTGACTGCCCTTGAGAATATTTTTAACAAAGAGTGTTTTTCATCTTTTAGAGAACAAAATGTAAAAATAACCTTAAGATTTTTGTAACTATAGCAATTGTTCTGTTCCAGGCAGTCTGGAGTGACCCTGCACAGTAGACATATAAAAATATTTAGAAATGTTTTGAAAGAAGTTAAAAATACTTAATTTTTTTAAAAACCTCAAAATAAAACATTTCCTTATTGTACGCCAGTGTAAACATTAACCAGTGGTGTCAGATGTACCCCTCATTTTCCCAGTACTTGATTAGGAACAGAATTCATCTGATTTCGGGAAAAGCAAAACTCTTGTCCTGTTTTAAGTTACACTGCCATCCAGAAACGAAAACGCGTTAGCAATGACACAAAATGAAGCTAAATCTTTCTTAATTTAATCAAATCCTAGGATGTAGCGATATTTAAAAAAAAATTTCTGCCTGTCTTTAGATGAAACGAATTAACTCAGCAAACAACTTGTTTGGAAACTAAGCTATGATTGGGTGTGATAAATATCTGTCAGTATAAAACGTTATAGAGAAGGTCTGTGAAGAAAGCAGCAGAAAGACAAAATATTCATTCCTATTCCGAGGGTTCGAATCAAAGTTCAACATATCCATTTCTTATCTTTGGGCTTGAAATCAAGTCCCTTTAATCAGCAGCAAATCACACTTGCTACTAGACCGGCGGTTAATTAAAAAAAAAATATGAACAAAGATATGCACACTAAAAATTATCCACCGAAAGGATTTTAGTGAGAAGACAGATGAAGCTTTGCCTTTTATACTCCTGCACCTCGGAAAGTCCACCTGTTAGAGAAAACTACTACTACTTCAAGACCTCAAGGGCCTCCATCGTTACTTTCCTTTCATTTTCCTAATAATTTTTTACACCCAAATCTTTCCAAATTCAGTACGTGGTCCTAAATTTTTTCACTCTGTTTACTTGCAGAAACGTTGAATTCCGTTAAGACCCCTTCACAGGTCCAGAGATACTCGGGGCACTTCCTAATTTTGAGGCCCCTAGCCAATGTAAAAAATGTCTTTAATACTTACCAAAAGTTTTTATTAAAATTTCACAAAATCTATATAAAAATTTACCCATTAAATAAACACAAAATATCAATTAAATGAAAAATAACAAGAATGAAATTAAGAATCACACATAATTCTTTTATAAACAATCAGTGGCATATCCAAGATTAACCAAAATATTTCTAATTATTAGGTTTTTCAAAAATTCGGTTAATATTTTTTATTAATGCAAGTTAATGAACAAATAAATAAAACACCTCTCAAGTATATGCTTGATATATATATCTTACAGGTACTTCTTAGCATAATATCCTTGTCTTTTATGCAAGGCTTGAACCCAGGTTCCTAAGATCAATAGCCAAACAAGCTAACCATTCGGCCACAGGGACACTGGTTAATAAATGATTTCTTAAAAATAAATTTCCTGAATGAGGTGGTGATTGCACCCTCAGTCTCCTCCTCCTTCTTTTGTTACTAGGAGATAACTCATAGCTATATATATAGAGGTACTGGACTGAAAAATGGAAATAGTTCCATGTTATATCACAGCCGTCCCATGGACGAGTGGTTTGCACGCTTGGCTACTGATCTAAGGGGACCTGAGTTCGAGCCTCGGGTAAGGTATGGACGTTTGTGTTGTTTTTCTGCTGAGGTCCTGCCATCCTCACAGACCGTCTACTATGACATATAAACTGACAGGCTCCTGTCAGACCTCTGTGGCAAGTAGCTGCTAGAGAGGGTATTTATTTATTTTATTATTTATATCACTAACTTCTTCAATGTGATTTTTAGTGAAAAATATGTCTAAAGATAAATTTAAGACCTCAATCAAATCTGTTTAAATCCAGATTTGAAATAACATTTTTTTCACCATTCAAAGAGTTCTGAACGCTTGAATATTTAATAAGCTATAAAAAAATTGACCCAAGTTTAATTAACCTATTTAAAGAGAATAAGATATCAGTAATGGGTGCAATGGCAACATGCGCTCTGCTAGAGTCAACCATGATCTTTGATCTCTTAGCCTGTTTTAATTATAACATTTGGGGTCAAATTTTTGTAGCTTGTTAAATATATTCCAGAGTTTATAACTTTTTGATACTAAACAAATATTGTTTAAAATCGAGATTTAGACAGAATTTATTGAGATCTTTATCTTTACACATGTTTTTTGATTTAAAAAATCATAGGCTCCTGTCAGACCTCTGTGGCAAGCAGCTGCTTGAGGGGGCATTTATTTTTTTTTATTTTATTTTATACGAAGAAGTTATTGAGATCTGAATATGAATTTGTATTGAGATAACATGGAACTGTTTCTATATTTCTGTCCAATAACGGAATATAATATAAAATTCTTTTATGTTCTGAGGATAAGCCGGTATGCTCCGTATCCCGACCTGTTTTCATCAATATAAAGAATGATTGATTATTTTCTTTTAATTGAGATTTCTTTGCTAAAATTTTTTTAAAGTAACAATTGATGATATTTTTCTTTACGCCATTTACGACTGGACGACATTCCTATAAAGTCGACACCAAAAACAAAGATCGAAATCGAAATATTCCTCAGAACGCATGACTCAAATTTGGAGTTTGTTATATAACTTTTTTGAAGGTGATTTCGGTAATTTTTTTTGCAATATTAATTTGCACTTTCGTTCAAACTTCTCAGTATATAAAATGAAATTATATTAAAATACTAGCTGAATGGTACCCGGTTCTGCCCGAGTGTCACTTTTAGTCTGCATATTCTTATTTTCATCGCATTAAAGGTAAATTTTTTTAAGTACTACATCCCTCCCCGACACATTAATGCATATTTTCAACACAAAGAAAATTTCCCAATGATTGCTTGGGTCGTTGTTGATGTCAGCGAGCTCTCTCATAGCCCGTGGGCTTAGTTTCTACCTAAGTAATTAAGATTTTTATTTTCGTTATGATAGATTTTGCTGCCCTATGGCTCCCATGGTACAGTCGCTCAAAAAAGTATCCGAACACTATGGTCGATTACAGAATTCAGAAAAATATCTGGCAACGATTTTTTTTAGAAATTAGTGATCTGGCAACCTCGTGCCATGTGACACGAAGGTTGCCAGATCACTAATTTAACTTTTCATGTCAATATCTAACTTTTCATGTCACGTGTCACGAAGGTTGCCAGATCACTAATTTCTAAAAAAATCGTTGCCAAATATTTTTTCTGAATTCTGTAATCGATCATAGTGTTCGGATACTTTTTTAAGTGACTGTACTTGATCGCATTGTCCAAATTTCCTACCCAGCCTCTGCACGTGCCTCGACGATTGGTTTAAAAATCAGGTCCCACTTGTCCCGTGACTTCGTTTCTACACAAACTGTCTCAGCTCGGTTCTAACTTTTCATTTTTACTGCATTAAATTTTAGCAGTTCAACACGAAGAATTTACCGGTGTTGCAAAGATCATTGCCGACTCAGTGCGTGCTCTCATAGCTACGGTGACCATATTTTTTTTTGAGAAAATAAAGGACAAATCAGAAATTGTTTCATAATAAAAAAAAGCAGGTTGCGTTTATTTGTTTCACTAAAACTAAAAAGCTTTATAACATTTATTATAAAATATAAGCATATACATAGCATTTTAAACAATCATATTATTACTTAAAAAATTTAATTTTGATACTTTTCACAAGAATGAACTTTTTTTAATAAATCAGGTTTGTGTTTCAAAAATTCATAAAACTGTATATAATTCATGTCAAAGTTGCATTTGGTATAAATGCATGCTTTCAATGTTTCGATTTTAAAATTGGTTTTTTCAATGGTACACATTTTGTTCACTAATGAAAATACTCGTTCAGTGGGGGCATTAGATCCATGGAGACTTCAACGTTTTTTAAAATGTTTTTAAAAAATACGCGTTTATCTGTGAAATATTTAAAAATTTCAACACATCTACTGCGCATCAATATTTAGTTTCCTATTTTAATTCACAAAAAAAGGACAAAATGGCCATTTTAGAAAAAAAATAAATCTAAAGGACAGAGCAGTGAAATAAAGGACTGTCCTCTTAAATAAAGGACGTATGAGTCACCGTACTCATAGCTCGTTGGCCTCATTGCAAACTATGGAGATTTTTATTCTGACAGATTTTGGCATTCTGTAATTTTTGAGGTATTTGACCGAAAAGTCCCTAATTTCGCAGACGAGTTCCCCCTTCCTGACCCCATACTGGTTTAGAAAATCAGGGCCCTAGCTGCAATGGGACGCCTTAATAATGCCTTTGGAAATGTCGGGAATCTGGCAACGGCAGCAGATTTAAATGCTATTTTAACATTTAGGTTTAAAGTTAGGGAGCAGTAAATGGTAAAAATAAATTTGATAGAAATTATCGTTTCCCGTAAGAATAGCAAGGAAAATACTTTTGCTTCTAGCAAGCCCCATTTTGAGCTTTTTGACTTGAAATTTCGCACTGCAACCCAGACCAAACCAGAAACATTCTCTGAAAATTCGAAGCGTCTACGTTGATTTACTGATGAATTATGGACTGCTACAGACATCTTTTATTATATAGATATGTTGAACTTCTTTCATGCGTGGGGCGCGTCGGTAGCGCGCCAGGCTCGTAATCTGTAGTTCCCAGGTTCGAGTCCCAGCTGGGTCAGCGTTGAGATTTATCTTCGCAAAATTCCCCGCCCTGTCCACGGTCAGTAGGGGACACTGCTGGGCTTGGAAAGGCCGCCGTCTGTCGGATGGGACGTTAAGCCGTGGCCCCGTGTGAGGGAGAGCTTATACCCTGTGCACGTTAAAGAACACGCTGGATGGCCTTGACGGGAGGCTACCATCTGTCTCCCAACAACTGTTCCAGTGGGTCCCCTCCCCCAACCTTCTCTGAGTCTTCGGGGTCCATGTGACCTGGCCATTTAGCCCATGGTGTGCAAAAAAGTGCCGCTCAGAGGTACAACAACCCAACTCTTTCATGCGTTTGGAGGTTACTTGGGAAAGCCTTTCAAGAGGACCTCCCAGAAGGCTGTAACGATCTTTTTCATGCATTTGGACCATTTTGCTGCCCCATGACTCCCATGGTACTTAATCGCATGGTCCAAATTTCTTATCCAGCCTCCCCACGTGATTGGTTTAAAAATCATTTCCCACTGGTACCGTGGCTTCGTTTCTACACAATCTGTCACAGCTCAGTTCTCACTTTTCGTCTGCATGTTCTGTTGTTTACTGCACTAAATTTTAGCAGTTTCAACACGAAGAATTTCCCGGTGTTGCAAAGATTATTGCGATCCCCCCCACTTCGACTCTCAAAATAACATTGTTGCACGACCACAGTATCCCACATTTTTTCCCAGAAAAGACGCTATGTATTATACTAATTTCTAATAATATTTGATTTAAAAAGCATAGAACTATTCTCACTCATAGGTTAGGAAACATAAAGTACCGGACCCTCGATCCCGTCCAATAATTCGAAAGCATCGAGTGCCGGAACGGCGTTCAGATTCAGTGTTAAAAAACATCTAGTACCAGAGCGGCGTTTCAGTTTAGTTTTTACACTGCTTCTGATAATTGCTTCCTTTACTCAAAAAGTCACGCTTCGCCACTGGTACCAAGTGACGTTAAATTAGTCAGTACACATTGTACCTGACTGTCTCGTCATTAAGGGGCATAAGGATGGTGACCCACCAACATATACACAAGGTATGGTATAATATTAATTTAAATCTCAAAGTAGGATAAAAAATGAAGATTGTAATTTACATGAATATTTCTTCTCTGAAGTACTTTGACCGCTTCATTTCCATTCTGTACTGACAAAGTGTTCAGTTGGGTTGGGTTGTTTTACCTCTGAGCGGCACTTTTTTGCACACCATAGGCTAAATGGCCAGGTCACATCGACCCCGAAGGCTCAGAGAAGGTTGGGGGAGGGGACCCACTGGAACAGCTGTTAGGAGACAGATGGTAGTCTCCCGTTAAGGCCATCCAGCGTGTTCTTTAACGTGCACAGAGTATGGCTCTCCCGCACACGGGGCCACGGCTTAACGTCCCATCCGACGGACGGCGGCCTTTCCAAGCTCATCGGTGTCCCCTACAATGTGTTCAGAATTCTATCACTTGACATGTTGAAACAGAATCGCGATAATTCACATAGTCACTCTTTTCTATTACAGTAGTTTGTTGGTTAAGTGCGATTTGGGTAAAGCCCTATCAGCTTATACTCACCATTTATTAGCTGATTAAGCACTACTTTTTGTGAGTAAACTGGCGGAAAATAGAGGGAGGTTTTCTGTCAAAATATAGATATTAATAAAACAATGTTTCAAAAGTATTAAAAAGTTTTTGCTTTGTTACGCACTTTATGGGTTCAGAAACCATATAATATTCGCATTTCACTCGCAATCTAGAGAATTATAAATTTCAAGAACGAATGCAAATTTAAAGCTGTTTCCCGTGGCTGAGTGTTTAGCGCTTGGCTACTGATCTACGGGACCTGGGTTCGAGCCCCGGGTAAGGCATGGATGTTCGTGTTGTTTTCTTCTGAGGTCCTGCCATCCTCTCAGATCTTCTACTGTGGCATATAAACTGACAGGCTCCTGTCAGACCTCTGTGGCAAGCAGCTGCTTGAGGGGGTATTTATTTATTTATTATTCATGTTAACAATATTTTCCATTTATGTCTTCTCGAAGTTAATGGATGTATGGGAACCCAAGGGTTTGTAAAATTTTGCCCTGTTATTTACTAATAATGTATTCATTAAGATTCACATATATAAAAAACTACTTCAGTTGTATTTAGGAAATTGATTCAAATGTAAATTAGTTGAGAAGTAGTAATTATACACTGGTTTACATAAATTACGGCATAACCCTATGTTAAGTCAGTGGGAAGCTAACGTCAAACCTCCATAATTTCTAAAATAAGATTTTTTGCTTTGAAAAGTGTGATTGCAGATAAAGATCTCAATCAAATAAATCAATATCTCTATTTTCAACAATATTCGTTCAGTAGTTAATGAGTTATGAAAGTTTGAATATTTAGCGATAACAATGCCTGCCACAAAAATTGACTTCAGAAGTTAATTAAAACTTAGTAATAAGTATTGTATCAAAGTGTTTAATAAAATTAGTTTGCATTTTAGAACTTTGTGTAAAGAATTCTTTCACTGTTCTTCAGTTTTGTATAAGTTTCTTATACAAAACTGGCATTTGCTGTTGTTCAATATTCAAACTTCCATAACTCATTAAATACTGAACGAATATTGTTGAAAATCGAGAGATTGATTTATTTGATTGAGATCTTTATCTGCAATCACATTAAAAAAAACTTATTATAGAAGTTATAGAGCATTGATATTAGCTTCCCATTGACTTAACAAAGAGATTTTCCCAGGGCCGCGCCTAGGAAGTTGGCCGTCCACGTGCAAAAATAATTCGGCTGATTTCTTCCGGAGGAACGAATGCAAATCTACGGACATGTGTCAAGAACTTTTTGAACGACCTCCGTAGTAGCCAATATGGTGCAAAATCTTCTCCGTTTCGTAATTACACGGAAAGAAGTTCCGGTGCGAATGTTGGGGAGATCTAGTAAGATCAAGAGTTGCAGATGTTTCGAAGCTAATGTTATGTACGATGGCACGGATAGTACAGTCGCTCAAAAAAGTATCCGAACACTATGGTTGATTACAGAATTCAGAAAAAATATCTGGCAACGATTTTTTTTAGAAATTAGTGATCTGGCAACCTTCGTGTCACGTGATTACAGAATTCAGGAAAAATATCTGCAGCGTGTACAGCAACTGTACACGCTCCAGTTACCGTTCACAGCAAACTGGAGCGTGTGCAGTTACTGCACACGCTCCAGTTTGCTGTGAACGGTAACTGCACACGCTCAATATTTCCGTGAGTGAGCCCACACTATCTAGTATCAAAATAATATGACCACCTACAGTCGCTCAAAAAAAGTATCCGAACACTATGGTTGATTACAGAATTCAGAAAAAATATCTGACAACGATTTCTTTTTAGAAATTAGCGATCTGGCAACCTTCGTGTCACGTGACACGAAGGTTGCCAGATCACTAATTAAAAAAAATCGTTGCCAGATATTTTTTCTGAATTCTGTAATCAACCATAGTGTTCGGATACTTTTTTGAGCGACTGTACAATAATATTAGGCATCTTAAGCTGGTAACAGATTCATGTGTTTGGGGGGGGGGGAGGCTAAACTTTCATTACCTTTAAATTTGTTACTCTTTCATCTCTCCTTTCACTCTTTTATTGGGATCTTTCTCAAACATTATAAATATTTCTGTCCTTAAAAGGACGTGGCTCCAGGCCATTACGTTAATACGGCCCTGCCTGACAAACAGTAACTACTTCAGTATCTTTTAATTTAATTGCAGTTAACACGGCGTTTCTCCAAACCCATGAATGATGCCTGTGAAGAGTTTTATCGTTTTCAAGCTTTCAAAGGTTTAAGGGAACTGCTATAGCACCCTAAGAACTTATCTGAATACGTGCCAGTGTCCACATATATAGAGAAAGTTGGCAGTGAATACATTTCAAATGGCCAAAGTACAGTAGAAGCGGACGGCGAATCACAAATGATTGAAGACTTGTGATGTAAACCATATTCTGCAAGTCAGTGGCAAAGCTATAATGGCGCTGACGGCGGGACCGTACCCGGGCTCAGGCAGGATATGTGATAGGAGTACACGCCTTTTCTTTCTTCTGGTAGCCCAAATAACATCAACTACTGCTGATGACAAACCAACATGTTATAATGTATATATTTCATCTCATGTGATGATATTTTTCTGTCAATTAGGGCGATTCGGCCTTACGTAACTCTTCCAGTATAACAAATTCAGAATTCTGTTGTCAAACGATTCACTTTCACTTAGGCAGATTCTTGAGAAATGTTTCGAGTTTCAGAAATTTCTGGTTACTAGCTTTGTTGATTTCAAAAAGGCTTTTGACTCTGTTGATCGTGAGATCGTATGGCATATCAGAAAAGTTAGTTAATATAATGAAAGCTCTCTATAACAACACTGAGTCGTGTGTGAAAGTTGGTAAGTAATTGGGTTAGCATTGCTTCTGGTGTTCGACAAGGGTGCATTTTGTCTCCTTTTCTCTTTAGTTTGGTTATTATGTTAGGCGAAATTCACTACAAGGGAAAGATTTTGGCCTTGGTCTGATGATCTGAAAAGTACTGATTTAGATTATGCTGATGATTTAGCCCTTTTCGCAAATGATGTTGATGAAATTAGCTCTTTTATTCGAGCTGCTATTGAGACTGGTAGTAGAGTAGGTTTGGTGATAAACAGAGAGAAAACTAAAGTGATGAAAATTGGTCAGGAAGACTGTGGTTCAGTTAATCTGAATAGTTCCATCCTTGGGCATAGAGAGTTTAATTATCGTGAGAGTTATGTAGTAGAGTAGACCGTCAGGACAGTGTGCCTGAACATGAACAGTGTGCCTGAAGGCCTCAGAAAGAGGGGGAGACCTAGGATGCGGTGGGCAGATAATATCTAACAGGACTTTGTTAGAATTGGTGTGTAGTGGCCAGATGCAACAGATGTAGCTCAGGACAAATGTGTTTGGAGAACTAAATTGCACAATTTGTTGGACCTCCGTAGCCCATGGATACGGAGGTCCAACAAACCATGGCCCGTTGATGATGATATTGTAACAGAAATTTTACTAATGATAAGACACCTATTTTTCTTAAACAGTTTAGTGAATAATTAATTTCAATCAGTGCCATCAAAGAATTGTTATCGAAGGCCTATATAAAGGCGATGGCTTCTTTCGCTCCTATGAAGAAAATAATTTAGATTGTTTTGATCATGATTCCATCCAATACACTAAAATTTTTAATTATATTCTTTTAATAGCCATAGCTGCAATAAAGCAAACGGGTGCCGCTGGCTCTCAAGGTTTCAAATGTACCTCAATAATATAGTTATCATTTACAGTAGACATTCGTTTTTCCGGACCCGATTATCCGGAGTTCAAAGTGCATTTGAAAAATCGCTCGCTGTTCATTTTTGTTAACTACATATGCAATTTTGTTAACTCTGTATGCCAAAATTTAATTCTTTAATTTTTTTGTTATAATTCTTTCGTTAATAAATAACAAAAATTTTTGCATAGTAATATATGTATAAGCCCGTTTTGTTTGAAATCGATAATCCGGATTTTCGATTATCCGAACTATCTACATCCCCAATTAATCAGGATTGAGTTAATTTTTGCACACAATGGACTAAATGGCAGTTCACAAGGACCCTGAGAGATCAGATGATTAAGAGGAGACCCACTGGACAGCTGTTAGGTAACAGACGGTAACCTCTTATCAAGGCTATTCAGTGTATTCTTTAATGTGCACAAGGTATAGATTTCTTACACGTCGGATCATGGTTTACTGTCCCATCCGACGGACGGCGCCTTATCCAAGCCCATCGATGTCCCCTACTGACGGGGAGTTTTGTGGGGATAAATTTCATTGCTGGAACATGTAGGACTCGAATCTGGGAACTTCAGATTACGAGCCTAGTGCGCTACCGAATGAATCACTCCCCAATTAATACGGATAATCGAGTTTTTATTGCAAAAAAAAAACTGATTTGATGATTACATGTAGATGTTGGACGATATATATTTATATACGTTTTTACCCAATAGAGTTTTTGGGGTTCCAATAGGTTCTCTTAGGAGCCTGTACCATTACATTCGTTACGTCCAGTTGCAAGTGATGCGCTTGTATTGGAAGAGTCAATGAAAATCACACAAAAAGTTTGTTAGAGCTTTTATTGATGCTTCCAGTTAGCAGATAGCAGATAACAGACATTTTCATTGCACAAGGGGACTTAAACAGAGATTAGGGGTAAACACAAGTGTTGTTCCTTCACATAAACTAGACAGAGCCCGTCCATACACTGCTGCCAATGGAGCTGTTTCACACATCAAGATTTCCTGATGAACATTGTCTAAAATGTCTAAGCTAACTTTCTCAGAATTTCTGATGAAAATAAAGTACAAAGCTAGCACCAATTATGATACATCGTATACTGACACATTAAAACTCAAAGAGCTACAGTCCCATCGGTTTTGTGGACTCTAATATACCCCGCTCTACATGATCTGTTGTTAGTCGAAAATAGAGAATCTCTTTAAAGACGACAGCTTTAGCTAGCTATTGGTAACTGGCTAACTAAGGGAGGACTCGTCGTTTCGGAAATTCAAACCATTAACAGCCACTTCTAAATGACACTATTTGTCAGCCTGTACACAGATTGTTCTTTTGGTATACCAACAAGAATGCATTTTATACATCTTTCCATTTAAACAAAAGTATAAAAGAGCTCTATCTATGTAGTTCTCGTTTTACAAATACAGCCATCTAACCAAAGATCTGTACAGTATTGCCTGAAATGTATACAGGAGAGTTTAACACCAAAAAGAGGAAAAAAACCCTATCTAATACTTGGCTGTAGAAAAAACTGCGTAGCAAGGTATGTGTAGATTGGAAGAAATAATGTATCACCAGTGTGTAGTAGTGCTGCCTTTTTTTCCCGTATGGAAATACAGCGCCGAGAAACATCTACACACTTTATCTTTACAAAATAAATTACTGTTTATAAAACTCACAAAAATTAGCTGAACTCCTTGGGAAACAGATATTACACATCAAGATTATCTTTCAGAAAACCAACAACTGCCTAGTCACTACTGCTGCTCTACATTGCTGCATCACAATCAAACACGTACATTGCAATAAGATTGGCTTTATAGGGTACAAATACACAGTAACGTTGTCAACAACACGTGGAAGAAACAGGGGGCCCCCCTGTCAACAAGTTTCGTCGTAAAACCAACACACAAGCAATAGGTGATCGCAACGGTAGTGCATATTTTGTGCAGTAGTACAACAATGACAGGACAATTGCGCCTACTACTTCTACTGGCTGAGGGAATAAAACAGCAAACTGCAATATCACTAGATCTACTTGTGCACCTTTCTTGGAAACATTGAAAGGCCTCTGGTTACAGTGAGACATTAAGGTATTGCTTTGGCTGCCAGCATTCAAGCTGATGCCGTAAAAGTGACAGTACCAGTCGTTGCAAAACGTAATCAGAAATATTTTAAAACGACACAGTACACTTCTGTTAATCCCTTGAATTCGCTAAATTAAAATTCATTCGTAGTCTTTTTATTTGAAAACCGTGGAGCATACAATGCTAGATGTTCGGATTTTAATGCTTTCCAGTTTGTTTTTGTTTTCCGGTGGGAGTATGATCGATACATTTATTGCTGGGCGATCTTTTGCAAAACCAATCCGAGCACTTTCTTAGCTGTCAATCAATGCGCGTGCATATCTTTGCCTAGTAACTAAGAGACCGAAAAAGACCGAACCGCTACATCGCATTGTTCATCAAAACAGGAAGTATTAATTTCGTAAGGAACTTCTTCTGAAGCAGCTAGATGCCTTTAAGTATATACTGTTTGAAATCATATAAATAAATTGTTTTAATACGTTTAAACAGCATTTACCCGAGTTAAAAATATGGATTCTAATAAGCAAAACCTACTAATAGTTCTAGAACCTTCTATTAAACGTGTGGAATTAGTATGCATGTTATGTACCTTAAAATCTACTTTGAACATGTTTGCGTTCGCCGTGGAAGTAGTCTGGTACCATAGTGATTTACGCTGTGGGTAAAACTTATGGAAAGGCGATTAGCTATGTAAAATTTCCTGAGTAAACATGCCTTATGGGTACGCTGTCGAAGAAACAAGGTTATTAAACAAAATATACTTTTAACTATCTGTGATGCAATCGTGCGAAACTTTCCTTTTTTACGTTTCTTGCTCGGACTGCTCACATCATTTTTCCGGCAATACACTTTAAAAATAAGAATATTTCTGAAAAGTATATTAACACCTAGGTTAGTGAAAGAAATATTCTGTCAGGTATAAAAAATTTGAGGTGCGATGAACTAAGCAAAATACATTCAGGTTTTCTGAGGAAGTAAGTCTTGATATCAAATGAGTTTGTTTCAGTACAGTCGCTCAAAAAAATATCCGAACACTGTGGTTGATTACAGAATTTAGAAAAAATATCTGGCAACGATTTTTATTTAAATGAGTGATCTGGCAACCTTCGTGTCACGAATTTCTAAAAAAATCGTTTTTTTTAGAAATTCACGAGGTTGCCAGATCACTACGAACACACGAACGTGACACGAAGGTTGCCAGATCACTAATTTAAAAAAAAATCGTTGCCAGATATTTTTTCTAAATTCTGCAATCAACCATAGTGTTCGGATATTTTTTTGAGCGACTGCACAACGCTCCGCTGTTATTTTTACCGAAATATGTATATTTTTAAAGGCGTATAAATGGAAGATGTGAAACGATCAGATTATAGTTTGGCTACCCATTGTATTCAATTTCAATAAGATTGGAGAAATCAAAGTTCAATTTAGCTATAATAACACATCAATATAAAGAGAAGGTATTGATTTTAGAGCATAAAATATAGAAAATAGAGTTAATTTAAGAACTTATCGAAATCTTAATTCTTTTCATGTTTGAGATATTAATTAAATTTATAGAGTAAGCTATACAGAAGCGCTATCTATATATTCAGATATGTGTTATTTCCTTTATACAGAAAAAAAATCAAAATATTTAATATTAATTAATAAGCAATAAATAGACTCTTAACCCCAAGAAAAAAATATTTAATATTGACTAATAAGCAATAAATAGATACCTATCCTCAAGAAAAAAAAACCCCAAAGAAATAATATATTAAACAATATAAAAAATAACTTTGATTTTTGACATCTAAAAATAGTTAACTTTTGCTAAAAAGCATTGACATTTATTTGAATCAAAATTTAAAAAAAATGTAAGCCTCAGCGAATCAGAAAATTGACATTTATTTGAATCAAAATTTAAAAAAAATGTAAGCGTCAGCGAATCAGGAAACGAATTTAAAGAGATTTTTCAAGTGACTTTCATTAACAGATAAAAAGTAAACAAATTAGGATTTAGTAAAAAAAATGCATTTTAATAAAATTAATATTAAGAACAGATTTTTTTTTGTTATATTCCTGAGAACAAAGAGGCTTCACCCGATGCAGCTGTAAAATGCATTTTTATTTTAATAGTTGATTGTCTTGTTTCTACCTTCGATTATCTTTCAATTCCACCAAATCCTTTAGAAAAATTGCATTTTCTGTTAGCATATTAATTTGCTTCTAAGTAATAATGCCACTATTTTTACGGAAAGAGGCTGTAATATGATTCTGATAGTTGCATCTAATATCTTAGGATAATTAATTGACATAATCAAATCTATGCCAAATTACTGCTTTTCATTAAACGAACTTTACCTGAAGTGTTTTAATTGTTTTCTTTTAACGAGTGATTAGCATTTTTAAGCTCAGAAATGTGAAAAATTACTTTGCAGCAAATGGGCAAAGCGTTGTGTCTATTAGAGATGATGTTTAATGAAAATTTTTGGTAAATTTATTTAAATATTGATGACATGGTAATACTTTTTATTTAAGTCATGCTATGCGAGACAGAGCCGTCCCATGGCCGAGTGGTTATCGCGCTTGGCTACTGATCTAAGGGTCCAGGGTAAGGCATGGATGTTCATGTTTTTCTGCTGAGGTCCTGCCAACTTCTCAGATCTTCTACTATGGCATATAAACTGACAGGCTCCTGTCAGACCTCTGTGGCAAGCAGCTGCTTGAGGGGGTATTTTTTTATGCGAGACATTATTTCCTGTTAGTTAAAAAAATAAGCATTAAAATTAAGAGGCTATATTAAATATTAGACGTCCCAAACTTTATGGTCAAATGTCAGTTAAATATCAGGATAGACTTTGTCCAGAGCAAAGTTTGCATATGCACTTTATGAATCAAAAATATTTAGTTCTGAATTCTGTTAGCATTAAGAGAAACCAAAATTTACTTTGTGTATTTTATCACATACAACACTTTAACTGTAACAAGTTAAAGCATTCATTCATTTCTCTTATTTCTTTTTTACAGAATGTTCTAAAATTTAAAACTTAAAAATTATTTTACTTTTTTGATAAAATATACCAAAAAGTTATCGCACGTGCGATAGCACGTACGATAACTTTTTGGTATATTTTATCGAAAGACGACATCGTTTAGACGACAAATTACATTCTGTTGGAGACTCGAGTAAGTAGAGAACTTTAGTACGTGTTTTTAATCTCGCTATTTCAAATATTTTTTAAAAACTGTTTCCAAAATTTATATGTTTGATAGGTGCAATCGCACAGATGATGCTGCCCTGAGAGCTAGACCTATCTTTTTTTTGGCTGGGTTGAACTGGTTTGTTTTACTCTGAGTAGCACTTTTGTAAACGCAATTTGCTAAATGGTCAGGTCATAAGAATCCCAAAGACTTAGAGTTTGGTAGAGAAATGGGTTGGGTTGTTTTACCTCTGAGCAGCACTTTTTTGCATACCATGGGCTAAATGGCCAGGTCACATGGACCCCGAAGGCTCAGAGAATGCTGGGGGAGGGGACCCACTGGAACAGTTGTTGGGAGACAGATGGTAGCATCTCGTCAAGGCCATCCAGCGTGTTCTTTGCAAGGCATTTCTTTGCATGCACAGGGTATGGCTCTTCATCAGTGTGCACAGGGTATGTGCATCCGTGCACGGGGCCACGGCTTAACGTCCCATCCGACGGACGGCGGCCTTTCCAAGCCCATCGGTGTCCCCTAATGACCGTGAGCAGGGCGGGGAATTTTACGGAAATAAATCTCAACACTGATCCAGCTGGGACTCGAACCTGGGAACTACAGATTGAGAGCCTGGCGCGCTACCGACTGAGTCACCCCAGCCCCTGGTAGAGGAATGGAACCTACTGGAAATCTGTTAAGAGACAGATGGAGGATGGCTGGATATAATCACAAAGCAAATCTGTTTTCAGTGTAAGAATGCATGCGCAGTAGCCAATCAATCACAAAAAAAAAACTGCTCGAGTTATGACAGAGAAAAGTCTTTTAAGCATTGTGAATGTTAGTTATAGTTAGCTGGAGAAGAAATTATGAAATTATGTTTTTTATTTAAATAGGTTAAAACTCCATTATTAGTTTCTCTACGCTGTGCTGCATTACTTTCAAATTTTGTAAGAAAATGATACGTTTGCACACTGGTAAAAACTGCTTTCGGAACCGAAATGTTTCGTTTGGGTTGGGTTGTTTTACCTCTGAGCGGCACTTTTTTGCACACCATGGGCTAAATGGCCAGGTCACATGGACCCCGAAGGCTCAGAGAAGGTTGGGGGAGGGGACCCACTGTTGTGGCCAAGGCCATCCAGCATGTTCTTTAACGTGCACAGGGTATGGCTTTCCCGTACACGGGGCCACGGCTGAACGTCCCATCCGACGGACGGCGGCCTTTCCAAGCCCATCGGTGTCCCCTACTCACCGTGGGCAGGGCGGGGAATTTTGCGGAGATAAATCTCAACGCTGACCCAGCTGGGACTCGAACCTGGGAACTACAGATTACGAGCCTGGCGCGCTACCGACTGAGCCACACCCGCCCCAAATTTTTCGTTTAATCACAGGTTGGGAACCACTGTACCAAAATACAAACTAAAAAACAAAATCTTTAGTTTATTGCTGTTATTATGTATATTAAATATTATAATTATATTGAAATTATTTACACTGTAATTTTAAGATTACAATTAATTCATTCTTGTCAATGCAAATAATTTAACCCTATTTTTAATATTTTTTATTTACCCTTAAGTCTCATTCGCCAAATATCTAAGTTTATTGCTTATTAATTGTGCTCAGATAATTTTTGCCCTGTGATTACAGAGCATAGCAGTTTAATGGGCTGTCATTTTTGCCAAATTATTGACCAAAATTAAGAGTTCGAATCAAATTTTGAAGGCAAAACTGATTTTCTTCAGGTAGACGTACAGACAGCTTCTACTCACTAAGACCAAAACACAAAAATGTAAATGATATGTTATTATAGCAGTGAATGTTTGCGATGCAGAATGAATCTAGTTTTTTGAATTTTGATATTAATGAGGATTAAGACAATCAGTCATGCGAGTGTTTAGGCATAAATATTTGATAGAAACAGCTGCTTTTATTTCGTCACTGGTTCACTTTAAGTTGATGTTTTCTACTAATTGATTGCTTTACAAAATGAGCATCCACTGATTATTTTTATTGCATTCTGAGGAGTTTAACTATTGGCTTTGTTGTTTACCTGTACACATCTTCATCGCCCGTTTTTGGCGTTCTTTAGGTTTGCATTTGGGTAACGAATTTAACCTTAAAGTACATTGCAAAGGATGTAGCGGTATAATTTAAGCTAGCAAACTTTATAAAGCCATTAATGAAATCGTATTTATATATATATTATATTTACAGATATCTATATATATATCAAAGCTTAAAAATGCTGAGTTTTCAAAAGCTTTAGCACATCAAACAACTAGCGATTGAATGAAAGACGATTGCTCTAGAAGAAACTTATAGTAAGACCATTTGTAGCTATTTGGCGAATAATTGCAAACACTCACTCCAGAAGTGTACTGTTCTCAACCTCTACACATGTTCCAGTCCCTCAAAGTTAGGGACATATTGCAGATATCTAGTGCTGTGTTCCTTAAGTGGAAATAACCTTGTCGGTTGAGGTACTTGTCTGCAGTTGTTCAAGAATCGATACTCTTAGGCACACTAGGAAGCAAAGGATGCTAATGTATTGTGTTTCACATCACTTGTATAACAACTGTACATGATACTTGCACGTTCACACTCACGTACGGCACACACACTACACCACCTAAACCACTTTGCTATTGCTCTGCTGAAGAAACAGTAATAACCTACAGCTATTAAGATAGTGCATCAAGTTTCAGTCTTGACACAGATACATGCATAAATTTATATCAACAGGTACTTATGAGGGGTATAGTGCTGAAGACACTGGAAACCACAAGAACAGCTCTCAAAAGCTGCACATACTCCTGGATCAGCAGTTCTATGGAAGTGCCATTTTAGGAACCAGGGCCAAACTTCATTAAGTCTGGTTATTTAGCTTCATTCAAAATAATTTATTAAATGCTTTCTTTTAATATCGGAGTACGTTGAACTGTGTAGAAAGTTAAATACTAATGCATTATATATATATACTTATACTACGAAACAATAGCAATCATAAAAAAAGGGATGAAAATAGTAGACACTAAAATGATAGTGAAAAAAGCTAAAATATGGTATAATTATACAGTGAATACTACCATTAAGCAGTTACGTGAAAAATTTGTTAAAACTATCTCCTTTTTACATCACAGGTGTAGGTTATAGCTAAATAAATTATCAACTCACATCGCAACATTGAACTTTACGAGGTTTTCTACCTTGTGAAAAACGGATAATTAGTTAAAGTGTGAAAAATACATTCTGGAATATTTTCAAGAAGGTTCCATTAAAGGACTGAGACTATTAGTTATCTAATATAGTATAAGCCGAAACAATTACTAGTCAGTAAAAAAATTAGCGATTATTCTCTTAAGGCTTGGCATTTCATGTACATTCAATTTCTCAATTGTTTCTGATTAATATTAATAGTAAGAGGCGATGTTTTAAGATCAATATTTTTCAACAACAGTTTGTTTAACAACACCAGTAAAAATGCTAATAGGAAAGATCATTCTAACACTCATAAAATAACATAAATTGCTTTGTTATTTGATCATTAAAATCTTTTTAAACTTAAGAGAAAAACAAAATGTTTAGCTCAGATCATTTGAATTTTATCTTCTAAACAGTTTTATGGACATTGATTTATGAATACCAAATTATATTTGATACATTCTATTAGTCTAGACCGCACAAACATTTCAAGATGTATCTTAGGAACATTTTGGACTTAAGGATTATTTTGCTGTTTATAACAGTTATGTCCAACCCTTTTCAGCTTCCAACATCAATATATGAAAAGCTGTGACCCTGTCTTATTCTCTCTGTCGCCCCTCATTTCTGAACAACAGTTTTTTTTTTTCTTATCTAACCTAAGACTGCCACTGCCAACATTCATCAGTTTCAGAAACGCAGTGAGCTATGAGGTCCCCATTTCGCATTGCTAGTTATTTCGTAAATTAGAAAGCTATATAGAAATATCACCGTTTATCGATTTTAGCTACCACCGACATAACCTCTATAAAAATGTGAGATGGAAAGTTGCATTTTAGTACCACAATTTTTTGTTGTTGTTGCATAACTTTAAGCTAATTAAAAAAGTAATCTTAAACTTTAGTAGCACGGTCCTTCAAGTTGGGTTGTTTTACCTCTGAGCGGCACTTTTTTGCACACCATGGGCTAAATGGCCAGGTCACATGGACCCCGAAGGCTCAGAGAAGGTTGGGGGAGGGGACCCACTGGAAAAGCTGTTGGGAGACAGATGGTAGCCTCCCGTCAAGGCCATCCAGCGTGTTCTTTAACGTGCACAGGGTATGGCTCTCCCGCACACGGTCCTTCAAGTTGGGTTAGGTTGTTTTACCTCTTTACCTCTGAGCGGCACTTTTTTGCACACCATGGGCTAAATGGCCAGGTCACATGGACCCCGAAGGCTCAGAGAAGGTTGGGGGAGGGGACCCACTGGAAAAGCTGTTGGGAGACAGATGGTAGCCTCCCGTCAAGGCCATCCAGCGTGTTCTTTAACGTGCACAGGGTATGGCTCTCCCGCACACGGTCCTTCAAGTTGGGTTAGGTTGTTTTACCTCTTTACCTCTGAGCGGCACTTTTTTGCACACCATGGGCTAAATGGCCAGGTCACATGGACCCCGAAGGCTCAGAGAAGGTTGGGGGAGGGGACCCACTGGAACAGCTGTTGGGAGACAGATGGTAGCCTCCCGTCAAGGCCATCCAGCGTGTTCTTTAACGTGCACAGGGTATGGCTCTCCCGCACACGGTCCTTCAAGTTGGGTTAGGTTGTTTTACCTCTTTACCTCTGAGCGGCACTTTTTTGCACACCATGGGCTAAATGGCCAGGTCACATGGACCCCGAAGGCTCAGAGAAGGTTGGGGGAGGGGACCCACTGGAAAAGCTGTTGGGAGACAGATGGTAGCCTCCCGTCAAGGCCATCCAGCGTGTTCTTTAACGTGCACAGGGTATGGCTCTCCCGCACACGGGGCCACGGCTTAACGTCCCATCCGACGGACGGCGGCCTTTCCAAGCCCATCGGTGTCCCCCACTGACCGTGGGCAGGGCGGGGAATTTTGCGGAGATAAATCTCAACGCTGACCCAGCTGGGACTCGAACCTGGGAACTACAGATTACGAGCCTGGCGCGCTACCGACTGAGCCACCCCCGCCCCCGTTCCTTCAGTAGTATGTCTAATTGACATTTTTAGTGTAGGCTAACGTTAGAATTTTGCCAGGTTTTAAGGTTATTTCGTTTATGCAGTTGAGCTTTGCGGCTTTTATTATTACATTGTGATCACAGTGGAGATCAACATTTTGACAAATGTTTGGCTAAAGTGCGTACTGTCGGACAGGAATGTACCCGGAGAGAGGGTGGTGGTGGTGGAACCAGGGGGTCCGGGTCTCCCCCCCCCCCGAAATGTTTTGGTCGTTTTATTTGAAATCTCACACTTGTCTACCTACTTTGATAATTCAAAAGAGGTTTTTTTCATAATTCTATTTTAGCCCCATCCAAGTGGTTAGCGCTCTTGGCTACTGATCTAAGGGACCTGGGTTCGAGTCCCGGGTAAGGCATGGATGTATGTGTCGTTTTTTTGCTTAGGTCCCGCCATCCTCTCAGACCTTCTACCATGGTGTATAAACTGACAGGCTCCTGTCAGACCTCTGTGACAAGCAGCTGCTTGAGGGGATATATATATATTTTATATTTTTAGTATATGTCCGACACTAAAAGTTGCTTTAAAAACAACTATAATATTTTATTCTATATAGAATATCATTTTAACCTTTCCGGTCCTGTGAAATATTTTAAAAATTAGGAAATCCTTCTCAAGTCTTATTATCAGACACCCTTCCGAATATATCCCCAGACCCCTCTCCTCGAAACATAATCCTTGGAAGATGTTTGCTGAAAGGTCGGAATTACAGAATCAAAACAAATTTTAGAAGGAACTTCAGTGGTTTTAGTACTTTGTGTTTTCGCAATTAGAACCAAAAATCAAATTGCTTTTAACCGGAAGTATCTTTTTAAATTCCACAAAAAAAAAAAATGAAATCCTAACTTTTAGACCAATAGGGCTTGAGGACAAAGGGACAAAGCAAGATGATCGATCTGGTAGAATGAGTGATTTTTGTAAATTAGACAAAAGCCGTAAAAAATGAATTAAATTAAAAACGATGAATGAATTAAAAACTATCTATATCGGAGAGATCCAACAGAAAAATTTTGAATACTATGATATCATCGATATTTTGATGCTATACAATGAAAATCTAGACGCTACGCCTAGCTTGCATAAGTGTGTCCCTGACAAGGAAATGACCGCTAAAATGTAGTCAGTACTCTAATCACTAAAGTAATTTGTGCTCTGCTGAAACGGTTTATTCAGTGCTGTAATGGAGAGTTAGGTTAACTTACCTCTGAGCGACACTTTTTGTACACAATGGGCTAAATGGCAGGGATATGACCCCAAGAACTCAGAAGAAAGTTGGAGGAAGGGGACCCACTGGAAGGTGGATGGAAGACGGGCGATAGTCTCACATCCAGCGTGTTTTCTAAAGTGATAGGGATAACATAGTTCTCTTGCACAAAACACAATGTCCCATCAGACAGGACGGGGGTGTCCCGAGGGTAGGGTAGGGTCGGGGTTAGCGACACAAATTTTAACCTGGTCTTCACCTGGTACAGTTGAGGCTCGAACTTTGGAACTGCAGAATAGGAGCCTGACGCGCTATAGACTGAGCCAACACCCAGGAAGGGGAAGCTTCTTTCATTTATTATTACTAAATTATTATTACTAAGCGGATGCCCAAGAAGTCAGAAGTCATCACAGATACTTTGTAATTTTGTAACATTTGAGTTTTTTGCTTTTTATGTTTAATGTTTTCCAATGTTTAACTTTCTTCGACTTGTGGATAACTTTAACTTGATTTTAAATCACATTTTTAGTGAAGGGTGGATCTACATATACCACTGATATAAAATCCTAGCAAGTATCACGGAGACAACTGGATTAATTTTTTGCATTTGCCTTAATGTTTTTGTATTCCATAACTAATACTTTGGTTTTGGTAGCACTGATCTTTGAGGTTTGAGTTCGACTCTACGTTGTGATGGAAGACGGGAGCGTATTGAAGAGAATTACTCTTTTCAAATTGCTTTCAGGGACTTGCTTGCTATACAGATGGTGTAGAAATTGAGTCAACACCGAAAGACACTAGACTCCGCTTGCAGATTATTGTAATAGATACTGGAAGGAAACAGATATGGAAATTATCCATGTTAAAAGACAATTTAAATAGACTTTGGATGGCTTGTGTGTCAAATGCCATCGGGTGCAATATATTATTATGAAGTATGCTCTTGGATGGAAGTTGCTTTTGCATAAGTTGTTATTGGTTTATCTGTTAGTGGCTCCTTTTTGCACCCATGTACTAAATAGACAGGTCATAAGAGCTCAGGGTTGGGTTGTTTTACCTCTGAGCGGCACTTTTTTGCACACCATGGGCTAAATAGCCAGGTCACATGGACCCCGAAGGCTCAGAGAAGGTTGGGAGAGGGGACCCACTGGAATAGCTGTTGGGAGACAGATGGTAGCCTCCCGTCAAGGCCATCCAGCGTGTTCTTTAACGTGCACAGGGTATGGCTCTCCCACACATGGGGCCACGGCTTAACGTCCCATTCGACGGACGGAGGCCTTTCCAAGCCCATCGGTGTCCCCTACTGACCGTGGGCAGGGCGGGGAATTTTGCGGAGATAAATCTCAAAGCTGACCCAGCTGGGACTCGAACCTGGGAACTACAGATTACGAACCTGGCGCGCTACCGACTCAGCCACCCCCGCCCCCATAAGAGCTCAGAGTTGGATAAGGGTTTACTGGACAACTGGTAGGTATCCAATAGAAAGCATCAGAATATGCGCTTAGCGCATTGCCGACCGAAACAACCACTATCCTGTTTGTAGAAGTGTATCAGCATAAACTCTAAAGAACTTCTAGGTTTTGTTTTGCTGCATAAAGAGATAATACTATGTTGGGTTAACCATTTTGATTTCAAATGAAAGTCATAGTAATCTTGTGAGTTACGTTATTGAATAATTTAAAATGTGATTCAGTTTTATTCTAAGATGATGAATGTCTCAAATTTTAAACCTTGTCTCAAGATTCATATTTATGTTCCGTGCTAAACTGTGATATGCCTTTTACATATCTTCAGTGTAAATGATATTTATATTGCGCATGTAGAAATAAATAAAATAAGTAACCCTTCTAACGGCATATGTCGTTCAAATTGTATCATGTTCAGGTAAGAAAAATGAGAAATATCGAATATTTTAATACTTCGAGTAAATGAAAAATAGTGAACATGTTCTAATTCACCTCTAAAGAAACGATATGCTTACAAGCCTCCAGAAGATTAACAATCACAAATGTTTCTGTTATTTCCATCCTGGATAGGAAACAAAATTCTCACGCTGTGTGCAGGATTTCTAAAAAGTTGCTGCAGGTCCTGAAAATTAGCGTCCTTCTCTGTTTCAGCTGAAACTTTCTGTTTGTTTTCTTTGGGACTTTTGATTTTTATAACAAAAAGAAGTACGAAGTATTCAAAAGATCTTTAGAGACTATTTTTAAAACCATTTGAACCTATTCCTTTTTTCAGTCTTTAATGTGAATATTTTTGTTTTATTTTCGTTTCATTATATGGTTAAAAGGTTTATGTGATCTCCCTACTATGGGCTTGGGATAACAGTCTACTAATTTTCTCCCACTCCTGTTATCCTATTAAGCATAAAAAGTGTCAATGTTTTAAATGCTAAATAAACAAAATATTTCTAAATTATGTGTTAAATTAAAACTTTTGTATATTTATATATAGGTATATTTGGATATTATATTTTTATGGATTATATTTTGTTCATTGTACAGATAAAACTAATTAGGCATTTCATTTTATTGAAGTGAAAGTATATAATATTTCTCTTTATGAGCTGTCAGAATTTAGTGAAAAAATGTAACTTAAAATATAAAAAAAAAAACGTTTATGAAATGTAAAAAAAATACCTGCACACTATTTTACGGTATGTGATTTCTGAAACTGTACACTGTCCATACTAAATAGCTCAAACTCACAGGAAAATAATATATATATATGAAAATAATGTGCTCAGTTTTTTTACCTTTGAGCGGCACTATTTTGCCCACAATGGGCTAAATGACCAGGCCATAAGGACCCCAAGGGCTCAGAGAAGGTCTGGGAACTGCAGATTACGAGCCTGGCGCGTTACCGACTGAGCCGCCCCCATCCCATGAAAAGAACGCAATTATTGGAAATGAAAACGCATTTGTATAAAACGATATCATAAGGCATCGACAATGCGTGCCAAGGGATTTTGAGTGTTACACGAGCAAGTATGAAGTCCAGAAGCATATGCTCGAATTTAGATGATCAACTAATAACTGAAAATTTCTATATCTTTAAATTTTTTTGTATATTACTTTTGAAGAATTTTTTAAAATGATGAAAATAATTTTTTAAATAGGTAACAACGTTGCTGGTGCTTTGAATTTAAATACGGAAAAGTATGTTGCATGGACCAGGTTGTTCAACCTCGGTGTAGTCTGTAGTAGAATTTGATTTCGAACACTGAAGTATACAAATGTCAAATTGTTTCGCAAATAATTTGAATAGCCAGAAAAATAAGGAACTCAACACGAACAACTTTCCATAAGCGAATAAGAGACTTGGCTGTAATGAATGTTTTATTATTTCAGATGGGTTCGCAGAGATTCCAAACACGAAATTCTCATTTACTCTTTTCTCCGAAACCATCCAGTCTGCACTCATTTGCGTTAGATGTCATGGCAGTTCAGAAACTGGCAAAGGGCTACTAAAATCGTCTACGATAATCCCACAACAACTTGGTGGTTTTTAATTAAAAATTCACGAAATTTATATTACTCTTTTAGTTTTCAAATTATATTCGTCATCTCTTTAGTAATACTAGATTTTTTTTCTATCAAGTTATGGTAGTCTGATTTTAGATGCACTACTGTAGACTTGTGATGCGAAATATATTTATAAGTATTAAACTAAAACATCTCATTTTGAATAAACTGTAAAGATAGAGAACTTAAAATTATCTCCTTAGAATCTTGTTTTATGATAGAAAATGAAATAAATGCTTTCAACCACTGGTTTTATTTGATTTTATCTAGTCATAGACATTTAGAGCAGGCCCGTCCAACCCCGCAATCCAAAGAACTTGCGGCTTACAAAAGAAATAATCGATATACTGAATGTGCCTCATTATTCCAATTATTTTATCAAACCATTTTAAGTACAAACTAAACGCTTTGGCCAATTCATTGTACTCATCAAAACATGCATATTTTTGCTTTTTAAGACATTTTTTGAGTCCTTGAAAATAGAATTTTTTTCCAATTAATTACTTATGAGAAAGGTACGTTTTCGTTTCTAAGTAGATAATTTTTTCTCCGGCTCTTTATGAATGTAATTCTTTTCCTATTGGCTCTTTAATAAATTTGTGTTGGACGGGCCTGGTTTAGAGAGAAGAAGATTTGCCATGCCTTGGAATTCATTAATTTTGACTGATACTTACTTACACGACTAAATACAACGTTTATCTGAAAACCGAGGCAAGCGACAGAATCACTAAAAACTGTTCTATAAAATCAATTACAAAAGAAAAATATTCCGAAGTATTCAACAAAGCTCAACAACTACAAAAAGGTCTTCAAAGACATGTGATGTAAAAAGGATGCACTTTCCTAAAACTATATATCTTTGGTTGTATTGCTTTAAGTATGAAGAATTATCACCATTCTATATATGTATATATATATGTATAGTCATATATAGTTATCTTTGTTAATACTTGAACTGTTCACTGATTCTAATGTTTACAACTGTACACTGTACAACTCATACATTTGTATACTGGTATCATTCAAAAGGTTTTGACCCCGTAACACCCTTTGGTCAAAACCCATAAGAACAGCAAATTACAAAAGTTATTCAAAAGCATGAACTTTGTAAGATTAATCTACCATTTGAGGCCATACATTGTATTCTGAACTGCATTCAGTTTACATAATTAGAGATTTCGCCCATTGGCTACTGGTGATAGAAAACATATGGTGGTCGGTATAAAATTTAACTTCACACTTTGCCACAATATCATATACTAAATCATAAATATAACACACGTTCTCATAATCCATTCATTTGCTTAACTAATGTCACTAATATCACTAACCGGTTGATACGAATCTTAGGGAAATAAAATTCTGTACGGGGTGGTGGTGATTTAATATTAATCGATAATGAATTCGAGTACAATACGGCTCTCAACAGAACTACCTCTAGCTACATTTCAACATGAAAATTGAGGCGCCAGAATGTTATTTTCTTTGGCTCACTTTTTCTCATATATTCAGTTTATAAGTTGAGATTAAGGATTGTACCTAATGAGGCATCGTAACAGTTTGCTGTGAACAACTCTTACAGCAACCTGCTATCTCCTCTCTTGTCAGCTAATGTAAACATCAAAAAATAACAAACACTTTTATAAATGGGCAGTGATTACCAATTAAGAAAGGCCAGCATAAGAGATAGTCTGAGTTCTGAGTTTTCTAAACGTACTGCTTGATCATAAATACAGCGGTTTTTTTTTTTGTTTTGTACATAATCACAAAACTTGAACGGGCAACAAACAGCGTAATCAAAGGAAATCCGGTTATAACCGGTATCACCAGAATCTCCAGCAAATATATGCTTTGTGCTTCGCCATCCACACAATAAGTTCATCACAATGATACGTGGGATTGTATATGGTATAAATATTCTATATATATATACGTGTGTGTGTGTTTCACAACCAGTAACTACTATGTGAATCGAGATGAACCTAAGGTGTGGCAAATATATAGCATACAGCATATGCATACACATTGGATGGGTCCGACTGATTTGCCCCTTGCTCGTTTTGTTTCCGTACTGAGGGTTACATATAACCGCAAAATGAAGGATAAAAAGACAATAAATCTTCTACTGTAGAAGTGGGTGAATGACACAGGGATGGCTTGAAGGTGAAAGGTGAGGTCTGACATGACAGGATGTTTGGTGAAGGAGAGGCTGCATGTGGAAGGGAACAGCGGGACCAAGTATTTGGTCCCCCATGAGGACAATGAAAATAGGCTTATGGTATTCAGGTTGCAGTGCGAAAAGTAAAATATTTTTCTGAACAATCGTACAAGGCCTTCCTGAGTAGAACCACCAAATGCAAATACTGTCTGTAAAAGAAAGAGAAAATACGTATTAGATTATGTTATGATTTCAAGAATCAGTTAAATGCAATACATTATAGAGGTAATCCCCGTTTAACGAGGAAGTTGGGTTCCGGGGAGACTCTCTCCCCGGAACCCAACTTAACGGGTTAAAACTCTCGTTAAACGGGTTAAAACTGCTTAAAATCGTTAAACGGGTTAAAATTGCTTAAAATCGTTTAAACAAGTAAATAAAAGGTATATTTTATATCTTATTGATATTTTTTCTTTGTATGATAATGGATGTTTTATTTCAACCAAAATAATTACGTTACGTTTTTTTTTTGAAAAAATTTCATAAATGAATAAATAATTTCATAAACTTATACGACAGGATCGATCAATTACACTTTGTCCTCACCCTAGATTCGGCTTTGATTTTATAAAACATGCTAAACGTTGGGGCTTAAATAGTAACCTACTTTTAATAGTAACCTTTGAAGAACTATAGTTGGGTAATAGCTTAGAATTTGTAAAGAGTGGCCGGATCTCCAACAGGAAACCGTGGAATCTGCGGGGTTGTCTCGTAGAGAAGCAATTTCTCTTGCTTCCTTCCATCAAGATTTAAATGTCCCAGCGAAATTCATTGCTATTGAGTCCGTATTGTCTCGTATATAAAATGGGGCGGGGGTGGCTCAGCCGGTAGCGCGCCAGGCTCGTAATCTGTAGTTCCCAGGTTCGAGTCCCAGATGAGTCAGCGTTGAGATTTATCTCCGCAAAATTCCCCGCCCTGCCCACGGTCAGTAGGGGACACCGATGGGCTTGGAAAGGCCGCCGTCCGTCGGATGGGACGTTAAGCCGTGGCCCCGTGTGCGGGAGAGCCATACCCTGTGCACGTTAAAGAACACGCTGGATGGCCTTGACGGGGGGCTACCATCTGTCTCCCAACAGCTGTTCCAGTGGGTCCCCTCCCCCAACCTTCTCTGAGCCTTCGGGGTCCATGTGACCTGGCCATTTAGACCATTGTGTGCAAAAAAGTGCCGCTCAGAGGTAAAACAACCCAACCTCAGTCACTAGAGAACACCGATGGGCTTGGAAAGGCCGCCGTCCATCGGATGGGACGTTAAGCCGTGGTCCCGTGTGCGGGAAAGCCATACCCTGTGCACTCTGAAGAACACGCTGGATGGGCTTGACGGGAGGCTACCATCTGTCTCCCAACAGCTGTTCCAGTGGGTTCCCTCCCCCAACCTTCTCTGAGCCTTCGGGGTATATAATGACCCAACTGTTATATAATGAGCTAAAACGTCTCCCTGTGTGTATGTCTTTGTCATACAAATCTTCGCTGTTCAACCTAACTCCATATAAGTTGTGAATTCTGATAGAAAAAGTGTCTAGCGTTTCCAGAAAGGATTTAAATTCAAAATTGGTTCACAAAAGTATTTTTGAATAATGTGGCCGAGTGGTTAGCGCGCTTGGCTACTTATCTAAGGGACCTGGGTTCGAGCCCCGGGTAAGGCATAGATGTATGTGTCGTTTTTCTGCTGAGATCCTGCCATCCTCTCAGACCTTCTACTATGGCATATAAACCGATAGGCTCCTGTCAGACCTCTGTGGCAAGCAGCTGCTTGAGGGGGTATTTATTTTATTATTTATTGTAGTGAAAATAAGTCATCCGTGGGCTATAATGAATGTCTTGCTTCTTAGAGCATGCCGAAAGGTAAGTTTTGCGAGCATTTCGGTGTGTTGCGTGGTGTCCATTGTTCACAGAACATAATTTCTACACAACTTTTCAGATTTATATGTATTCAACAGATTTTGGACCCTGTCATTCCCAAAATACTTGGGGCGGGGGTGGCTCAGTCGGTAGCGCGCCAGACTCGTAATCTGTAGTTCACAAGTTCGAGTCCCAGCTGGGTCAGCGTTGAGATTTATCTCCGCAAAATTCCCCGCCCTGCCCACGGTCAATAGGGGACACCGATGGGCTTGGAAAGGCCGCCGTCCGTCGGATGGGACGTTAAGCCGTGGCCCCGTGTGCGGGAGAGCCATACCCTGTGCACGTTAAAGAACACAGTGGATGGCCTTGACGGGAGGCTTCCATCTGTCTCCCAACAGCTTTTCCAGTGGGTCCCCTCCCCCAACCTTCTCTGAGCCTTCGGGGTCCATGTGACCTGGCCATTTAGCCCATGGTGTGCAAAAAAGTGCCGCTCAGAGGTAAAACAACCCAACCCAAAATACTTAAATGATCTGTTCTAAATTTCACACACGTTTCGCCTCTACTATTCGAATATTTCGACAAAAAGAAATATCAGTTTAAGTAATGCAAGATTTCCGCTTACTATACCACCCAATCAGCGGTCCCGGAGTGAGATCAGAGAGTGAACCTACTGTTCCCTCAGTCGGTGTCAGTTTCCGCCTACCTCACATTAGTGTAATTATCTGTCGCTGAGTTTGATTCTGGTGTTTAAAGATATGGATTTTCGTACAACATGGCCCCTGAATGCAAGGCAACTGCTTCATCTGGTAATCAACCAAAAAAATAGAAATATGTTCTAACGCTGGAGAAAAAACTGTCTCTGATGGACTTATTAAGTGGCGGTATGTTGGTCAGTAACGTGGCGCTTAAATATGGCCGCAATAAATGTCGCATTCATGCCATCAAGATTCGGGAGAGAGAAATTCGCCAAGAAGCGGCATCAAGTGTTCTCTAAGTGCTAAGGTGATGAGCCAAGTGCGTGATAAGACCGTAGTGAAGACTGAAGAGGCATTAAACTTATGGCTGGAAGACACGAACCGTAAATGTGTTCCTGTCGATGGAACACTTTGCGAAAAAAGGCTCTTAGCCTCAATGCGATGCCCAAACCTACTTCCACTGTTTAAACCTCTGTCCAAGAGGGCCAGACTCTGCGTTTCTGATGAGATGGAATTCAAAGCCATCCAAGACTCGTTTAACAGTTTTAGGAACTGCTTGAATTTCGGAATCTTCCTTATTTATTTTTCATTCTTCAGTGTCCCTCTCTTTTATGTAATTAAAAAGGTTGTGAAATTATATTTTGCATATGTACTCTATATTATACACTATATACTACAGTGTTTTATTGACGATTTAAGGTATTTTCAAGGGTAATTTTGTCTATACGCGACTTTCGCCTTACGCGCCGACTCTAGAACCTAACAGGGGCGGGTGTGGCTCAGTCGGTAGCGGGCCAGGCTCGTAATCTGCAGTTCCCAGGTTCGAGTCCCAGCTGGGTCAGCGTTGAGATTTATCTCCGCATAACTCCCCGCCCCGCTCACTGTCAGTAGGGGACACCGATGGGCTTGGAAAGGCCGCCATCCGTCGGATGGGACGTTAAACCGCCGCTCCGTGTGCGGGAGAGCCATATCCTGTGCACGTTAAAGAACATTCTGGATGGCCTTGACGGGAGACTACCATCAGTCTCCCAACAGCCGTTCCAGTGGGTCCCCTCCCCCAACCTTCTCTGAGCCTTCGGGGTCTATGTGACCTGGCCATTTAGCCATGGTGTGCAAAAAAGTGCCGCTCAGAGGTAAAACAACCCAACCTAGAACCTAACACCTAAGATTTGACTCCATTGCATCTTGAAACAAAAAGTTTCGTTTTCCCCGCAACCCCTGGATGTAAGTAGGCAAATCATTGCTGTTAATGTAAACCTCTTGACTTTCATACTCTGCCATCGGGGGCGGAGGTGACTCACTTGGTAGCGTGCCAGTCTCGTAATCTGAAGTTCCCAGGTTCGAGTCCCAGCTGGGTCAGCGTTGAGACTTATCTCCGCAAAACTCCCCGTCCTGCCCACGGTCAGTAGGGGACATAGACGGGCTTGGAAAGGCCGCCGTTCGTCAGATGGGACGTTAAGCCGTGGTCCAGTGTGCGGGAGAGCCATACCTTGTGCACGTTAAAGAACACGTTGGATGGTCTTGACGGGAGGCTACCATCTGTCTCCCAACAGTTGTTCCAGTGAGTCGCCTTCCCCAACCTTCTCTGAGCCTTCGGGGTCCATGTGACCTGGCCATTTAGCCTGTGTGCCGCTCAGAGGTAAAACAACCCAAAAACAACTCTGCCATCGAAATTCGCAAATTCTTCTTTAAACAGATCGTTTGCAATATTCGTTTTAAATTTCAGCATTGTCCAAATTCTTCCGTTCTCAGATGGCGCATTTAAAGTTATTGGGAGATTCTGGAAATGCAAATTGTAATATCTAATCAATATTAATCCAACACAAAAATAATTTTTATATATTTTTAAAACCAAAAAAAATTGTTGAATGTCTTACAGAAAGATAAACGGCAAAACGAAAACATTAACTGTTTTTTTTTGTTGAAACGAGCTAACTAAAAAACGAAAACGATCTAAATTACGCTTAAATGCAGGAATCCAAATAAGTATACTTCTTAAAAACTTACCGAAATTTTTTTATGGAACACTTATGAGGTTCATAATTTGGAAATAGGAAAAATAAAGGGTTGGTTGTTTTACCTCTGAGCGGCACTTTTTGCACACTATGGGCTAAATGGCCAGGCCACATGGACCCCGAAGGCTCAGAGAAGGTTGGGGGAGGGGACCCACTGGAACAGCTGTTGGGAGACAGATGGTAGTCTCCCGTCAAGGCCATCCAGCATGTTCTTTAACGTGCACAGGGTATGGCTCTCCCGCACACGGGGTCACGGCTTAACGTCCCATCCGACGGACGGCGGCCTTTACCAAGCCCATCGGTGTCCCCTACTGACCGTGGGCCGGGCAGGGAATTTTGCGGAGATAATTCTCAACGCTGACCCAGCTGGGACTCGAACCTGAGAACTGCAGATTACGAGCCTGGCGCGCTACCGACTGAGCCATCCCCGCCCCCCACAAAATACGTAATTTTAACGGCCTTGACGGGAGACTATAATCTGTGTCCCAACAGCTGTTCCAGTGGATCCGCTCCCCCAACATTCTCTGAGCCTTCGGGGTCCTTGTGAGCTGGCCATTTAGCCCATGGTGTGCAAAAAAGTGCCACTCAGAGGTAAAACAACCCAACGTATTTTGTGCTGGTTAAACATACTAATATATGGACAAACGTGAAAAATCTTTTTGGAAATGCCGAAATTAAGAACAAGGACAGATGAGCCGAGGAATGCATCCAAAATGTCTTCTTGAATGGCAAATATAACATATAAACGATTGTAGATAGGTAATAAAGAAACCGTGTTAAACCGGACGATCAGTCGTGTTAGTCTAAAACCAACTCTACTTTAAAGAACGTGTTAGTCGGGACTGGGTATATATTGAAATATATTCCACATATGGGAAGGAATAACTTTCAGTAACAGTAGGGTCAGCGTTGAAATTTATCTCCGAAAAACTCCATGCCCACGGTTTGTACGGGCTTGAAAAGGCCACCGTCCGTCGGATGGGACGTTGAGCCGTGTGCGGTAGAGACGTACCCTGTGCACGTTAAAGAACACAGTGAAACCTGACACAGTGCCTTGATGGGAGGCTATCATCTGTCCCCCAACAGCTTCAAGTTCTCAAGTTCCGATTGTACTTCAATTCAGCTATCCCCAGCTCTGCTCTCAAGTGTAACTGGACAGAGATGGGCTTTAAAAAACTACGGTCCATGATGTTAAGTGATTAAGCCATGATCCGTGTGCAGGCGAGCTGTGTTAGTTAAAGCAGGGGTTTTCAAACTGCTTCAGATACATCAGATTTATACTACCATTTCCGATTTCATGGGGGCGGAGTCGGTAGCGCGCCAGGCTCGTAATCTGTAGTTCCCAGGTTCGAGTACCAGCTGGGTCAGCCTTGAGATTTATCTCCGCAAAATTTCCCCGCCCTGCCCACGGTCAGTAGGGGACACCGATGGGCTTGGAAAGACCGCCGTCCGTCGGATGGGACGTTAAGCCGTGGCCCCGTGTGCGGGTGAGCCATACCCTGTGCACGTTAAAGAACACGCTGGATGGCCTTGACGGGAGGCTACCATCTGTCTCCCAACAGCTGTTCCAGTGGGTTCCCTGCCCCAATATTCTCTGAGCCTTCGGGGTCCTTGTGGCCTGACCATTTAATTTAGCCCATGGTGTGCAAAAAAGTGCCGCTCAGAGGTAAAACAATCCAATCCAATCCGATTTCATGGAACCCATATATTTAAAAATTTTCTCTCGAAATCATTTATATTGACTTTAGTTAAGGTGTAAAGCCAATGGTTGGGTTTGTTTTTCCTCTGAGCGACACTTTTTTTTGCACACAGTGGGTTAAGTGATCAGGTACCAAGGTACCGAGGTTCAGAGAAAGTTTGGGGGAAGGGGACCCACTGGACAGCTGCTAGGAGACAGATGTGTTAGGAGACAGCGTGTTCTTTAACATGCATAGGGTATGGCTCTCCCGCACACGGAGCTACGGCTTAATGTTCCGTCTGACGGATGGCAGGCTTTCCATCCACATGGGAACTGTAGATTACGAACCTGGCGCGGTACCGTCTGAGACAACCCCGCCCCGTCAAATGGTAATGACACAAAATTTTCTGATAACATCCCAACCTGTCCTCGCTAAGAAAAGGACCCAGTTAGGCTTGAAAAAGGCGCTGTCCGTCTGATGGGACGTTAAGCAGCGGCCCGCGTGCAGCAGCGAGAGTCACGTCTCGTGCACATTAAAGAACATTCTGGATGGCCTTGACAGGAGGTTTTTATCTGACTCCTATCAGCTCGCCAATGGAACTCTTTCCATCAACTTCCTCTGAGAGGGGGTCGGGGGTGGCTCAGTCGGTAGCGCGCCAGGCTCGTAATCTGTAGTTCCCAGGTTCGAGTCCCAGCTGGGTCAGCGTTGAGGTTTATCTCCGCAAAATTCCCCGCCCTGCCCACGGTCAGTAGGGGACACCGATGGGCTTGGAAAGGCCGCCGTCCGTCGGATGGGACGTTAAGTCGTGGCCCCGTGTGCGGGAGAGCCATACCCTGTGCACGTTAAAGAACACGCTGGATGGCCTTGACGGGAGGCTACCATCTGTCTCCCAACAGCTGTTCCAGTGGGTCCCCTCCCCCAACCTTCTCTGAGCCTTCGGGGTCCATGTGACATGGCCATTTAGCACATGGTGTGCAAAAAAGTGCCGCTCAGAGGTAAAACAACCCAACCCAACCCAATCCTCTGAGAGGTCGGGAATCCTTGTGACCTGGCCATTTAACCCATGTGTTCAAAAACCACTGTGTGCAAAAAGAGTGCTACTCAGAGTTAAAACAACCCGACGACCAACAACTTTATAAAAGCCAGGGAAGGGAAATAGAGGATGTCGTCGTTTGGGTTCACAACTTTTTCGTTCGAAAATTTTTAGGTATTTAAAATTTTTCAAAAATTCTAAAAGTAGGTATCGCCTAAAATAGAATTAAAAGAAATTGATATCGACGTTTTGAACAAAAACGTCGAGAAATTTATTCAGTTTAGCCTAAAACAGAGTTTAATTTCCGTGTGCAAAGCCTTCTTTCATAAGCAGTAAATGGGCCACAAAAAGTACACACAGTAAAATCTCAGTAATCCGATCTATACAGGACCAAGACAAACTCGTTTTAAAGAAACTCGGATAATAGGGAAATTTTTGGGGAAAATTTTTTAGAGGTGCATGTGCAATTGGGTACGGATTATACATAAACTTTCATTAGTAATTAGATTACATTTTTACGAACAAATTGTTTGAAAAAAAAAGTCAGTTTTTAGTTATGTCACAGAATCCGATTTCGTATTGGATGAAACACTTTTCCGCGTTTTCTACTATAAATGCACATAGATTAAAAAAAAAAGGAAAACCAACCATTAAGCAAGAAATGCCTTAATTTTAAATATTTCAGGTTTGATTTGAGATTCTTTAAAAAATTATTGTTACCAGCATTTACTGGATTCCTAGGTATTTAGATATAGGATTTCTCACGAAGGGAATCCTATGATTTTGTGTTCGGACTTGAAGAAGTCTGAAAAGACTAGGGGCGGGGGTGGCTCAGTCGGTAGCGCGCCAGGCTCGTAATCTGTAGTTCCCAGGTTCGAGTCCCAGCTGGGTCAGCGTTGAGATTTATTTCCGCAAAAATTCCCCGCCCTGCCCACGGTCAGTAGGGGACACTGATGGGCTTGGAAAGGCCGCCGTCCGTCGGGTGGGACGTTAAGCCGTGGCCCCGTGTGCGGGAGAGCCATACCCTGTGCACGTTAAAGAACACGCTGGATGGCCTTGACGGGAGGCTACCATCTGTCTCCCAACAGCTATTCCAGTAGGCCCCTCCCCCAACCTTCTCTGAGCCTTCGGGGTCCATGTGACCTGGCCATTTAGCCCATGGTGTGTAAAAAAGTGCCGCTCAGAGGTAAAACAACCCAACTATAAAGACTATCTCGAATAAACCTAAATTCGGAAAATTGAGACTGGACTATGCTTTAGTGATTTAAAACTACTTTGAGAGAAATTGTTCTTTTTCTAATAATCGCTTTGGTTGTTTCAGAGTAGCAGCAATCGCTCGAGTTTTTTAGCAAAAAAAAAAATGAGCAGCACTTTTCTGCACACAATGGGTTAAAAAGCCAGGTCACAAGGACCTCGAGGACTCAGAGAAAGTTTTGGGAAACCGATGGTAAGTCTCCCGTCTAACATGCTCTTTAATATACACAGGTTATGTCTTTCCCGCTTAAGAGGCCATGATTTAAGTTTAATCCGACGGACGGTGGCCTTTCCAAGCCCGTCGGCGTCCCGTACTGACAGAGAGGAGGGCGAAGAGTTTTGCGGAGATAAATCTCAACACTGGTCTAGGTGTGACTCGAACCTGAGAGCTGTAGTTTACGAGCCTGGTGCGTTATCGACTGATGCAGTCTCCCATATTCTGAAGTAATGTGATTATTTATATTATTGGCTTCAATCTTTTAGTAATTTTTCAATTCGTATTATCTTCAAGTTTCGTAGAAAAAGAATAACACGCTGCTTACACACGAGGGATAATAGGAAAAGTTTTGGGTTGGGTTGTTTTACCTCTGAGCGGCACTTTTTTGCACACCATGGGCTAAATGGCCAGGTCACATGGACCCCGAAGGCTCAGAAAAGGTTGGGGAAGAGGACCCACTGGAAGAGCTGTTGGGAGACAGATGGTAGCCTCCCGTCAAGGCCATCCAGCGTGTTCTTTAACGTGCACAGAGTATGGCTCTCCCGCACACGGGACCACGGCTTAACGTCCCATCCGACGGACGGCTGCCTTTCCAAGCCCATCGGTGTCCCCTACTGACCGTGGGCAGGGCGGGGAATTTTGCGGAGATAAATCTCAACGCTGACCCAGCTGGGACTCGAACCTTGGAAGTACAGATTGCGAGCCAAGTGCGCTACCGACTGAGCCACCCCCGCCCCTAATAGGAAAAGAAGTTTTATTTCTTTTTATGTTCATCATAAACTACGCTATATTATTTTCGAAAACCTCAATTTATATCAAGAAACTGAAATAATGTGGTTTACAACTAAAATAAAGGGTTTAAAGAACTTTGTTCGGTGTTATGTATAAGTTAGAAGACCAAACTCTCCTAATTTGTTTGTCAGAATATACATAGTGAACTGTCCATTTATTTCGAAGAGAATTCGTTGTTCTTTCATTTCCTGTGACGTGTCAAGAAGACTTTCACGTGCCACACTTAGAGAGTGCGTGGTTTGTTAGATCCAAGTAATTACTCGAACATACCACCGAATTCAAAGTGTGGAATTCCAGAAACTAAACGTCCGTTATGCACCTTCACAATTATAGAAGGAAAACTGGGTAATTGCTGTATCCAGTAAGGAATAGGTTCACCCTAGAAGAATTAGTTGAACAGGCTAAATTTCTGCAAAGCGATTTGTAATATGGGTGGTAGAGATGTGTTCCGGCATTGTCGTCCTCAAAATAGCACAGACAACTTCGGGCTCAGAATAATTTAAATTTGAAATATTTCTATGTAATTCTAAAACAAAAAAGAGTAAAAATAGAATCTTTTATAATTATGATATCAACTGCTTATCAGTCTTTAGTAATTAAAAATAAGTACCATTTGGCTTTGATTTTTACTTATTCTCTATATTAAATAAAGTACTCTTTGAGTTTATTTTTTAGCCCCCGAACTTTCAGTTTCTACTCGTATTTCTAATATTTTTCGTTACAAAATAGTATTGACATTTTAATTTTGTAATAAAATAATTATAATTAACAATGAAAGAATAAAACGAACGATTAGCGACATGCATTTCTGTTTATATGTCTTATTATTCGTCAGAGGAACTTTTTCCCCAAATGGGGTTCGTCTCAACAATTGTAGAAATGGTTCGGGCACGCATAATTGAGCTCCAACTTGTCCCTAATGGATAAGACACATGAAATGCTGGCAACTGATTAGTCAAAGTCCACTGAAATTATCAATGCTAAGAGTAATCTTTTATTTCACAAAATTAAATTATTATTTGTTCTTTATAGATGCTAGTGCCTGTGTTTGGTCAGGATGTGTATTGCATCTATCAGTGCAGCCAAAACTGCCATGATAGGTGCAATTGATGACTCTACACACGAGAACACTCTTACAGGGGCATGATGGATTTTTTTTTTTTCGCATACTCTCTAAAAATTAGAGGGAATGATGCTTCTAAGCTCTCGGTTTTTTTTTTTCTTTAAATACAATGTTTAAATGATCAGATCGCCATAAGGGTTGGGTTGTTTTACTTCTTAGCGGCACTTTTTTGCATACAATGGGCTAAATGGCCAGGTCACATGGACCCCGAAGGATCTGAGAAAGTTGGGGGAGGGGACCCACTGGAATAGTTGTTGGGAGACAGATGATAGCCTCCCATCAAGGCCATCCAGTGTGTTCTTTAATGTGCATAGGGTATGGCTCTCCCGTACACGGGGTCACAGCTTAGCATCCCATCCGACGGACGGCGGCCTTTCCAAGCCCATCGGTGTCCCCTACTGACCGTGGGCAGGGCGGGGAGTTTTGTGGAGATAAATCTCAACGCTGTCCCAGCTGGGACTCGAACCTGGAAACTGCAGATCGCCATAAACAATGTTTCTAAGCTCTAAAATCTTCTAAATGCTCTCTATTTTTTTTGTACACAATGCCAGGTCACCATTGGCTCAGAGCTTTTTAGGGGACGGCGACTCAGACAGGAGTGGGGTTGGCTCAGTCGGTGGCGCTACAGGTTCGTAATTTGCACTTCCTAGGTTCGAGTCTCAACTGTCACAACATTAAGATTTATCTCGGTTAAATCCCCACCTTCCCTCAGTCAGCAAGGCGGCACTGATGGGTTTGGAAATGCCGCAGTCTGTCAGATGGGACATTATGACATGGCTCAGCATGCAGGAGTTGGGTTGGGTCGTTTTACCTCTGAGCGGCACTTTTTTGCACACCATGTGCAGGTCACATGGACCCCGAAGGCTCAGAGAAGGTTGGGAGAGGGGACCCACTGGAACAGCTGTTGGGAGACAGATGGTAGCCTCCCGTCAAGGCCATCCAGCGTGTTCTTTAACGTGCACAGGGTATGGCTCTCCCGCACACGGGGCCACGGCTTAACGTCCCATCCGACGGACGGCGGCCTTTCCAAGCCCATCGGTGTCCCCTACTGACCGTGGGCAGGGCGGGGAATTTTTACGGAGGTAAATCTCAACGCTGACCCAGCTGGGACTCGAACCTGGGAACTACAGATTACGAGCCTGGCGCGCTACCGACTGAGCCACCCCCGCCCCCTGAGAATAAGACTTGACTAGATATTAATTATTACTAAAATACTCCACCGAACAAGAAAGGTTAAAATGATGTCCTATATGGAATAATAAATAAATAAATAAATACCCCCTCAAGCAGCTGCTTGCCACAGAAGTCTGACAGGAGCCTGTCAGTTTATATGCCATAGTAGAAGGTCTGTGAGGATGGCAGGACATAATTTAATAATTTTTTTAAACCTATTTTTATTGTCGGAAATAAAATTATACAAAGACAACTGTTTTGCATTTCAAAGCAGGTAGACAAGTTTGTGATTTCGTATAAGACGACCGGATTTTAGGGGGGGGGGGGGTCGGACCCTCTGGTGCCCCTTTGTACGTCCCTGGGCTCAGAGAAGGTTGAGGGGAAAAGGACCCACTGGACAGCTGTTAGGAGACAGATGGAAGCCTCCCGTCAAGGTCATCCAGTGCTTTCTCTAACGTGCACAGGGTATGGCTCTCCCGAAACAGGGGGTTACGGCTTACGATCTCAACTGAGGGACGACGACTTTGCAAGTCCATCCGTGCCTTCTATTGACCGAGGTCAGGCGGGAGTTTTGCAGAGATAAATATAAATGGAGTGGGACCTAGGAAGCTCCTAATCTGAAGAGATTAGGAGCTGGGTGCTCTACCGAATGAGTCAGCCCCGGCCCTGATCCCCTTGGGGTCCTTGTGACCTGATCATTTAGCCCATTGTGTGCAAAATGGGTCCTTGTGACCTGATCATTTAGCCCAGGGGTGGGCAATTGTTTTCGTATCTACACTGCGCATGCATATTGACGTGGCCGTCCTAGTGGAAAATACGAGACGAATCTTCGGTCGGTCACGGGAGGAAAATCTCGGTTCAAGGCGAATTTTTCTGACTGTCTTGGCGGGCCACAAAAAACTCTTAGCGGGCCGCTATTTGCCCACCCCTGATTTAGCCCATTGTATGCAAAAACCTTGTGACCTGAGGGTCCTTGTGACCTGATCATTAGCCCATTGTGTGCAAAAACCTTGGGACCTGATCATTTAGCCCATTGTGTGCAAAAACCTTGTGACCTGATCATCTAGCCCATTGTGTGCAAAAACCTTGTGACCTGATCATTTAGCCCATTGTGTGCAAAAACCTTGTGACCTGAGGGTTCTTGTGACCTGATCATTTAGCTCATCGTGTGGAAAATGGGTCCTTGTGACCTGATCATTTAGCTCATTGTGTGCAAAAACCTTGTGACCTGATCATTTAGCCCATTGTGTGCAAAAACCTTGTGACCTGAGGGTCCTTGTGACCTGATCATTTAGCCCATTGTGTGCAAAAACCTTGTGACCTGAGGGTCCTTGTGACCTGATCATTTAGCTCATTGTGTGCAAAATGGGTCCTTGTGACCTGATCATTTAGCCCATTGTGTGCAAAAACCTTGTGACCTGAGGGTCCTTGTGACCTGATCATTTAGCTCATTGTGTGCAAAATGGGTCCTTGTGACCTGATCATTTAGCTCATTGTGTGCAAAATGGGTCCTTGTGACCTGATCATTTAGCTCATTGTGTGCAAAAACCTTGTGACCTGATCATTTAGCCCATTGTGTGCAAAAACCTTGTGACCTGATCATTTAGCTCATTGTGTGCAAAAACCTTGTGACCTGATCATTTAGCCCATTGTGTGCAAAAACCTTGTGACCTGAGGGTTCTTGTGACCTGATCATTTAGCTCATTGTGTGCAAAAACCTTGTGACCTGATCATTTAGCCCATTGTGTGCAAAAACCTTGTGACCTGAGGGTCCTTGTGACCTGATCATTTGGCTCATTGTGTGCAAAATGGGTCCTTGTGACCTGATCATTTAGCCCATTGTGTGCAAAAACCTTGTGACCTGAGGGTCCTTGTGACCTGATCATTTAGCTCATTGTGTGCAAAATGGGTCCTTGTGACCTGATCATTTAGCCCATTGTGTGCAAAAACCTTGTGACCTGAGGGTCCTTGTGACCTGATCATTTAGCTCATTGTGTGCAAAATGGGTCCTTGTGACCTGATCATTTAGCTCATTGTGTGCAAAATGGGTCCTTGTGACCTGATCATTTAGCTCATTGTGTGCAAAAACCTTGTGACCTGATCATTTAGCCCATTGTGTGCAAAAACCTTGTGACCTGAGGGTCCTTGTGACCTGATCATTTAGCCCATTGTGTGCAAAAACCTTGTGACCTGAGGGTCCTTGTGACCTGATCATTTAGCTCATTGTGTGCAAAATGGGTCCTTGTGACCTGATCATTTAGCCCATTGTGTGCAAAAGGTGCCGCTTAGAGTAAAACAAACCAAGAGACAGCTAGTGAAACCTCACCAGTTCGTGACGATAACGTTTGATTAATTTAACAAAACAAAGTAAAATGTGACAGAATTTAATAAGGTTACTTTAATTTGCAGATTAACTTTGGTTTTGCAGTTCGAATTATGCTAATAAAAATAAAGTTTTTTTTTCCAATGTGTCAATATTTGAATTTTTATTGGGGTGTGAAAGATTAATTTCTTTCGAGGGGCAACGTGGAGTGAATAAAACTGGAAATAGGATGAAGTAAGAACAGCGACAAAAAAAAATTTTCTGCGAACCACTCACTGGTACGTCTTTTTGGAATTAAGAATATTTCTTTTAGGCAAACATCGAAAAACAACAGGCAGAGTAAGCAATGGAACTGTCTTCCACGTGGAAAGATATTAAAAACGCCAGCTGTCGCAACCAATCGAATCGCTTGTTTTCAAATCAATGGAAGCCAGTGCTTCCATTTCAAAGATAATGTTTTCTCCCAAGGAAATGCAGAAACTGCGAAAAGATTTGTTATCCGCTGTCTATAAGAGCTACCCAGGGCGCTATGAGGCATATTCTACTTACAAATGCCTTTTTACCGAGATGTTTGGGGGCGGGGGTGGCTCAGCCGGTAGCGCGCCAGGCTCGTAATCTGTAGTTCCCAGGTTCGAATCCCATCTGGGTCAGCGTTGAGATTTATCTCCGCAAAAATCCCCGCCCTGCCACGGTCAGTAGGGGACACCGATGGGCTTGGAAAGGCCGCCGTCCGTCGAATGGGACGTTAAGCCGTGGCTCCGTGTGCGGGAGAGCCCACGGAGCAAACATCCGAGATGTTTTACTGGAAATAGTAATATTCTTTTTAAGGTCCTAAAGAAGGCCCGGATTTAGAAAAAAAAGTTTAGCTGGGAATGTGGGTAGGGGTAGGATGTGAGAAGCTGGGGAAGGGGATTTGGTTGTTTTACCTCTGAGCGGCACTTTTTTGCACACCATGGGCTATATCAGGTCGCATGGACCCCGAAGGCTCAGAGAATGTTGGGGGAAGAGACCCACTGGAACGGCTGTTGGGAGACAGATGGTAACCTCCCGTCAAGGCCATCCAGCGTGTTCTTTAACGTGCACAGGGTATGTATCCCTGCACACGATACCATGGCTTAACGTCCCATCCGACGGACGGCGGCTTTTCCAAGCCCATCGGTGTCCCATACTGACCGTGGGCAGGGCGGGGAATTTTGCGGAGATAAATCTCAACGCTGACCCAGCTGGGACTCGAACCTGGGAACTACAGATTACGAGCCTGACGCGCTATCGACTGAGCCACCCCCGCCCTTAAAAAGGGGGTGATTTTGAATGTAAAAAGAATAGTGAAGTGGGGATGTGGGGCCCTAGAGACTTTGAGGAAGGAATTGAACGGTGACAATACATATACATGGTTACATCCCATAGATGCCATGACGCCTTAACTGGCGTAATGATTATGGAACTAGCGATTGTTCCAGTAAGACAAACTTTGTATGTTGTGTTAGCTCTGAGGCTATAGTCAGCAGTGATTTCCGTCTTAGTGGGGTTATGTCCTTACATGAGAAGGCCTATCAAAGCTAGGAGTAGCTTCTACTATTCCCCTACGCCTTATATATTGTAAATAAAAAAATGTTCTGTAGGGTTGTTATCCGGAGAGCAATGCAGGTCATTCAATTCGTTAGATACTTTCTTCCTCAAGATATTGGTTGGTCAGTCTTGTTTTGTGTGGATTGGAATTATCGTCCATTAGAAGTAAATTGTCATCTCACACAGGATTTGGGTTGGGTTGTTTTACCTCTGAGCGGCACTTTTTTGCACACCATGGGCTAAATGGCCAGGTCACATGGACCCCGAAGGCTCAGAGAAGGTTGGGGGAGGGGACCCACTGGAACAGCTGTTGGGAGACAGATGGTAGTCTCCCGTCAAGGCCATCCAGCGTGTTCTTTAACGTGCACAGGGTATAGCTCTCCCACAACGGGACCACGGCTTAACGTCCTATCCGAAGGACAGCGGTCTTTCCAAGCCCATCGGTGTCCCCTACTGACCGTGGGCAAGGCGGGTAGTTTTGTGGAGATAAATCCAACGCTGGCCCAGCTGGTACTTGAACCTGGAAACTACAGATTACGAGCTTGGCACGCTACCGATTGAGCCACCCCGCCCGTATATACATTGATACTAGACTGGGCCAGAAGTGATGCAGATCTTGATTTGCTCACAAAAAATCATCAGTCAGGAGGCTCTTGTGGCGTGTCGTCATGTATCTATGGTTAAGAAGTCTTTGCGGAGATGGAGTCCCCAAAATATACTTAATATGACAGTGATTGCTAGATGGTGTGCAGCATAGCATCAGCAGGGGAGGAGATATTGATCGGCGGCCTGTACTTCTGCTGTCAGAGCACCTGACCTGTCATTAGGAAGACGTGGGTTCAGATCCCACCAGGCCCAAGACAGTTTTTCCTCTACACCCATCATTCCGTGTAAATAAAGGACAGCTTGAAAATTTTAAAAATACTTGATGAAGACAGATGTACAATTTACTTTTATGATCAACGAACAAAGTCCTTCAATGACTCTGCTTACTGACACATTCAGAAACAATTTGGGAAGCAGTTCTCTTTATAGCCACCTTCCTCTTCATTGGCGCACATAGAAAGGGATTAGTGATAAAGAAAAGAGTTGCAGTAGAGAAGAAAGGTAGAGTCTCCATTCATTCAGAAGGAAAGCAGGGCAATTTCAATAGGGCGATGTTTACCCTTTCCTCTTCATTGGCGCACATAGAAAGGGATTAGTGATAAAGAAAAGAGTTGCAGTAGAGAAGAAAGGTAGAGTCTCCATTCATTCAGAAGGAAAGCAGGGCAATTTCAATAGGGCGATGTTTACCCAGACGTATTACAATTCCCTGTGATCCGCCTAAACAGAGAGAGGGGTGGCTCAGTCGGTAGCGCGCCAGGCTCGTAATCTGTAGTTCCCAGTTCGAGTCCCAGCTGGGTCAGCGTTGAGATGTATCTCCGCAAAATTCCCTGCCCTGCCCACGGTCAGTAGGGGACACCGATGGGCTTGGAAAGGCCGCCGCCCGTCGGATGGGACGTTAAGCCGTACATCCCTCACACGGGTGAGGGAGAGCCATACCCTGTGCACGTTAAAGAACACGCTGGATGGCCTTGACGGGAGGCCACCATCTGTCTCCCAACAGCTGTTCCAGTGGGTTACCTCCCCCAACCTTCTCTGAGCCTTCGGGGTCCATGTGACCTGGCCATTTCGCCCATGGTGTGCAAAAAAGTGCCGCTCAGAGGTAAAACAACCCAACCCAAAGCCTAAACAGAGAAGGAACTATGAAGGTGGGGTAATTCGGCTATAGGATATAGAAAATTGGAGGAAAGGACCATTAACCTCGACGATAATCGCAACTTTAAGTTTTGACCTTCTCACCATACCCCTCACCCCCACCCCGGAAACATTTCCATTGTGTATGCTTGCAAATCCGTTAACAATCAGCCTCACCCTGTACATACGTTGAGAAGAATAAAGGAGGTAATTCACAGGTTTCAATCGAAAGTGACTGCAGCTCTTTTAAGAACAGACTACGCAAAGTTAACAGTAATGTTTTCAATTTATTTATTTATATTTATTCATTAGATTATTTTTATGCCATATGAAGTATGCTACAAAGAAAACTCATTTAATTAATTCGCATGAGCACATTTGAAAGCACAGCAAATCTCTTATACAGGAAAGCATCGATAAAAAGGATTCAGTGGCATTAAAAGACTCAACAAATGATCTGCTGGAAATTTATCTTGATAAAACAAAAAAAACTGGAGACAAAAGAAAATAAAATTTCAATTTTATTAAATGAATTTGAGAGATCAAACAGAATTTCTACGAAAGAAAATATATTTCAGTAGTGGAAAAATGAAGACAAAACATGGGAATCACTTGCAAGAATTGTTCTAGCAGTACCTCCAAACGGTGTCTAAAAGTGACATAATCTAGTGAATAAATATCTGCAGAGGGAGTTTTTTTTCTACCCTTAAATGGATTATTTCTGACAAAAAAATAATTTCGATTTAAAATTATGTGAAGACATTTTGTTTAGAGTGATGAATAAAATAGTACATAACATTGATTGAGTTCGTATATATATATATTTGAATGAATTTCGTTCAATTTTTTAATTTTCCTCGTTAAACATCGGTGTCTGACGCAGACTTTGCATTACCAGTTATTCAAAATCAAATGTTAGACTTGAACTGAATCTTCCCCTAAAGAGGAGGAAAAAGAGGAGGAGAAGCATTCATACCACGGTGGTGGTGGTGGTGGTGGTGGTGGTGGGGGGGTCGATGGTAATGATTTTTCTTCCAAATGAAAGCGTGCAAAATGGGGAGTGCGCTATATAGTGTAGAGAGTTTCAGACCTCCCCTAGAAGAAGGGGATAAAATTATGCCATATGGAGAGAGAGGAGAAATGGAAGAAACGATCATTATGAATTTTATGTCAAATGAAAGATTCCTGCAAGAGCGGGGCGGGGGTGGCTCAGTCGGTAGCGCGCCAGGCTCGTAATCTGTAGTTCCCAGGTTCGAGTCCCAGCTGGGTCAGCGTTGAGATTTATCTCCTCAAAATTCCCCGCCCTGTCCACGGTCAGTAGGGAACACCGATGGGCTTGGAAAGGTCGCCGTCCGTCGGATGGGACGTTAAGCCATGGTCCCGTGTGTGGGAGAGCCATACCCTGTGCACGTTAAAGAACACGCTGGATGGCCTTGACGGGAGGCTACCATCTGTCTCCCAACAGCTGTTCCAGTGGGTCCCTCCCCCAACCTTCTCTGAGCCTTCAGGGTCCATGTGACCTGGCCATTTAGCCCATGGTGTGCAAAAAAGTGCCGCTCAGAGGTAAAACAACCCAACCCTGCAAGAGCAGTGCCATCTAATACACACTTTAGAGAGTTTCAGACTTCCTCTATGTTGTAGAATAACCCCGATTATGCGTTATGATCTTAATACTTTTGAAGAGATTTTCACTTTTTAAAAAATATTCTTCGAGTTATTTTAGAAAACTGTTTTAAATATATTCATCTGTGCACAAAAATCGTTATAGTACAAACAATTATGGAAACTTATTTATGCTCATAAATTTTTATTAATAACGCTCCATTTTATTGTATAAAAATTTTATAACTAATGAACCAAGAAAAATAAAATTTTAAGTCGTTACTTTGTGATTATAAACAATTGCAACCAAATTCAAACATTGTGCTGAATAATTCCTAGAAATTTAGTATAAATCTTTTCAGTAGTTTCGATGCATGGCTTACGTATATTATTAGAAAACTTAGATTGGGTTGTTTTACCTCTGAGCGGCACTTTTTTGCACACCATGGGCTAAATGGCCAAGTCACATGGACCCCGAAGGCTCAGAGAAAGTTGGGGGAGGGGAACCACTGGAACAGCTGTTGGGAGACAGATGGTAGCCTCCCGTCAAGGCCATCCAGCGTGTTCTTTAACGTGCACAGGGTATGTCTCTCCCGCACACGGAGTCACGGCTTAACGTCCCATCCGACGGACGGTGGCCCCTACTGACCGTGGGCAGGGCGGGGAATTTTGAGGAGATAAATCTCAACGCTTACCCAGCTGGGACTCGAACCTGGGAACTACAGATTACGAGCCTGGCGCGCTACCGACTGAGCCACCCTCGCCCAGAAAACTTAGAAAGATTCATTTTATTTATTCATAGCTGGGTCTCCTAACTGCAATTTTTATTTCATTATTATTTTTAAACTGCATTTTTGTTAAGAATCAGTAACAGAAAAGGCAAAGGCAGCAATTATATTTGCGAATATGCATTTATTTCATTATCAATAGTTTAATTTTTATTAATATTGATAATTTTCCTATTTCTAATGTTTTTGTTTTCTTTTAACAAATGGACTGATTGAACTTCTTTGAAATGCTGGACGATACTACTTCATACATATCCAATAAAAATGAGAACATATATTTCATTATTTTGCATTGGTACAGTCGCTCAAAAAAGTATCCGCATACTACGGTTGATTACAGAATTCAGAGAAAATATCTGGCAACGATTTTTTTTAGAAATTAGTGATCTGGCAACCTTCGCGTCACGTGACACGAAGATTGCCAGATCACTATTTTGTAAAAAAAAAATCGTTGCTAGATATTTTTTCTGAATTCTGTAATCAACCGTAGTGTTCGGATACTTTTTTGAGCGACTGTAGGTGGTCATATTATTTTGATTCTAGATCGTGTGGGCTCACTCACGGAAATATTGAGCGTGTGCAGTTACCGTTCACAGCAAACTGGAGCGTGTGCAGTAGCTGCACACGCTCCAGTTTGCTGTGAACGGTAACTGGAGCGTGTACAGTTGCTGTACACGCTCCAGATATTTTTCCTGAATTCTGTAATCACGTGACACGTAGGATGCCAGATCACTAATTTCTAAAAAAATCGTTGCCAGATATTTTTTCTGAATTCTGTAATCAACCGTAGTGTTCGGATACTTTTTTGAGCGACAGTACAAAAATATAACGTGAACGTAACGTTATAACGAAAAACGATATTAAATTTTTGGCTGCAACGAGAGAGGTAACGAAAGGTTTTTCATTTCTTTTGCCAATACTGGTTGTAACTCTATGATGTCCTTGAAGAGGTCTTTTGATAATCGAGTTGTTTAGAATTGATGCCATAGCCTTAAGAAAACTGAAATTCCGTCGTTATTTGACCAGTCCCAACCTATCTCCATCGTTTTGAGTCATCTAAATGTTTTCTGGTCTGCAAATATTAGCTAGGTAGTCACTGGAAGGAGAGCTATGCACCAATCCCCTGTGATGATGAATAGAACCGGTCAGGCCTAGCACCTAATGTCCGACCCCGCCTTCTCGTGGTGCAGACCGTTAGTACCTTTCAAAAGAGATACTCTCTTGTGGAAGTGAACGGAAGGGGAGGGCTGCCAGATTAGTATGGCCTACTGATTTGGACAACTGTGGCTACTTTTCTTTTTTTTCTACCCTGCTGAGGAGTGGTCAACCACACAGGGTCCTGGTGCTGACCATATAAACCCACTGGACAGCTATATGGCTCTGAGCTTGATTATTATGGATCCTGATTTTGCTGCACTGATGGGATTCTGTGGAGGGAAAATCTTCCGCTGTGTTTTCTGTTTGTTTGTGGGTTGACAGCCCCAAGTGAATAGATTCACAGGATATGTTTATCAGCTGGTGGATAATCCTGAGCAGAGGTCATCGCAGGCACCTGAACTCTTTGCTTCTATTGGCATCGTCAAATTCTACATTGGAGGAAGTCTTCCAGTGTAGATGGCTTCAGCCTTTAGTGGTGGGGGAACTGGTCTTTGCCCCATGTCTGCGATTAGGGGGCTGTTTGATATTGTCGGCATTCCCTCTCTCAATAAACATAGTTTCTTTAAACATCCCACTAACCATTTTCTCTCCATAGGTAGTTGGAATGTAAGGACTCTGCACAGAGCTTTTTCTCTTGATGTCCTCACACAAGAATTCCACCATTATAATTTAGATATTCTCGGCTTGCAAGAGACCAGATGGACAGATAAAGGTCAGATTCTTAAAAATAATCTTAAATTTATCTTTTCAGGGAGGGACGACAATAAGCATCACCAAGGCGTGGGTCTGCTTCTCAGCAGACATGCTAGTGATGCTCTTCTAGGATATGAGTGCATTAATGACAGGTTTTTTACAGTAAAATTTGACAAGCGTTAAAGACTTGAATGTTATCTGCTGTTATGCCCCCACTGAGGATGCCAATGAGGATGAGAAGGATAGGTGTTACGGGCACCTTCAGGATATTTTGAATTCTGTCAAGAAAGGAGATATTACCCTTGTTCTTGGTGACATCAATGCCAAAGTTGGTACTGACTCTGACCTTTTGGGAGGAGTAATAGGCCCTTTTGGTATTGGTAGCTGCAATGGCAATGGGCAACGTCTCCTACAGGTAAGTAAACTCAATGGATTCAGAATAACTAACACTTATTACAAACACCGCGACATACATAAGTACACATGGGTTTCACCTGATGGGCTGCATAAGAATATGATTGATTGCATATTAATTAACAGCAAATGGGCTAGTTCTGTTAGGAATACCAGGGCATATAGGGGAGCTGAAATTGGATCTGACCATTATCTTGTTAAAGGTGTGTTGCAACTTAAACTTAAAAAGTGTTGTGCTAGGGTTAAAAATTTACTTTTAATACTGAAGCTCTGAAAGATCCAGTTATAGCCAAAGCTTACCATGATAGGTTACGTAGTCATTATGACAGTCATGGTATGCTTACTACTGAAGTTGAGGAAGAATGGGATCATTTTAAACAGGCTTTTTTGGACACTAATATTACTCTTTTAGGAAAAAACGAGAAGAAGAGAGAGAATTATCTGAGTGATAAGGCACTTGAGCTTATTTCGGAAAGAAAGAACTGCAGGAATGTCCTTAATCAATACCCTACTAGTCCTAATAGAAAGCATTACAGAGAACCTAATAAACGTGTAAAAGATCAGTTAGCTGCTGATAAGAATCTTTGGCTTGATGGTTTGGCTGACAAAGCCGAGGAAGCAGTTAGACAGCACAACAGCAGAGAGCTGTACCAGACAGTTAATGTTTTGTGTGGTAGAAAACAGACAGACATACAAGGATTGTAGGATAAACAAGGTAAGGTTATAGAAGGGGAGGATTCTGCCATGGCTATGTGGGCTGAGCATTTCAGTGATGTTCTAAACAATGTAGTTAGTTCTACTCCCATTGTTTGCAATGATGACAGATGCAATGGTGGCTTTAATGTTAGCCCTATAACACAATCTGAAGTTATTTTGGCTGTTTCTAAACTTAAACTACATAAATCCCCAGGGGTAGATGAAATTACTACCGAAATGCTTAGAGCTGGGAATGTTTCGGTTACCACTTGGATGACTGAAATTCTGAAGATCTCTTATGATAAAGGCATGGTTCCTAAGGATTTTACCAGAGATATTGCTATCCCTATTTTCAAAAAAGATGATCGCAGTTCTTGTGATAACTATAGGGGTATCAGCCTACTCTCTGTTCCAGGTAAAGTTCTTTCCATGATTGTGCTTAATAGAATTAAGAATCTGGTTGACAGTCAATTGCGTGATGAGCAATGTGGATTCAGAAGTGGTAGGGGATGTGTGGATCAGATATTTTCACTTAGGCAGATTCTTGAGAAATGTTTAGAGTTTCAGAAACCTTTGGTTGCTAGCTTTGTTGATTTCGAAAAGGCTTTCGACTCTGTTGATCGTCATAATTTGTGGTTGATTGTATGATCATATGGTATACCAGACAAGTTAGTTAACATAATGAAAGCTCTCTATAATAACACTGAGTCGTGTGTGAGAGTTGGTAAGGCTTGTAGCAATTGGTTTAGCATTACTTCTGGTGTTCGACAAGGGTGCATTTTGTCTCCTTTTCTCTTTAGTTTGGTTATTGATTAGTTATGCGAAATTCACTTCAAGGGAAAGATTTTGGCCTTAAATGGACTGGAGATACGAAATTTCTAATTTAGATTATGCTGATGATTTAGCCCTTTTGGCAAATGATGTTGATGAGATGATGATCATTCGAGCTGTTGATGAGACTGGTAGTAGAGTAGGTTTGGTTATAAACAGAGAGAAAACTAAAGTGATGAAAATTGGTAAGGCAGGCTGTGATTCAGTTAATCTGAATGGTTGCAGTCTTGAGCAGGTGTCACAGTTTAATTATCTTGGGAGCTATGTAACAGATAATGGTGATGTGCGGCATGAGATTAACAGACGAATAGGGATTGCTGCCGGGACTTTTAAGAACCTATGGAGAGTGTGGAGAAATAGGCGTATACACTTAAAGACTAAAATTAGACTGTATAATAGTTTGGTTCTTTCTAGGGTTAGTTATGGTAGTGAAACTTGGACACTTTGTAAACAAGATAACAGGAAACTAGATGCTTTTGATTCCAGATGCTTACGCAGTATCTTGGGCATTAGGTGGTTCAACTTTGTAACTAATGATGAGATTAGGCAAAGGAGTTTGCAACCTCCTTTAAGCAGCATATTGTGCAGAGAGAGACTCCGTTGGTTTGGCCATGTTGCCCGTATGAATAATTATAGATTGGCGAATAGGGTTATGAACAGTGTGCCTAAAGGCCTCAGAAAGAAGGGGAGACCTAGGATGCGGTGGGCAGACAATGTCAAACAGGACCTTGTTAGAATTGGTGTGCAGTGGCCAGATGCAGTAGATGTAGCTCAGGATAGACTTGCTTGGAGAACTAAATTGCACGGTCTGGTTGGACCTCCGTAGCCCATGGCTGCTTGAGGATGATGATGATGATGTAATGTTTTCTTTGAGTCATCATGAAGCAATCGGCTATTCCACATTGACAATGCAACGTTCCAATTTTACATAATCGCGTTTCTGCGGAAGTCATCCTTCTAGACAGCATCCGTTTCCCATCCTCCATGAAGTTACTCGTATATGGGATTTACACGTTGGTTTCTTCCAAACTACATATTACATTACCTAGATAAGTTAAAAATATTTTAGTTATCACTAACAATATTTTTTAATTTACGTTTTGGTGAATTTCTGTTTAATATACTGCTCACAAAAATTAGGGGATGTTTTTATCGCTTCATATTCATAGCCCCCTTTAAAACTGGATTTTTGGGTTGTTTTGTTTTACCTCTAAGAGAGAGAACTTTTTAAGAGATTAACTTTTTCACACCATGGGCTAAATGGCCAGGTCACATTGGACCTCGAAGGCTCGGAGAAGGTTGGGGGAGGGAACCCACCGGAACATCTGTTGGGAGACAGATGGTAGCCTCCCGTCAAGGCCATCCAGCGTGTTCTTTAACGTGCCCAGGGTATGGCTCTCCCGCACACGGGGCCACGGCTTAACGTCCCATCCGACCGACGGCGGCCTTTCCAAGCCCATCGGTGTCCCCTACTGGGCAGGGCGGGGAGTTTTGCGGAGATAAGTCTCAGCTCTGACGTAGCTGGGATTCGGAGTTTTGCGGAGATAAGTCTCAGCTCTGATCCAGCTGGGATTCGAACCCAGGAGCTACAGATTACGAGCCTGGTGTGCTACCGACTGAACCACCCCCGCCCCTTAAAACTGGATAACACATAACACAACACAACTAGCTATGACGTCACCTCGAGCCGAGTGTTCAGCAGCTCATTTCTGAGACCCAACTCCATCCTTCGCATATTGCTTCGACAAGCCAACTTAGGTTTTGATGTTAAAATAAACATATTAATATTTACATTTTTTTAATTATTTTGCATCTTTACATATGACAAGTAAAATATAATAAACAAAGTTTAATTTTTTGGTGTTTTTATGCCCTCCTTTATTGGCCGACACCAAAAAATGTTTCCATTCTGCTCGATGAGGAAAAAGTTTGTGCGCTCCTGATATAAAATATTTATTTCTAGATTAAATATTGCTAATATTAATAAGCGACCTTCTCGAGGTCAAGCAACTTTTTTGCTTCTCTGTTGGCGCTCTTCACAGTCAAGCGACAATTATTAGCCTCTCCTTTGATGCTCTGGACAGGTCAAGCAACAACGGTTTGTTTTTCCGTTTGCGCTCTAGGCAGTTTGGCGCAACTAAGGCCATGTTGCGCCAACTCTAGGCACTCAAGACACAACTATTTGCCTTCCATTGAAAGTCATGACTGGTCAAGTGACAACTATCAGTCTCTTGGTTGCAGCTCTTGATGGGTCAAGCAGCAACAATTTGCTTCTTCTTTGGTGCTCTTAATGGGTCAAGCGACAGCTATTTGCTTCTTCTTTGGTGCTCTTAATGGGTCAAGTGACAGCTATTTGCTTCTTCTTTGGTGCTCTTAATGGGTCAAGTGACAGCTATTTGCTTCTTCTTTGGTGCTCTTAATGGGTCAAGCGACAGCTATTTGCCTCTTCTTTGGTGCTCTTAATGGGTCAAGCGACAGCTGTTTGCTTCTTTGGTGCTCTTGACACATCAAGAGAAAACTATTTGCCCTTCTGTGGAGCTCTTGACAGGTGAAGCGAAAACTATTTCCTTCTCAGTGATAACTATTTGCCTTTCCTTCGGCGCTCTTGACAGCTCAAGCAGCAACTGTTTGCCTCTCCACTGGTGCTCTTTATAGGTCAAGACACAAATATTTGCCTCTCAGTTTGTGCTCTTGACTGGTCACAAGATAACTGTTTGCCTCTTATTTTATGGTCTTGACAAATCAAGAGAGAACTATTGGCCTCTTTTGTGGTGCCCTTGACAGGTCAAGCGAGAAATATTTGCCTCTCCATTCGAGCTCTTGACAGGTCAAGTTGAGTTGCCTCTCTTTAGCAGTCTAGTGACAACTATTTGGCTCTCCGTTGCTGCTCTTTACAGGTCAACTATTTGGCTCTCCGTTGCTGCTCTTTACAGGTCAAGTGACAACTATTTGGCTCTCCATTGGTGCTCTTTACAGGTCAAGCGACAATTATTTGGTTCTGCGTTGCTGCTCTTTACAGGTCAAGCGACAACTATTTGGCTCTCTGTTGCTGCTCTTTACAGGTCAAGCGACAACTATTTGGTTCTCCGTTGCTGCTCTTTACAGGTCAAGCGACAACTATTTGGCTCTCCGTTGCTGCTCTTTACAGGTCAAGCGACAACTATTTGGCTCTCCGTTGCTGCTCTTTACAGGTCAAGCGACAGCTATTTGACTCTCAGTTGCTGCTCTTTACAGGTCAAGCGACAGCTATTTGGTTCTCTGTTGCTGCTCTTTACAGATCAAGCGACAGCTATTTGGTTCTCTGTTGCTGCTCTTTACAGGTCAAGCAACAGCTATTTGGCTCTCCGTTGCTGCTCTTTACAGGTCAAGCGACAGCTATTTGGTTCTCCGTTGCTGCTCTTTACAGGTCAAGCGACAGCTATTTGGTTCTCTGTTGCTGCTCTTTACAGGTCAAGCGACAGCTATTTGGTTCTCCGTTGCTGCTCTTTACAGGTCAAGCGACAGCTATTTGGCTCTCCGTTGCTGCTCTTTACAGGTCAAGCGACAACTATTTGGTTCTCCGTTGCTGCTCTTTACAGGTCAAGCGACAACTATTTGGCTCTCCGTTGCTGCTCTTTACAGGTCAAGCGACAACGGTTTGGCTCTCCGTTGCTGCTCTTTACAGGTCAAGCGACAACTGTTTGGTTCTCCGTTGCTGCTCTTTACAGGTCAAGCGACAACTATTTGGTTCTCCGTTGCTGCTCTTTACAGGTCAAGCGACAACTATTTGGTTCTCCGTTGCTGCTCTTTACAGGTCAAGCGACAACTATTTGGTTCTCTGTTGCTGCTCTTTACAGGTCAAGCAACAACTATTTGGTTCTCCTTTGCTGCTCTTTACAGGTCAAGCGACAACTATTTGGTTCTCCGTTGCTGCTCTTTACAGGTCAAGCGACAACTATTTGGTTCTCCGTTGCTGCTCTTTACAGGTCAAGCGACAACTATTTGGCTCTCCGTTGCTGCTCTTTACAGGTCAAGCGACAACTATTTGGCTCTCCGTTGCTGCTCTTTACAGGTCAAGCGACAACTATTTGGCTCTCCGTTGCTGCTCTTTACAGGTCAAGCGACAACTATTTGGGTCTCCGTTGCTGCTCTTTACAGGTCAAGTGACAACTATTTGGCTCTCCGTTGCTGCTCTTTACAGGTCAAGCGACAAATATTTGGCCCTCCGTTGCTGCTCTTTACAGGTCAAGCGACAAATATTTGGCCCTCCGTTGCTGCTCTTTACAGGTCAAGCGACAAATATTTGGCTCTCCGTTGCTGCTCTTTACAGGTCAAGCGACAACTATTTGGCTCTCCGTTGCTGCTCTTTACAGGTCAAGCGACAACTATTTGGCTCTCCGTTGCTGCTCTTTACAGGTCAAGTGACAACTATTTGGTTCTCCGTTGCTGCTCTTTACAGGTCAAGCGACACTATTTGGCTCTCCGTTGCTGCTCTTTACAGGTCAAGCGACAACTGTTTGCCTCTCCATTGGTACAGTCGCTCAAAAAAGTATCCGAACGCAATGGTTGTTTACAGAATTCAGAAAAAATATCTGGCGACGATTTTTTTAGAAATTAGTGATCTGGCAACCTTCGTGTCACGTGACACGAAGGTTGCCAGATCACTAATTTCTAAATGAATCGTAGCCAGATATTTTTGCTGAATTTTGTAATCAACCATGGTGTTCGGATACTTTTTTGAGCGACTGTACTCTTGACAGATCAACAACAGTTTGCCTCTTCTGTTGACAGGTCAAGCGAGAACTATTTGCTTTTCCATTGGAAGTCAGGTAAATTGTGAACTATTTACCTTTCTCTTATAGCTCTCGACAGGTTAAGTGACCTGATCTCCTTTGGCGCTCTTGACAGGTTAAGCAAGAGCTACGTGCCTCTCCATTGGTGCTTTTGACAGGTCAAGAAACAATTATTTGCATCTTCCTTAGCACTCTTGACAGGTCAAACAACAACTATTTGCTTCACCTTGGCGCTCTTGACAGGTCAAACGAAAACTATTTGCCTCTCCATTTGCTCCATGAGGTAAATGCGCTCCGGGAAACAGTATATAAAGAGGAACTGCAAGAAAAACGATTTCAAAACGAAAAAAAAAATGTTTTGGACTCACCTTTCTCCGGAGGCCGCTGCAACTGTTCAGTGATAGCCATTAGTAAAAGCTGCAGCAATCAGTGGTCCCTGAAACGCCAAAACTTGGGATGAATATTATATTCTAGTCTACGAGTAAAACATTTATATGGTATGTTAAAAAAAGCTAGTAAATACGGGATAACTTTTATTACACGTAAATCTATATAACAATAGGTGTCTGTGTATGGCAGCCATAACTCATCGGAAAACCAACGTATATGCTTCAACTTTTCAGAGAATGTTTCTGGTTGTGGTCCGGGTTGCAGTGCCAAATTTCAAGTCGAAAATCCAAAAGGGGGGCTTGCTACAAGCAAAAATATTTACCATGCTATTCCTACGGGAAACGAGAATCGCTGTCAAATTTACTGTTGCCATTTACTGCTCCCCAACTGTGAAAGTAAAGAGTTAAAAAGCATTTAAATCTGCTGTCGTTGCCAGATTCCCCACATTTCCAAAGGCATTATTTACGTGTTCCATTGTAGATAGGGACCTGATTTTCTAACCAAACATGGGGTCAGGAAGGGGGAACCCGCCTACTAAATTTGGGACCTTTCAGTAAAGGGTCATCATTTCAGTAAATCAACATCGGGAATAACAGAATGCCAAAATATGACGAAATAAATATCTCAATCGTTTGCCACGGGCTCTGAGAGAGAGCGCCGAGACAGCAATGACCTTTGCAACACCGAGAAATTCTTTCTGCTCAAAACTGTGTAAAATGTCGGGGGCGGAGGGGAGGGGAATACTCACAAAACTAATCATTAGTTCAGGAAACAACAGATGATGCAGATTAAAAGTGAGACACCAGCTGTCACAATTTGTGTAGAAGCGAAGCCACGGGTCAAGTGGGAACCTGTTTGTTAAACCAATCAGCGGGCACACGGGGACGCTGTGCAGGAAATTTGGACCATGAGGACGAATATTACGGGAGACAGAGAGCGGCAAAATCTGTGGTAACGGAAATAAAAATCTCGATAGCTTAAGCACAAACTACGCCACGGCCTATGAGTGAGCTCGCTGACGTCAAAAACGATCCAAGTCAACACCGGGCAAATTTCTTCCAGTTGAAAATCTGTGCTAAAATGTCGGGGGGGGGGGGGGTTTCGAGGCACTTACGAAATTTACCATTAAAGCAGTGAAAATAAGAATAGACGGATTAAAAGTGACAGCCGGGCAGCGGCGGGTATGTTCAGCTAGTATTAAATAAATAACAATGCCCCGATTGCTGATATTCATCGAATTCATTGCAACATTCTTTTTTTTTTCAAAACTGATGACGTGGGTAAAAAACCTCTTTTGCACTTTCACATTTCCCTTTTTAATTTATTTCTTGATGGTATTTCGTTGGATTATCTTTCAGCAGCACCTTTTTTTGCACACAATGGGCTAAATAGCAAGGTCACAAGAACCCCGAAGGCTCAGAGAAGGTTGTGGGTAGGAGACTCACTGAACAATTTTTGGGAGATAAATGGAAGCCTCCAGTCAAAGCCTTCAGGCGTGTTCTTTAACATCCACAATGTACAGTCGCTCAAAAAAGTATCCAAACACTACGGTTGATTACAGAATTCAGAAAAAATATCTGGCAACGATTTTTTTTAGAAATAGTGATCTGGCAACTTTCGTGTCACGTGACACTGGAGCGTGTGCAGTTACTGCACACGCTCCAGTTTGCTGTGAACGGTAACTGCACACGCTCAATATTTCCGTGAGTGAGCCCACACGTTCCAGGTCTTTGTGAGCTCACACGATCCAATGTGCTGTGAACATTAACCGCAACCGCTCCAGTTTGCTGTGAACGGTAACTGCACACGCTCAATATTTCCGTGAGTGAGCTCACACGATCCAGGTCTTTGTGAGCTCACACGATCAAATGTGCTGTGAACATTAACCGCAACCTCTCCAGTTTGCTGTGAACGGTAACTGCACACGCTCCATATTCATTGCATTACATATTCATCCTCATCCCTAAACAGGAGGAGTATATAAACTACCGAAGAAAAAAAAATGATTAAATATCGGGAGGAATGGTTTTTGATCCTCTGATGTCCGCCATCTTTTGTAAGAGTAGATGATTTTTTAAGGAGGTGCTATTTTTTTCTTCAAAATGTGATAGCCACATATAATAAAATGGAAAATATAAAATATATAAAATATATAAAAAATATAAAAATATAAAATATATAAAAAATGGCCGTATAATAAAATGGAAAACATTCTTTTCAAATGTAGCTTCTTATTATATTGTTATAAAGTTTCATTTACCCTTATTCGGCAGTGTATTTGGCATAATAATAATAAATAATATAATAATAAATAATATACTGATTTGAAATCAACTTATTTAATAGATAAAACAATTATTTTTAGAAGTAGTTTTTTTTATTTGATTTATTCTTAATGATAATTTTCAAACTTATAAATTGGTTAAATATTTACTTAGATTTTTTGATCAAGCTAGCAAAGTGTGAGGAAATGTGAAACTGAAGCATGTTGCCTTTTCATTTTATTACAACATAACTGTTAAATTTCTTCCACAAGGGAATTTTTACTCTCGTGGAAGACTCAACATTTTTTTCTATGTATAAAGAAGAATATATAATTCGAAAATGAAATACTTTAAAATTGTGTATCTGAGATATACAACATTATATATATTTCATTATAATTTAAGTTCTAAGGTAAAAAACATGTAAATGTAAAGTACTGCATATTCTGAGGATAAATTATCTATCTATCTATCTAGTATGGTGACATGAATAATTTACTTAACAAATAATCGGATTAACTATGCTTATGACCAGGGCCAATTGTGTGTGTGTGTGTGTGTTTGTTTTTAACAACAGGGTTTTGTAAATCCCTTAGTAATAGCTATTTTACATTGTTTACACGAGTACGAAGGACCTCTTTCTTTATTATAATACGATCTTTTGACTTATTTAAACCACATGTGGCTCCTATTCTCAGGTTACACACCATCTAAAAATGGGTCTTCTCATCTGTAAGTCAACAACACATTTTCTATTCGTGTACACAATCAAATCACTAATTCACAAACACTGGAAACGACATCTCCGTCAAGACACACGTGACAGTAATTTTGTAACGACATGATCAATAAAGTATATCCCAGGTGACTAATCGCGAACAACGTCAAATCAACTGCCAATTCAAACTATATATAACTATAACTTCATTGTCCATAAATGACGTATTCCTCACAGAACGTAGAATACTTCGTGATAAAATATGCACGCTTTTGTGAGCTATTGTTGCACGTTAACACGTGGTTTCAATATTTAAGCAGAATATACGTTCTCGATTAAATAGTATTAGCAATTAAGGTTCAATAACATTAGATCCTGCCTAATACTGTGTTTCCTTATGAAGCGTTGGGTTGGGTTGTTTTACCTCTGAGCGGCACTTTTTTGCACACCATGGGCTAAATGGCCAGGTCATAGGGACCCCGAAGGCTCAGAGAAGGTTGGGGGAGGGGACCCACTGGAACAGCTGTTGGGAGACAGATGGTAGCCTCCCGTCAAGGCCATCCAGCGTGTTCTTTAACGTGCACAGGGTATGGCTCTCCCGCACACGGGTCACGGCTTAATGTCCCATCCGACGGACGGCTGCCTTTCCAAGCCCATCGGTGTCCCCTACTGACCGTGGTCAGGGCGGGGAATTTTGCGGAGATAAATCTCAACGCTGACCCAGCTGGGACTCGAACCTGGGGACTACAGATTACGAGCCTGGCGCGCTACCGACTGAGCCACCCCCGCCCTCAACAGTTATAGAGTTTCGAATTTAAAACTCGCACGGCATTAAAGTGGCGGAAAGATTTTCCTCATTTGCTTAGAATTAAAGTAATTCAGAATTTTAAAGCAGAACAATTAAAATTTTTTTTCTCATTCATCCGTTTTTGCAAGAGTTTTTCTTATTTAATTACTCTAAAAGAGTTAAAGTCCTGATAGGGGATTTAATTAATTGACTCTTCAGTCTCGTGAATGATTAATTAGAGCAATAACTCTCTCGTGGGGAAACAACGTAATGCCGAAGTCTGCCGGGAAAACAAAACATTTTATCTTTGAGCAGTTTCCGATAAGGTCGACGAACATCACACATCGTAAAAAAAATCGATAAGGTTTAATGTAATATAAAAGAGTGTTTTTTTGGTAGGCTGTTTCTTAGCATTTTTTTAAAAACAGTTTTTTTTATCGAGGTTTTTGATTGCTTCTAGGATTTTGCCACTGCTTGGCGCAACTGCTCGCCGTGATGTTGCAGATTGAGTTGGTTTTGGGTCCGAGTCCCTGAATGGCTCGCAAAACTCCTCGCCCTGCATACGGTCAGTAGGGGACACCGATGGGCTTGGAAAGGCCGCCGTCCGTCGGATGGGGCGTTAAGCCGTGGCACCGTATGCGAGAGAGAGCCATACCTGTGCATGCTAAAGAACACGATGGATGGCCTTGACGGGAGGCTACCATCTGTCTTCTAACAGCTGTTCCAGTGAGTCTCCTCCCCCAACCTTTTCTGAGTCTTTCGGGGTCCTTGTGACCTGGCCACTTAGCCCGTTGTGTGCAAAAAGTGCCGCTCAGAGGGTTGGGTTGTTTTACCTCTGAGCTTTTTTTTTGCACACCATGAGCTAAATGGCCAGGTCACATGGACCCCGAAGGCTCAGAGAGGGTTGGGGGAGGGGACCCACTGGAACAGTTGTTGGGAGACAGATGGTAGCCTCCCGTCAAGGCCATCCAGCGTATTCTTTAATGTGTACAGTTTATGGCTCTCCCGCACTCGGAGCCGCGGCTCAACGTCCCATCCAACGGACGGCGGCCTTTCCAAGCCCATCAGTGTCCCCTACTGACCATGGGCAGGACGAGGAAATTTGCGGAGATAAATCTCAACGCTGACCCAGCTGGGACTCGAACCTTGGAAGTTCAGATTGCGAGCCAGGTGCGCTACCGACTGAGCCACCCCCGCCCCGGCGCTCAGAGGTAAAACAAACCAAACCAAAACCCGGAATGACCTCGTGTGTTCGTCTTTGTAAGCTGTATGAGAAACCACGTTAGGCTATTTCACCTCTGAGCGACACTTTTCTGCACACAATGGACTAAATGGCCAGGTTACAAAAACCCCGAGGGATCAGAGAAAACTGGGGAAAGGAGACTGACTTTACAGCTGTTAGGAGACAGATGGTCGCCCCCGTCAAGGCCATCCAGTGTGTTTTTAATGTGCACAGGGTATGGCACCGCGACCTTTCAAAATTCATAGGTTCCTCTATTGACCGAGGGCAGAGTGGTGGTATTTGCGGAGATTTTGCGGGACTCGAACCTGGAAATTGCAGATTACAAGCCTGGCGCGCTACCAGCTGAGCCACTCCTGCCTCTGAGAAACCAGGACACACATGGTTTGAGTTTCTAGGTAAACTCAGTTCTCTTAATAAAAAAAGCAACAACAAAAAACAACAAATGAATCAGTTGTGTTCATGGGCGGCACTTTTTTGCCCACCATGGGCTAAATGGCCAGGTCACATGAACCCCGAAGGCTCAGAGAAGGTTGGGGGAGGGGACCCACTGAAACAGCTGTTAAAAGACAGATGGTAGCCTCCCGTCAAGGCCATCCAGCGTGTTCTTTAACGTGCATAGGGTATGGCTCTCCCGCACACGGAGCCACGGTTTAACGTCCCATCCGATAGACGGCGGCCTTTCCAAGCCCATCGGTGTCCCCTACTGACCGTGGGCAAGGCGGGGAATTTTGCGGAGATAAATCTCAACGCTGACCCAGCTGGGAGTCGAACCTGGGAACTACAGATTACGAGCCTGGCGCGCTACCGACTGAGCCACCCCCGCTCCCGGGGGGGGGGAGGAGTTTCCCCTTCTTGAAAACTTGATCGAAAAATATTTTCTGTCAAAAAATAAATTTCTGTTGAATAATATCAGGCTATCAAAAGCTAATTTTTTTTTCTTTAGGTAATATAATCTTTTTTTTACAATTCTTTTTGTTTTTAGGAGCATATCGTTAATTTTTATTTATTAATATGAAAAAATAATTTCAATGCATTTTTCTAATAATAAAGTTACCTTTTTCCGTTTTTTTTTTGGGTATCCTTAGTTGTAAATATCGTATGATGCAAGCGAGGAAAAAAAATTAAGGAAGACTGGACAAGAAACTCAATCGAGCTGGAAAAAAAAATAAAAGGGGGTGGGGTAAAAAACTGGAATTCCGCTTTCGAATTTAGAGGTCTTCGAAAAATTCTTTAAATATAGATAAATTTGAAAATTTTTTTGCCTCTGGCTGAAGATCTTGTGGGTATTGCACCCCAAAGATCTGGCTCTGGTATGATGTAAGCATAATTGCTTCATATGCTAGTGTAATCAATAATGACCGTCTCGCCCTAAATATTATATCTTGAATTATTGATTTCTTTTATGCCCTATCCCCTGAAAAAATTCCTGCCGATGCTCATAGTTGCGTTGTGTCATTTTTTAGCGGTATATCTTTTCTGATAAAGTGATCGAAACGGCCAGGACACTGTCAAATCCGGCAGTGTTCTGGCTATCTCGATCCTGTCCAAAGATGCCGATATCTGACTGCGCGGGGGCGGGAGTGGCTCAGTCGGTAGCGCACCAGGCTCGTAATCTGTAGTTCCCAGGTTCGAGTCCCAGCTGGGTCAGCGTTGAGATTTATCTCCGCAAAATTCCCCGCCCTGCCCACGGTCAGTAGGGGACACCGATGGGCTTGGAAATTCCGCCGTCCGTCGGATGGGACGTTAAGACGTGGCCCCGTGTGCGGGAGAGCCATACCCTGTGCACGTTAAAGAACACGCTGGATGGTCTTGACGGGAGGCTACCATCTGTCTTCCAACAGCTGTTCCAGTGGGTCCCCTCCCCCAACCCTTCTCTGAGCCTTCGGGGTCCTTGTGGCCTGGTCATTTAGCGAATGCTGTGCAAAAAAGTGCCGCTCAGAGGTAAAACAACCCAACCCAACTCTAACTGCGCGTTTTCGATCTTTTCCAAAAATAGTCAGAACCTGCGCAGGTAAATATCTGCAGGTAAAAAGCGCTTCGCGGATAAAAGATTAATGTTAACATGGATAAAATCTGTAGGAACAGGTGCAAGCATTATTGATGTCTGACATGAGTAAAAATAATTGGTTTAGATAATGAAATATACAAATTAAAAGGATACTTATTTGATGGGAAAGAACCGAACTTTTTGCTGACAAAGAAAATAAAAATTAAAAATAATTACGCCAGGTGTTGCGTAGAAAACGAATTAAGACTGTGAAAATTTCACTCATGGAGGATCAGAAAGTCTAGAAAGTAAAATGTTTTTTAAGGGATTGGATTGGATTGTTTTACCTCTGAGCGGCACTTTTTTGCACACCATGGGCTAAATGGTCAGGTCACATGGACCCCGAAGGCTCAGAGAAGGTTGGGGGAGGGGACCCACTGGAACAGCTGTTGGGAGACAGATGGTAGCCTCCCGTCAAAGCCATCAAAGCGTGTTCTTTAACGTGCACAGGGTATGGCTCTCACGCACACGGGGCCACGGCTTAACGTCCCATACGACGGACGGCGGCCTTTTCAAGCCCATCGGTGTCCTCTACTGACTGTGGGCAGGGCGGGAAATTTTGCGGAGATGTTTTTTAAGGGAGTTATTGGGTAATGAAATGTCTTCCCATAATTACTGAAAAATGAATTTAAAAGAACAAAATATACTCAGAAGAATTTTATAAATTACATTCTAGTAATATTTTGTCTAATATTTAGTAAGGCATATTTTTCTGAATTACCGGCTTTATATTTTATCACAGAGTATATTTCAGTTAATTATTTGTCATTAACAAATCATTATACTGATTTCTCAAGCCTCAAGCATTTGTAAAACCTCAATCGTAATTGTAACCAATATGTCAAGGAGCTGATCAAGTGTCGCGAATAGAACTTTTGCTATCCGAGAAGGGCTCTAAAAGCAGTAGTCAACTAAGGTCCCGGGGGCGGGGGGTGGCTCAGTCGGTATCGCGCCAGGCTCGTAATCTGCAGTTCCCAGGTTCGAGTCCCAGCTGGGTCAGCGTTGAGATTTATCTCCGCAAAATTCTCCGCCCTGCCCACGGTCAGTAGGTGACACCGATGGGCTTGAAAATTCCGCCGTCCGTCGGATGGTACGTTAAGCCGTGGCCCCATGTGCGGGAGAGCCATACCCTGTGCACGTTAAAGAACACGCTGGATGGCCTTGACGGGAGGCTACCATCTGTCTCCCAACAGCTGTTCCAGTGGGTCCCCTCCCCCAACCCTTCTCTGAGCCTTCGGGGTCCTTGTGGCCTGGCCATTTAGCCCATGGTGTGCAAAAAAGTGCCGCTCAGAGGTAAAACAACCCAACCCAGCGACCGAGCTAGTGTAGGAGGTGGTGGTGGATCAGGATCTCCAATTGTTCAGAACTCTTCGCCCAGTAACTGGAGTTTTGGGCCAGTGAAGAAAGGCAACACGTGTGTTTAATCAAGTCTCTCTTCCCAGATCTCTGTTTTAAGGGTCCTAGAGTCCCCACCGATGCGACATATTGCAGACAGCTTAACTGGTCATTTCTTCTGGATCTACAGTGATGCATCGTGCCCAATAAGCTTCGTTTTTCTTTCTAGGAATTCCCCTTCTTGCTGCCTGTGGGTCATAACTCATTGTTGGCACTCTCACTCTGGTCAGCAGGTGGCATCTTTCCTACTCTCAATCATCTAGCCGTCCCACCTGCAATCCGTAAACAACGGAATGGGTGGAGGGAATTCCCAAGTCAAGAAGTGGCATTTCCCAAGTCGAAGTGGGCATTCCCAAGTCATCAATCATGCCCACAAACGCAGAGATTAACGAAGAATCTTGCTTGTGTATGATCAGTTAAGCTGTCAGAGTCGGTCACATCGGGGGGGGGGGGGGGCTCAGTTGGTAGCGTGCTAGGCTGGTAATCTGTAGTTCCCAGGTTCGAGTCCCAGCTGGGTCAGGGTTGAGATTTATCTCCGCAAAATTCCCCGCCCTGCCCACGGTCAGTAGGGGACACCGATGGGCTTAAAAAGGACGCCGTCCGTCGGATGGGACGTTAAGCCGTGGTTCCGTGTGTGGGAGAGCCATACCCTGTGCACGTTAAAGAACACGCTGGATGGCCTTGACGGGAGGCTACCATCTGTCTCCCAAGAGCTGTTCCAGTGGGTCCCCTCGCCCAACCTTCTCTGAGCCTTCGGGGTTCATGTGGTCTGGCCATTTAGCTCATGGTGTGCAAAAAAGTGCCGCTCAGAGGTAAAACAACCCAACCCAACGGTCACATCGGTGTCTGTGTGGGCCCTTTTAGAAAGATCATTAACCAGACTGGAACGTGGGCTTACCTGATTGAATCGCGGAAGACCCCCCGCCCCTCCAAAAAAGAAAACATCAGGTGATTGCACCTGGAGGTTTATTTCAGGAATGTTTAAAAAAATGTTGAGCTGCCTACAGATTGTGGAAGTCAGAGTCAGTATCCAGGCTTCTTTGACCTATTTTCTTTGTCAGATGACGAGAAATTTGCATTTTAGTTTGTGACATAATATGCACCAGAATTCCCCCACCAGCAGGGTGGGGGAATTCTGCTGTTTTTAATGATTTGCTGGGTGGTGATGCAGATAATTGGTTGTGCACTGTATTGGAGATGTGAATAAATGCGTGTTGAGTCTGCTTGCCAGCACCGAGATAGAGCCATCCCGATACTGACAGAAAACGTACTTGTTGATGTTAAAAGCTCTACCTGGGTGGGAGAAAGAACTCTATGATTATGCTCTCTCTATCTGAAGAGACGGGAGAATCTGGATAAAGAATCGACTGATAGACAATTGCAGAGAAGACAGTGATTTAGATGAAGAAATTTATTGAATTATGAAGAGTCGATTGCTGTTTGCGACATATGAGGTACGGCAAAAAAGGGTTTAAGTGATTGAAAATTTTATTATTTAGAAATTGCAGAAATAAAAGGTTATCTCCATCAAAATATTTCTCTTTTGCTTTAATACACTTCTCCATTCTCATTTCCCACGCTTCGAAACATTTTTGGAAGACCTCTTTGGGAATGTTTGTTAGGAACAGTGTCATATCCTTCGTTATGGACTTCACGCAGTCAAAATGGGTCTTATAATTGTGACTGGTTTGGGATAAAAATTGCTTTGTTCAGAACGTTCAATGAAGAGAAGCGTTGTCGTGACGAACACATGACATTCGAGCGCACATTTTGTGGCAAGGGAATAACAAGACACACCTTACAGAAATGAGCGTCTCTCCAATCGGAATATGTGAGTGGTTTCAGAACCAGAAAGAAAAAAAAAAACAGGTGAAACAGGTGTTGAATCCGTTGGATTTGTGAGTGTTGGGTTGTTTTACCTCTGAGCGGCACTTTTTTTGCATACCATGGGCTAAATGGCCAGGTCATATGGACCCCGAAGGCTCAGAGAAGGTTGGGGGAGGTGACCCACTGCAACAGCTGTTGGGAGACAGATGGTAGCCTCCCGTCAAGGCTATCCAGCGTGTTCTTTAACATGCACAAGGTATGGCTCTCCCGCACACGGGGCCACGGCTTAACGGACGGCGGCCTTTCCAAGCTCATCGGTATCCCCTACTGACCGTGGGCAGGGTGGGCAGTTATGCGGAGATAAATCTCAACGCATACCCTGACATTGGAGCAATCGTGATAGCTATCATGCAGGAATAGGCATAATGCATGGCCGTTATTTAGGTGCAAAAAATTTCAGAACAACATATGGCAGCATATGGCAACATATTCACATCTATGCATTCACTGATGACATACAAATTTCATGGAGACAAGTAGTGTGACCATCATGCATCATTCTGGTCCGCTTAGGACGAGCGAAGAAACCGTTGAATGTGTGGAAGGCCTTTCAGTGGTCACCCATGAAATCACTCAGGAAAGCATCAGTGGAACTACATCTACCATGCACAACAATTCGTTGAGTTCTACAAAAATGTCCACAGCTGTACCCATACAAGCTGCAGCTTTTGCATGCGGCATAACGCAATGATAAGTCTCGACGTGGGCATTGGATTGTTTAGATGTTGATGCTGATTTCCCGAAGAAGATTGCATTTTCAGAGAAATCGACTTTTCATGTTTGTGGAAAAGTGAATAAGTATAATGTCCATATTTGGGGATTCAGAAAATACTCATTTTATAAGTGATATTTTATGTGAAAGCTATAAAGTTAATGTTCGGTGTTGTCTCCTGCATGATCGAAAATCGGACCATTCCTTTTTGCGGGGCAAACAGCCACAGCGAACAGTTTTTGTGACATAGTAGAACTGTTTCTCATACCAGAGCTGGCAGAATTTTAGCCAGCAGTGATATTCCAGCAGGATGGAACACCTCTGCATTAAGCCAAGATTGTATTTGACCTGCTCAATGAACATTTTTGAGGCTGGTTGATTTGGTAAGGATGGTCGCATTCCCTGGACCAAAAGATCTCCTGATGTGATCGCAATGGATTCTTTTGTTGTGGGGTAATGAGAAAGATGCTGTGCACCGCATCCCTCTCCAAGATTTTGAGGATTTGAAGAAGAGGATTAAACAACCATAGCCCAAGTCCATGCGATTTTCTCGAACAAGACAAGGTTAGAACGGAAATATTATGTAGATTGCAGTCACATTGTGATCGAATGAACACTGCCCACACAGAACTAAAACTTCATGTGTTAGTGTTAATATATCTTTCATACAATATGCTTTAAGATGTTTGAAGATGGAACATACCTTTTGGATCACCTTGTATATTATTAGCGTCACGTAACGCCACCCATATCCCCTGTGTAACACAAGGAAATTGTCACTAATCTCAAGCTATTATGTAACGTTTGGATTATGAACATGAAATAAAAAATAGTTCATATTAAGATTTTTAAATCTATCGTTGTTTAATATATAAATTTTTGCATTGATCGCTATTCACATACAGAATATTGTATTGATAGTTATTTCGCATAAACGTTTTACACTGATAGTTGTTTCCCATAAAATATTTGCATTGATAGTTGTTTCATATAAAATTTTTGTATTTACATTTGTTTCATATAAAGATTTTTATCACGAGAGTTGTTTTATTTAGAGATTTTTCGTACTGATAGTGTTTCACATAAAATTTTTTATTGATAGTTGTTTCACACAAAGATCTTAGTACTGATAGATGTTTCATATAAATATTTCTGTATTGATAGATGCTTCATATAAGATTTTTGTATCGGTAGTTGTTTCATATAAATATTTTTTATTGATAGTTATTTCATCTCAAGAGTTTTGTATTGGAAGTTGTTTCACATAATAATCCATTCGTTCAAGTGAGAGTTTAGGATTATAGTGAAAAGAATAAGAAACCACCTACCCTGCTGATCTCAAGAGTTTTGTATTGGAAGTTGTTTCACATAATAATCCATTCGTTCAAGTGAGAGTTTAGGATTATAGTGAAATGAATAAGAAACCACCTACCCTGCCGATCTCAAAAGTTTTGTATTGGAAGTTGTTTTACATAATAATCCATCCGTTCAAGTGAGAGTTTAGGATTATAGTGAAATGAATAAGAAACCACCTACCCTGCCGATCTCAAAAGTTTTGTATTGGAAGTTGTTTTACATAATAATCCATCCGTTCAAGTGAGAGTTTAGGATTATAGTGAAATGAATAAGAAACCAACTACCCTGCTGATCTCAAGAGTTTTGTATTGGAAGTTGTTTCACATAATAATCCATTCGTTCAAGTGAGAGTTTAGGATTATAGTGAAAAGAATAAGAAACCACCTACCCTGCCGATCTCAAAAGTTTTGTATTGGAAGTTGTTTCACATAATAATCCATTCGTTCAAGTGAGAGTTTAGGATTATAGTGAAAAGAATAAGAAACCACCTACCCTGCCGATCTCAAAAGTTTTGTATTGGAAGTTGTTTCACATAATAATCCATTCGTTCAAGTGAGAGTTTAGGATTATAGTGAAAAGAATAAGAAACCACCTACCCTGCTGATCTCAAGAGTTTTGTATTGGAAGTTGTTTCACATAATAATCCATTCGTTCAAGTGAGAGTTTAGGATTATAGTGAAATGAATAAGAAACCACCTACCCTGCCGATCTCAAAAGTTTTGTATTGGAAGTTGTTTCACATAATAATCCATTCGTTCAAGTGAGAGTTTAGGATTATAGTGAAAAGAATAAGAAACCACCTACCCTGCCGATCTCAAAAGTTTTGTATTGGAAGTTGTTTCACATAATAATCCATCCGTTCAAGTGAGAGTTTAGGATTATAGTGAAATGAATAAGAAACCACCTACCCTGCCGATCTCAAAAGTTTTGTATTGGAAGTTGTTTTACATAATAATCCATCCGTTCAAGTGAGAGTTTAGGATTATAGTGAAATGAATAAGAAACCACCTACCCTGCTGATCTCAAGAGTTTTGTATTGGAAGTTGTTTCACATAATAATCCATTCGTTCAAGTGAGAGTTTAGGATTATAGTGAAAAGAATAAGAAACCACCTACCCTGCCGATCTCAAAAGTTTTGTATTGGAAGCTGTTTTACATAATAATCCATCCGTTCAAGTGAGAGTTTAGGATTATAGTGAAAAGAATAAGAAACCACCTACCCTGCCGATCTCAAAAGTTTTGTATTGGAAGTTGTTTTACATAATAATCCATTCGTTCAAGTGAGAGTGTAGGATTATAGTGAAAAGAATAAGAAACCACCTACCCTGCCGATCTCAACAGTTTTGTATTGGAAGCTGTTTTACATAATAATCCATCCGTTCAAGTGAGAGTTTAGGATTATAGTGAAAAGAATAAGAAACCACCTACCCTGCTGATCTCAAGAGTTTTGTATTGGAAGTTGTTTCACATAATAATCCATTCGTTCAAGTGAGAGTTTAGGATTATAGTGAAATGAATAAGAAACCACCTACCCTGCCGATCTCAAAAGTTTTGTATTGGAAGTTGTTTTACATAATAATCCATCCGTTCAAGTGAGAGTTTAGGATTATAGTGAAATGAATAAGAAACCACCTACCCTGCCGATCTCAAAAGTTTTGTATTGGAAGTTGTTTTACATAATAATCCATTCGTTCAAGTGAGAGTTTAGGATTATAGTGAAAAGAATAAGAAACCACCTACCCTGCTGACAGCAATTGGGGGAAAACCAGAAGGTTGTGGGCTAGCTGCCTGGACATAACCAACACCCTCCTGGTTTGAACTGTACAGATCAATGGGTCCTGGACTGTTGGTTGCAGGAAATCCACGACTATTGGCTGGGGAGGTTGGGGGTGCAAACCCTTGAGGCCCATAGTTGTTTATCACTAGATAATGCAAAGAGAAAAATTACGTTGTATCAATTCATTGAATATTTCTAAATTCATATTTAAATGATATCAACAAAGACATTACTTGTGAGTATTGTAATTAGGTTGTTTTTTCTCATTCAATTCTTTATAAATTTATCAATGGATAATTTTAACAAGAAGAAAACTTCGTATTAATTTACTATTTTTTTATTGAATGTTTTCTCACTTTATCACTAAATGATTTCAGTTGAGAAAATATGTTGTAATTAGCTTGCTTTTATTCATTGAATGCCTTATAAAATACCAGCAGAGCAAATTAAATTGCAATCTGGCAACCTTAAAAATCGTTGACAGATATTTTTTCTGAATTCTGTAATCAACCATAATGTTCGGATATTTTTTGAGCGACTGTAGGTGGTCATATTATTTTGATACTAGATCGTGTGGGCTCACTCACGGAAATATTGAGCGTGTGCAGTTACCATTCACAGCAAACTGGAGCGTGTGCAGTAACTGCACACGCTCCAGTTTGCTGTGAACGGTAACTGGAGCGTGTACAGTTGCTGTACACGCTCCAGATATTTTTCCTGAATTCTGTAATCACGTGACACGAAGGTTGCCAGATCACTAATTTCTAAAAAAATCGTTGCCAGATATTTTTTCTGAATTCTGTAATCAACCATGGTGTTCGGATATTTTTTTGAGCGACTGTAGGTGGTCATATTATTTTGATACTAGATCGTGTGGGCTCACTCACGGAAATATTGAACGTGTGCAGTTACCGTTCACAGCAAACTGGAGCGTGTGCAGCTACTGCACACGCTCCAGTTTGCTGTGAACGGTAACTGGAGCGTGTACAGTTGCTGTACACGCTCCAGATATTTTTCTTGAATTCTGTAATCACGTGACACGAAGGTTGCCAGATCACTAATTTCTAAAAAAAATCGTTGCCAGATATTTTTTCTGAATTCTGTAATCAACCATAGTGTTCGGATACGTTTTTGAGCGACTGTACTTAAGTTGCACTTATTTCTTGACTTTCTGGACTGTTAACTTTATGATTTGATGACTCCAACAGACAAAAATATGCAATTGATTTGTCATTATTAATTCAGTATTTTTGAATTTTTATCAACAGAAAATATAAGAAAAGATAAAGTATAGTAAAAACTCAATTATCCTAATTGTATGGCATATTTTAAAAAGTCACTTCCCATTTATTTATTTATTTGAAGATAGTGTGCGTCTCTGGCAATACAGACTGAGTTTCAAGGTCGCATCACCACTAGCATTCAATGAGGGGTAATTTAATTACATGGAATTGTTTAGATTTTAAGACTATCAAACTAATTTTGCTAATTTTGTATGTAATTTTTCATTTCATTTGAATAATTACTCGAAATTTAATTAGCTAAATTTTTTGTTGCAATACTTTTTTTAATAAACAATAAAAAAAAATTAGCAGTATTGGTGTGCAGTGGCCAGAGTTGTTGGGTTGTTGTTTTACCTCTGAGCGTCACTTTTTTTGCACACCATGGGCTAAATGGCCAGGTCACATGGACCCCGAAGGCTCAGAGAAGGTTGGGGGAGGGGACCCACTGAAATAGCTGTTGGGAGACAGATGGTAGCCTCCCGTCAAGATCCAGCGTGTTCTTTAACGTGCACAGTTAGGTTGTTTTACTTCTGAGCGGCACTTTTTTGCACACCATGGGCTAAATGGCCAGGTCACATGGACCCCGAAGGCTCAGAGAAAGTTGGGGGAGGGGACCCACTGGAATAGCTGTTGGGAGACAGATGGTAGCCTCCCGTCAAGACAATCCAGCTAGTTCTTTAACGTGCACAGGGTATGGCTCTCCTGCACAAGGAGCCACGGCTTAACGTCCCATCCGACGGACGGCGTTCTTTCCAAGCTCATCGGTGTCCCCTACTGACCGTGGGCAGGGCGGGGAGTTTTGCGGAGATAAATCTCAACGCTGACCCAGCTGAGACTCGAACCTGGGAACTACATATTACGAGCCTGGCGCGCTACCGACTGAGCCACCCCCGCCCAATATTTGTTGAAGAATCCTGAGATTTGCATAACTTTAGTTAACTACAGGGTCTACCTGGGATTTGGCTTCTTGCTCCCTCAGAAGCGCTAGCTGAGAATTTCGTCCTCTTATCGCAACAGAAGGAAGCGATTAGAAGGTCATATCAGTGCCACCATTTTGGGGAGACAAAAGCTTCACGTCCAGTTTGCTAATGCCCGCCCCCATTACTGAGCATGAAGACATAAGTAACGGTTCCCGTTTCTGCCCAACCTCATTAGTGTCAAGGACTTGCGCCACTCAACCTTAGGAATTGTATATGCTAAACTCGAAATCGCAAAGTCGACAAAAATATTTTATTAAGCGAACAGTTCATGGGCGGCAATCAGTGCTGTTTTATTGGCTAAAGAAGTAAGCCCTTGCAGTTGGGTCAAGGCATGGGACAACAGTGTTCTGCACACTCCCCTCTTTCAGGATTATTATTCAGAGGACTAGTAAGAAACATTGCCTGGAGTTTTCAGGAGGAATCATAAGTGCCTTTCATATGATTCGTACCCCACGGAGGTGGGCAGTGGGTAGGCGCGAAACTTCGATTTTATTCTAATGCCTTGCCCTCCTTTTGTAAGTTGTAAATCTTTTGTAGTTTGTAAATTCTCTAGACATAGTAGCTTTTCAGTATATTACAGAATAGGGTTAGATTGTTTTAGCATTGAGGGGCATTTTTTTGAACATAATGGACTAAATGGCCGGGGCGGGGATGGCTCGTAATCTGTAGTTCCCAGGTTCGTGTCCCAGCTGGGTAAGCGTTGAGATTTATCTCCGCAAAATTCCCTGCCCTGCCCATGGTGAGTAGGGGACACCGATGGGCTTGGAAAGGGCGCCGTCCGTCGGATGGGACGTTAAGCCGTGGCCCCGTGTGCGGGAGAGCCATACCCTGTGCACGTTAAAGAACTAGCTGGATTGTCTTGACGGGAGGCTACCATCTGTCTCCCAACAGCTGTTCCAGTGGGTCCCCTCCCCCAACCTTCTCTGAGCCTTCGGGGTCCATGTGACCTGGCCATTTAGCCCATGGTGTGCAAAAAAGTGCCGCTCAGAGGTAAACAACCCAACCCAACTAAATGGCTAGGTCATTGAATGACACTGAAACGATGAGGCATGACACTGAATGTACCTGTACATTATCCCACTCAGTTTCACCAGAGGATGGCACACCTCCACATTTCTCAAGAGATATTTTGGAAGCTCTTAGAGAAGCATTTCCTGACACATGGATTGGCAGGGGTGATCCAATTCGATGGCCGCCAATGAGCCCTGATTTGACACCCCTCGAATATTTTGTGAGGTTTTGTAAAGAATTATGTTTGCATGAACAAAACTCGAGACCTGAATCATTTGAAAGGTAAAATGAGTTGGAGAAACAATTGAGCAAGTAAACAAGCGATATGCTGCAGCGTGCTGGGTTGTTTTACCTCTGAGCGTACCTTTTTTGCACACCATGGGCTAAATGGCCAGGTCACATGGACCCCGAAGGCTCAGAGAAGATTGAGGGAGGGGACCCACTGGAATAGTTGTTGGGAGACAGATGATAGCCTCCCATCAAGGCCATCCAGTGTGCTCTTTAACGTGCACAGGGTATGGCTCTCCCGTACACTGGGTCACAGTTTAGTATCCCATCCGACGGACGGCGACCTTTCGAAGCCCATCGGTGTCCCCTACTGACCGTGGGCAGGGCGGGCTGCAGCGTGTAAGAAGTGCAAGAAGTATGCTGGGTCACGAACGTTGACCATATGGAAGTTCACTAAATGTGTTCAGAACAAGTACCGGATCTAGGGGGCGGGGACAATGGATCATTTCCCCCCCTGGAAATGCTAGTAAGTGTAATGGAAGCCAAAAATTAATGAAATTGTGCATACCTCAAGCATTTTTCATGCAATGTTTGAAAAACTCTAAAAGGAAGGATAAAAATGCTATATTGCAAAGGAAATCCAGTCTTTTGCCCCCCCCCCCCAGTATTTTTCCTAGATCTTGGCGTGTTCAAAACTATTTGAGGCATGATTTTAATTAAAATATTGTTTTCTTCAATATGTATAACAATTCTCGGGATCCTACCGTTATTTTTTCACTTACTCTGGTACTTTAATTATCTTATAGAACATATCTTACATAGCAGCATACATCTATTCAGATTTTCTTTTTTCGCTGGTGCTGGGGGTGGGGGTGGCTCAGTCGGTAGCGCGTCAGGCTCGTAATCTGTAGTTCCCAGGTTCGAGTCCCAGCTGGGTCAGCGTTGAGATTTATCTCCGCAAAATTCCCCGCCCTGCCCACGGTCAGTAGGGGACACCGATGGGCTTGGAAAGGACGCCGTCCGTCGGATGGAACGTTAAGCCGTGGCCCCGTGTCCGGGAGAGCCATACCCTGTGCACGTTGAAGAACACGCTGGACTTGACGGGAGGCTACCATCTGTCTCCCAACAGCTGTTCCAGTGGGTCCCCTCCCCCAACCTTCTCTGAGCCTTCGGGGTCCATGTGACCTGGTCATTTAGCCCATGGTGTGCAAAAAAGTGCCGCTCAGAGGTAAAACAACCCAACCCAAATCCGCTGGTGATCTTTTATGAACTCTCATCTAATTGAACTGCTTATTTCGACCGTGGAAAAGAAAGAGAGTAAGGAGAAAAAGCATTCCTATGAGTGTCAAGTTGACTCCTTTATATTTTGCTTTCATCTCAGTGAAGACGTTGCTTGAGTTAGATCTATTGATGGCTTTAAAAGTCATCAACAGACGAGATCTTGAGTGGCCGCCGACAGTTGAGCGAACAAATCATCTTACAACACCTGACAAGTCTTCAGGAGGCAGTGGGTTGCCATGACACCCAGCTGAAGACAGTTTTCCCTCTCATTCAAGATTTTTCAGCTTTTAGTAAGATCTCCCAGTTTCGAATTACACCTGGGTGAGTGTTGAGATTTATCTCCACGAAACTAGCCACCGTGCCTTCGGTCAATAGGCTTGGAAAAGCAGCTGTCCATCGGATTAGACATTAACCGTTGGCCCCATGTGTGGGAGAGTCATATTCTGTGCACGCTAAAGAACAAGCTGGAGTGCCTTGATGGGAGCTACTATCTGTCACCAAATAGCTGCCAAATGGGTCCCTATCCCAACCTTCTCTGAGACTCCAGGGTCTTTGTGACTTTTTTTTTGATTTGCGACATATAGGACAGAGAAGTATCCTAGAAGCTACTCCTAGCTTTTACAGGCTTTCTCATACAAGGACGTGTCCTACTAAGACCGAAGTCACTGCTGACCACTGCCTTAGTTAGAGCTAACACAACTTGGCCATTTAGTCCATTGTGTGCAAAAATGTGACGCTAAGAGTTAAAACAATCCAGTCCACTTTTTTGTTTCATGGTTTGGATACTTTTTACGGGATACGCCACTGGCCCCCTCTAACTTTACTTTCTGGTATAACTGTTAGCAGGTAGGCTGTTTTATTTCGAGTACGTCTTTTCTCCACCTACAGGGAAGGAGGTTGACTCTATTTATAGCGTACTACATCGCATCCCGATGTTCCCAAGTTCGAGTCTCTGTTCTGCTTCCTTGGAAAATTCTAATCCTTGCTCTGTACTCTGTGGTAACCGATGGACTTCTAAAGATTGCTATCCAATTGGCAACTTGCAAAAACTGACATCCATTGCTTTAAAGACTATTCATAGGATGGGTCTTTAAACTGTGGTCCAAGTGCAGGTTGGATTGTCTTTAAACTATGGTCAAGATGCAGGGTTGGAGCGACACTCAGATATTATATTATTAAATTATGACATATATCTATATTAATACATTAATACACTGCCCTACAAATAGGGTGGCGGTGGCTCATTCGGTAGCATGCCTGGCTCGTAATCTGCAGTTCCCAGGTTCGAGTCCAAGCTGGGTCAGCATTGAGACTATCTCTACAAAACTCCCCGCCCTGCCCCCGTCCATCGGATGAGACGTTAAGCCGTGGCCCCGTGTGCGGGAGAGCCATACCCTGTGCACGTTAAAGAACACGCTTGGATGGCCTTGACGGGAAGCTACCATCTGTCTCCCAACAGCTGTTCCAGTGGGTCCCCTCCCCCAACCTTCTCTGAGCCTACGGGGTCCATGTGACCTGGCCATTTAGTCCATGGTGTGCAAAAAAGTGCCGCTCAGAGGAAAAACAACCCAATCCAACTAATTCAGGACATATCAAGTTTCATGAATAGAGAAAAACTATAAAATTTGTCATAAAGTAGTTTTATTTTTCGTGATTTTTGATCTTCAAGAATATAGATGTAGATCGGAACAAATCGTGTAGCTGTGCACAGAATATATTTGCTTAATTAGTTGTGCATTATAATGTAATTTATGAAATGTACAAAGAGTATAGCAAAGCTAACTCATGATGAAATGAAAATTCGGTTGATTACTACTAGTGAGATATTAACCCCACTTCTTAAATCCCACTCACGTGTAAATTTCATGGTTCATGGGACGGGGGTGGCTCAGTCGGTAGCGCGCCAGGCTCGTAATCTGTAGTTCCCATGTTCGAGTCCCAGCTGGGTCAGCGTTGAGATTTATCTCCGCAAAAATTCCCCCGCCCTGCCCACGGTCAGTAGGGGACACCGATGGGCTTGGAAAGGCCGCCGTCCGTCGGATGGGACGTAAAGCCGTGGTCCCGGATGCGGGAGAGCCATACCCTGTGCACGTTAAAGAACATGCTGGATGGCCTTGACGGGAGGCTACCATCTGTCTCCCAACAGCTGTTCCAGTGGGTTCCCTCCCCCAACCTTCTCTGAGCCTTCGGGGTCCATGCGACCTGGCCATTTAGCCCATGGTGTGCAAAAAAGTGTCTCTTAGAGGGTTGGGTTGGGTTGTTTTACCTCTGAGCGGCACTTTTTTGCACACCATGGGCTAAATGGCCAGGTCACATGGACCCCGAAGGCTCAGAGAAGGTTGGGGGAGGGGACCCACTGGAACAGCTGTTGGGAGACAGATGGTAGCCTCCCGTCAAGGCCATCCAGTGTGTTCTTTAACGTGCACAGGGTATGGCTCTCCCGCACACGGGGCCACGGCTTAACGTCCCATCCGACGGACGGCGGCCTTTCCAAGCCCATCGGTGTCCCCTACTGACCGTGGGCAGGGCGGGGAATTTTGCGGAGATAAATCTCAACGCTGACCCAGCTGGGACTCGAACCTGGGAACTACAGATTACGAGCCTGGCACGCTACCGACTGAGCCACCCCCGCCCCTCTTAGAGGTAAAACAACCCAACCCAGGTAAATTTCATACAGAATACGATATTAAAACAAAAGAAATGGACTTTGGTGATGTACGGGAACTGAGAGAATAGGAAATACGATGATGATATGGGTAAGCGGAAAGAAGGAACCAAATCGATGAATAACTAAAATGGGGAAAAGACAGAAAATTGTGGGTTGGGTTGTTTTGCCTCTGAACGGCAGTTTTATGCACACAATGGAGTAAATGCCCAGATCAAAGACTCCGAGGGCTCAGAGAAGGTTGGGGAAGGGATCCCACTGGAACAGCTGTTGGGAGAGACTTTTCGTTTAATCGTAGCCTCCCGTCAAAACTACCCAGCGTGTTCTTTAACCTGCACAGGGTTATGGCTCTCACGATACATGGGGCCACGGATTTACGTCCCATTCGACGGACGGCGACCTTTCCCATCCCATCGGTTTTCTCTACTGAGTGAGAGCAAGGTGGAGATTGGTGAAGATTGTGAGATTGTGAAGATCAATCTCAATGCTATCACAGGTGGGATATGAATCTGGGAATTGCAAATTATGAGCCTGACGTGTTCTACCAACTGAGCCAGCCCCACCCAGGTCAGTAACTTTGATCAACAAGCTAGTCAACGCTAGTAAACAGTAATGAATTACTCGGAGACAATAAGTTGATCGAGGCACAACTTTAAGATAGTAAGAAAAAGATGACTTTAGCTGAAGGGCATGATTGACGGAGATAAGGATGGCGGGGCCGGTATATAAAGTCCATTTTTATGCTTATTGAAAATTCAAATTGTATATAAAAAGGAGAGATATAGGGGGTGGGGAAGGCAAGGGGCCACGCCCCCTTTTGAGACTGTAAATAATCGTAACGGCTCTTTTTAAAAACTACTAAACCAGAGGGAAAAAATTTATACCTGATAGCGGTTTTGGTTCGAACTTGCTTTTGAAAAGGAATATTTCAACAGAACAAATTCAGATCTTTGACTCATTTCCAGTGTGATTTTTCACACCACAATTGCTTTTAGAAGCTATGAAATATATAATTTGAATTTCCCCTGACCAATCATTAAAACGGGCAGACATTCTGCCAACAAAATGCATTTGGATCATTTAATCGAAACTAAAAGCGTGTCCTAAAAAGGTTAGGACTAATAATGGAATGGGAGTAACCGAAACTCAAACAAATTTGTAGAATGGGGCATTTGAATACAGTCATTGGGATCAATAAAAATAATCGGGCATGTACCCAGGATGCAGTTTTAGAGGGGGGGGGGGAGAGAATAATATTTGAGTAGGATATTCTATATGGGTTGGGTTGTTTTACCTCTGAGCGGCACTTTTTTGCACACCATGGACTAAATGGCCAGGTCACAAAGACCCCAAAGACACAGAGAAGGTTTCAAAGTGCAAACCCACTGGAACAGCTGTTAGGAGACAGATGGTAGTCTACCGTCAATAGCATCCAGTGTGTTCTTTAACGTGCACAAGGTATGGCTCTCCCGTGCACCGGGTCACGGCTTTACGTCCCATCCGACCTTTCCAAGCCTATCGGTGTCCCCTACTGATCGTGGGCAGGGCGGGGAGTTTTGCGGAGATAAATCTCAACGCTGACTCAGCTGGGACTCGAACCTGAGAACTGCAGATTACGAGCCTGGCGCGCTACCGACTCAACTACCCCCGCCACGTTTTTCGGTAAACCTTTAAGTTTAGTTCATGGAGGATAACATCATGACGGATAACGTATTCACTATAGATGTGGGGGCGGGGGTGGCTCAGTCGGTAGCGCGCCAGGCTCGTCATCTGTAGTTCTCAGGCTCGAGTTCCAGCTGGGTCAGCGTTGAGATTTATCTCCGCAAAAATTCCCCGCCCTGCCCACGATCAGTAGGGCACACCGATAGGCTTGGAAAGGCCGCCGTCCGTCGGATGGGACGTTAAGCCGTGTCCCCGTGTGCGGGAGAGCCATACCCTGTGCACGTTAAAGAACACGCTGGATGGTCTTGACGGGGGCTACCATCTGTCTCCAACAGCTGTTTCAGTGGGTCTCCTCCCCCAACCTTCTATGAGCCTTCGGGGTCCATGTGACCTGGCCATTTAGCCCATGGTGTGCAAAAAAGTGCCGCTCAGAGGTAAAACAACCCAACAACCCAACACTATAGATGTATTCGTGTCCAATTGTGTCGGAGCTCACAATTATTGAGTCCAAGTCTGATACAATTTCGGGAAGTATTTCTCTGATGCCTCATAAAAGGGGCGGGGGTGGCTCAGTCGGTAGCGCGCCAGGCTCGTAATCTGTAGTTCCCAGGTTCGAGTCCCAGCTGGGTCAGCGTTGAGATTTATCTCCGCAAAATTCCCCGCCCTGCCCACGGTCAGTAGGGGACACCGATGGGCTTGGAAAGGCCGCCGTCCGTCGGATGGGACGTTAAGCCGTGGCCCCGTGTGCGGGAGAGCCATACCCTGTGCACGTTAAAGAACACACTGGATGGCCTTGACGGAAGGCTACCATCTGTCTCCCAACAGCTGTTCCAGTGGGTCCCCTCTCCCAACCTTCTCTGAGCCTTCGGGGTCCATGTGACCTGGCCATTTAGCCCATGGTGTGCAAAAAAGTGCCGCTCAGAGGTAAAACAACACAACACAACACAAGCCTCATAAAACTTATACAGGAATTTATGTAGCTACTATTATTACTTCTCCCAACAAGGCAATCGAACATGTTCTTTAAGTGCATAAGGTATGGCTCTCCCACACTCGGGACCATGGGCAGGGATGGAAGTTTAGCTAAGATAAATCTCAATACTTCCCCAGGCGGGACTCGAACCTGGGAACTGCAGATTACGAGCCTGGCGCGCTACCGACTGAGCCACCCGCCCCTAATTATTTTTTGACATAATTACACTGAAGTGCCATTGAATTAGGGACAAATGTTATCCAAATTCAGTCCCGCATTTGCACGCATGCGTGGCTGAAACTCTGGTCATATACAGCTGTCAAGCTTTGGCTTTCCCAAGCATTCGTCGTGTGAAGCGTAATGGGAAAGGCGCGGGATTTAGATGCATTTGACAGAGGGCAGATCGTAGGTGCCCGACGGATGGGACACTCGATCTCCGAAATTGTCAACGAACTTGGATTTTCTCGTACGACAGTTTCGAGAGTGTTCCGGGAATATGAAAATTCTAGCAAAAGCACAAGCACCCGGACAACTGCAAAGGACAATCAGTCTTGAATGATCGTGAGCTTCGGGGTCTGACCCACATCGTACTGATCGATAGGGGCCAGACATTATCTGAAATCACCTCCCATCTGAATCTGTCTTGAATGATCGTGAGCTTCGGGGTCTGATCCACATCGTACTGACCGATAGGTGTCAGACATTATCTGAAATCACCTCCCATCTGAATCTGTCTTGAATGATCGTGAGCTTCGGGGTCTGACCCACATCGTACTGATCGATAGGGGCCAGACATTATCTGAAATCACCTCCCATCTGAATCTGTCTTGAATGATCGTGAGCTTCGGGGTCTGACCCACATCGTACTGACCGATAGGGGCCAGACATTATCTGAAATCACCTCCCATCTGTTCCAGCCGGGAAGTCAGTGCACGGACAGTGCAAAGCTCACTTCACCGTCTCGGCTTCGGGAGCCGCCGACCTACGAGAGTCCCACTTCTAATGGCACGACACCGGGCTCAATGCCTTGCCTGGGCTAAAGAACATCGAAACTGGACCATCGAAAATTGGCAATGGATAGCGTGGAGTGATGAATCCCGATTTAAACTTCATCACGCCGATGGGAGACTGAGGGTATGGCGCCAACCCCATGTAGTCATGGATCCTGCATGTCACTTTGGAACAGTAGAAGTTGATGGTTGCTCAATGATGGCCTGGAGTGTCTTCAGGTGGACGTCTATGGGACCTTTGATACGTGTACCGACGACTCTCAATGCATCCCAGTACGTAGACTACTCATGCATCCCATTGGAGATGGCGTCTACCAGCAAGACAACTGTTCACCTCACAGGTCCAGGTTGGCTACTGCATGGTTGCAGGAGCATTCTGCTGACTTTGAAATAACGAATTGGCCACTTAGAAGTCCAGATTTAAATCCCATCGAAAATCTTTGGGATACCGTCGAGCAGAGTGTTCGAGTCCGTGTCCCATCAGCGACGACCTTGAGAGAATTGTGGACAGCTCTGGAGGATGCATGGGTCGCCATACCTGTGGAACATTTATGCAAACTTGTGGAGTTCTTGCTTCATCGTGTGGTGGCCGTTATCAGGGCCAGAGAGGGTCCAACACGTTACTATCCCTAATTCAATGGCACTTCAGTGTAAAATGTTAATGCTATTGGAGCGAAAAATATTAGAACTACTAGTAAAACTGAAAGTTTGTGGTTAACATCACTATAAATACAAAGAGCCATTCATTTTATAAAGTTAGAGAACACTTAAAAATAATCAAACGTCCCAGTAGCTTATTTTTAATTACTAAAGATTGATTAAAAGGTTGAAATTATAATTAAAATATTTTATAAGTTTACTTATTTTTTTTCGCAATTACAAAAAATATTTGAAATTCTAATTATTCTGAGCCTGGTCCCGAAGGGGCGGGGTGGCTCAGTCGGTAGCGCGCCAGGCTCGTAATCTGTAGTTCCCAGGTTCGAGTCCCAGCTGGGTCAGCGTTGAGATTTATCTCCGCAAAATTCCCTGCCCTGCCCACGGTCAGTAGGGGACACCGATGGGCTTGGAAAGGCCGCCGTCCGTCGGATGGGACGTTAAGCCGTGGCCCCGTGTGCGGGAGAGCCATACCCTGTGCACATTAAAGAACACGCTGGATGGCCTTGATGGGAGGCTACCATCTGTCTCCAACAGCTGTTCCAGTGGGTCCCCTCCCCCAACCTTCTCTGAGCCTTCGGGGTCCATGTGGCCTGGCCATTTAGCCTATGGTGTGCAAAAAAGTGCCGCTCAGAGCTAAAACAACCGAACCCAACCCTGGTCCCGAAGTCATCTGTGCTATTTTGAAATCGAGCCCGAACTCATTTTTAGTATCCACACTGAATTATACCTTAACCGTTGTCCATGAGAGCATTTTATAGTTTATTTTCAGTATGAAGTGTTCAACTCATTATGTGTTCATTTATAAACCAAAGTCCACAGCAGATATCTACACCAAAGGTGATGGTAGATGTTAATTTCATCACTGGGACATTTTGAAGTGTATCTGAAAGAATAAACACAAAAGAAATGGATAAATACCTGAAAGAGCCTGTGTTAGTAGCGGAGGTGATGTCTGCTGACCATTCAGTTCAACTGCTGAAACAAGAAAGTAACTGTAGTGTACAGATTTGGCATGTAGTTGTAAAAAGGTTTATTAGACGAAAAAATAACGCTCATGATTGCTTAGATATAGAAATAATACACAATCTATTAAGTCAGTAAACTAGTTTACGTATTAATATTGATAGGAAACTCATAAAAACTACTTTTTATTGTGGGTATAAGAATAGAGATGCAGATGCTGGAAAGAGAAATGGAAAATTAAAATCATTCTCTCATAAAAAGTTTAGTTTAGAATAAAAACGCTTAGTCCAATAAAAAAAGGTATTGTAGAAATTACAAATTCGAAGATTTGTAATTTCTACAATAAGCTTTTTTATTGGAAAATACGACTAGAGAAATTTAAATCTCATTCAAATCCATCTAAATCTCGATTGTCAACAATGTTTTTTTGCGTATTTAAAGAACTATGGAAGTTCGAATATTTAACAGCAGCAAAGTCAGGCCTGGGAAATTTGCGAAAAACTGACAGTTACAAAAGCACTATTTGCAGAAAATTCTATATATAATATTATTTTATTAAATAGTTTGAAGTAATACTGTTTTTTAAATTGTAATTAAATTCTGAATTGAATTCTAATGATTTTGATCTATGTTATTCAACATTTAAACTTTTATAACTCTTTAAGTACTGAACGGATATTGTTAAAAATCGAAATTTAGATAGTTTAACTGACATCTCATATTTATCTTCAGTCATATGTTTCCATAAAAAATTTATTTCACCAGATATGGAACCTCGAATATAGGATGTTTCCATTTTTCTATCCATTGGCTGTATTTCATAAAATGCATTGCTAAGCGTTTATAAAATTTTAAATACATTGGTAAGTTAGTTGTCATTAATGCAGAAAATTTGTTTTCAGTGGTAAAAAAGCAAGTATAATTATTCTCTTTTAATTCTTAAATATCTGGTCGGAAGTAAGAAACAGTCGCATAACCTCAGTTGTAACTAGGGGAATTATGGGAAGACAAGATTGTGCAGTTGATATTTCTTCAATTCTCATTGGTCAATGACCTATCAATCATCAGTTAATCAACCAATGATTGATGAGAACTGCAAAAGCAGTCTTTTCATTGGCTCTACAGTTACCACTCTCTTTATACTTCTGATATATAATGTTTACCTCAACGTTTTCTAAAATTCATCCTTTTCTAATTTAATGCTCATAATGTTTAGTTATAAATATCAACTCAAATCTACACTGGAGTGCCATTGAATTAGGGATAGGAGACGTTATCCAAATTCAGTACCGCAAGTCCCGCATTTGCACGCATGCGTGGCTGGAACTCTGGTCATATATAGCTGTCAGCTTTCGCTTCCCCAAGCATTCGTCGTGAGAAACGTAATAGGAAAGGCGCGGGATTTAGATGCATTTGACAGAGGGCAGATCGTAGGTGCCCGACGGATGGGACACTCGATCTCCGAAATTGTCAACGAACTTGGATTTTCTCGTGCGACGGTTTCAAGAGTGTTCCGGGAATTTAAAATTCCGGCAAAAAAAAAACTTTTTCTTTTTGCAAACTGCAAAGGACAACCAGCCTTGAATGATCGTGGGCTTCGGCGTCTGACCCGCATCGTACGGACCGATAGGGGCCAGACATTATCTGAAATCACTTCCCATCTGTTCCAGCAGGGAAGTCAGTGAACGGACAGTACAAAGCTCACTTCACCGTTTCGGCTTCGGGAGCAGCCGACCTACGAGAGTCCCACTTCTAATGGCACGACACCGGGCTCAATGCCTTGCCTGGGCTAAAGAACATCGAAACTTGACCATCGAAAATTGGCAATGGATAGCCTGGAGTGATGAATCCCGATTTAAACTTCATCACGCCGATGGGAGACTGAGGGTATGGCGCCAACCCCATGAAGCCATGGATCCTGCATGTCACTTTGGAACAGTAGAAGTTGATGGTGGCTCAATGATGGCCTGGAGTGTCTTCAGATGGACGTCTATGGGACCTTTGGTACGTGTACCGACGACTCTCAATGCATCCCGGTACGTAGAACTCATGGCTGACCATTTACACCCATTTATGGCCATCATGCATCCCAATGGAGATGGTGTCTACCAACGTGACAACTGTTCACCTCACAGGTCCAGGTTCGCTACTGCAAGGTTGCAGGAGCATTCTGCTGACTTCGAAATAATGAATTGGCCACTTAGAAGTCCAGATTTAAATCCCATCGGAAATCTTTGGGATACCGTCGAGCAGAGTGTTCGGACCCGTGTCCCATCAGCGATGACCTTGAGAGAATTGTGGACAGCTCTGCAGGATGCATGGGTCGCCATACCTGTGGAACATTTACGCAAGCTTATGGAGTCCTTGCCTCGTCGTGTGGCGGCCGTTATCAGAGCCAGAGGGGGTCCAACACGTTACTAGGTTGCTATCCCTAATTCAATGGTACTTCACTGTATTCATGCCAATCGTCGGAGGAAATTAAGAACACTTGAGCGTTGAAATACTGCAACAGGTACTTTTAAATTATCTGTGAATGGATTAACCCATTAATGTATTAATCATTCTAAGATTTAGGGATTATTATAAGTAAGGAAATAAAATACTTAATGATTCTCTTAAATGATTTTAGTAAAGCCTATCAAGGTGATATATATATATAGATATTTCAAGGATTTGGCGAAAAACAAGAACATTTGAAACTACCTTACAAGCAATCATCTTGCATATCGATTTCTTTTTAAGCACACCTAAATGTTGACTTATTTTTAATATGCCAGCTCCTTTACAAAATCCGACTAAGGCCTATCTTACGAATGCTATTTGATTTGCTATTAATGCTGATAAATTAAACGGAAAACATCGGATTTTGCGGGAAAAAGGGTAAAAGCTTGAATAAAACAAGTAGGAAATATAAAGGTTGTGTATAATTATAGAGAATGGCGTGACATGAGGACTTGCAAATAGGAAGTCAGATAATCTTATTTGCTGTGCGTGTTAGTACCTATTGTCAAGAATCGCACGACACAAATTTTGACCTTTGGGTTAAGTTGTTTTACCTCTGAACGCTTTTCACTCAGGGATGATCTAGGGGGGTGGGAGTGATGCAAGCTCTAATCTAGGGGCAGGGGGAGTGGATGCAAGCTCTATCACGATGAAAGACGACACCTTTTCTATTGAACACAATCCTTTTCGATGATTATTTGACTTAATTTATTCCTATTTGTGTCGTTAGCACTTTGACTATATCGGAGCAACTCATACAGTAGCGGATTCAGGTACAGTCGCTCAAAAAAGTATCTGAACACTACGGTTGATTACAGAATTCAGAAAAAATATTTGGCAGCGATTTTTTTTTTAGAAATTCGTGACACGAAGGTTGCCAAATCACTAATTTCTAAAAAAATCATTGCCAGATATTTTTTCTGAATTCTGTAATCAACCGTAGTGTTCGGATACTTTTTTGAGCGACTGTAGGTGGTCATATTATTTTGATACTAGATTGTGTGGACTCACTCACGGAAATATTGAGCGTGTGCAGTTACCGTTCCCAGCAAACTGGAGCGTGTGCAGTAACTGCACACGCTCCAGTTTGCTGTGAACGGTAACTGGAGCGTGTACAGTTGCTGTGCACACTCCAGATATTTTTCCTGAATTCTGTAATCATGTGACACGAAGGTTGCCAGATCACTAATTTCTAAAAAAATCGTTGCCAGATATTTTTTCTGAATTCTGTAATCAACCGTAGTGTTCGGATACTTTTTTGAGCGACTGTACCTGAAAAGATTCGTGACGCTCCACCTGTTAAGGAGTGTGTGTCGGAGGCGGGAAGGAGGTGGAGGATACTAACTCTACAAAATATTTTTCAACTTACGAATAGAAAAAAAAAATGCATGTAGCAGGTTATATAAATTGCATTACAGAAATGCATAAAGAGAAAATTTCATTTGCATTATGTAAATTTGCACATACTAAAACACAAACAAAAACTTAATAATGTACCAAAATAAATACTGTTCATTTTAGTGTATTTAGCAAAAATCACATTATGTGGTATGTTAACCTAAGTAAAAACACGAGATATTGTCGCAAAGAGCAGATTATACTGATTTTCAAATATTCTATTCAATAAAAATGCTCGAAAGAATAAAATCGTTTTTTCCAATTTTTTAGGCCCCCCATGAGTTTTTTTGGCCCAAACGTCGTAGCCCACAAAATGCATAACACGATTTGATTCTGTTGCATCCTGGCTTTAGAACTGAAACTGGATTTTGGTTCCTTTTACAACAGAATTTTTGTCCTACAAATTACAGTAGAGTATCCATTTTTCATCGTTAGTAACAAGTTGATTTCAAACGGATTCTGAATTCTGCCAGGCGCGATCAAACACACATATCGCTAATTTTTCCAGTAAACTACTTCGTGTTGAGGCACCCAAAGACTGTTCTTTAATATCTAGCCAAGTTCCTTAATGTGCACAAACACAGTTGACTGGTGAAATCGGGGGCGGTGGTGGCTCAGTCGGTAGCGCGTCAGGCTCGTAATCTGTAGTTCCCAGGTTCGAGTCCCAGCTGGGTCAGCGTTGAGATTTATCTCCGCAAAATTCCCCGCCCTGCCCATGGTCAGTAGGGGACACCGATGGGCTTGGAAAGGCCGCGTCCGTCGGATGGGACGTTAAGCCGTGGCCCCGTGTGCGGGAGAGCCATACCCTGTGCACGTTAAAGAACACGCTGGATGGCCTTGACGGGAGGCTACCATCTGTCTCCCAACAGCTGTTCCAGTGAGTCCCCTCCCCCAACCTTCTCTGAACCTTCGGGGTCCATGTGACCTGGCCATTTAGCCCATGGTGTGCAAAAAAGTGCCGCTCAGAGGTAAAACAACCCAACCCAACTCTGAGCCTTCGGGGTCCATGTGACCTGGCCATTTAGCCCATGGTGTGCAAAAAAGTGCCGCTCAGAGGTAAAACAACCCAACCCTGGTGAAATCGGAGCTTTTCTGCAATCCCTTCTTGTGTTTGGGGTGGATCATGTTACCATGGCCGTGCTAACCAATTCCTCAGCAATTAGTGAAGGTTGTGTGAGAGTGGGCCTTCTCTTTCAAGTTTCCAGAACAATATTTTTCAAACGCTAACATCTGCTTTCAGTTACTGCGACCTGGCCACTTAGCCCATTGTGTGAACGAAAGGTGTCTCTCAGAGGTAAAATAACTCAATATTCATTTTTTATTGATTTCTAAGGACCGCAAAGAACAATTAGAGAGAAATTCGGCAATTACAATCCCTCAAAAAATATCTGAACTCTATGGTTGATTGCAGAATTTAGAAAAAAATATATGGCAACCATTTTTGTAGAAATTAATGATATGGCAATCTTCGTGTACTGTACACGAAAGTTGCCAGATCACTGATTTCTACCAAAATCGTTGCCAGATATTTTTTCTGAATTCTGTAGTCAACCATAGTATTCGGATATTTTTTTTTGAGGGACTGTACCACTTGTCCGCACTTTACGTTCTTCAATACGAACACATAAATAAAAAAAAATGAGTACTTAAAGTATTTATACAAAAACATTTGTTTCCATAATTATTATAAATAGAAGGAAAAAAATACGCATTTTATTTTTTACTCTTTTTAAACAATTCTCTCAAATATAAGAAAAAAAAACTGGAAAACTATTCGGGAATCGTCGGATGATTATCGAAAGACGTCGGACAAAGATCCAGGAAATTACTGGGAAGGCCATTTTATACTAAAAATTTTAACTCTCACTTACTAGGGAGATGGTGGTGGTGGGCTGGAGATACGATAAAATCGGAAGCTCTATGCGTAATAGTTACCTCTCAAAAGTAATTTCTAATTAAGTTTTATAGCGAACCTTTTTTTGCATCACTTTTTACTAACTTGTATAGCAACTGAAACTTTTTTTTTTTTGCGACATGTAGGACAGAGAAGAATCCTAGAAGCTACTCCTAGCTTAATACAGGCCTTCTCATACAAGGACATGCCCTACTAAGACCGAAGTCATTGCTGACCACTGCCTTAGTTAGAGCTAACACAACACATAAACTTATACAAAAACTGCTTATGTTATTTTGGTTCACTTTTCTTTTATAACTGTGTAGATAAAACCTAGGTGCTGTTTGGATCTACTCATAGATATTCTATAACTGGTAAGTCTAGTTGTTGCTCGTAAGCTGTTTTGATACTTATAGATATTCTAAAACTGTAAGCTAGCTGCTATCCGTAAGTTGTTTCGCTCTACTTATATTCTATAACCCTAAAATTTCAGACTATCTGCTATCCATAAGATATTTTGATCTCCTTATAGAAATTCTAAAACTGGAAAAATTAAATCTGGTTGTTGTAGGTAAGCTGTTTTTATCTATTTACAGATATTCTGTAACTATAAAAGTTAAGCCTAGCTGCTGTTCATAAGTGTTAAACGCCAGTAAAGAGAGCAACTTCATGTTAAATCAGAAATAAAATCACATTTAAGTAGCCTTGAATGCGAATGAATGTGCTTTGATACCACTTTAACACAATATCAATAAAATATCATTATATAACGTAAATTTGGAATAACTAAGTACAAATTTAATATTTTTGATTAAAAAAAGGACTACATTAGACATTCTTTATTATTATCGTATTGGTCTAACTAAATAACATCAGCACAAAACAACAACACAAAAAGATACAGAGAATGAGAAACGTTTCCGTAAACGCTTCCGTAAATAAAACAAGAGAAGAGCCAAGATTAAATATTTTGTTTCTTCTTGTTGAAAAATTAAACGCATGAATTAAGGTGACTGCTTTAGTATAAAATATCGAAAAGAAGCAGTGGCAACAGCTCCTTCAGAAATTGCGAACCTAACGACAGATATAATTTTGAATGTATGACTACGAAGATTCCATATTTTTCGTTTCAAAATAGTGAAATTATTCGAAGGCCACATCAAAAGTATTGAAACGATTTTGAATACTGTATCCTTTAAGTAACAGAAAATTAATTTCGTTCAGCTTTCAAGAATTTTTCTTTTTTTTATCTCTTTAAGTCAGATAATCTACAGGAAAATAGAAAACGGCTGCAACAAGTCAGAACGGGTTGCCAGTTTCTGACTGGAAAAAAAATATTTTTTTAGCTTGTTTTCAAAAGGAAAACTAGCTATTACTCTCACTTTGTGATTTATCTCTTGTAGGTATTTAGTTTCAAAAGACAATTGAGAAATTCATTTTGATTTGAGTAGATAATATTAAACTATATTCGCTTTTTTGGCGAATCTTTCATCACTTTTTATTTTCAAAGTTTCAAGGAAATTAAAGTTGAGATACGATAAAAATATCAACTAATGTTGTAACCAGTCCATTTATGACACTAAATGTAATATTTAGGTGACGGAATGTGACGGTCAAAACGTTTACATCTACAGCAACTTTCAGGGAAGATTAATGTTTTTTTTTGAAAAGCTGCATTCCATATAGTACACTATAGGCGATTTGATTTTCCAGATATTAATACAGAACGTGTCGGAATGTCGTAAACAGAACGTCGGAAAGGATTTTTTCCAGGTGGAAGTGAGGGCAAAAAACAGATCGGTGTTTCGAGATAGAAATATTCAGGTCAAAACACTTATTAATGAGCTAATAATATATAATCAACTAAGGATTTCCGAAAAGAAAAGGGGAAAATGGGAAACTTTAAGGGAAAATGAGTAAAAACACAAGTTAAAAGCAATTTTTCTAGTTAAAGACAAAAAAATTACATTTCATTAAGGAAAAAAAGGCACAATTTTTGGTACACGTGCGTTATTCGTCATAAATTATTTTTTCAATAAAATATTCCAGAGGACAGCAGTAGTTGGACTCCCCCCCCCACCCTCCCTGTTAACACCCATAGAGAACGTGAGAGACCATCTTTTGTGCTCTCATTACAGGTTCTGTTTATAACCAAGTTGAATTTCTTCCATATACGCAGCCTATTAAAATATTAGAGAATTTCCATGTTAATGGGAATGTCATGGGGATTCTAATTGGGAATCTAATTTAAAGCTAAATAATATTTAAAATATGATTTTAAGTAAAAATATAGTTGAAATTGAAGATCATAATGAAATCTCTTTAATCAACGGTAATGTGTCATAAGAATTTACATGAAAAATTAATTAAAATTTAAATAATAAGTATTGTTTATATAATTTATTTAATTTTATAAACAATACTTATTTTTTAAATTTTACAAAATATTTATTTAATAAAATAAATATACCTTTTAGAGTTTGCGTTAATGATTCTTTCAGTATTAGAAAATTATGAGTAATTTTTATAAAACAAGATAATTTATTATTGAATATTCCAATTTCCACTCTTTAAATACTGAAAAAGTGACATGGAAAATTTTGTTTTAAATAGATTTGAATATGATCTTTATTTTAAGTCATATTTTTCCACTAAATACATAATTTAGAAGTATATAACTTCGAAGCCAGTTTCCCCATTGACACAGCATGGGAATTTTCTAATATAATTTCGATATGTCAGTGCAGTATGATTACATGAAATCTAGAAAAAAATCGCTTATAGTGTACTATATGGTTTATCCTACAAAGGGCATTACTTTTCGTTAAGAATTAAAGATCCTTTTTGGATATTTCTAGCTCTAAAAATAGGGTGCATATATTACGGAGGTGGTGTGAGAAGTGAATGTGAGGAGGTTCTATATTCTCACGAATAAATGTAATTACAGAGAAATGAAATCACATAGGAGAGAACAGATTTATGTGCTGTCGTGTGATTTTAATAACTTTGATCGATATATATATTGTGAATAAAGAATTCTTTTCTTTCCATATGGGAAAATTCAAATATTTGACAATACACCGTTTTATCGAAAATAAAAAATCTTAGCTCTTCTAAAACAGTTGAACAAAGGTGAAATTTTCATTAACATATAGCAACAAGTTATAATGAGAATTAAGGCAAAAAAATTAAATAGATGTATTAGAAATATTTGAGACAACTTGAAAATATAAAATTAATCATATTGAGTTGTAACATTTCAATGCTATAAAGATATATAACAGTGACCATAATGATTAATTGTAATCAACCAAACCCGTTACAGGTCTTACTGAATAAACTTAGGCAAAGATAGGAATGTTCAGATGTGAGAATTTTTTCAGCTAAATATTTCATGAAAAGAAATGTTTTTTTGGAATCTTTTTAGAGCATTCTAGGGAAAGGGGGAAAATTCACTGATCGGAAATGCCCCACCCCCTCGAATTTGTAACCCTGCTGTTCTCTTAGGGTCTGATTTACCAAAAGAAAATTGAAACTATTATAAAAACTAAATATGGTCCTAGAAAGAAAGCTAAATCAAACACTGTAGACATAAAATTGCTTTTCGCGATAATTTCTGATGCACCATTTGGAAATATATTTATCAGGGTAAAAAAAAACTGAAGATAGAAGAATTTTTGCCAGGTTGGGTTGGGTTTTTTTACCTCTGAGCGGCACTTTTTTGCACACCATGGGCTAAATGGCCTGGTCACATGGATCCCGAAGGCTCAGAGAAGGTTGGGGGAGGGGACCCACTGGAACAGCTGTTGGGAGACAGATGGTAGCCTCCCGTCAAGGCCATCCAGCTAGTTCTTTAACGTGCACAGGGTATGGCTCTCCCGCACACGGGGCCACGGCTTAACGTCCCATCCGACGGACGGCGGCCTTTCCAAGCCCATCGGTGTCCCCTACTGACCGTGTGCAGGGCGGGGAATTTTGCGGAGATAAATCTCAACGCTGACCCAGCTGGGACTCGAACCTGGGAACTACAGATTACGAGCCTGGCGCGCTACAGACTGAGCCACCCCCGCCCGACCAGATTAAGAAAATGATCCCGAGGGTTTTAAAAATTCAAACGGCAAGATTGACTTTTCGTGGAAGTATTGTGTTTGAAAGTAACACAATCTTTTTTTATTTAGAATATATTTTATGCATTAGTGGATATTAAAAATAACCTTAATGTATAGTAGCACAAAATAAAACTTGAATAATGTAGGTTGATTTTTAAAAAAATACCCTTATTGTGTATATTTTTTAGCAGAAAATAAATTTTTCTGTATTTATTTTTTATTTTTTGGCACGTTTTGCACTAAAGATTTCACAAGAGACACGAAAAAATTGTTTCCGCTTGCAACAAATCCTTCACTGTGTCCATGTTTATAAGTTATTTCTCATCTGTCCATATTAAATTCATGTTTGAAAAAATTTCTTTCGTTGGATGGAAAGGGAAATCTCCCTTCGTCAGTTTCCTTCGTTCACAAACTGGGTTGGGTTGTTTTACCTCTGAGCGGCACTTTTTTTGCACACAATAGGCTAAATGGCCAGGTCACAAGGACCCCGAAGTCTCAGAGAAGGTTGGGGGAAGGGACCCACTGGAACAGCTGTTAGGAGACAGATGGTAGCCTCCCGTCAAGGCTATACAGTGTGTTCTTTAAGGTTGGATTGTTTTACCTCTGAGCGGCATTTTTTTTGCACACAATAGGCTAAATGGCCAGGGCACAAGTACCCCGAAGTCTCGGAGAAGGTTGGGGGAGGGGACCCACTGGAACAGCTGTTAGGATACAGATGGTAGCCTCCCGTCAAGGCTATACAGTGTGTTCTTTAAGGTTGGATTGTTTTACCTCTGAGCATCACTTTTTTTGCACACAATAGGCTAAATGGCCAGGGCACAAGGACCCCGAAGTCTCAGAGAAGGTTGGGGGAGGGGACCCACTGGAACAGCTGTTAGGAGACAGATGGTAGCCTCCCGTCAAGGCTATACAGTGTGTTCTTTAAGGTTGGATTGTTTTACCTCTGAGCGGCACTTTTTTTGCACATAATAGGCTAAATGACCAGGTCACAAGGACCCCGAAGTCTCAGAGAAGGTTGCGGGAGGTGACCCACTGGAACAGCTGTTCGGAGACAGATGATAGCCTCCCGTCAAGGCTATAGAGTATGTTCTTTAACGTGCACAGGATATGGCTCTCCGCAAACGGGGCTACGGCTTAACGTCCCATCCGACGGACGGAGGCCTTTCCAAGCCCATCGGTGTCCCCTACTGACCACGGTTTTGGTTCGCAAGCTGAGAAAGTCGCTGCAGAGAAATACCACATGCACTTGCATAATAATTAAGCCGTGGGCAACCATAAAGCACTCGATGGTAAGCAACAAATAGAAGATATGCATTATCTAGTAATGTCCAAACGGATATCACTATCATTATGAAGATGATTCGAGCTTCAATTTTACAGTCACCTGCATTACGATCGAAATATTTTATTACGTTGTTGCCAATACTATTCCATTAGTAAAGATCTGCACAAGCTGTACAGTCAATTTACTGTTTAAAAATATCTAAAATCGAATTCTGAGGACACTTTCGGGGACAGAGCCTTAAATCCATGGACTGTCCCTGGAAAGTGGGAACTATGGTCAGTCTATGTTAAAGTCATTTATTAAGAAAGGAAATTGAAGTCGTTGTCTTTGAGCAATATGCGGTGAGGGGCAAAAGTCAACACGAGAGAACGACATAGTGACAGCTCATTTCACCAGAAAACAACCCGATGCCGTGTTAAGCAGGTCAGCCCAACACGCGGCTCATAGGAACAAACAAATCAATATATTGACTCTGGCTCATTTTTTCTAATTTTTTGACCCAACATTTTTAGATGCATAACTAAATAATTTGGCTAATTCGTAGTACTCATTAAAAATGTACATCCAGTTCCAACTAACTCGATTTTTAAAGTAGAGCTAGGGTTATTTTACCTCTGAACGGAAATTATTTTGTACATTCTGGGCTAATTGCCAGGTGACGAGGACTCCGACGGCTCAGAGAAGGTTGGGGAAAGAGGTTGGGTTGTTTTACCTCTGAGCGGCACTTTTTTGCATACCATGGGCTAAATGGCCAGGTCATATGGACCCCGAAGGCTCAGAAAAGTTTGGGGGAGGGGACCCACTGGAATAGCTGTTGGGAGACAGATGGTAGCCTCCAGTCAAGGCCATCCAGCGTGTTCTTTAACGTGCACAGGGTATGGCCCTCCCGCACACGGTGCCACGGCTCAACGTCCCATCCGACGGACGGCGGCCTTTCCAAGCCCATCGGTGTCCCCTACTGACCGTGGGCAGGGCGGGGAATTTTGCGCAGATAAATCTCAACGCTGACCCAGCTGGGACTCGATCCTGAAAACTACAGATTACGAGCCTGGCGCGCTACCGACTGACCCCCCAGGGGGAAAGAGGACCACTGGACAGCTTGTTGGTATATAGAGGTTAGACTCTTGTCAAGGTCATTCAGCCTGTTCTTTAACACGCACAGGTCTCTCTGACATACCAACTCTCTCCCGAACACGGACCATGGCTTCACGTCCCATCCGACAGACGGCGGCCTTTACAAGGTCATTGGTGTCCCCTTTTTCACAGAGGGCAGGGTGGGGGTTTAGCGGATATAAATTTCAAAACTGACCCAAGCGGAACTCGAACCTGGGAACTGTAGATTACGAGACTGGCGCGCTACCAACTGATAAAACCGCCGTTCCTTAAAATAGGGCTTGTTTTTGCCTAACACGACTGGTCCTTGGTTTATGATGATTTCCCAACTAGTACTCTGTGATAGTTTATGTCATTTAATTTACCACATAAAAAGACATCCCGGATGCTTTCCTTGTTCATAATTTCATCACTTCCAAAAAGATGTTTACCATGTTCCTATAAAATTGATGTTTTCCAATAGCTATAATTTGCAATATATTTGTAAACAACAGAGAACAATTTAGATGACAATGTATAAGCGTAAATAAATTCATCCTTATTGGTTAAGATTTCAACTAGTCACGTGTCGAATAGAAACGCTTCTAAACGTACATGGTAGTCATTTTCATTACTCGACAATATTTTTTTATAACAATCAATTTCCCTTTTTCACTCTTCATTACTCGACAATATTTTTATATTTTTCACAAAAATCAATTTCTCATTTTCATTCTTCATTAGCCGTCCAGTGGCCGAGTGGTTAGCACGCTTGACTACTGATCTAAGGGACCTGGGTTCGAGCCCCCGATTAGGCATGGATGTGTGTGTCGTTTTTCTGCTGAGGTCCTGCCATCCTCTCAGATCTCCTACTGTGGCATATAAACTGACAGGCTCCTGTCAGACCTCTGTGGCAAGCAGCTGCTTGAGGAGGTATTTTTTTTTATTCTTCATTACTCGACAATATTTTTCACAAAAATCGATTTCTCATTTGCAGTCTTCATTACTTGACAATATTTTTAAAACAATTAATTTTTTACTTTCAGCCTTTATTACTGATTAAGCCGTGGCAACGTGTGTTGCAGAGCCATACCCTATGCACGATTATAAATAAGCTGCATGGCCTTGACTGGAGATTTTCATCTGTCTTCTAACAGCTGTCCAGTGGGTCCCCTTTCCCCAACCTTCTTTGAGGTCCAAACATTCATAATAAGTTGGGGTCCTTGTGACCTGGGTATTTAGCCCGATGTCTCTACAAAAGTGCGGCTTAAAGGTAAAACAAACTAACCATCTGCATATAATCTTCTCTACAGTCAATGCCAGAGTTTCAGTTGATTACAATTAACCATTATTATTCTTAATTCTTTCAGTATTTTCTATTTAATCACTAAAAGCAAATAATGGTTTACATCGCTCGCCTTAGATTTACAACAGAAGAAATTAAAAAACAACAACAAACAAACAAACACACGATATTCTCTGAAAAACCTACCTTTCTTACTTATTAAACGGATAACTACATTAATAGTCCCCTCTCATTCCTCTAGTAGCTTCGAAGTAAAATTTAGAGAAAGCAAAATAAAAGAAAAGATGAAGTTTAATATATGAACTTACCTGTTTGAAGTTGAGGGGCATAGTGATCCCTCTTAACGGGGGAGTTTCCTACTGCGATCGTGGAAGGCTCACTATGGGCGACATTAGAAATATGACTAGCAAGAGCAGCAGCAGTTGAAACAGCCGTGGCAGAGAAAGCATCCACAAAGAAAGCTGTGGCCTGGTGTTCAGCCGCAGGCGAAGGAATGTAGCTGAAGCCGTGGAAGCCTAGAGAAAGTGTGGGGGGGCGTAATTTACTTCATACTGGGCTAGTGTACACTTAATGTGACAGTTTTAAAGTTTGCAGCTTTTAGGAACACATTTTCAGTTAGAGAGGTTGAACCATAATTAATATGGAGACTAGGAATACGAAAAATAAATCATAAACAAATTAAAATCATAAACTACTTTTTTTCTTCAGGTAATACCACTTATTACGTTCGACGACGCGTTCAAGCGTTTAAGCTGCAACTAAAATTTATGTCTCAGCAAGCAGACTTGCAAAATATTAAAACTCTTGCTCCATTTTGATTTTTCTTCTATAAATAAAAAAAAGACTGAACAGAGGAAAAAAAAAGAAGCTTGGCGTTCCTGTTCTTTTATTATTTTTTTAACTCCCCACATTTTCTCTAACTTTCCAGGCAACATAAACAGAGAGCAAAGAAACAAAGGTGCAAAACTGTTGCTGCCAGAAATCGTGAAGCAAAATAATAATAAATGAAAAAACGATTTAAAAAAGAACAACAAACTAACAAAAAAAAAAGCATGCCTTTTGCACAGCACAAATATAACACGTTATTAGGAAAGCAACAGAGTCTGTTTTAGTTTTACTCACATACTTCTCTTCTCTTCATAGCTTGCAGACCTCGTGTGTTAAAAGCTCATCGGCATCAAAGGCAAACTTTTAACAACCCTAATAAAACTGCAGACTGAGCGCATAAATATTAGCAGATTATGTTCAAAAACATTCATTTTTAACTGACGAAGGAGATTATGGTTAGAGCAATCACGAAAATGCATTGGAAGCCGCAACTGAAAGATTTCAGATCAGAAGAGATAAAACTCGTCTGTGGTGCCATGCTCACATGCAAAAGCAATGCAACATGCAAGCTAAGGGTTTCAGAAGAAAACACTTATACTACCACTTTATATACGTCTTTTTTTTGGTTACAAAGAGTACTATTTAAATACTACAAATACTGCACACTTAAAAAGGCAAAAAGTTTAACAGATGTTAGTAATCTATCTACAAGAATAGAAAATAACATTGACTACAATAAACAGGTAAAAGACACCTAAAATTGTCAAGCAAATTAAAACATTCAAGGATTATAGGATTCTATACCCTTGGGCTTTAAACAAGCAGATATTAAAATACTACGAAGAGTGCGATGGCAAAGAAATTGGATACTATTAGTTCAACTAAGTTGAAGATAGTCTCAACAGCTACATCTATGGAAGAGTAAGGCTCACGGAATATCTAAGATATACACTACTAGCATCACTACAAGTAAGATACTACAGAATAGTTGTAACATGTTAAATTTTTTTAATTTAGACATGCTTAATCAAAAGGTAAATAGTAATAGGTTAGTTACTAACATTTCATTTTCACTTTAGAATATTTTAGCATAGCTGCCAAAAAAGGGTAAGTCAATGCTATTGTGAAATTAGTAACGTTTCATAGCAACGTAAATTTGATTCGAATGGGGGGGAAAATCTAAATCGTAAACAAACTAAAAAACAAATCAGTTTATTAGTTGGTTAACTTGCAATTGGTTAATTAAAAATTTGGCGGTTAAAAAGGTTTTAGAATAAACAAATTTTCAGATAGAGGGGAGAAAGAAAAAAGCAGTCATGAAATCTTGTAAAGATTTTACGACTTTTGTCCGGAGTGCGAAGCACTAATAATATCAAATAAAGGTTGGGTAGAGGGGAAATAGAAGGAAAATATGAAAGATTGGCAACTATGGATTAAAAGGTAGATTAAAAGCAAAGTTCTGACCTAAAGCTACTCTACGTTTTGAACCAGGGAAACTGCTACAGATAGACTACTAGGACTATTTAGGATGGGATACTGCGGTTATGAACTAGGTAAACACTATGTAGTGAATATAATCTACAGATTGAAACTTAAGAGGAAAGTTGATTAGCATTCTATTAGGATACTACAAGGGCAGATCAGAAATCTAACGAGGGGGGGGGGGATATAAAAGGTTGTCTTTTTTGCTAAATTCTGATTTTATTTGTATTTCTTCAGATTGAATGGGTTGTATTTGAAACAAAATTAAGATAATATATTAAAATTGTGTGTTTGTTTTCTCAAGTGTTTTTTATTGTTGTATCGTTTCAAATGTGTTTAAATATATTTGATTTCTGCGAAGAAAGATATTTTATTCTAAGTAATCTCATTGATGTTTTTTTGTGTTCTTTTTGTGCATTGCTTTCGGTTGATTTTAAATTGTAAAGTGATATTATTCAGAAGCTATTTTTGAATTTTTAAAGAATTTTTTTTAATTTACTGATATCAATATTGGAGAACTTTAAAGTAAATATCACAAATATAGTAGTAGTTAAAACTGCAGACAAATCTATATTTCATCCTGCTATTCTGTATATTTTTCAGTTATTTCTAAAAAGGTAGATGTAAAGAAGTTTTCAATTTTTTCTAGACTGCTTTAGTGTATATTTTTCTGATCTCGCAAGTTCTGCAAAATATTTGCCTTTTTTCGCTAATTTTGCTCGTTCAAAAGTTTAGTTTTCAGACTCTATCGAAGAAAACTTGGACTGTCATTTAATCACAGAATATATTAGGTACATCATTTTAGGTCGCATTATTAATATATAGAAAAATGACACCAAATGAAGTATTAATTAATGCGATATAGCCAAATGATGTTTAAAAAGTTGCATTTTGTATACAAAGTCTGATTTCCATAAATTGGTAAATAATAGGTTAGGCATTCAAAAATTAATACTATCAGTCCAAATGTTTTATTATGGCCTTGCAGTATTAACTGAAATATTTCTGTATAAACCTGACACATTTCTCCGAGTCAGAATGCAGTGAGATTCATTATCGCATACATTTTCCTAACATTTTCGAATCTCATCTCTCATTTGAAGATCTATTGTTGCTAGATAAGATTTCTCACATGCGATCTGTTATTGTAAAAGAATTTATGTTTGAAATACTTTAATGTTAGACTTTTCAATGTCCCTGTACACCAGAAAGATTTGATCAATGTATGTATCTTACGATAAAACCAGAGTTAATAATTTATTGGTATTATTGCTCCTTTCCATGGCCCAGTGGTTAATGTGAATTATCGCAATGTTCCTGCAGTGGTCTAGTAGTCGGTGTATTCAATTGTAGTGACATATAATTCACGTTTCATGAATAAAACCTTCAATAGGAAAAAGAATGTTTTTTCTGCTGTAATTTTTGCCTTTCTCAAAAGTCTAATCTATAAATGATTCACGCTGATAAGTTATTTTCAGACATCAGTGAAAAGTGTGTACTTACGGTTTTAATTTGTAAAGTGCTTTAATTTGTAATTATCACCCTCAAAATATGAGCAGTTATATGCTGCTGCAACTATTGACAACTTGAAATTCGTATCTATTATAATTTGTCCAATAGAGGAAACAGAGTGTATAGGCCAACATTATATTTTGTATCTAAATATTGTATTCTTCAATCAATTCTTTTCCCGGTTTGTTTTTAAGCGTTGTAAATATTAAGTCAGACGATTTGAAGTATTTTATTCTACGGGGAGTTTTCTCTTTTGATTTTAATACTTCTTAGTAAAATAAAATGTTTTTCCGACGAAAATACGTGTTTTATGATATTAATCTGTCTGATTACCTCATTTACACACGATAAGGCACAAAGTATAAATATCTTCACAATTTTGAAAAATGAAACTTCAGTTATGATTTATGTTTGGAAATGTTGGCATCACTCTAAGTGTAATGCACCAAACGAAAACATGACGGCATCTCGTTATTACGATGACAAGTCACAAAGTGTAATTTAGTTAATATCTTCTGAGGAAATTACAATCTGTTACTTTTTTGCAATACTTCAACACAAATTTTACTTCATTAGGGAAATTAGGTTTTTCGTTTATAGCTTAGAACAGTGGTTCCCAACCCATGGGTCGCGACCCCATTTTGGGTCACGAAGAGTTTTCTGTGGGGTCGCCGGGCAGTGGTGAGCTATGAAAATTTTAAAAAGGGAAAACAAAAAATCACGTCATCGCATCCTGCACAGAGATTTGTTTACGTAAACGTGTAACGATCTTTCGTGCGTCGGGTTAGCTTGTTGTGAGGTCAAGGTTCATGCGCAGTTAGGTGATTGGCTCTACGGAATTCGGGAATAAAGAATAAACAGAATAAATGTAGAGAATGACATGAGGTTGGCATTAAACGAAAACTCAACCGCGAGTTTTTAAGGTTGTTAATGAGTTACAATTTCAATCATCGCATTAAATATATCGTAAGTTAACACTATTTTGAATTATATTATACTGAAAATCTATTTTCGATGTGTTTTTATTTACTCTATTAAAAAGCCTATTTTTAATGTATCGGGTCGCGGGTCACTTTGCCTGTATAAAATGGGGTCGCGACTCGAAAAGGGTTGGGAACCGCTGGCTTAGAATGTAAATTGCTGATAGAATACTCAGTGATTATTTTGCAATTATTTAAAAGCGAATGTGTATTACAAAATTCGCACTATCTTCAAAGTGTGTTGAGATAATCAAAAATGAAATTGGATAGCTTTATTCAAAAATATGATTTTTGATCCTTGAAATGACTTCTGCGTAAATCATAGCTTACTTGGTCCTAACCTGCTTAGGCTTAACGTGTTGACAGAAGAGTGAGTTTTGCAATCAGCAAATCTACCATCAAAATTCGGAAGAGAAACTTATAATTTTTATTACAGAATGATTTTTTTTAAAGACAAAAAAAGGTAATATACTCCTCTGTAAATCGCTTAGAATAATGCTAAATTCAGAGCCTTTAACTGGAAAATACGAAAATTATTGATGATGAAATTAGCAAAGAGATTTAAATATCTGAAGTCGTCATACAGTCACTTACTATGTCTATCAAATTGTGGGGCGGGGGTGGCTCAGTCGGTAGCGCGCCAGGCTCGTAATCTGTAGTTCCCAGATTCGAGTCCCAGCTGGGTCAGCGTTGAGATTTATCTCCGCAAAATTCCCCGCCCTGCCCACGGTCAGTAGGGGACACCGATGGGCTTGGTAAAGGCCACCGCCCGTCGGATGGGACGTTAAGCCGTGGTCCCGTGTGCGGGAGAGCCATACCCTGTGCACGTTAGAGAACACGCTGAATGGCCTTGACAGGAGGCTACCATCTGTCTCCCAACAGCTGTTCCATTGGGTCCCCTCCCCCAACCTTCTCTGAGCCTTCGGGGTCCATGTGACCTGGCCATTTAGCCCATGGTGTGCAAAAAAGTGCCGCTCAGAGGTAAAACAACCCAACCCAACCTATCAAATTGTTGCATGAAGTATTTCTTCTCATAATAAAAATATATATATAATATTTGATTAAACCAAGTTCTCTTGCAATTGCAGTTGGTTACCCGTAATTTATCCAGAATTTAACGAACTATTATCTCTTTTAGTGTCGTATATTCTGTGGCAGATTTGAGGATAATCAAAAAGTAATTTACGCTGAAAGATGCGATGGTCAGAAGTCTGTGAACAAGTGAGGAAATTTTGTTTCCAATTTTTTAGTAATTTGTTTCCGTTTTAGAAACTAAAACTACTTCATTAGAAAAAGTTGATGTTGCAAAAGAGTTGAAACATCTTTTTTTTTTCAAATTAACTACTCGAGCAATAATTCGTATGTAGTGTTTGTATTCATGCAAACATATTAGAAGTGTATGTGTCAAAGATTATATAAGGCTAGTACAGAAGGAATTCTATATCAGGGAATTAAGAGTTGAGACGTGTAAATTGGAGTTTCTGTCATGTTACAATATGCTGTTTAAAGAACGTTTCTAATGTTGTCAACTAGACTATAAAAATTCAATATGAATACTGTGGGGCAGGGTAGATTATATACATCACGAATTTTATTCCATTATATTCAACAAAAATACAAAGTCGTTTTCATACATCCAAGTTTATGACAATGCACATGAATACGAATAAGTGACATGATGACATAGTTCAAGAAAGACTAGGTTCATATTTTTTTACACGTTATAAAATATAAATTTTTAAAACTTGTGATGCAATAATTCTAACAATAAAATAAACAGAGAGAACTTATAAATATGAGCACCATTTTAAAGCATTTGTTTCTTCCATTTATACACGTAAAAGAGCATCAGAATAAATTAGTAAAATCACATTTTAAAATTAAGATTAAAATACAAAAGTATTGAAGAAATGCATTAATACTGATTGATAGTTTTTTTAAAAGTTTTATCTTGACTTGCTTGCAAGGCAAAGGACTTAAGACAAGCACTAGCTCAAATCGCAACATGCGACTAGTCCAAAATGGTAAGAAGATTGTAGTTTCCAAATTTTGCATTTGCGCACTAGGCAAAGAGATTTTATATTTTTTCATCAATGCCTTTCAAGAAGAGTGCTTTTTTTTTAGTTTATTTTACTGATGCAAATAGGATAAAATATGAATCAGAGCGCTTACTGTTTTGTGATTAATATTCACTTGAGGTAACTAATTCAACATTCAATAAAAAAAAATGACTATTGCATATGTTAATCTACGAATTTGAATTTAATTGTATCCCATCCTTTTAATAACACTAAAGCTACATTTCGACAGTAAAACTACAACATTTCTACCAGACCACCTTTGTTGAGGTTACACTCGATATTTGAGAAAAGACAATTCGTAAGAAATATTAAATCTGCTATCTAAAATTGAATGTGACACAGCTGTTGAAACTGCACATACATGAAACCACTATTTAAGAACATTTCTGAAATGATGGCACACATTAGAAACTTAATAGTTTCTTTTATTTTTAATATCTTGGGATGATATGTGACAAATGACTTTAGAAGTATGGAATATTAAGTTGCCATCTCACTCCCTTAGCTTGTGATACTTGCCCATAGGGTACAATCACAATTAACAAAGGCTTGAAAACTCTTACTTTGTATTTATGGCTGGGAAACAAATCTTGCTTCACACACACATAGATATGCCTCTCTAAAGACTCATTAAAAAATTATTAACGTTTAAAATAAATGATCCTAGGTCGTACCATTCGTTCAACAGGAACTTAAAAATATGGCAGCAGCAGAAAACAAGATTGTAATCATAAGATTTTAATGCATAATCATGTGATTTCAACGTATATAATTGTGCAATTTTGGAATTTAATAAGTTCAGACGCCGGAATGAATTGAGGGCGGATTAAAAATGGATGGATGTAAACAAATGCGCCAGAAACTTCAACCGTAACCGAAAGCGGCAATTGAATAGAAAATTTGCATAAACGGCACTTGTTATGGACGTAACGATTGTTTGAGTACTTTTTCTGCGTAAGAATTTTCAAGCCGCGTACAGAGTCAACATTTTCTGATAAAAATCTTGGTTCCTGAGAAATGAGCACAGCGGATGTCATGGAATTTTCCCTTAGGTGTTTTTCAGGGCTCACCTGGAGAAGGGTTATAAGACCCTTCAGCATGAGGAATTTTATTAAAAAAGTTTTTGTTTTAGTTTTAAATCAGTCACCAGTGAGGATTAACTGCACTGCAGAAAATAGTCACTCAAGGGCATATGCATACCACCAGTAATGGCACATTGTGTTACCTGTGTTGTAATTCTTATTATAATCCAGCTGATAATAATGATGGACGCAACCTTATGATAAAGTCCTTCCCATCAACGTTCCAGGAATGCCAACATATGATTCAAGAGGGTGGTGACCTAGAACAACTGTCCTTAGATCTGCATGGCATGCAGGTTGAAGACATTCAAATGTTCCAAGGGATAAGGAATGCAGATCTGTTGCATGTTAAGGTTCATACCTGCAAATGGGTAGCCGAAACTTGGGTAACCAGGATAACCTCCACGTCCGTAACCATAGGCTGTGAATCCAGCTGAAAGAAAACAGAAAGAGTACAATTTATTGCCGTTCATTTACAAGGATTCAAACAACTTGATGCATTGCAAATAGAAATATTGATGATTTATTTGAGTTTATGTTTAGTTTTTTTCTGTTCAGATAGACTCAGAAATTTATAGGCTCCCGTTTAGTGTTGCCTTTCGTATGGACCTTCAATGCTGAGGCAAATATTATTCAAATTGGACCCAGTGGAGTCATTAAGCAATAGCACATTATATCAAGGAAGAGGTATCCGTTTGATAGCATTACAGAAAGAGAAATAAAGATGTGATGCATCTGAAAGTTTTGAAATAAAAGTATGTTTTTATTTAATTCATACAAAATTTGTTCACATTAAAACTTTTCTATAAATGAGTTCAGTAAATATTTTTCTGTAATAACGGGTATCTTATTAATTAAACATAACTTTATTAATTACTTGTAATTATTGGCTTCTTGGAGGAAAAAAATTCGAAGTGGAAACGTGTGCATGTTAAAAACTAAGATGTATTACTGAAGTTCTTTCGTTATAAAAATAACTGCTACACTTGCATCGACCTGAAAATTTAAAAATAAAATAAAAATAAATACCCCCTCAAGCAGCTGCTTGCCACAGAGGTCTGACAGGAGCCTGTCAGTTTATATGCCAGAGTAGAAGGTCTGAGAGGATGGCAGGACCTCAGCAGAAAAACGACACAAACAGCCATGCCTTACCCGGGGCTCGAACCCAGTTCCCGTAGATCAGTAGCCAAGCGCGCTAACCACTCGGTTAAGAAACGAAAATTTATTAAATATTCGAAAGATTTTATTTATATGTCTTGATTGGAATAAATCTCCATTAAAAAATATTTTCCGGAGAAGATAAGATGATTCATGCTGGAAAATATTTGCTCAGATGGGCAAGAAGATTCACGCGGAAAGATATTTTTACTGGAAGATATTTACTGAGAAGATTCATGCTGAAAGACATTTTCTAGGAACGCAAGAAAATTCTGGTTGGAAAAAACAAGATTCATGCTGAAAGACATTTGTTGTGGATTCACACTGGATGACATTTTCTGGGGACGGCAAGAAGATTCATGATAGAAAATATTTTCTTGGGAAGGCAAAGAGATTCATGATAGAAAATATTTTCAGGGGACGTCAAGAAAATTCATGATAGAAAATATTTGCTGGGGAATGCAAGAAGTTTCATGATCGAAAATATTTTCTGGGGACGGCAAGAAGATTCATGATAGAAAATATTTGCTGGGGAATGCAAGAAGATTCATGATCGAAAGTATTTTCTGGGGACGGCAAGAAGATTCATGATAGAAAATATTTTCTGGGGAAGGCAAGGAGATTCATGATAGAAAATATTTTCAGGGGACGTCAAGAAAATTCATGATAGAAAATATTTGCTGGGGAATGCAAGAAGTTTCATGATCGAAAATATTTTCTGGGGACGGCAAGAAGATTCATGATAGAAAATATTTGCTGGGGAATGTAAGAAGATTCATGATAGAAAATATTTTCTGGGGACGGCAAGAAGATTCATGATAGAAAATATTTTCTGGGGAAGCCAAGGAGTTCATGATAGAAAATATTTTCAGGGGACGGCAAGAAGATTCATGATTGAAAATATTTTCTGGGAAAGGCAAGGAGATTCATGATAGAAATTATTTGCTGGGGAAGTATGAATACTCTTCCATTCCTGAGGAATGGAAGAGTATTCATACTGGAAAATATTTTCTTAAGGGAAGTCCAAAAAACATGACTAGAAAATATTTGGTGCGGAATATGAAGTTGAGCATTTTCAATACCTAGCGCTTTCTAATGCTGAAAATTTAAGGTAAAGGAAGATTATGAAATTGCGATTATTAATATTTTATTAGCACTTATCCAACCAAACAATTTTTTCGTTTATCATAAATAAATTACCTCTCAGGTAACTGCTTGTCACAGAAGTGTGACAGGCGGCATGGGTTGGGCTAAGTTATTTTGCATCTGAGCGCCACTTTAATGCACACAAACGACTAAATGGTTAAGTCACAAGGACCCCATGAACTACAGATAACCTACTGGATAGCTATTAGGAAATAGAGAGAAGTCTCCTGTAAAAGTCATCCACTGTGTTATTTGGCGTACACAGGGTGTGGCTCTCCTGCACACCAGGACCACGGCTTTAAGCCTCCTGAGACGGATGGCCTCTCACTATAACAAGCCATAGAGAAGATTTATGAGAAAGCTAGCTCTCAGCAGTAAGTCAACAAAAGGAAACAAATATTCAAGCCTTATACGCGGCTCGAATCCAAGTCCCTTTAATTCGTAAAGAAGAAGAAGTTAAAAAAAGAGCAAGAAAAGTTTTGTTTTTTCCCATCCCCTCTGGATATATATGGCAAGTCGTTACTGTTAATGCGAATTCCTTGTTCACCATTTTAATCATGCTACCTAAATTAGAAGTTTCTATCATGAATAGACTTATGTTTATAATATTAGTTTAAAATCTTGTTTTTTGCAACTTTAGAAATCTTAACGGTGGGTTGGGTTGTTTTAGAGCGGCACAATTTTGCACACCATGGGCTAAATGGCCAGGTCACATGGACCCCGAAGCCTCAGAGAAGGTTGGGGGAGGGGACCCACTGGAACAGCTATTGGGAGACAGATGGTAGCCTCCCGTCAAGGCCATCCAGCGTGTTCTTTAACGTGCACAGGGCATGGCTCTCCCGCACACGGAACCACGGTTTAACGTCCCATCCGGCGGACGGCGGCCTTTCCAAGCCCATCGGTGTCCCCTACTGACCGTGGGCAGGGCGGGGAGTTTTGCGGAGATAAATCTCAACGCTGACCCAGCTAGGATTCGAACCTGGGTTGTTGGGTTGGGTTGTTTTACCTCTGAGCGGCACAATTTTGCACACCATGGGCTAAATGGCCAGGTCACATGGACCCCGAAGGCTCAGAGAAGGTTGGGGGAGGGGACCCACTGGAACAGCTATTGGGAGACAGATGGTAGCCTCCCGTCAAGGCCATCCAGCGTGTTCTTTAACGTGCACAGGGCATGGCTCTCCCGCACACGGAACCACGGTTTAACGTCCCATCCGACGGACGGCGGCCTTTCGAAGCCCATCGGTGTTTCCTACTGACCGTGGGCAGGGCGGGGAATTTTGCGGAGATAAATCTCAACGCTGACCCAGCTGGGACTCGAACCTGGGAACTACAGATTACGAGCCTGGCGCGCTACCGACTGAGCCCCCCCCGCCCCCCTATAACGGTGGAAATTTAAACTATCGCAAGAGTCACAAAATGAAAATAATAGTATTTTATTAATAGCAATCCAGCCTAACAATAAATCTTCATTTAACTTCCAAAACAAAAAAAAAAGTTGAATTTCCACAGACGGGCAGAGAAACTTCTAATTTAATGATTCGTAATTAATAACCCGTTTTTTTGAAAGAGTATAAAAGATTGTGTTTGCAACATCATCTGTTGAAAATTGCTAGAATCATCTTATTTATTATTATATTACATTATCTATTTAATTTGCATTTGAAGTCAAAAGCATGAACAAATCTTTTTTTCAAGAGATAATTTATCTTCAAGATAACTAAATTAAAATTATTTAATTTAATTTGAGAAATAGACAAAGCCATATTCTTGCCGTTAGGAATCTCGTCTTAACTAGAATACTTTTATTAGGAATATTTAAAACTTGGCTCTCATATAAAGAAATTAGGCATTTTTGCAGTAACGTAATCAAATTCCTGGGGGGCTTGGTTTGGGTTGTTTTACCTCTGAGCGTCACTTTTTTGCACACCATGGGTAAATGGCCAGGTTACATGGACCCCGAAGGCTCAGAGAAGGTTGGGGGAGGGGATCCACTGGAACAGCTGTTGGGAGACAGATGGTAGCCTCCCGTCAAGGCCATCCAGCGTGTTCTTTAACGTGCACAGGGTATGGCTCTCCCGCACACGGGGCCACGGCTTAACGTCCCATCCGACGGACGGCGGACTTTCCAAGCCCATCGGTGTCCCCTACTGACCGTGTGCAGGGCGGGGAATTTTGCGGAGATAAATCTCAACGCTGACCTAGCTGGGACTCGAACCTGGGAACTACAGATTACGAGCCTGGCGCGCTACCGACTAAGCCACCCTCGCCCCTTCTCGCGGGCTCTACTGGTAAAAGAATACATTATTGACTACCATTTCCTGACTTTCAGTAACAAACGTGTTAATGAATCATATTAATGATTCTTTCACGGCATTTTAAAGTGTCTCTAGGCAATGCAGGGGCGGGGGTGGCTCAGTCGGTAGCGCGCCAGGTTCGTAATCTGTAGTTCACAGGTTCGAGTCCCAGCTGGGTCAGCGTTGAGATTTATCTCCGCAAAAATTCCCCGCCCTGCCCACGGTCAGTAGAGGACACCGATGGGCTTGGAAAGGCCGCCGTCCGTCGGATGGGACGTTAAGCCGTGGTCCCGTGTGCGGGAAACCCATACCCTGTGCACATTAAAGAACACGCTGGATGGCCTTGACGGGAGGCTACCATCTGTCTCCCAACAGCTGTTCCAGTGGGTCCCCTCCCCCAACCTTCTCTGAGCCTTCGGGGTCCATGTGACCTGGCCATTTAGCTCATGGTGTGCAAAAAAGTGCCGCTCAGAGGTAAAACAACCCAATCCAACCTTGGACATTTACTCTATTATGTGTAAGATAAGTTTGCGTGCGGCATTGTGTGCCGCTTAGAGGGGGAAAAAACTCGACCCTCTGGTAATTAATTAGCCATCTGTCATGAGTTGGGTTGTTTTACCTCTGAGCGGCACTTTTTTGCACACCATGGGCTAAATGGCCAGGTCACATGGACCCCGAAGGCTCAGAGAAGGTTGGGGGAGGGATCCACTGGAACAGCTGTTGGGAGACAGATGGTAGCCTCCCGTCAAGGCCATCCAGCGTGTTCTTTAACCTGCACAGGGTATGGCTCTCCCGCACACGGGGCCACGGCTTAACGTCCCATCCGACGGACGGCGTTCTTTCCAAGCTCATCGGTGTCCCCTACTGACCGTGGGCAGGGCGGGGAATTTTGCGGAGATAAATCTCAACGCTGACCCAGCTAGGACTCGAACCTGGGAACCGCAGATTACGACTCTGGCGCGCTACCGACTGAGCCACCCCCATCCCGATAGCTGGTAACTTAGTGGTCAAAGCACATAACATCCTATTAGGAAGTCGTGAGTTAGGAGACAGGCAATTTTTCTCTCCGAGTTTATATTCAAGAGCGTTTTAATTGAATCAACATCAAATCTTCACTTGTGAGGTCCGAATAATAGTATTTTTTTATATTATTTTTTGGATATAGAAATCTGAACTGTGATATTTTTGTTTTCCTTTTATTATAGAAATTTGAGCTAACTTCATTTTTTTTTGCCTCTCCATTGGGTTGGGTTGTTTTACCTCTGAGCGGCACTTTTTTGCACACCATGGGCTAAATGGCCAGGTCACATGGACCCCGAAGGCTCAGAGAAGGTTGGGGGAGGGGACCCACTGGAACAGCTGTTGGGAGACAGATGGTAGCCTCCCGTCAAGGCCATCCAGCGCGTTCTTTAACGTGCACAGGGTATGGCTCTCCCGCACACGGGGCCACTGCTTAACGTCCCATCCGACGGACGGCGGCCTTTCCAAGCCCGTCGGTGTCCCCTACTGACCGTGGGCAGGGCGGGGAAGTTTGCGGAGATAAATCTCAACGCTGACCCAGTTGGGACTCGAACCCGGGAACTACAGATTACGAGCCTGGCACCTTTGCCTCTCCATAGATATTAAAGTTTGTGTAACCTCTTTCAAAAGTTCTTCATCTTCCTGGGTTGGGTTGTTTTACCTCTGAGCGGCACTTTTTTGCACACCATGGGCTAAATGGCCAGGTCACATGGATCCCGAATGCTCAGAGAAGGTTGGGGGAGGGGACCCACTGGAACAGCTGTTGTGAGACAGATGGTAGCCTCCCGTCAAGGCTACCCTGTGTGTTCTTTAACGTGCACAGGTTATGACTCTCCCGCACACGGAAACACGGATTAACTTCCCATCCTACGGACGGCGGTCTTTCCAAGCCCATCGGTGTCCCTTACTAACCGTAGGCAGAGCAGGGAATTTTGCAGAGATTAATCTCAACGCTGACGTAGCTGGGACTCGAACCTGGAACTACATATTACGAGCCTGGCGCGCTACGACTGAGCCACCCTCGCTCCAGGAGATAAAATGACTTTCTCCATAAAATTAGAGGAGCAAGATTGTCTTTTAATAATATATTTAAAGCATTTATACCATCTCGCTTTTTAAAATCATTTGTACTGAATTCAACTTCGATTGGCTGGTATTGATACGGACATTAGAATGATATACACTTCAGAGAAAAAGTTAAGTTACAAACATAAAAATGGTGATTGTTCAAACAGGTCTCTATAAATTTGGAGTTAAAATATATGTAGGTTAATCGAAGTATGATGATAATTATGGGTTGGGTTGTTTTACCTCTGAGCGGCACTTTTTTGCACACCATGGGCTAAATGGCCAGGTCACATGAACACCGAAGGCTCAGAGAAGGTTGGGGGAGGGGACCCACTGGAATAGCTGTTGGGAGACAGATGGTAGCCTCCCGTCAAGGCCATCCAGCGTGTTCTTTAACGTGCACAGGGTATGGCTCTCCCGCACACGGGGCCACGGCTTAACGTCCCATCCGACGGACAGCGGCCTTTACCAAGCCCATCGGTGTCCCCTACTGACCGTGGGCAGGGCGGGGAATTTTGCGGAGACAAATCTCAACGCTGACCCAGCTGGGACTCGAACCTGAGAACTGCAGATTACGAGCCTGGCGCGCTACCGACTGAGCCACCCCTTGTTAATTATGTATAAGAATAAAGATTGCATGATGAATATTATTTTACTTTCGCTGAGTAAGAAAGAAGGCAGATTTTTTGACTTTCAGCGGGCGAGGAAGAAGGCATATTATTTTACTTTCACTTGAGTAAGGGTTGGGTTGGGTTGTTTTACCTCTGAGCGGCACTTTTTTGCACACAATGGGCTAAATGGCCAGGTCACATGGACCCCGAAGGCTCAGAAAAGGTTGGGGGAGGGGACCCACTGGAACAGCTGTTGGGAGACAGATGGTAGCCTCCCGTCAATGCCATCCAGCGTGTTCTTTAATGTGCACATGGTATGGCTCTCCCGCACACGGGGCCACGGCTTAACGTCCCATCCGACAGACGGCGGTCTTTCCAAGTCCATCGGTGTCCCCTACTGACCGTGGGCAGGGCGGGGAATTTTCACTTGAGTAAGAAAGAAGGCAGATTTTTTGACTTTCACTAGACAATGAAGAAGGCCGATTTTTTTATTTTCATTGGGCACCAAAGCAGGAGATGAAAGCAATGAATTAGAAGACTTCTCTCCTACATGTATTGAGACCCTTGGATTGAAATCCAGATTCCAAGCTGATTTACATTTAAAAACAAGCTTTTTATGAAAAAATGCCGATGGAGAAAAATTGAAGAGCTTAGTAAAATATCTTTAAACTCGAATTTCAATAATAATCGTTTAATATTTAAACAGTTATTGAAAGTGGAACATTTTAACAACAGACACAGCTCTAAACACGTTCATCATAACTGACAAAAATAAGAGAATCGTTAAAGAAAATTTTAAAATTACATTTATTTTAGTAAATTATTTGGCCAAAAGCTCATTAATTCTCTTTTAATTAACTTCTGAGGGAGATTGTTAGGACTAGCAAAGCTACTGTTGAATATCTGAGCTTCTATGATTCTTGAAACACAATATTTTTTACATTTGAGGAACTATGAAAATACCTTTCTATTTACATAACATAAAGAAAGTATTTTATATTGCTATCGTTATGTGATTATACACTTTCCAACCAAAATATTACAGAATATCCATGTTATGTCAATGAGAACATAACTTTGAATCTCTTTAATTTCTAAAATACGCATTTAATGAGAAAACGTGACTGAAGATAAATTAAAGATTATAATCAAATCTATTTAAATATTGATTTTTCAACAGTATTCGTTCAGCATTTTGAGAATTATGGAAACGAATATTTAACAGTAAATTGTTTTATAAAAAATCATTTAAAAGTTGTCTAATATTGAAATAATCGTTAATCAGATTTCTAAATATATATTTACTTTATTAAATGGTTTGAAACTATACTTATCATTTAAATTTTAATTAAGAGGTAAATTCTTACGACGCATTACTCTTATACAATATTACAACTTCCATAATTCTTTAACTGCTGAGCGAATATTATTGAAAAACGAGATTTAAATAGATTTGATTGTGAACTTTATCTTCACGTGCATATTTCCATAAATTAATATATCAGAAGTTATAGAACTTAGAAGTTTGATTCCCATTGAAATAACATATAAATTCTCTAATATTTTGAAAAATCATTTATCAAAACTGCCCTATCTCTTTAAACCTATTTAACCCTTTCACGACCAAGGGAAACATTTTTCCCATTTTAAAATTGGTGATTGTCGTATTTAATTATAACCTTATCTGCATTTTTTATACAGAATGTCAAAATAGAACGTATGCCGAACGCAATTACGTAAACGAGAACGTTTAGAAAACAAAAACAGAACTGTCAGGACGCATAATATATGTACTATGTGCAATGTCCATCTTTGCCTCACTACCAAAAGAAATTGCTTCGCAGAATATCATAATTAGCACATCATTTTGTATAGTAATTTTATTTCATAATTTTGTATTATTTTAGTTAACATTTTGTTCTAATAAACCAATAAATAAAAGACATTGCATAATAAGCCTAACTATAATTTGTGTTACCTTTATAGTCCATTGGGAAAAATATTTCCCATAAAATTCCAAAAAAACTACACATTGTTATGTATTTTTCTTATGATTTTTATTTATTTTACGTCTAAACAAACTAAAATAAACAGTTGCATACTAATATTTACTCTTAGAAACCTTATGGTCCTGAAAGGGTTAATCCTCGGATGCTATGATTTCTGTTTTAAATATATTAAAATATGAAGATAAAAAACCCCCATAATATACGAAATTTTTCGCTTACCCTCCGTGAGAGCTCCAAGGGGCCACACTAGGTCTTCACATGTTTTTTGAAAAAGAAGAAAGGGATATGTAAAATGTAATCATTTAGAACATCTAGTTTTTGTTCAGTGCCAGCAAAATGCTTTTACTGATATCTGAATATATAGAGTAGACTCTCGATTATTCAGAATGAATTAGAAAAAAACGATCCCGGATAATCGAATTTCCGGTTAATCCGCCATCCATATAAAATTCGCGAAAACTTCAAAATTTTTAGAAAATATCGTAGCAAGGACTTACTTTATTCATTTAAAATAGGATAGCAAAGAAGTTCACTTTTCACCCTACAAGAGCCTTTCGGCGAATTGTGTTGGACAGAGCCGTTACTAGCTCTTTTTGCGCCAGAGGAAAGAATAGAAAATTGCGCCCTCCCAATATAGTTTCATAGCAGCCTTTTTCTGCGCCCCCTCATCCTGTCTTTTTTGGTACTCCCTCATCTTATCTCTTTCTGCACCCCCTTATCTTGTCTTTTTCTGCACCCCCTCATCTTTTTATGCACTCCCTCATCTCTTTCTGTGCCATCCTCATCTCGTCTTTTTCTGCACCCCCTCATCTCGTCTTTTTTGGTACTCCCTCATATTGTTTTTTTCTGCACCCCCTCATCTTTTTTGCACCCCCTTATCTTTTTATGCGCCACCCTCATCTTGTCTTTTTCTGCACCTCCTCATCTTGTCTTTTTCTGCACCCCCTTATCTTGTCTTTTTCTGCACTCCCTCATCTCTTTCTGCGCCATCCTCATCTTGTCTTTTTTGGAACTCCCTCATATTGTCTTTTTCTGCACCCCCCATCTCGTTTTTTTTGGTACTCCCTCATATTGTCTTTTTCTGCACCCCCTCATCTCGTCTTTTTTGGTACTTCCTCATATTGTCTTTTTTACACCCCCTCATCTTTTTTTGCACCACCTTATCTTTTTATGCGCTACCCTCATCTTGTCCTTTTCTGCACCCCCTTATCTTGTCTTTTTCTACACTCCCTCATCTCTTTCTGCGCCATCCTCATCTCGTCTTTTTTGGTACTCCCTCATATTGTCTTTTTTGCACCCCCTCATCTTTTTTTGCACCACCTTATCTTTTTATGCGCCACCCTCATCTTGTCTTTTTCTGCACCCCCTCATCTCTTCTTTTTTCTGCACTCCCTCATCTCTTTCTGTACCCCCTCATCTCGTCTTTTTTGGTACTCCTTCATATTGTCTTTTTCTGCACCCCTCATCTTTTTTTGCGCCACCCTCAACTTGTCTTTTTCTGCACCCCCTTATCTTGTCTTTTTTTGTACCCTCTCATCTTGTCTTTTTCCTGCACCCCCCTCATTTTTTTCTGCGCCACCCTCATCTTGTGCGTCCGAGGCTAATCCTCACTCACCTCGCAATTGTTACGGCTCTGGAGTTGGAAACATTCTGATACGTGAAACCTTTTATTGTCGAATCGTATTTTAACGGCTACTTTCTCGTATTCCATATTATTTTTGGGCATACATTATTTTTTTTAACATCCGTGTTATTCCGATCCGGGATAATCGAGGTTCTACTGTATGTATATAAATTTAGAAAACTGAGAGCAAAATTACACTCTATATAGATACATATATACGTAATCACAATAACAGAAATTGCATAAATTAGATTTTCAAACATTTCCGATCAAATTCAAAGACATTTTTGTTTAAAGGTTTCTTTTTTGACAATTCAAGTCAATGTAAAGCATATCAAGCATATGGTTATGATTTTTGCAAATATTCTTTCATTTGGCGGGAAAATTTTCACACATATTTCGTTTGGTTCTTAAAAATTTTTTATCATATAAAAAGCATTTAATTGAGGACAACCAATATTAGACCTTTTTTACGTGGATGTTTTCTATATAGTCCTGTATGTTTCAATTTATAACTTTTAGTTTCAAAAGTTTTATGTCTAGGAAATCGAAAAGATGTTAATTGGATAAAAACTTTCTGGTCATCTTTTTTTTTCGTTTTCATTAACCTTTCTCACAATTTTTTTTATGTAGCTAGTTTTAAGTGGTTTTCGGTTTTCAATTTACAACTTCTAGTCTGTATTCTTTACCTTTTGGCTTTTATCAAATTGATTTTTAATCGGTTCAGTTTTTAGTCGGGTTTTAGGCTCTCCTATTATTTTTTTCTCACAGGTTTTATGTTTTCTTCTTTATTTTCCAATCATTTTTTAAGCATCTTTTCTATTGGTTTTAAGTTCCTTATACACTGCTCGACATTGAAAGTGCCCTACCCAGAAGGACATGATGTACAAACATGCAAATAGAAGGGTGGGTGTGCGCAGTTGAGATATGCAAATGATGATAATCCGGAGCCAATGGCGTGTGTGACTCAAGAGATAAAAGGTGCAAGAAGGAACAGGGTTGTTGGGTTGGGTTGTTTTACCTCTGAGCGGCACTTTTTTTCACACCATGGGCTAAATGGCCAGGTCACATGGACCCCGAAGGCTCAGAGAAGGTTGGGGGAGGGGACCCACTGGAACAGCTGTTGGGAGACAGATGGTAGCCTCCCGTCAAGGCCATCCAGCGTGTTAACGTGCACAGGGTATGGCTCTCCCGCACACGGGACCACGGCTTAACGTCCCATCCGACGGACGGCGGCCTTTCCAAGCCCATCGGTGTCCCCTACTGACCGTGGGCAGGGCGGGGAGTTTTGCGGAGATAAGTCTCAACACTGACCCAGCTGGGACTCGAATTTGGGAACTACAGATTTATGAGCTTGGCGCGCTACTGACTGAGCCACCCCCGCCCCTAGGAAAAAGATTATCATGAAGAAGTCGCAGAAATCTTGAAGATTATCGTTTGATTCTTCATTGCTAATTTCATGTTGAGACAAATGTCTCGATCTCAAGAGACAAATCGAATTTGAACAGATCAATAAATGTTTTATCATCAATTTCTGCCTTGTCCGCTTTCATTTGACGACCCTTATATTTCCACTTGGAACTATAAATTTCCTTTATCTATTAATGACCAAAGATGTGGACAAAAAATACAAAGAATCATGTAAATACATGCTTATACAAGACAAAACAGCTGTGTCGCGAATGATGTGTAGGCGATTCGATGACCAGAATTTAAGAGGATGGAGAAATTCAAGACAATAGCCAAAATAAGGGTTGTTGGGTTGTTTTACCTCTGAGCGGCACTTTTTTGCACACCATGGGCTAAATGGCCAGGTCACATGGACCCCGAAGGCTCAGAGAAGGTTTGGAACCCACTGGAACAGCTGTTGGGAGACAGATGGTAGCCTCCCGTCAAGGCCATCCAGCGTGTTCTTTAACGTGCACAGGGTATGGCTCTCCCAGACACGGGGCCACGGCTTAACGTCCCATCCGACGGACGGCGGCCTTTCCAAGCCCATCGATGTCCCCTACTGACCGTGGGCAGGGCGGGGAAGCCTGGCGCGCTACCCACTGAGCCACCCCCGCCCCCGTTTATGTTAACATTTGCATATGTCTCATTAGGGAATTAGGCAAAAAAAAACTTGATACTTAACCGAAATATAAGCACAAATTGTTTTTTCTCACAAGAAGGATATTAATCATTTATTTTGTGATGGTTTTAAGATTCATAAATCATTCTATTCTAGTATATGCTGTTTTCTGGTATATGCCTGTTTTAAAACTCATTGTTTGATACATTAAAAAAAAATAGCCAAAAAATAGTTTGTGAATGCTTTTTTTTTAAAAGAGATAAGATAATTTAATAATTGCATAGTCTCTTGTTCCATTTTAAAATCATGCGTAATTTAACACACTCAGTTTATACATTAATGGTCAATTGTAAAATAAAATGCATTTAGTATATTTTTTAAAATAGGCCTGCCATCTATCGTGCAACATTTTTTATCCAATTTTAATTTTGGATTGCTCTAGATTTTGATAAAAAGCACCTTTGTATAAAAGGTACAGTCACTCAAAAAAGTATCCGAACATTATGGTTGATTACAGAATTCAAAAAATATCTGGCAACGATTTTTTTTAGAAATTAGTGGTCTGGCAACCTTAGTGTCACGTGACACGAAGGTTGCCAGACCACTAATTTCTAAAAAAATAGTTGCCAGATATTTTTTCTGAATTCTGTAATCAACCATAATGTTCGGATACTTTTTTGAGCGACTGTACATCATCGAATTTGAATGACCTACTTCCCTATTGTACTTGTAAAATGCAGTTACAATTTAGATAGATGCCACACCTTCAAATGTCACATATCACAGAAAATTGCAAAACAGTTAAAGGATATGATACTTTTAAGAGGCGCTTATTCAGGAGGGATGCTTGCTGAAATACAGACCCCCCGAGTGGGGGGACATAATGAGGTAATTTTCTCCAAGTGCCGATTTAGTTAACTGAGTCCGAAAGAGACGGATTTTGACTAGCACTTTCTGATGGTTTAAGGTAAAAAACTAATCTCACAAAATAACGATAGAAACTGACTAAATATGAATGACTAGAAACCAAACTACTAATTAGAAATGTAGATGATGGTGTGATAGCCCGTCTCTCCGACCTCTATTTGCCCTACGACAGCGGATCTGAAAATTCCCCTTGTTTCTGTCTTCTGCTTGAAATAGCCATATTTCAACCAGAATTATTAACCAATTATATCAGAATTATTAATTCACATTAGCTCTCCATCACTGGTATATCAAGGTTTGACCTTTGAAATTCACACATCATCATTCATAATTTGACAATATTTCTCAGATCTACGGCACAAAATACACACAGGAACAAATCTCTAGTACTCGTAGATTTAAGTTTGATCTTTGAACTCGAAGGACACTCCGGATCCAGAATTTCGTTACATTTCAAAGATCTACAACCCGAAACAATCAGATGCCAATTTTCACGCTTCAAAAACTTACTTAAAATCGCAAGTTCATGGTTTTATCTTTACGTGACCCTCATTTGACCTTGAAGGATATATATCGGAAGTACAATCTCGTGATTTTTCCCGAGATCTACTCTTCAAATAATCTCTAAGTGCAATTTTTCACAGCTCTACCTTTCTGAATCATAGTTAGAATTAGCGTTATCCCCTGTCTATATACGTCGTATATATCAGATATATCATATCGTCTATATACAGTGTATATATCAGATATGCATTTAATATGCATACGAATAGCAGCCCTTAACATGGGCCAAAGAATAGCGACCCTGTCCAATGATTATAAACGCTACATTTACCTAGATAACCAGTGTCACGTCTATCAAGGTTGTATCACCTTTCCTGAGGGGTCGTTATCATCTCCTTTCCAGAAGTTGTCAGTGTTACCTTTCCGGAGGGATCATTAGCGTTTTCCTTTCCTGAAGTTGTCGGTATTACCTTTCTCGAGAGATCGCTAGTGTCTGCTTTCCTGAACTTGTCAGTGTCTTTCTCGCCGGGCCATTAGTGTTTATTTCTTGAAGTTGCAGTGTCACCTTTCCCGAGGGATCATTAGCGTTTTCCTTTCCTGAAGTTGTCGGTATTACCTTTCTCGAGAGATCGCTAGTGTCTGCTTTCCTGAACTTGTCAGTGTCTTTCTCGCCGGGCCATTAGTGTTTATTTCTTGAAGTTGCAGTGTCACCTTTCCCGAGAGGTCTTCAGTATCTCGTTTTCTGAAGTCGTCACTGTCACCTTTATTGAAGTTGCCAGTGTCACCTTTATTGAAATCATCACTGTCACTTTTATTGAAGTCATCCCTGTCACCTTTATTGAAGTTGCCAGTGTCACCTTTATTGTAGTTGCCAGTATCATCTTTCCTAAGAGGTCCTCAGCATCTCGTTTTCTGAAGTCGTCACTGTCACCTTTATTGACGTTGCCAGTGTCATCTTTATTGAAGTCATCACTGTCACCTTTACTGAAGTTGTCACTGAATTTCTGGCATTCGGAGAATTCTGTCATCTTTCTTGGCGTTGCCAGTGTCACCTTTATTGAAGTCATCACTGTCACCTTTACTGAAGTTGTCACTGAATTTCTGGCATTCGGAGAATTCTGTCATCTTTCTTGAAGCTGTCAGTAGTAACTTTACCAAGATCTGTTACCTTATACAAGATCTTCAGTGCCACCTAATATATGGGGCGGGGGTGGCTCAATCGGTAGCGCGCCAGGCTCGTAATCTGCAGTTCCCAGGTTCGAGTCCCAGCTGGGTCAGCGTTGAGATTTATCTCCGCAAAATTCCCCGCCCTGCCCACGATCAGTAGGGGACACCGATGGGCTTGGAAATGTTGTCGTCCGTCGGATGGGACGTTAAGCCGTGGTCCCGTGTGCGGGACAGCCATACCCTGTGCACGTTAAAGAACACGCTGGATGGCCTTGACGGGAGGCTACTATCTGTCTCCCAACAGCTGTTCCAGTGGGTCCCCTCCCCCAACCTTCTCTGAGCCTTCGGGGTCCCTATGACCTGGCCATTTATCCCATGGTGTGCAAAAAAGTGCCGCTCAGAGGTGAAGCAACCCAACCCAAGTCACCTAATATGAGTTCATCAGTATCGTTTTACACGAGATCGTTGATGTCACCTTTCTGAACACGTCTCTTTTGTCCTATATCTTTGGAAACATATGATACTGAAAACCAACTGATGATTTCGACATCTCTTGATTTCTAGACCGTCACTAGAATCTCCATTTGATCTTGAACGTCACACAGGATCCTGAACATTCTTAACATTTATAAGTTCTAGACCGTCACTAGAATCTCCATTTGATCTTGAACGTCACACAGGATCTGAACATTCTTAACATTTATAAGTTCTCATCCTCGAAATAGCCCTATTCTCCAATTGCTGGCTCTATATCAAATTTATTTAAGAATTTGCCCTTTGACCTCGAAGGACCCATCGCATCCGACATTTCATGTTTCCTAGATGTACAGTTGCTCAAAAAAGTATCCGAACACTATGGTTGCTTACAGAATTCAGAAAATATTTTTTCTGAATTCTGTAAGCAACCATAGTGTTCGGATACTTTTTTAAGCAACCATAGTGTTCGGAAGTGATCTGGCAACCTTCGTGTCACGTGACACGAAGGTTGCCAGATCACTAATTTCTAAAAAAATCTGTAAGCAACCATAGTGTTCGGATACTTTTTTGAGCGACTGTACGATTCGGAATACTAGCAGACACCACTTTTTAGATCATACACATAAAAAAAAAACACTGTCTAACACATAAAAAATGATTTTTGGTGTATCAGCCTAGTGAACCGCTTAGAAACGTTTTAAGGTGAGGCTGATTTTTTAAAATAATGTTCGGTGTTTTCTTTCAGTTGAGTGTGGAATTTGCAAAATTATTCATATCCTTTAATTGTTTAGGAAAATATTAGACAAAAATTATTCATATAAAAAATCAGTACTGTATGGCTCAACCGAATTTGTGTTAACTGGATAAATATTCAATTTTTAAGAGAATATTCATTTAATTTGAATGTAAGGGAAGCCAAGTAGCTTCTCTGTTAGCAAGTCAAACTGCTGTTGTGTAAACACAATGGGTTGAGCAATTCGTGTTAGTATACCTATACTCTGATCTGTTAGCCTACCACGTGCAGCATTGTTGGGCATCATTACTTCTTTGGGCTGAGCCTTCTTGCATTCTACCTGAAATAAACAGAAAAAAAAAGGGAATTTTAAAAGCAATTTAATGAAAATTAAATTTTAACATTTTTAGCAATTAAAAGAAAAAGAGCTAAGATTTTCACTTTGTTGAACTTTTATTGAAGTCATCACTGTCACTTTTATTGAAGTCATCACTGTCACTTTTATTGAAGTCATCACTGTCACCTTTATTGAAGTTACCAGTGTCACCTTTATTGAAGTCATCACTGTCACCTTTACTGAAGTTGTCACTGAATTTCTGGCATTCGGAGAATTCTGTCATCTTTCGTGACGTTGCCAGTGTCACCTTTATTGAAGTCATCTTTCTTGAAGCTGTCAGTGGTAACTTTACCAAGATCTGTTACCTTATACAAGATCTTAAGTGCCACCTAATATGAGTTCTTCAGTATCGTTTTACACGAGATCTGTCCGTCTGTAAACATTCAATGTTTTTGTCTGTCCGTCTGTAAACATTCGACGTTTTTGTTTTTATCTCGCTTTCGAAAAAAAACAACAAGAAAAAACGAGATAATATCAGTCTGTAGACATCGAACATTTTCTTATCTCAACTTCCATTATATTACTTCTTACCTCAGATTCTGTGGCGCGGGGTTGGCTCAGTCGGTAGCGCTCCAGGCTGGTAATCTGTAGTTCCCAGGTTCCAGTCCCACTTCTGGCAGCGTTGAGTGTTATCTGCACTAAACCCTCGCCCTGCCATCAGTGAGCAGGGGACACCGACGAGATTGAAAAGGCCGCCGCCCAGCGGATAGGACGTAAAATCATATCCTCTTGTCACGGACGACATCCGGTGAACGTTAAAGAACAAACTAGATAGCCTTGACGGGAGGCTACCATCTGTCTCCCAACAGCTGTCCAGTGGGTATCCTTCTCGAATCTTCTTTGAGCCCTCGGGTCCTTGTGACCTGGCCATTTAGCCCATTGTGTGCAAAAAATGCCACTCACAGGTAAAACAACTCAACCCTCAGATTCCGTTCTAAACCTTTCATTCTTAACCTTCTCCTATTCACTTTCGTCTTATGTTTTCACTTCGTAATATTTTCTCTCACATTTTCAGCTTTATAATTTTATTTCCTAACATTTTCTTCAACATTTATGTTTCCATTTCATATTTTTTTCCACCATTTCATTTTACAATTTTTCACCCTAACATTTCCTTTTGACATTTTCATATCTACACAATTTCCTCCTCATTTCCTTTCTGCCCTCAAGCTTTCTCTTCTTCTTTCCATCTGTTTCGTCACTTTTTCTCCTCTCCGAACGACCACAATACTCCCATCATCCCAATCCACGAATTCGGAATTTCTTCAACAACAGCGGCCAAATTTTCTCTTTTTCCTCTCTTAATCCCGTAAACACATCCCCGGAGCTGTTCCCATGGCATCAGTCCAAGAAACTAAGTCGAAAGTCCCAGCTGCCTTTCGGAAGAAAAGCCAATTAACATAACATTGTTTACTTTATCGGAAAATTGATCCTCGCCATTATTCCGTGCACACTTAAACAGGACAGCCATGAATCTGTAACAAATATCCGATGTAGTTTCAAACCCAGAGACAAGCGCATAATTCCTTTATCATCACATTTGTAGTCAACGAAGCATTTCGCTTCTAAGCCCACTACGAAAACCACTTGCCTCATTTAGATTCAAGGTAGATGGGATCGGCATCATTCCACACACTTCTTCCATTAAGCGCCCTTTTCTTTTAGCCTCTTTCAAACACAACAGATCGGACTTGTAGTTCCTTGTGTTAGGCAACACTTCTGCCTCTTTAGTGACACACGTCACGTTTACACCAATCGTATACTCGCACACTCTTCGATGCGATACGAAAAACCTTTAGAAACTCTACGTGCCATCTGAGGTGGCCTACACGACTATTTAGAAGTCCACCTGACGTTCAATGAAAATGGGTTGAATCCTCGTCTAGGTGAAGCGATTTATTCTCCCGTTTACATTTCGTCGTTTTACAGATCAGTCAATGCATTCAGAGTGGGATTATTTCACTCAATGTTGTTTTAAGGTTTTAGGAATCATTTTATCTCTAGATCTTAGAATGCTGTTAATTAAAAGAGATGACCCTGCTTCTTGGAAAAAGAAAATTTCACACAGAGATCTGAGAAGAGCCTGTTAAGTAACGTAAAAAATAAATTGCCCCTTAAGTGTTCTGTAGATCGTCAGAGAGAAGTCTATCAGTATATTACATCACAGAGAAGTATTTTCTGTGATATTTTCTTTGATACATAGCCAACACTATAGGTTGCTCACACTATTCTCCAGAAACGAAGAGTGGAATAAACACTATTCCACAGAAACCCAAAGTAGAACAAACACTATTCCACATAAACGAAGAGTGGGATAAACACTATTTCGCAGAAACCCAAAGCTGGGTAAACACTATCCCACAGAAACGAAGAGTGGAATAAACACTATTCCACAGAAACCCAAAGTAGAATAAACATTATTCCACATAAACGAAGAGTGGGATAAACACTATTCCGCAGAAACCCAAAGCTGGGTAAACACCATTCCACAGAAACGAAGAGTGGAATAAACACTATTCCACAGAAACCCAAAGCAGGGAAAACATTATTCCCCAGAAGTGAAAAGTGGGATAAAACACTATCCCCCCACAGAAACCAAAAGTAGGATAAACACCATCCCACAGAAACGAAGAGTGTTGATAAACACTATTGCACAGAAACCGAAAGTAGTGTAAACACTATTTCACAGAAAAGTAGGTTAAACATTACTTCACGGAAAAGGAAACACTATTTCACAGAAAATAAAAATAGGATAAACACTATTCCACAGAACCTAAAATTAGGATAAACACTATTCCACAGAACCTAAAATTAGGGTAAACACTATTTCACATAAACTTAAAATAGGGTAAATGCTGTTCCACAGAAAAGCAGAATATATACTATTTCACAGAAACTAAAAGTAGGGTAATCATTATTTCACAGAAAAGTAGTGTAAACACTATTTCACAGAATAGTAGTGTAAACACTATTTCACAGAATAGTAGGTAAACGCTAATCCATAGAAAAGTAGTGTAAACACTATTTCACAGAATAGTAGGTAAACGTAATCCATGGAAAAGTAGTGTAAACACTATTTCAGAGAATAGCAGGTAAACATTAATCCATATAAAAGTAGTGTAAACACTATTTCACAGAATAGTTGGTAAACGCTAATCCATAGAAAAGTAGTGTAAACACTATTTCACAGAATAGTAGGTAAACGTAATCCATGGAAAAGTAGTGTAAACACTATTTCAGAGAATAGCAGGTAAACATTAATCAATAGAAAAGTAGTGTAAACACTATTTCAGAGAATAGCAGATAAACATTAATCCATAGAAAAGTAGTGTAAACACTATTTCACAGAAAAGTTCGTAAACGCTAATCCATAGAAAAGTAGTGTAAACACTATTTCACAGAATAGTAGGTAAACGCTAATCCATAGAAAAGTAGGATAAACACTAATTCACAGAAACGAAAAGGTAGGGTCGATACTATTTCGCAGAAAAGAAAAATGCGAGGAAAGCGAGATCTTGCCAGAAAGGCCGAATAGATATCCTTGTCAATTCCAATCTAGATTCGTAGGATTGGGTTGTTTGACCTCTGAGTGGCACGCTTTTGCAAAAAATGGGCAAAATGACCAGGCCACAAAGACTCAGAGAAAGTTGGGAGAAGGAGACCCATTGGACTGCTGTTAGGTGACAGACAGAAATCTCCTATCAAGATCAGGATGTTCTTAAAGGGCACATGGGACACGACTTAACGTCCCATCGGACGAATGACGTCCTTTACTAAGCTGAGACTAAAGCCGAGGTCCTTTGTGAGTGAGAGTCATACTTTGTGCACATTAAATAACAGGATAGTTCACCTTGATGGAAAGCTACAATCTGTCTCCTAACAGGTGTCTAGTGGGTTCCTTTCCCAACCTTCTCTGAGACCTCTGGGTTCTTGTGACCAGGTCATATAGCCAACTCATGGAAAAAAAGTGCCACTCAGAGGTAAAAAAAAACCCGTCTTAAGATTACCCTGCAGTGAAATCGAAATACATTTTGGATTGGATTGTTTTACCTCTGAGCGGCACTTTTTTGCACACCATGGGCTAAATGGCCAGGTCACATGGACCCCGAAGGCTCAGAGAAGGTTGGGGGAGGGGACCCACTGGAATAACTGTTGGGAGACAGATGGTAGCCTCCCGCCAAGGCCATCCAGCGTGTTCTTTAACGTGCACAGGGTATGGCTCTCCCGCACACGAGACCACGGCTTAACGTCCCATCCGACGGACGGCGGCCTTTCCAAGCCCATCGGTGTCCCCTACTGACCGTGGGCAGAAATCGAAATACAGAAGAACCTTATAAATTCGGAACCCTCGGGATCCAGCACGAGCCTGATTTTAGAAAATTCCAGTTTTAATTCCAGTTTTTTTTAGGGGAGAGGTGCAAGGGGACTATGCTTTTTAGGGGAGAGGTGCAAGGGGACTATGCTTTCCCTCTCCCCCATTTGAGAATAAAAGTCAGGATTTTCCTCTGTTACCCTTACTAGGGTAAGAGAGAGAAAAAAATTATAAAAGTTATGAATATTTCATATATTCATGCATTTTTTTAAGAAATTTTTCAAAGACCACTAAAAGGGTGGAAGAAATGTTGCATTTGAATGGAAATCGTTTCTTAGACCCTCTTTTTAATTTTTTTACTGCTCAATGGAGTTTCTTGTCCCCTCCTCCTCCTCCTTTTATTTTTTTCTAGACCTGAACCTGACCCTAGTGTAATTATCCAATTGCAAATCCGACTATGTGGAATAAACAAAAAGAACGTTTTGTAATCTATATATTTCAAAAAAGAGATCACACTAGAATATTTCAAAATGCAAAATGCAATAAACAAAATATATGTAAATAAACATGAAGAGATTAAAGCATTATCTTCGGGAAACGTACTATATACAGTACTGTGCGAATTAGTTGGGACAAGCGAAGGAACGCTTAGTCCCTTCCGCTGTAGAGTCTAAATTGCTGCAAGTCTAAACTTGTTCGTAACCTTCTGCTGCAAGTCTAAACTAACCTAACAGACGCTTCACCCCATTGAAGGAATGATGGACAGCAAAAAGTACATAGGCGTTCTGGAGGCGAAAATGGTCCCAACACTGCATAAGCTGTTTCCTAACGGCGATGGGGTATTTCAACAGGATCTGGCTCCATGCCACAATTCTAAGCTTGCTAAGAGCTTCTTTACCCAGCAACATTTGAAGGTATTGGAGTGGTCAGGAAATTCACCCGATCTAAACCCCATTGAAAATTTGTGGGCCATTATTAAAGCGCGCATATCTGAGATATGCGCGCTTCTACGAAAACCAAAATGATAGAAAGTGTCATGAAAGTGTGGTACCACGACCCTGAAGTGAAGGAGATGTGTGGAAAGCTAGTGGCATCAATGGTTGAGAGGTGAAAGAAGTAATTAAAGCTAAGGGGGGTCACATTCACTATTAACTACACTATTAAAGAAATAAATATTTTAGTTGTGTCTTTGTAACTGCATTTTCCTATTGTCCCAACTAATTTGCACAGTACTGTGCCACTATTCTTCGGGAAACGAGCGTATATATGGTGGCCAATTACCGTAGTAGTTGGACTACGGTAAGCTACATATTCAGGTGGCCTTGTACGCTGCTGACATCTTTCGAATTCCTGGCTAACTATTTTAACAGAAATGCGAGATATATTAACGAAAAATCCCAACGTAAAATGTTACATAAATCGTAATATATGTAGATGCTTTCTTCTTTATTACTTCTTGATTATGCCACTGACCTTCACACCACAATACAGTCTACATGTTACAGGTTGGGTTGTTTTACCTCTGAGCGGCACTTTTTTGCACACCATGGGCTAAATGACCAGGTCACATGGACCGCGAAGGCTCAGAGAAGGTTGGGGGAGGGGACCCTCTGGAACAGCTGTTGGGAGACAGATGGTAGCCTCCCGTCAAGGCTATCCAGCGTGTTTTTTAACGTGCACAGGACATGGCTCTCCCGCACACGGGGCCACGGCTTAACGTCCCATCCGACGGACGGCGGCCTTTCCAAGCCCATCGGTGTCCCCTAATGACCGTGGGCAGGGCGGGGAATTTTGCGGAGATAAATCTCAACGCTGACCCAACTGGGACTCGAACCTGGGAACTACAGATTACGAGACTGGCGCGCTACCGACTGAGCCACCCCCGCCCCCACACGTTACAGAATGAAATGTATTAAATATTAATATAAGATAGCGTTAAGATAAAAAATTATCCTAAAACTCCAAGAATATTCCGTAAGATGTACCAATATGAATTGCTCAACTGACAACTGGACGTGTCTTGATTTTTCGTAAATTTTGATGTAAAGTGTACAAAAGTTATTTGAAAAGATTCTAAGAGTTTTTTAGTTTCAAAAATCGGAAAATCTGTGGACGTGTTTCGAAACAGTGTTTCAAATAAAGCGCACAGAAATAAATTTCCACTTCAGAAAAAGTTTCCACAAACAAAAAAATTTAAAAACAGCAACCATCTGGGTTTAATATAGATTAAGATATGGAGCTTAAGAAAACGCTGGAATGTCTTTAAAGTTAATATTGCAGAATTCATAAAATATCTGGACATAACAATTTTAACCGGAACTAACATTACTAATGCTGAAAAAAATTCTGTAAATTAAACACCTTTGAACAAATTTTTGGTGATACTCTCAAGAAAGGGAAATGGGGAATAATTATTTACTACAGAAACTCAATATCAGTTGAGAAAATGAGTGTTAATATTCTGCCTGCAGAAACGCTATATCTGAGAGTTATAAAAGGCGAAACAATTTATAATATATTAGTCTTATACAGGTCACCAAGCACAGATATAAACCATTTCTTAATTAATTTCCATGAATTTTTAGAACATACTGTTAAAACACATAATTTTATATTAGTAGAAGATTTTATTCTTGATGTACTGAATGTTGAAAAACAATGTGTCGAAATGTATGTAAATGTTTCAGCTGAGATGGGATATGATCTGTTAATTAGTGACGTAACTAGAGAAGAAGTAGTAGGTAAAAATAGACTCTGGGAACTTCTTGGGAATAAGTATCGACTATATAAATGTAAAATTAGATAGGAAAATTGTCTAAAACTATGATTTCACTGAGTAAGATCGCTAATCATTATCTCATTGCAGCTATATTTGGATCAAAAGATGATAAATTATATGGAAGAGTCTCAACCGATATCGAAACAACGGATGGTATTATGAGCATAAAAATATCGAAAGGGAAATAATCTTAACGGACTGGTCTAAACATAACAAAAACTCATCGAACACAAACAAAAGTATCGATTGTTACAATTTCTTTAAAAATAAATACAATGAAATTTTAGAGAAAAAAAACCAACATAAAACTTGAGAACATCTACATAACCGTAATGTTAGCAAACAATGGATCACAGTGGGTATTATCAATTTAATGGAGCGTAGAGATAAGGCTTGGATTAAATATAAAAATAATACAAAAATATATGATATGTATAAAATATGTTCAAAAATATATATGTACAAAAAATATATATGAAATATGTGATAGGTATGAAAATGAGTATAAAAAACTGCTCAATTTAGTTATAGCGAAAATCAGACATCAGAAACAAAATTTTTATAAATAATAATTAATGTTAAAAAGAAATGATATGAGACAAAAAATGGAAATTAATTCATCAAGAACCAGAGGTTAAAAAAAAGATCTATTGACGAAACTATCATTAAGAATATGTCTAAAAGTTTAACACCTTTTCAAATTGCAAATAAATTTAACAGTGAACTTTAATTTTACACATAAGAGAAATCAACCAAGAACCTGATGTTGAATTTGAAACAAACAATAACACTATAAACAAAAACTCAATTTATATACCTCCTGCAAACAGGACAGATATTGTGAATATAATCAAAACTTTAAATGAGGACAAATCCCCTGGATATGACAATATACAAATTAAACACATTAAAAATTGTGTCGAGGTATTTGCTGATGTCATAAAAGAAATAGTTAACGGAAGTATTTCAACTGGAACAATACCAACTGAGCTTAAAACGGCAATTCTACGACCAAAATTCAAAGGAGTAAAAAGTCAATTATAACTAATCATAGGCCCAGTACTATTTTATCTTCTGTACATAAAATATTGGAAAACTATATTTAAAATACCTTATATAAATTTCTTAGTAAACATAACATTCTCAGTGAAAATCAATATGGGTTCCAAAAGAGAAAAGGTACCGTGAACATACTAACGAAATTAACTGATTTAGCCTACAAGGCACTAAATAGAGGTGACAGGGCAGATGGATGCAGTGTTTTTAGACACAGAAAGCCTTTGACACTTTGGATCATGACATTCTTCTACAGAAATTAGAAAAGTATGGAATCAGAGGAACTGCATTACACTGGTTTCAAAGCTACTTATCAAATAGATTTACGGTAACTAAAATTAACAACACCTACAGCAAAAAGTGTCAAGTTAAATTCGGTGTTCCTCAAGGATCAATTTTAGGCCTGCTTTTATTTCTGATTTACATAAATGCCTTAACAAAACTGAAAATAAATAATAGTACTATCTTTTTAAATGCTGATGATATAGTTTTAGTTAACATAAACAAATTGGAAGAAGATGTGGTTAAACATATACAAAAAGACTTTAATATTATTAAGCGATGTTTAAACTCAAATAAAACCAAATGGATGACTTTTCATTCACCTGGTTTCAAAATTAACAATAACTTAATTATTAAAACACACAAATTAAACTGCACAAAAAAGGAACCATTTCTGAGCTAGATATCTGTGGCTGCATAAAAATTGACAGAGTACATGCAAAAAATATCTAGGATTACATCTCGATAGTATCCTCGGATGGAACGTTCCTACTGAGAAAATCTGCCGCACATTAAGGCTTTGTGCTTTGAAATTAAATAAATTATGATATATTATGGATATCAACACATGCATTATGTTTTATAAAGCAATCTGTGAGTTCCTCTTAAATTATGCCATAACGATAAATGCTATAATCAACTTAACAAATATTAGAAAAATAGAACGTATTCAATCCTCAATAGCTAAAAATATTATACCAATTAAAGACCGCACACATCTAATTACAGCCCAAGATAGATTTACTTGGATATTTTACCTTACCAGAGCCTATATAAATATAACATAACACACATAAAAGTAAAGCCCAGCATGATAAAAACACAAGATTTAAAGAAAAAAATTATTTTCAACTACCGAATTTTGCAAATAACTATGGGAAGTGCAAAGCGGCTACAAAATTCCATACATTTTCAATCTCTTATCAAGGGAACTGCTAGCCGTAAATTCTTTCAGAGAATTAAACCACGAATTAAACAGATTTTTACAAAAAAATTAGATACTTAATATTAACACCTACTAATAAATTATGTAGTGCTGAATGTGAATATAAAAATTCCAATTTTTTTTAATATTCCAAGTGAAAAAAGGTAAAAATTTGAGTAAAGAGAGCATATTATTTAATGTCGAAATTTTCAACTCAAATACTATTAAGTTATTGTATTATTCTCTCCTGCAGATACACCGAAGAGCCAAAACATTATGACCAACGCGTCTTCAGGCAACTCGAAGCCATTGCAAGTAAACGACGGAGCGTGTATAAATAACACCTGATACTGAGCTCTGTTAATCAGTGTTATTCTTGGTCTTCAGATGGGAAAGGTAGCGGACTTAGGTGCGTTTGATAAATGCCAAATTGTAATGGCCAGACGACTGGGTCAGAGCAGAGGCGGATTAAGCCGGCTGGGGGCCACTGGCGGTAAAATTTACGGGGCCCCTAAAAATGTGTTTACATATATGTATATGCTACAAAGAGAACTAGGGCTTCACTATAGGGACCTGGGTTCGAGCCCCGGGTAAGGCATGGCTGTTTGTGTCGTTTTTCTGCTGAGGGCCTGCCATCATCTCAGACCTTCTACTATGGCATATAAACTGACAGGCTCCTGTCAGACCTCTGTGGCAAGCAGCTGCTTCAGGGGGTATTTATTTATTTTTTATTTTAATATGTGATTTAATATTTTTATTTCAAAACATTGCAATAAAGTTTTCTTTATAATAACATCAGGCATAAAATATGTAAAAAATAAAAAAATTAAAATTCCAACAAAATAATAAAATATTTAAAAAAAAAGAAAGAAATATATTTAAGTTGGAGTAAAAAGTTATATAAATTTTTTCCTCAATTTTTCTCTAGCAAATTCATCAATTATTTTCGAAGTATCGATGTTATTTAATACTTCTTGTTCCATGTACAGTCGCTCAAAAAAGTATCCGAACGCTATGGTTGATTAAAAAAATTCAGAAAAAATATCTGGCAACGATTTTTTCAGAATTTAATGATCTGGCATCCTTCGTGTGCAGTACACGAAGGATGCCAGATCACTAATTTCTGAAAAAATCGTTGCCAGATATTTTATTTGAATGTTGTAGTCAACCATGGCGTTCGGATACTTTTTTGAGCGACTGTACAACACCGCCATACTGTTTAACCTTTCTTCTGACATTGCAATTCTTAGGTTGTTTTTTTTACCCTTTTTAGGACAGATAAAGATCTTTCTCCCGATGAATTGGAAATAAGAATAATCAAAAAAAAAATAAAAAAAAATTTAAAATAATTTCTACATTTGGAAAAGTTGACAACATTTCTCTTGCAGCCTGGTACTATACTTGTGTGGCAGTATTAAATTGTCTCTACCTTCTTTTAAAAATAGAAACTGTTCCAATTCATCATCAAAATGAGTAATATCTGTTTCATTCTTATAGTTCTCTTTTAATTTTTCCACATAGTTCTTTTTTTCCGGATTAGGCAAGCTTAAATCGAAGAATATTTAAAAAAATTCTACATTATCCTTATATGTTTCATTTCTACGAGCAAGTTCTGCTATCATACTGTCACAAATAACATTAAAAGAATTAAAAATGAAATTTTCTCGCGATGAAAACGAATGATTTTCTTCATTACTCTGATCAAAAAAACTTTCCTTTTTTTTGTGGCCTACGTATTTGATCCTATTCTTCAAAAGTTAAAGATGTCATATCAGTTGATTCTTTTTTCACATTAAAAAAATTATCACGGAATCGTTTAATGAAATTTTCTAACGATTTTAATAACCAGATTTTTAAATAGTGTACACTCAATTGATTGCAGTGATTTGCTGGTAGCATTCATTCTCTGTAGTGTTCCAAATTGCTGTTATCACTACCGTTTCATATTTATAAATTTTCATTAACAAAGATGTAGCTTTGACTGCAGTTTTCCTTCCCGAACTTGAAGCGCAGATGTCGGATAAGGCCGCTTTTATATGGTTATAACCACTTTTTATTGCCCGTACGTCATCTGTTCTCGCCGACCATCTAGTCTCAGATAATTATTTTTACTGTTAAAGCATTTTTACATTTCTCCTGCTTTCTACACAAAATTTGCCAGCGATGAGTAAATGCAGAAAAAAAAGCAAATAATTTTTGCATAAATATAAAATATTGAAGTGCAGCGCTACAATTTTCTGCAGCAAAATTGCCGACTAAATTTGAAAAGTGACTAACGCAAGGGATGCAGACCGCACTCGGACTGTAGTCTTTAATGCGTTCCTGTGATCCTGAGTACTTTCCCGACATGTTCCCAGCATTGTCATATGTTTGTCCTCGACAAAGTTTAATATCTATACCTAATTTTGTTAAAATGAGCAATACTTGTTCTTCCAAATACGATGATGCATGTTCTTCAATCGGTATGAATTCCAGAAATCTTTTATATCACCATTTGGCAATACATATAACAAATGTCAGTTGTAGACATCAGGTGAGTCATGTATAAACATCAGGTGTAGAGTCGAGTGTAAGACTATAATAATTTGCAGATATAATTTCTTCCAAGTCCTGTTACATGTTTGCTAATGATGCCTGTGAATTCATCTCAAATATTATATGACAAATATTTAATATTTCTTTGTCCTCGATTGCCATATTTTTGTAAATGTAATTTCAAAACATTGTCATATTCACTTAGATATTCCTAGAGGTCCTATATAGGTAGAGGTTGGCCATCTCAAAATTGGACGCCATGTTTTGTCGTTGCTCTGATTGTTTAGCGTGCATAGCTGAATGTTATGGATTCCGGAAAAGGGTAGGGTAATATTTGATACAGATTCCAGTGTTCAGGATTGGAAGCACTTTAGAAAACGGCTAAAAAAGGAAAAATAAATTTTAGTGCTTTTTAAAAAAAAAAATATATATATAATTTCGCTTTGTTATCTGTCCTTCTGTAGACATCGAACTTTTTTATTTATACAGAAAAATAAAATATTCTTTTTGTGTTAGTTTTTATTTTCTGCATTTTTCGAATCTTCCAAAAGTTATAACTGCGCCCTCTAACGGTGGAAAAAGTTGAAAATTCCAAAATATCAAATGAATATTCCAAACGAAGTAGTTCTGATAGAAGTTTGAAATTTTGGTGTTGAAATGTGAAGGTTACGAAGTTACCATTGGCAACAATCACTTGACCCTTTAGACCCAGGGGGGGGGGGGGAGGTGAATGCAACTTTTTTTGTTTTAAGAGAAAAGTGTATGTTTTTAGAGATAAAGGCCATTTTCCCAAAAGCTATAACTGCGCCTTCTAACGGTGAAAAAAAACGAAAAATACCAAAAATTTAAAACAAATATTGCAAACGATGTAGTTATGCTAGAAATTTGAAATTTTTGTCGTGGAATGTGACAGTCTTGAAAATCCCATTGACAACAACGAGTTGACCCCTAAGACCAAGGTAGGTAAGAAATAGAAAGGTTATGTTTTAAGAGTTAATTGGAAATCTCTTTTTTAATTGATTATTAATGAAATGTAATTCGCATTTTCAAAGGTAGTTTTAATTTATATCATTAGAGATCACTAAATATCGAAACTGCAAAACTTTTAACGAATGTTTCAAGTGAACTGTTCATGGTAGAAATTCCAGCGTGTAGAGTTCTGTTATGGTAGAAATTCCACTGACAGCAATGATCTGCCCACTATTTTCAAGAAAAGCAACTTTTTAAATTTAAGAAGTAAAAGACATACTTTTTATGTTTTATAATTACTAATAAAATACTACTATATGCATTTCCCCATCATACATTAAAAAATAAATAAATAACCCCTCAAGCAGCTGCTTGTATAGAGATCTGACAGGAACCTGTCAGTTTATATGCCATAGTAGAAGGTCCATGAGGATGGCGGGACCTCAGCAGAAAAACAACACAAACATCCATAATTAAACCTTTTAAGGAATGAAAAAGTAGGCCAAGGAAGAACTTCATTCTCTTTGAAAATGAGATTCCCACATGCACCAGAGGCGATATGCGTTCTTCTGATTATTTTACACTTTCAGCACCCTCTGACAGTGGAAATTCGAACTATTGTATAATTGAGGAAATAAACTATTAATATTTTATTAATACCTGTAATGTTCAAAAAAAGTTTTTCATTTATCTCTTAAAGCAGAAAATTTGTATTTTACCAACGGGACAAATCATTATTATTTGGGTAAACCACTTGATCATTACACTCTATGACCAAAAACGTAAATTTCTAGCAAAAACCAGGATGCACCATGGAATGAAAACCAGGCGGTGGAGGAAGTGTAATGCTTTGGGCAATATGCTGCTGGGAAACCCTGGGTCCAGTCATTCATGCGCAGGAAACTATGACGTCTACCACCTACCTAAACATTATTGCAGACCAGACACATCCTTTCATGGCAACGGTATATCCCTCTAGTAGTGCCTTCTTTCAGAAGGATAATGCGCCATACCACACTGCCTGGATTGTTCGAGAATGGTTCGCAGAACATGAGGAAGACTTCCAGGTATTGCCCTGACCTCCACATTCCGCAGACATCAATCCAATCGAGCATCTGTGGTTTGTGTTGGAACAGCACATCCGATCTGCGGCGGCTCAACCACGTAACTTACAAGAGTTAAAGGATCTGCTGGTAACGTGTTGGCACCAGATACCACAAGACACCTTTAGAAATCTTGTAGCGTCCATGCCTCCCCGGGTCAGAGCTGTTTTGGTGGTACGTGGAGGACTAACATCATATTAGTCAGGTGGTCATAATGTTTTGGTTCTTCGGTGTTAGCTGTTAGCTTTGCAGGACATTTGTAAATAGAAATGATTTTTTTGAACTTGTCTGAATAAATAAATGATTAAAAAAATGTGACAAGATTGTCATATTTTTGCTCGTGAAATATGAGAAACCAAATATTAAAATTTATTAAATTACATCGATTTCATTACAGTTCGAAAACTGCACCGAAAGTTTCAAAAATTAAACAGCAAACTTATTTCTTCTATAATAAATACAGTCCCTCAAAAAAGTATCCAAACGCTATGGTTGATTTCAGAATTCAGAAAAAAAATTTGGCAACGAATTTTTTAGAAATTAGTGATCTGGCAGAAATTAGAAAAAGAAATTAGAAAATCGTTGCCAAATTTTTTTTCAGAATTTTGAAATCAACCATGGTGTTCGGATATTTTTTGAGCGACTGTACATGAAAACAAATATTTCTCAAGCATCTCAGTTGACACGAAGGTCTGAAACGAGCTTATCACTATATGAGAGTGCTTGTCACACCACAAAAATCCGTGCAGGGGTTAGCTCAGTCAATAACACACCAGGCTCGTAATCTGCAGTTCCCAGGGTTGGGTTGGGTTGTTTTGCCTCTGAGCGGCACTTTTTTGCACACCATGGGCTAAATGGCCAGGTCACATGGACCACTTCAGAGAAGGTTGGGGGAGGGGACCTACTGGAACAGCTGTTGGGAGACAGATAGTAGCCTCCCGTCAAGGCCATCCAGCGTGTTCTTTAACGTGCACAGGGTATGGCTCTCCCGCACACGGGGCCACGGCTTAACGTCCCATCCGACGGACGGCGGCGTTTCCAAGCCCATCGGTGTCCCCTACTGACCGTGGGCAGGGCGGGGAAGTTTGCGGAGATAAATCTCAACGCTGACCCAGCTGGGACTCGAACCTGGAAACTACAGATTACGAGCGCCGACTGAGCCACCCCGCCCGCAGTTCCCAGATTCGAGTCTCAGCTTTTAGAATTATATTCACTAACCACCTGTTCCCCCTGCCCTCGATGAGAAAGGGGACACTGCTGATCTTGGAAAGGCCGCCGTCCATAGGGTGGGATGTAAAGCCGTGAGAGCAATACCATGTGCAGATTAAAGAACACGCTGGTTGGCCTTAACGGGAGGCTAACATCTGTCTCCCAATAGCTTTACAGTGGAGCCCCTCGCCAAACTTCTCTGGGCCCTTATGATCTGGCCGTTTAAGCTGATTGTGTGCAAAAATGTACCGCTGATAGGTGAAATAACCCATAGAGTTTTTTGAGGAAGAGGAATAATGAGACCTCAGAAAAAAAAACTATAATTAAGCCTTATTCAGAATTTGATCTCAGGTCCTTCGCTATGCTTTTGGGACGATAATAAATTTCGAAATCAATTAGGCAGTGAGTTCGCTGAAAATTCTGATTAAATGGGAAATGACAAGGCAAAAAGTAACCGAGGCGTATCTTACCATCTTGCTGTTGATTTCGTGGAAGTGGATCTCGCAGACTTTGTCCACAACATCTTCATTTTCGAAGGTGACGAAACCAAACCCTAAAATGGAAGAGAAAAAAACGCATTTTAATAAATTTTCAGTATTATTGATAACATGTAATCAATGCTACAAAAATGCGCCCGTTGGTCACAAGCAACCTTGCGAGAGTATTATGCACTTCACAACTTTTTTTTTAATTTGATAAATATGCAGACACCTTCAAAATTCTCATTTAAATATTTTATTAACGAAAATAAAAGGAATTTTCTAAGGGAGTAGCAGATTTGCCTGGCATTGCACCTTGGGCCTTTAACTCATTCAAATGCAGTGTCATTAGAATAGAATGCCCATATTTTAAAGTGCTATATTTTATTAAATAATTAAGTAACAAAAATAATTCTGTGTATGTGCAGGAACTCCCAAAGTTTCAATTTCTGTTCAACAGATTTCAATGTTTGGCTCCATTAATTGCGTGATATTCAATTTCCTTCCATATTCGGCTCAGTATGTCTGGTGTAATATTTGCAACAGCTATGGGGCGGGGGTGGCTCAGTCGGTAGCGCGCCAGGCTCGTAATCTGTGAGTTCCCAGGTTCGATTCCCAGCTTGGTCAGCGTTGAGATTTATCTCCGCAAAACTCCCCGCCCTGTCCACGGTCAGTAGGGAACACCGATTGACTTGGAAAGGCCGCCGTCCGTCGAATGGGACGTTAAGTCGTGGCCCCGTGTGCGGGAGAGCCATACCCTGTGCACGTTAAAGAACACACTGGATGGCCTTGATGGGACGCTACCATCTGTCTCCCAACAGCTGTTCCAGTGGGTCCCCTCCCCCAACCTTCTCTGAGCCTTCGGGGTCCTTGTGACCTGCCCATTTAGCCCATAGTGTGCAAAAAAAGTGCCGCTCAGAAGTAAAACAACCCAAATCAATCTTGTTCTGAGTTTGTTTTAATATATCGTAGCAATTACTAGTTATTCTCGAATAAATATTAACCAAAGTTACTTTTTAAATCTCACATTACATTTCAATTTTTTGAATTCATCGAATTTAAAAACAAAATTTGCGGAGAGTAAATTTCAGTAAAGGAATTTTCCCGAAGAAATGAAGAAAACAATATATTTGATATTATGATTTTCAGTATCAAAAACCCTCCTAAACTCCTTAGCTCAACGTTTTCAAAGAAAATCTATTTTTAAGTACACACCATTATTAGAATTCAGCTTGATTCAAACACCGTGAGCAAAATTTCACTTTCAAGTCGGCATTTACCACTGCGAATTAGAAATCTAAGGATTATTTATCATGCGTCGTAATCCAACCCATCGCAGACATTTTTTCTTCAAACACAAACTACACCAGCCGAAGGTTCGAAGCGTTCATCCCAGTGATAGCGCAAAACTACAGACCTCTAACAATGATATAACAGACTGTCTTCCCAAACTCTGCAGATCCCCATCATTATTATCAACTTTTCACCTTTAACAAAAGCCTCTTGTGATTATGGCCACAATGACAGCATCCATCCATTATTCATTTATACTCCCTTCAAATATCACTCATTAGCAGTCCGGGTTGCCCGTGAGTGCGTGCACGAGAACAGGTCTCACCAACACAAAAGCGTGCACGACGGAACAGCGTGAGGTGGGCACATGGCTGCAGTAATAATGTCCACACATTAGGCGGCTTACGGCGGAAAAATGATGAAGTAATCTAAAGAACGGGAAAGAAGTACATTCTAGCCTCAAAGATGACTCAGAGACAGCAAGAGAAGAAGGAGCACAAAACAGCCTCGTTCAGGAGTCTAGGAAAAGTCTTTAATTATCGTAGTCGCTGAATTCTCATGTAAGAGTGAAGTGCTGGGTGTTTGATGCACAACGCAACGAAATAAGGAGAGGGAATGGAGAGGATATTCAAATCATCACGAGAGGGAACGCTGGGATGCTATAACAATGCAGACTTCATCAGTTTTGGTGTTTGAGGCTTTCAAGATCGTCGTAGGTTTCGAGAGAAGAACATCCTTTCACTTATTTTGTTAACGAAGAGCAGAAAGGGAATAAAAAATAAACTTCACACGTTTCATTTTTCCTTTTTGTTCTCTAGAAGGAAAGAAAAATGGCGAGATAAAAATTAAAAGATGGCTGAGAAGCTGAACTATTTTTCTTTTCTTATTAACAGCTCAGTTGGATATGTTTTTCTGGTTACAGAAGGAAACATAGTTTTCCTTTATTTCCTAAGGCGACGAAGAATTTTCGATGAAAGTATGATTAGATGCATTCTTGTTGTTTTTTCAACTTCATTCTAGCAGAATTGAATGTGAGTATAAAAATAATAGAGAAGTAATACTAGCGAATAATTCTATACAAGTAGAAAAAATGTTCCAGTAATTCGCAGCTGTTGAACATTTGGTAGTTTGGATATTTATATTTTTCTGGCGAGTTGTGGCAGTTATAATTATCTTGTTTTGTAAAAATCATTCATAATTGTATAATATTGAAATAATATTACGCAAATTTCTAAAATCTATATACATATTTTATTTAGCGCTTTGAAACAATATTTATTAAATTTTAATTTCTAAGGGTTTGGTTGTTTTACCTCTGAGCGGCACTTTTTTGCACACCATGGGCTAAATGGCCAGGTCACATGGACCCTGAAGGCTCAGAGAAGGTTGGGGGAGGGGACCCACTGGAACAGCTGTTGGGAGACAGATGGCAGCCTCCCGTCAAGGCCATCCAGCGTGTTCTTTAACGTGCACATGGTATGTCTCTCCCGCACACGGGGCCACGGCTTAACGTCCCATCCGACGGACGGCAGCCTTTCCAAGCCCATCGGTGTCCCCTACTGACCGTGGGCAGGGCGGGGAATTTTGCGGAGATAAATCTCAACGCTGACCCAGCTGGGACTCGAACCTGGGAACTACAGATTACGAGCCTGGTGCGCTACCGACTGAGCCACCCCCGCCCCAATTTCTAAGGTAAAGTCATAAGTCGCATTACTGTTGTGAAATATTCTAGCTTTCTAACTCTTTAAGTATTTAATGAATACTAATGAAAAATCGAGCTTTAAAAAGATTTGAGTTTCCATTAAATGCATAGTTTAGAAGTTAGAGAGCTCGTGGCCAAGTGGTTAGTGCGCTTGACTACTGATCTAAGGGACCTGGGTTCGAGTCCCGGGTAAGGCATGGATGTATGTGTTGTTTTTCTGCTGAGGTTCCGCCATCCTCACAGACCTTCTACTATGGCGCATAAACTGACAGGCACCTGTCAGACTTCTATGGTAAGCAGCTACTTGATTTTTTTATAGAGCTTGAAGTTAGATTCCCAATGACATAGGGGCGGGGGTGGCTCAGTCGGTAGCGAGCCAGGCTCGTAATCTGTAGTTCCCAGGTTCGAGTCCCAGCTGGGTCAGCGTTGAGATTTATCTCCGCAAAATTCCCCGCCCTGCCCACGGTCGGTAGGGGACACCGATGGGCTTGGAAAGCCGCCGTCCGTCGGATGTGACGTTAAGCCGTGGCCCCGTGTGCGGGAGAACCATACCCTGTGCACGTTAAAGAACACGCTGGATGGCCTTGACGGGAGGCTATCATCTGTCTCCCAACAGCTGTTCCAGTGGGTCCCCTCCCCCAACCTTCTCTGAGCCTTCGGGGTCCATGTGACCTGGCCATTTGGCCCATGGTATGCAAAAAAGTGCCGCTCAGAGGTAAAACAACCCAACTCAATGACATAACAGGGGCAGTGTACATTCTTCAAACTTCTTAAAAGTTAAGACTTTACTAAATTAATTTTAAATAAATAACCGTATATTAAAAATGGATAATATTCGCTAACTGAAAGTCTTTTTTTCGTAAACTATCACCGAATTCCATTAAGATAAGTAGACTCACGAAAATCTTTGCTAGTTCAACTTAGTCGCAACTGATTAAAACGCTTTTAATGGTTATATGACAGATAGTGACTTGGAAGATTAAAGGATTTAAAAGTTATAATGCCTCTCAAGAAAATATCTACGCAATTTTCTTATTCTTTTGCCTCTAATTTTGATATCTCTGCTCTGCGAAAGGTCCGGTAAAATTGCCCTAAAAGAGACAGCCTAAATTCAGAATTAGAATAAAATTCATTCAAAAAAAATATATATAGGCATCACTTTTAATGCGAATGTATTTATCTCTTTACATGAGAGAGAATAATAAACAGGAGTGGATATTATTTTGTCTCTCTTGGCAGCGAATCTCTGCCATTTGAAAAGTTTATTATTTATTTGCACAAGTGCATTATTATATTTACTGCCAGCTTTCATTCACATTAGAGACAACATCGCTGGAACAATCACCAGTATGTTTACCATAATCGGTTACAGAACATTTGGTAAACTGCCAAAATTCGGAAGCATCGTTATTGCACGTTGTAGTTTCTTATTTTAGCCTCGTTTATCTATCACTACTCATACCAGTTGTTAAAATTTAAGTTTCAGTGTTTACAATGCGGCGAACTATTGAGAAAGAGCTTATTGCATTCGAAATGCCACGAGACTATTCCTTCTACTCTCTCTCAGTGCTCGCTACGACCAACGCGTGTGTGTGTAGGTGTCAGCTGCTTGTTCTGCATGCAAACTAACATTAATCAATGTACTTTGTCTGGAGTAGATATTCTCTTTCCTCAATGCCGGTCTAGGATGCCTTTTCTCCGTTAAATGCTTTCTTCTTTACCTGATCAGGCACTAACGCCGACCGCATCAATCATTCCATTTATAATTGTTAACTAAAATCTGAGACTTTGCCTCTACAATTTATTAACAATTAATGTTGAACCCTGAAAGCATTGAAACTTTGTTTCTAAAGCAAATCTGGACTTATTTTTACCTTACGGTTTAAGCCCACGTTTATTGAGAAGTATTTAATAAAAAAAAGTGTAAGAAATAGGATTAGGGAGACTTTCGGTTGGGTTGTTTTACCTCTGAGCGGGACATTTTTTGCACACAATGGGCTAAATGACCAAGTCACAAGGACACAGAAGGCTCAAACTAAAATCTGAGACTTTGCCTCTACAATTTATTAACAATTAATGTTGAACCCTGAAAGCATTGAAACTGTTTCTAAAGCAAATCTGGACTTATTTTTACCAGCAAAGTCTTAATTTGTAGTCTCTCCTTAACTGACTTAAGACGTGATCATAATAATATTTCGCAGTTCCTTTCGAACAGAAAATGGATTTCTTTTATTTTCTTTTAAAAAAAACCTGCAATCCCTTAAAAAAAACCTGCAATCCCTTAAAAAAAACCTGCAATCCCTTCAAAGAAGGTTGGAGGAGTGGACCCACTGGAATAGCTGTTGGGAGACAGATGGTAGCCTCCCGTCAAGAACCATCCAGCGTGTTCTTTAACGTGCGGGCCGGGGGTGGCTCAGTCGGTAGCGCGCCAGGCTCGTAATCTGTAGTTCCCAGGTTCGAGTCCCAGCTGAGTCAGCGTTGAGATTTATCTCCGCAAAATTCCCCGCCCTGCCCACGGTCAGTAGGGGACACCGATGGGCTTGGAAAGGCCGCCGTCCGTCGGATGGGACGTTAAGCCGTGGTTCCGTGTGCGGGAGAGTCATACCCTGTGCACGTTAAAGAACACGCTGGATGGCCTTGACGGGAGGCTACCATCTGTCTCCCAACAGCTATTCCAGTGGGTCCCCTTCCACAACCTTCTCTTAGCCTTCGGGGACCATGTGACCTGGCCATTTAGCCCATGGTGTGCAAAAAAGAGCCGCTCAGAGGTAAAACAACCCAACCCAACCTTTAACGTGCACGGTGTATGACTCTCCCTCACACGTGACCACGTCTTAATGTCCCATCCAACGGCCGGCAAGTCCATTGGTGTCCCCTACTGACCTGACTGTGCAGGGAGTTTTGCGGAGATAAATCTCAACGCTGATCCAGCTAGGACTCGAACCTGGGAACTGCAGATTACGAGCCTGGCGCGCTGCCGACTGAGCCACTCCCGCCTCAATTAAGGAGAGACTACAATTTTGAGACCGCAGTATCTGGGAAATTTGAATCGAGGAACAACATTCATGTTTTCTCATTATTACTAAATCTGCAGACTGTTTACGAGCTAGCCAGGAACTACAATCGTTACTGGAGAATATGGATCATTTTGAAAAAGGAATGGAATTTGATATTTTCGAAGCTTAACGGAAAATCAACTATTTGGAGATTACGAAAATTGGGAATGTCGAAATTAACGCCGCTTCGGACGGAGTGGTATCGCGTTGACTCGCGATAACGCTGCTGGGGTCTGGTTTGAGTCTTGGGGTGTATATGTTGTATGAAAAACAAGGATAATCCTGATAGAGCTTCTAAGTAATATTCGTTCTTTTAAAGAATTATTAATAATAATATTTCGCAGTTCCTTTCGAACAGAAAATGTATTTCTTTTATTTTCTTTTAAGAAAAAGCTGCAACCCCTTCTTCTTCCTGTGTATTGGGTATGTTGTTTTGCCTCCGAGTGGCTCTTGTTTGAAACAATGGGCTAAATGGGCAGATAAAAAGGGGTTGAAGGTTGGGCAAGGGAACCACTGGACTGCTGTTAGGAGACAGAAGGAAGTCTCCTGTTCAAACCTTTAACTTGCATAAGATATAACTGGGGCGGGGGTGGCTCAGTCGGTAGCGCGCCAGGCTCGTAATCTGTAGTTCCCAGGTTCGAGTCCCAGCTGGGTCAGCGTTGAGATTTATCTCCGCAAAATTCCCCGCCCTGCCCACGATCAGTAGGGGACACCGATGAGCTTGGAAAGGCCGCCGTCCGTCGGATGGGACGTTAAGCCGTGGCCCCGTGTGCGGGAGAGTCATACCCTGTGCACGTTAAAGAACACGCTGGATGGCCTTGACGGGAGGCTACCATCTGTCTCCCAACAGCTATTCCAGTGGGCGTCTCCCCAACCTTCTCTGAGCCCTCGGGGTCCATGTGACCTGGCCATTTAGCCCATGGTGTGCAAAAATGTGCCGTTCAGAGGTAAAACAACCCAACTTCTATACATATATATATATATGAGATTTATTTCAAATAGTTAACTCTCTGGGGCGGGGGTGGCTCAGTCGGTAGCGCGCCTCGTAATCTGTAGTTCCCAGGTTCGAGTCCCAGTTGGGTCAGCGTTGAGATTTATCTCCGCAAAATTCCCCGCCTGCCCACGGTCAATAGGGGACACTGATGGACTTGGAAAGGCCGCCGTCCGTCGGATGGGACCTTAAGACGTGGCCCCGTGTGCGGGAGAGCCATACCCTGTGCACGTTAAAGACACGCTGGATGGCCTTGACGGGAGGCTACCATCTGTCTCCCAACAGCTGTTCCAGTGTGTCCCCTCCCCCAACCTTCTCTGAGCTTTCGGGGTCCATGTGACCTGGCCATTTAGCCCATGGTGTGCAAAAAAGTGCCGCTCAGAGGTAAAACAACCCAACTCTTCTCGTAAGATTGTTTTCCCCGCCACACTCAACGGACCCCCCGAATTGTATGGAACGTGCTTTTCTCTGATTGGGTGCAGACTAGCCCTGAAAGTTTTCAGTTTTCAAATGTTTTAGTCTAATGAGATCAAGTTATTGCCCAATAATCATAAGAGAGGAGAACTAGCAAAAATCGACATCCAGAAAAAAGGATGAGAAGTATGTGCTAATTAACAGTTTTGTAGTGCAATTTAGTAAAAGTGACAAAGGATGCATGTTTTATTTTTATTCGCTTGCGCTTAAAAATATTAGTTGAAGACTCAATCAGTATAGTCGCTCAAAAAAATATCCGAACACTATGGTTGATTACAGAATTCAGAAAAAATATCTGGCGACGATTGTTTTTAGAAATTAGTGATCTGGCAACCTTCGTAACATCCATCGGATCTGGCAACCTTCGTGTTATGAAGGTTGCCAGATCACTATTTCTAAAAAAAATCGTTGCCAGATATTTTTTCTGAATTCTGTAATCAACCGTAGTGTTCGGATATTTTTTTTGAGGGACTGTACCACTTGTGCGCACTTTACATTCTTCAATACCAACACATAAATAAAAAAAAAATGAGCACTTAAGATATTTAAATGAAAACATTGTTTCCATAATTATTATAAAAAGAAGGAAAAAAAATACGCATTTTATTTTTTACTCTTTTTAAACAATTCTCTCAAATATAAGAAAAAAAACTGGAAAAACTATTCGGGAATCGTCACGTGACACGAAGGTTGCCAGATCACTAATTTCTAAAAAAATCGTCACCACATATTTTTTCTGAATTCTGTAATCAACCAAAGTGTTCGGATACGTTTTTGAGGGACTACCGGATAATTATGTTAGCAATTAATAATAAAATTGGCATTGTCGGCAGTTAGCCATGCATTTAATTTGATGTTCGCAGGTTCCAGTGCAGTCGCTCAAAAAAAGTATCCGAACACTACGGTTGATTACAGAATTCAGAAAAAATACCTGGCAACGATTTTTTTAGAAATAGTGATCTGGCAACTTTCGTGTCACGTTCCAGATCACTATTTCTAAAAAAAATCGTTGCCAGATATATTTTCTGAATTCTGTAATCAACCGTAGTGTTCGGATACTTTTTTGAGCGACTGTACCAAGTGGTTCAGAATTCGGATTTATCTTCAATAACTTCCGCCTGACCTCAGTGATAAAGGGGATACTGATGATATTGCAGGGGTCACTGTCCATAGGATGGAAGGTCAAGCCGCGGTCCCGTGTGCAGTAGAGCCATACTCTCTGCACGTTAAGGAACACGCTGGATGACATTGAAGGGAGACTGCCATCTGTCTCATATCGCCTGTCAAGTGAGACCATTTCTCCAATCCAACTCCGAGATTTTGGAGTCCACGTGACCTGCCCATTTCAGCCCACTGTGCCATAAAAGTGCCTCTAGTAGGTAAAATAATTAGCTCAAAGTATTAATAAGAGTTTTAAAACATGGTAGAACGTGTTAAAACATGGTAACAGGCATGTTTCCTGGAGTCGTGGGTTCGAATCCCACTCATGGCAAAACCAAATTTTTTAAGCTCATCATTTCATGAGTTCCATGTCTACAGGACTTATCCTGTGATTCTTTTCTACTGAATTATGGTAGAACGTGGTCGATTTTCTGTTACTTTCACTGGAACTGAAGAGACCTGTAAATGTGGGTTTCTTGCATTAGAGGTATGTGTGCAAAGAAAACACATTTACAATGATGAACCTCAGTACAATGTAGTTGTCACGCAGAATATTTTAGGGTTGGGTTATTTTACCTCTGAGCGGCATTTTTTTGCACACCATGGGCTAAATGGCCAGGTCACAAGGACACCGAAGGCTCAGAGAAGGTTGGGGGAGGGGACCTACTGAAACAGCTGTTGGGAGACAGATGGTAGTCTCCCGTCAAAGCCATCCAGCATGTTCTTAACGTGCATAGGGTATGGCTCTCCCACACACGGGGCCACAGCTTTACATCCCATCCTATTGACGGGGTGCACAGGGTATGGCTCTCCCTCACACAGGGCCACGGCTTTACATCCCATCCTATTGACGGGGGCCTTTCCAAGCCCATCGGTATCCCCTACTGACCGACAACGGGGCGGGAGTTTTGAGGAGATAAATCTCAATGTTGGCCAACATGGGACTCGAACCTGGGAATTGCAGATCACGAACCTGACGCATTACTTTGAGCCACCTCCACAACGTTCTTTACGAAACCAATTTTTTAGAGTGAAGTAGAGGGTTAGATGCTTGCACACAATTGACTAAACGGCCAGATCAGAAAGATTAACGTCTTATCCGACGTATGGAGTCCTTTCCAAGTCCATGGGTGTCGCCTCTTTCACCGACGGTAGGAACTAGCAGAGATAAATCTCAACGTTCTTGCATCGCCTCTAGAATGAAGCACAACGTTGCTTATTATTCCACTGATTCAATTCTTGTACAGTCGCTCAAAAAAGTATCCGAACACCGCGGTTGATTACAGAATTCAGAAAAAATATCTGGCATCGGTTTTTTTTTATAGAAATTAGTGATCTGGCAACCTTCGTGTCACGTGACACGAAGGTTGCCAGATCACTAATTTCTAAAAAAATCGTTGCCAGATATTTTTTCTGAATTCTGTAATCAACCATAGTGTACGTGACACGAAGGTTGCCAGATCACTAATTTCTAAAAAAATCGTTGCCAGATATTTTTTCTGAGTTCTGCAATCAACCATAGTGTTTTTAATTTTTTAATTCTAAATTAAAAAATGTTATGAATTATTTTGATCAGATTTTTTTAAAACGTCTAAGAACAAAGTTTAACTGTTGAACTGAAATACACTCAAATGCAAAAGTTAAGTTACGTATAAGTTTTTCTTAATGTTTTGAAAAATATTGATTAAAACAGAAAAATTGAGTTGTCATGTAATATCATATGGTAAATAGGTAAATCAATGGTTAAACCTCTTCATACATGCATACAAAATCCTCATGCAGCAATGGGCTACAGAGGTCCAACCAGACTATGTAATTTTCTTTTCCAGATGTCTCTGTTCTGAGCTACAGCTGCTGCATTTGTCCACTCTAAGCCATTACTAGTAAGGTCCTGTTTGACATTGTCTGCCCATTGCATCCTAGGTCTCCCCCTTTTCCTGAAGCCTCAGCATATTGCTCATAATCCTATCTGCCAATCTGTAGTTATGCATATGGACAACGTGGCCAAACCAATGCAGTCTCTCTCTGCACAAAATGCTACTCAAAGGAGGTTGCTGATTCCTTCTTCTAACCACATCATTATTTACAAAGCCAAACCACTTAATGCCCAAGATACTGTAAGCATCTAGAATCAAAGGCATCAAGTTTCCTGTTATCCTGCTTATAAAGGGTCCATGTTTCACTACCATACCTACCTTAGAAAGAACCAAACTATTTTACAGCCTAATTTTAGTCTTTAAGTGTACATGCCTATTTTTCCACACTCCATAGAGTCTTAATAGTCCCAGTGACAATCCCTATTCTTCTATTTATCTCATGCCACACATCACCAGTATCTGTTACATAACTCCCAAGTTAATTAAACTTAAAAAAATGCACTTAAAATATGCTGCTTAAAGCAGGTTGCAGACTCCTTTGCCTAACCTCATCATTACTTACAACTTTGAACTACCTAATGCCCAAGATACTGCATAAGCATCTAGTTTCCTGTTATCTTGTTTACAAAGTGTCCAAGTTTCACTACCAAAACTAAACCTAGAAAGAAACAAACTATTATACAGTCTAATTTTAGTCTTTAGGTGTATACGCCTATTTCTCCACACTCTCCATAGATTCTTAAAAGTCCCAGCAGCAATCCCTATTCGTCTGTTAATCTTATGCCGCACATCACCATTATCTGTTACATAGCTCCCAAGATAATTAAACTGTGACACCTGCTCAAGACTGCAACCATTCAGATTAACTGAATCACAGCCTACCTGAACAATTTTCATCACTTTAGTTTTCTCTCTGTTTATAACCAAACCTACTCTACTACCAGTCTCATCAACAGCTCGAATGAAAGAGTTCATCTCATCAACATCATTTGTCAAAAGGGTTAAATCGTCAGCATAATTTACATCAGAAATTTTCGAAATTTTAGACCAGTGTTTCTCAAAGGGTTTGCCGAGAAATTCCGGATGATATTGCAGATGAAAAGAAATTTATAAACCATTTTACTGCTACTTTCTTCCACTGATTCTTCATTTGACGTTTTCCGCCTAATCCAAAATTGATTCATATTAAATCTTAATGTTAAAACAAAAATTAACGCAACGACATGCCCATAACATGTATACCGTATTCACTAACCTGTAATACACGTCTGAACTTGAACAGAATAGCTCTGCGTTTAAAAACGACTCCACAGAAATTTCGATTATTGAAGGCAAACTGCTCATGCGCGAGTCTCCCATAATGTTGCCAACTTAAATTTTTAGTGTGCCGCGAACAAAACTAGTTTGAGAATCACTGCCTTATACCATTTAAGGCCTAAATTTATCGGTTGCAGTGAATTCCGTATAACATAATTAATAACCATACTGAAAAGAAAAGGAGATAAAATACGCCGTTGTCGAACTCCAATAGCAATGCTAAGTCAATTGTTACAAGCCTTACCAACTTTAACACATGACTGAGTGTTATTATAGAGCCGTCATAAAGGTTGGGACAATAGGAAAATGCAGTTACAAAGACACAACTAAAATATTTATTTGTTTAATAGTGTAGTTAATAGTGAATGTGACCCCCCTTAGCTTTAATTACTTCTTCCACCCTCTCAACCATTGATGCCACTCGCTTTCCACACATCTCCTACACTTCAGGGTCGTGGTACCACACTTTCATGACACTTTCTATCATTTTGGTTTTCGTCGTTCAATCCATCTTAGATATGCGCGCTTTAATAATGGCCCACATATTTTCAATGGGGTTTAGATCGGGTGAATTTCCTGGCCACTCCAATACCTTCAAATGTTGCTGGGTAAAGAAGCTCTTAGCAAGCTTAGAATTGTGGCATGGAGCCAGATCCTGTTGAAATACCCCATCGCCGTTAGGAAACAGCTTCTGCAGTGTTGGGACCATTTTTGCCTCCAGAACGCCTATGTACGTTTTGCTGTCCATCATTCCTTCAATGGGGTTCCTTCATCTGTGGCCCGGAAGCTGTAAACATCCCCAAAACCTGACCCTTGGTAGTTATGAACAAGTTTAGACTTGCAGCAGTTTAGACTCTGCAGCGGAAGGGACTTAGTGTTCCTTCGCTTGTCCCAACTAATTCGCACAGTACTGTAGTTTAATAATATTTTATTATTATTTTTTCGTCATACATTGCTTTAAAACACATCTACATACGTATATATACCCATAAACTGATTTAGGTTCTATCAGCTGTAGTTGAAAATGCTTCCTGATAGAGTATGACAGAAATAAACTCATAATAACTCGCACATTTCTGTCGAATTTGATTATAAGTATTTCATTTCTGAGATATAGATGGTAAGGATAAATATCATTTATATACACATACAAAATTCTGAAGCAGCCATGGGTTGGTGGAGGTCCAATCAGACTCTCTAGTTTAGTACTTCAAACATGTCTCTCCTGAGCTACAGTTGCTACATTTTTTCCATTGTAGATCAATTCTATTGGCAAGGTCTTATTTCTCATTGTGTGCCCACAGCATTCTAGGTCTCCCCCTTTTCCTGAGGTCTTTAGGACCCCATTAATAAACTCATTCGCCAATCTGCAGCTATGAACAATCTAATATATAAAGAAGAAAGCTTGTGTGTCTGTCCCTTATGCACGCAGCCCCCAGGAGAGCTAGACATCAAACTTTGCATGAATGTTCTTTTCCCCCTTATGCACTCAGCACTCAGAAGAGCTAGACATCAAACTTTGCATGAATGTTCTTTTCCCCCTTATGCACTCAGCACTCAGAAGAGCTAGACATCAAACTTTGCATGAATGTTCTTTTCCCCCTTATGCACTCAGCACCCAGAAGAGCTAGACATCAAACTTTGCATGAATGTTCTTTTCCCCCTTATGCACTCAGCACTCAGAAGAGCTAGACATCAAACTTTGCATGAATGTTCTTTTCCCCCTTATGCACTCAGCACCCAGAAGAGCTAGACATCAAACTTTGCATGAATGTCCTTTTCCCCCTTATGCACTCAGCACCCAGAAGAGCTAGACATCAAACTTTGCATGAATGTCCTTTTCCCCCTTTTGCACTCAGCACCCAGAAGAGCTAGACATCAAACTTTGCATGAATGTTCTTTTCCCCCTTATGCACTCAGCACCCAGAAGAGCTAGACATCAAACTTTGCATGAACGTTCTTTTCATCCAGGGGAAGAATATAGGCTACATACAAACCCGCTGGGGTCAATCAAAATTAGGGCGGGCGGGTTTGAATTTCATGAAATTCCCATAGACTTAACATTAGAGGTTACACATCCGTGTTTCTCATAGACATATTAGAAATTATTCAAAATAACTGGGAAAGTGACATCTACTCTATACTTTAGAGAGTTTCAGACTTTCCCTAAAAGAGGGGAGTAAATGTTTACTGGGGGGGGGGGTAGCGGGAGAAGGACGAAACGATCGTAATGGGTTTTATGTCAATGAAAGCTTGTCACGTGGGAAATCCATCTACTATATACCTTGAAGAGTTTCAGACCCGAACAATGTCGGGTATATCTGCTAGCAATAAATACTAGCGAGTCTATATTTTAATAATCTTGTATTAAATTACGAGGGTTTTGAATACCATGGTGCTTACATATCCTGATGTTTATTTAGATTTAGGATTTTGTGTTGAATTGGAAGCATGAACTGCAAACTTACCTCTATGCCTGTTGGTCTGTTTGTCAAACATAAGCATTGCATCCTCAACCTGTAAGAAAGAAAGTTCACGTTTACTAAAGCATTCTGAACAGTTTGAAATTTACTTTCAAAATTAATTACATTAATATTTGAATAAACGAACTCTTTCTCCTTTCAACGCAAAGCAAATATTTGAATTCTGTCGTTGCGTTTCTGTTCTGAATGAATTTATTAAAACTCAGATTTTTAAATGGTCTAATTCAAAGGTCTGATACATGCGGCCAGCGAAATTATTTGTGCGGCCCTCTTTATTTTAATCGTGGTAGCGAATTGTGGCTTACTAGAGAAATGTATGTATTCATTCTTATTTAATGTTGAAATCAAAATTAGAGGGTTGGGTCTTCTGAGCGGCACTTTTTTGTACACCATGGGCTAAATGGCCAGGTCACAAGGATCCCGAAGACTCAGAGAAGGTTGGGGGAGGGAACCCAATGGAACAACTGTTGGGAGACAGATGGTAGTCTCCCGTAAAGGCCATCTAGTGTGTTCTTCTGCGTGCATGGTATATAGCTCTCACACACACGGGGCATTGGCTTAACGTTCCATCAGACGGACGGCGACCTTTCCAACTACTGACCGTGGGTAGGGCGGGGAGTTTTACGGAGATAAATCTTAACGCTGACCCAGCTGGGACTAGAACCTGGGAACTGCAGATTACGATCCTGGAGCGGTACCGACTGAGCCACCCCCGCCCCAATATAATAATGGAGAATGAGTATGAAGAAAATGAGAAAGGGTGATTGCGAGAATGGGACCTTCAGCCAAAGATGAAGTTACTATAAATTAAGTTTAGGTTCATATTTTGGTATTAGAAGTTTGCAAGGTTTCGATACTAAAACAACAATATAAGTAATTATGTTTCTTCTTATCACTGTTTACAAAAATGCTGCCTAACTGGTGCACTACTGAATGATGATCCAAACCCCACCGATGGAGATACAGCTGTAACGAGAAATCTAACTCTCCTAGACACAATGCCTTAACTTAATGAGTATTGAGTTAATTTAATGAGTATTAAGTTAAGACCCGCGTGTGTAAGGGAATCTTTCTTTCTTTAAGCTTAATAAACGAACTATTGGGTACTGGGTGAGACGTTGACATGCTGCAATGGACTTTCTTCAACTCTGTGGTCTTTGCGAACTGGGTCATTTATACAGTTATTAGTAAAATAATAATTGACGCTTAAGAATAAACCATTCCAGCAATCCACTTCACGTGGGTTGGGTTGTTTTACCTCTGAGCGGCACTTTTTTGCACACCATGGGCTAAATGGCCAGGTCACATGGACCCCGAAGGCTCAGATAAGGTTGGGGGAGGGGACCCACTGGAACAGCTGTTGGGAGACAGATGGTAGCCTCCCGTCAAGGCCATCCAGCGTGTTCTTTAACGTGCACAGGGTATGGCTCTCCCGCACACGGGGCCACGGCTTAACGTCCCATCCGACGGACGGCGGCCTTTCCAAGCCCATCGGTGTCCCCTACTGACCGTGGGCAGGGCGGGGAGTTCTGCGGAGATAAATCTCAACGCTGACCCAGCTGGGACTCGAACCTGGGAACTACAGAATACGAGCCTGGCGCGCTACCGACTGAGCCACCCCCGCCCCGACTAAATCGAAAAGCATGATCATGGCTTAACGTCCCATCCGAGGGACGGCGGCTTTTCCGAGCCCATCGGTGTTCCCGCTCTTAAAGAGGGTAGGGAAGGGGGTTCAGCAAATATTAATCTGAATGCGGGGGAAGTAGTACTCGAACCTGGGAACTGCAGATTACTAGCACTACGCACTTCGACAGACTCTACTGTTGCAGTTGGGTTGTTGGATTGTTTTACCTTTGAGTGGCACTTTTCTGCACACAATGGGCTAAATGGCCAGGTCACAGGGATCCCGAGGGCTCAGAGAGGATTGGGGGAGGGGATCCACTGGATAGCTGTTGGGACATAAGAGATAGCATCCCATCAAGGCCATCCAACGTGTTCTTTAACGTATACAGGGTATGGCTCTCCCGTACAAGGAGGCACGGCTTTTGGTCCCATCTGACGGACGGTTGTTTTTCCAAGCCCATCGGTGTCCTCTACTGACCGTGGGCCGGATGGAGAGTTTTTCAGAGATAAATCTCAACTCTAGTTCAGCTGGGACTCGAACCTGGGATCTGCAGATTGAGAGCCTGGCGCGCTACCGACTGAGCCATCCCCGACCCTGCTGTTGCAGTGTAAGTGGAACACGTAGTAATAACGTGTAATCTGAATATTGAGCCATTCCCGAATTTTAGATTTACCTCGTTGGGAAGAAGTAGAGAATACCGCGCTACATTAAATAATTAACCACATTAACATAAACTATATATTCGCGTTTCACGTTATCACGTGGAAATAAATCGTTTCCTGCTTTTGAGTTCTAGAAAACCACTGGCTCTCCAATGGCTACATCTCTGTGGCCGAACAGTCTTCATCAGATTAGCATCTCATAGAAAGAAAGAAAATACGAAACAAATCTCTATTGAGCCTTGGAGTTCAGAGAGGATCATTATGTCAAGGCAAGTGGCCAGAGAAAAGGAGACCTGGATTTGGAGGTCAAAGCCTCAGCACAGAAACAAACACCCAGTCCTAACACCTGCCATTCTTCATTGGGTCAAGAAAGGTCATCATCATTGGGTCAAGAAAGTACAGTCGCTCAAAAAAGTATTCGAACACTATGGTTGATCACGTGACACGAAGGTTGCCAGATCACTAATTGCTAAAAAAATCGTTGCCAGATATTTTTTCTGAATTCTGTAATCAACCATAGTGTTCGGATATTTTTTGAGCGACTGTACTACGTTCTTAGGAACTTATGAAATTGATTGGTTGTTTTTCCTCTGAGCGGCACTTTTTTGCACACCATGGGCTAAATGGCCAGGTCACAAGGACCCCGAAGGCTCAGAGAAGGTTGGGGGAGGGGACCCACTGGAACAGCTGTTGGGAGACAGATGGTAGCCTCCCGTCAAGGCCATCCAGCGTGTTCTTTAACGTGCACATGGTATGAATCTCCCGCACATGGGGCCATGGCTTAATGTCCCATCCGACGGACGGTGGCCTTTCTAAGCCCATCGGTGTCCCCTACTGACTGTGGGCAGGGTGGGAAATTTTGCGGAGATAAATCTCAACGTTGACCTAGCTGGAATTCGAACCTGGTGCGCTACCGACTAAGCCACCCCCGCCCCATATGAAATTGATCTCTTCGATTAAAGCGAAAAGCGGGGCTTTTGAGCATTGGGATCGTATACATTGAGAAGATGAATGTATGTTTATCTGTTGTCAGAAACTGATTTATCAACGAATGGATGTTTTAATATCGTCTGAAACTGACCGACAAAGAAGAAATGTTTGTTCAACTTTTTACCATTTTATCAGCGATCAGAGGTAACCTCGGTGGTTTGAATCAAGCTAATTTAAAATCAAACTAATAATATAATTAATTTTATTATAATAATAATACATACTAATAATATATTTAATTTATCAAACTAATAATATAATTAAAATAATACTGTCTGAAAGTCATTTGAAATGAATTAATGTTTGAAGGGCTCGCTTAAGTTTTCAGGAGGACCAAGGTACAGTGTGCTTAACGAGGCCCCATATTCTGCCACATTATTCTGACATCCAAATGTAGTTGTTTTTCTTCGTCTTTTGATATTAGACAGTTCTTTACACTTTTAAACTGTAGGAAATCTATGAGATTACTACTATTCTAAATAATTTCCCGCCTGCCCACGGTCAGTAGGGGACGGTCAGATGGTCAGATGGGCTTGGAAAGGCCGCCGTCCGTCGGATGGGACGTTAAGCCGTCGCCCCGTGTGCGGGAGAGCCATACCCTGTGCACGTTAAAGAACACGCTGGATGGCCTTGACGAGAGGCTACCATCTGTCTCCCAACAGCTCCTCCAACTTTTTCTGAGCCTTCGGGGTCCATGTGACCTGGCCATTTAGTCCATGGTGTGCAAAAAAGTGCCGCTCAGAGGTAAAACAACCCAAACCTATTCTAAATCAGTCTAAACTAGGTTCAAAATTTAGTTAGGGCTGTGTAGTTGAAAATAAAAAGTCAAAAAAATATGAAATAGCTAAACATACCCAATTTTACTGATCCAAACATTTTCCTCTGGAAAATGTTTTAGTTGAGTTGGATTATTTTATTTCTGAGGGGAACATTTTGTACCACTGGGCTAAATGGCAAGGTCACAAGGACCCCAAGGGATCAGAGAAGGTTAGGGTGAGGGGACCCAATGGACAGCTGTAAGGATACAGATGGTAGCCTCCAGCATGTTCGCCAGGACATCCGGTGTTTTCATTAAGGTGCATAGGATTTGACTCTCCTGCATAAGGGGCCACGGCGTAATGTCCCATCTGACAGACGGAAGCCTTTCCAAGTCTATCGGTGTCCCCTATTGACCGAGGGCAGGGCGTAAAGTTTTGCGGAGTTAAATCTGAATAAATCTGAATCCCGGCTCTTTTTTTCCAGAAAATCATAAAAATTATTTTAAAGATGATTGTGTTTACAGTATAAAAAATTCTTGACATCTGCGGAGCAGACGTAATTTAATGAAAAATGATCTATAGAATTCGTAAGCCCCTAGAAATAAGGGTCCTAGGCCCGGGCCTAGTCGGTAATCAGGCCTAAATGAATATTGTGTGAAACTGATTGGCAAATAATAAATGTTTGAGGGGGCGGGGATGGCTCAGTCGGTAACGCGCCAGGCTCGTAATCTGCAGTTCCCAGGTTTGAGTTCCAGCTGGGTCAGCGTTGAGATTTATCTCCTCAAAATTCCCCGCCCTGCCCACGGTCAGTAGGGGACACCGCTGAGCTTGGAAAGGCCGCCGTCCGTCGGATGGGCCGTTAAGCCGTGGTCCCGTGTGCGGGAGAGAGCTCCGTCGGATAGGACGTTAAGCCGTGGTCCCGTGTGCGGGAGAGCCATACCCTGTGCACGTCGTCGGATGGGCCGTTAAGCCGTGGCCCCGTGTGCGGGAGAGAGCTCCGTCGGATAGGACGTTAAGCCGTGGTCCCGTGTGCGGGAGAGCCATACCTTATGCACGTTAAAGAACATATTGGATGGCCTTGGCGGGAGGCTACCATCTGTCTCCCAACAGCTGTTCCAGTGGGTCCCCTCCCCCAACCTTCTCTGAGCCTTCGGGGTCCTTGTGGCCTGGCCATTTAGCCCATGGTGTGCAAAAATGTGCCGCTCAGAGGTAAACAAGAGAGGTAAACAATCCAATCCAATAAATGTTTGAATATTGTCTTAAGCTGATTGTTTAAAAGTGAGTGTTTGAATATCGTGGCATGCTGATTGGTTAAGAATGAATGTTTGAATACTCTACTTAATTGAGGATTTGTATTGTTCGCTGTCTAGCACAAAGAGACTTTTTCTTCGCTTATTGACGAAATGGTAATCAGCGCTAGACAGAAACATATAATCACACAGGATCAAAGCACTTAAATTTTTTGAACTATTTCTGGAGAAGAAATACAAATTCAAATCTCAAAAAATACAATTCTCTTCTAAGCAATTTAAAACAGCATATTTGAACTATTCATCCATATGAAATACGCAGATTACCTGTAGATATAGAATTCAACACATAATATGTGAAAAAAAGTACTACTGACGCGGCGGGAATCGAACCCGCACTCTCCAAGATACATGCTAGAGCGCTCTATTATTAAACCACGCACCAAACGATAACTTAGTTCCACGACGTGACCTATAAATCTTTCATCATATTCTCTTCTAACTCTTGAGAAGAGTGTTCATTCTATGAAAAATCAACAAGTGCGAGCATTTAAAAAATATCCAATATTCTCGTTGTTTCCCTATATTGTTTTAGAGCTTATATTAAGTTCTCTTTTAACAGTGATCCTTCTGACGATCTTCATCTTCCTGGCATCACACAACTAAGACGGGTTTTCATTTTTTTTTTTTGCATTTGAAGGCATTTTGGACACACAGTCCATCTTTCCGCTCTTTTTAGTAAAAGATGACGAGCAATTAAAAATGCATACTTAATTTATTTGAATAATACAGCAACAGATTTAAAACATCAAACTAACGCATTTGAGACATTTAAAATGACATCACAACAATTTAAACCAACCATTTAAAACATTAAACATTTTTTAATAAAGTGAAATATTTTGTATTTTAAAGTAATATAACATAAAATATTACAAATATATATATATATAAAAGCCCAAAATTAAAAAAAAGTACATTCAATTTCCCTATAAATGATTTTTATTTTACAAATCTAGATACTTCTAATTTTTAACCTTGCAGTAAAGTATGTTTTCAACAAAGTTCAAAAGTTTTATTTCTCTTGATATATTATACTAAATGCTTAATAATATTTCTTCATGTTTAAATTATTTGAACACCATATTACCACGTTAAGAATTTAAATTACTATAGTAACATATGCCAGCCATTGAAAATGATATCATGACGTATTAAAACAATTTAAAATAGCATATTTTAACTATCCACCCATATGAAATACGCAGATTACCTGTAGATATAGAATTCAACAAATAATCTGTGAAAAAAAGTACTACTGACGCGGCGGGAATCGAACCCGCACTCTCCAAGATACATGCTAGAGCGCTCTACTATTAAACCACGCATCAAAAGATAACTTAGTTCCACGACGTGACCTAAAATCTTTCTTCACTGAATGTGGCGGTTGCGCCATCTATATTTCAGGAGAGGAACTTTTTTTTTCAATTGTTGCTATTGATTCAGATTAAATGAGTTAAATGAATCAATATTAATTCATATACATATATAATTATTCGTATTCTTATAAATAAGTGATTAAATGAGGAAGTCACCTTCACGCTTTATCGCTATTTATGAAAAATTCATCCATATTAAATACACAATAATGTTTTTAGGTATTTAATGTTGTAGTAACACATAAAAAAGCTTCAAAAGAATAAAATATACATTTAAGACACTTTAATATTAATATATTTAGGTGATGAACATATTTAGATATGAAGTAACATATTTAGAAATTAGATATATAAACTATTTGAATTATATATTTGAACAATTTAAAATACTCTTAGCCATTAAAAATTGTAACATATTTAAATTATTTAAAAACCGTAATAACATATTAAATAAATATGAATTAAACAGTGGCATATTTAATTCATTTTGAAATACTATAATAATACATTTAAACCATTTCAAGAAGTTACTCTGAAGCCTATTATTATTATTAATTAAATAAATAAGAATTAAACAGTGGCATATTTAATCCATTTTGAAATACTATAATAATATATTTAAACCATTTCAAGAAGTTACTCTGAAGCCTATTATTATTATTAATTCTTCCTTTAGTTCTCTTAGATCAATTTTACAGCTTTTCAGAGCTCCCAAGGATATTCTTTTGCGTGGTTCTCCATACATGCAAAGATAATTAGTTTGGAGGAATATAATTGCTGTAAATCAAATTTAAAACGAAATTGAACAAGAAAAAAATATACTAGAATCTTAGTACAACTAAAACAGGTAGCAACATTTATCTTCGCATATTTTAGTATACCTATTATTCCCAGTTTAGATCAGCTTGGGTCATTGCATAATATCAACCTGTGGCGCCTCACATTCGTAATCTGCAATTCTCGGGTTCGAGTCCCACGTCTGCCATCGTTGAGATTTATCTCCACCTCTACCCTCGGTCAGAAAGGGGACATTGATGGGCTTGGAAAAGACTCCGTCCGTCGGATGGTACTTATGAAGGATGTATGCAGGAGGGCCCCGTGTGTGGAAGAGACATACACTGCTCATGTTAAAGAACACGCTGGATGACCTTGATGGGAGGTTTCCGTCTGTCTCCTAACAGCTGTCCAGTAGGTATTCTTACTCCTACCAGGCGTGGGTGGCTCAGTAGGTAGCGCGCGAGGCTCGTAATCTGTAGTTCCCAGGTTCGAGTCCCAGCTAGGTCAGCGTTGAGATTTATCTCCGCAAAATTCACGGTCAGTAGGGGACACCGATTGGCTTGGAAAGGCCGCCGTCTGTCAGATGGGATGTTAAGCCGTGGTCCCATGTGCGTTAGAGTCATACCCTGTGCAGGTTAAAGAACACTCTGGATGACCTAGACGGGAGGCTACCATCTGTCTTCCAACAGCTGTTCCAGTGGGTCCCCTCCCCCAACCTTCTCTGAACCTTCGGGGTCCATGTGACCTGGCCATTTAGCCCATGATGTGCAAAAAAGTGCCGCTCAGAGGCAAAACAACCCAACCCAAATTACATGAATGCGATTTTTGTCTACTAAAATATTGCAATTCCTTTAATTCTTTTAAATTAGACACACATAAATTATCGTCTTTAGAATATTTTTATACCTTTCGTCGAAAAGAATATTTCTTTTTTTCGGAACAATTATTTCGCGAAACTTGCTTTTTTTCCCTAAAAAATTGAAACTCTTCTTATTCGCATTCTTGTACATGTCACAATTTTTTTTTTTTTGGTACGCGAAGGAATTTTTTTGTTTTAATTCCAATCGAGACTTTGTTAATTTAAAGCTGTGAATCAAAGCATTAATAAAGCTTTCTTTTTTAAAAAAAAACTTTGCCACATTTTCTTTCACATTGAAACCTAATGCTACTAGTTTTTTATGCGACAAGTCCAACCATCTGACAGGAGAGATTTTTCTGAGTTTTTTTCCTCCTCACTTTTCAGTTTCGAAAGCTATTACCCAAGTTGAAAGCAGTCTGTTCGCTTTTTGGTAATATATCTGGAAGAAGCTATTTAAAAATTAACCTTCTTGTAATTTTGAACCGCTTCGCTAACTGCTTAGCTTTCTGAATTTTTTATTAAGATTATGGATAGCTGAATGTCTGCTATCGTTAATCAGAACATACAGAGCGTTAAGTTCTATCTTGCTTCATTTATTTCTTATTATCTCTTTGCCTCTCTTAAGTTTCGTTTTTTTTTTCGTTTTAATTTTTAAAATAGTTTTTACCACTTCGTGTTCCAAAAGAGGATAAGAAACAAGCATCTGATTATGCCCAAAAAAGTATTAGAGATAAGTATGGTTTCTTCCAAAAACGTATCGGAACCGAGTATCAGGTTCTGTCGCAAAAAGTATGAACCAAATATCAGGTTCTGTCGCAAAAAGTGTGAGTCAAATATCAGGTTCTGTCGCAAAAAGTATGAGCCAAATATCAGGTTCTGTCGCAAAAAGTGTGAGTCAAATATCAGGTTCTGTCGCAAAAAGGGTGAGCCAAATATCAGGTTCTGTCGCAAAAGGTATGAGCCAAATATCAGGTTCTGTCGCAAAACGTATGAGCCAAATATCAGGTTCTGTCGCAAAATGTATGAGCCAAATATCAGGTTCTGTCGCAAAACGTATGAGCCAAATATCAGGTTCTGTCGCAAAATGTATGAGAAAAATATCAGGTTCTGTCGCAAAAATATGAGCCAAATATCAGATTCTGTCGCAAAAAGTGTGAGTCAAATACCAGGTTGTCGCAAAAAGTATGAGCCAAATATCAGGTTCTGTCGCGTTGAATATATGCAGTTACAAATAATTGATATAGATCGGTTATATATTGACATTCATATATATATAGAAATACGAAGTCCTGATATATATATACGGGCTGGGGTGGCTCGGTCGGTAGCGCGCCAGACTCGTAATCTGTTAGTTCTCACGTTCGAGTCCCAGCTAAGTCAACGTTGAGATTTATCTCCTCAAAATTCCCCGCCCTGCCCACCGTCAGTAGAGAGCACCGATGTGCTTGGAAAGACCGCCGTCCGTCGGATGGGACGTTAAGCCGTGGTCCCGTGTGCGGGAGAGCCATACCCTGTGCACGTTAAAGAACACGCTGGATGCCTTGACGGGAGGCTACCATCTGTCTCCCAACAGCTGTTTCAGTGGGTCCCCTCTCCCAACCTTCTCTGAGCCATCGGGGTCCATGTTGATCTGGCCATTTAACCTAAGGTGTGCAAAAAAAGTGCCGCTCAAAGGTAAAACAACCCAACCTCAGTCACTAGAGAACACCGATGGGCTTGGAAAAGCCGCCGGCCGTCGGATGGGACATTAAGCCGTGGTCCAGTGTGCGGGAAAGCCATACCCTATGCACGTTAAAGAACACGCTGGATGGCCTTGACGGGAAGCCCACCATCTGTCTCCCAACAGCTGTTCCAGTGGGTCCCCTCCCCCAACCTTCTCTGAGCCTTCGGGGTCCATGTGACCTGGCCATTTAGCCTAAGGTGTGCAAAAAAAGTGCCGCTCAAAGGTAAAACAACCCAACCTGATATATATATATTCCCCCACTCAAACAATTTAATGGCCGGCCATCAGCAAAACGGGCACCGCTACACTTCTGAAGAATGTGCGGAAGTCATCAGTACATTTCCTGACAGATGGATTAAGTTGAGGTGGTTCAATTCCATGGCTACCAAGGAGCCCTGATTTGACAAACCTTGATTTATTTCTTCTGGGTCTTTGTAAAGAATTATATTTACGTGGGCAAAATTCTAGACCCGAATCATTTGAAAGCCAAAATAAGAGAGGCAAACGAACAAGTAACAAGAGATAATGCTGCAACGTGTACGGCAAGAAGGGGAAGAAAATCGACTAATTATGTTCAAAACTATTTGAGGTACGCTTTCAATTGAAGCGTTACTTTCTCCATTATGTACAGTCGCTCAAAAAAAATCCGAACACTATGGTTGATTACAGAATTCAGAAAAAATATCTGGCAACAATTTTTTTTAGAAATTAGTGATCTGGCAACCTTCGTGTCACGTGATTACAGAATTCAGGAAAAATATCTGGAGAGTGTACAGCAACTGTACACGCTCCAGTTACCGTTCACAGCAAACTGGAGCGTGTGCAGTTACTGCACACGCTCCAGTTTGCTGTGAACGGTAACTGCACACGCTCAATATTTCCGTGAGTGAGCCCACACGATCTAGTATCAAAATAATATGACCACCTACAGTCGCTCAAAAAAATATCCGAACACTATGGTTGATTACAGAATTCAGAAAAAATATCTGGCAACGATTTTGTTTTAGAAATTAGTGATCCGTGTCACGTGACACGACACGAAGGTTGCCAGATCACTAATTTCTAAAAAAATCGTTGCCAGATATTTTTCTTAATTCTGTAATCAACCACGGTGTTCGGATATTTTTTTGAGCGACTGTACGTTATTTTCCTACATATTGTTTTTCGAAACCCGATCATTATTTTTGGAACACCCTGTATATATCAATTCAGATTGGCTGAAAATAAACAATAAAATAAATAAAAAATAAATAACATTTCCGTTTTGTGCGCATATTTGAGAAGAGTTTTAATGAGTTGATGCTTTAGTTTCAGTAAAGACGACTTCTAATGACTAACCGTATAGTAGGGGCGGGGGTGGCTCAGACGGCAGCGCGCCAGGCTCGTAATCTGTAGTTCCCAGGTTCGAGTCCCAGCTGGGTCAGCGTTGAGATTTATCTCTGCAAAATTCCCCGCCCTGCCCACGGTCAGTAGGCGACACCGATGGGCTTGGAAAAGCCGCCGTCCGTCGGATGGGACGTTAAGCCGTGGCACCGTGTGCGGGAGACAGATGGTAGCCTCCCGTCAAGGCCATACAGCGTTAAAGAACACGCTGTATGGCCTTGACGGGAGGCTACCATCTGTCTCCCAACAGCTGTTCCAGTGGGTCCCCTCTCCCAACCTTCTCTGAGCCTTCGGGGTCCTTGTGACCTGGCCATTTAGCCCATGGTGTGCAAAAAGGTGCCGCTCAGAGGTAAAACCCAACAACCCAAATGTTTTAGACAGAAGTGATTTGTTGGACGTGATTAGAGCCACTTACATACATAGAGCGCGGACAGCCGTTTAACAGAAGGAGGAACTTAAATATGCATAAAAATTTAAGAAATTTAACTAAAAATATTTGTTTTTACACGGTGCAAAATAATTTATTCATTATTATTTTATTAAAATATTTATAAATATTTTAAAATTAATTGCGAAATTTTTAAAAATTAAAACTTCCAGTAGAATCTTTTAGAGATTAAACATAATTAAAAGAGCTGTCGTGGTCAAGAGGCTAGCGAGCTCAACTTCTGATCTAAGTGACCTGGGTTCGAGTCCAGAGTAAGGCATGGATGTTTGTGTTGTACTTCTGTTTCGGTCTCGCCATTCTCACAGGTCTTATGTATGGTGTATTAAAATGACAGACTCCTGTCAGACCTCTGTGGCAAGCAGCTGCTTGAGGAAATATTAATTCATTATTTTTTATCTGTTTATGTTGAAATTAATTGTATTGTTACTACATTATCTAGGCCCGGCATGATGTAGGAGGCTTTGACAGGATTCGGTAAAGCGATGTTATTTTACTAGAACTTAATCTCTAGAGACATTTTTCTATGAACCTCACATCGAACCCTATCGTAAAATCCGTTTTGAATTACGAACCGTGACATTTTAAGACGAACAGAAGAAATATGAAACTGAGATGTACAAAACAGGAATTTCTGCATCTCTGACTGTGTAGGCCTTGAAAGAAAGAACCAAGTTATAAATGAAGTCAGAAGAGAGGAGGCTGCGGATGAATCCGTTTAGTGGATGATGTTTGAAGAGCCAGAGATTGCATTGTGCAACATCTGATGAGAAGAGAGGAAAAGAGAAAGTCTCCAAAGCATCGTATTATTCTAAGATTTGAAGGAGGCCGTAGATCACGAAAGAGGTCTGGGAAGAGAGGAGGAAAGGTGATGAAGGAGGAGGAGGGGATGCGGAGAGAAGAGACATATCAAGAAAGATGCATGGGATGCAGGGAGAAAGAAATGGTCGAGGAAGAAGGAAGACCAGAGACAGAATAGAAGTCTGCTACAACATCCGTGGAGATTGTAACACCTGAAAAACAGGCAAACAAAATAGTGTATATATATATACTGCTCAAATCGTTAAAATGCGAGTGAATCTAAATATATTTGGAAAAATTTAATCAAATATCACAGGGATACAAAGAAATATGCAAAAATAAGTCATAAAAATTTGGGCAAAATGATTTATATATGCCATAAAAATCCTATTGTTTTGAATGCAAAAAGTATAGCCAAGAGGATGTAGTTCCTCTAGAACTAATTTAAGTCTCAGAATTTCGCTTCATGCCCTAAATAAGATAATCGTGAGAATTGGGGTGGGTGGGGATGGCTCAGTCGGTAGCGCGCCAGGCTCGTAATCTGTAGTTCCCAGGTTCGAGTCCCAGCTGGGTCAGCGTTGAGATTTATCTCAGCAAAATTCCCCGCCCTGCCCACGGTCAGTAGGGGACACCGATGGGTTTGGAAAGGCCGCCGTCCGTCGGATGGGACGTTAAGCCGTGGCCCCGTGTGCGGGAGAGCCATACCCTGTGCACGTTAAAGAACACGCTGGATGGCCTTGACGGGAGGCTAACATCTGTCTCCCAACAGCTGTTCCAGTGGGTCCCCTCCCCCAACCTTCTCTGAGCCTTCGGGGTCCTTGTGACCTGGCCATTTAGCCCATGGTGTGCAAAAAAGTGTCGCTCAGAGGTATCACAACCCAACCCTGAGAATTGGGAAGGCAATTAAGTCCGTTGAGAAACAGGAGCAGTCAAAAGTCCTGGAAGGTCGTATCAATACGTCTCTTAATAGCATCCCTAGTTTTTCTGTAGGGTTGTTGTGGTTAATATATATAATAGGTTATTTCGGAGATAATTCAGGTCACTCCATTTACAGGAAACCTTTTTCTTCAAGATACTGATTGGTCAGTCTTGTCCTGTGTTGATGGGCATTATCGTCCATTAGGAGGAAACCGTCATCTATTGCACTAGCATAGGGCTTGTCATAGGGATCAAGAATCCCTTCTCGATACCTCTGGGCATTCACAGAACCTCCATTAAGCACATGGGATCGGTAGGACTATCCAACGAAAATTTCGCATTGTAAAGAACGTTTGTTTAAAGACTTCTGGCCATAGTTGAAACAGATGCTTGCCTTCCTGTGGCTGCAATAAGATCTGAAGGTACAGTTGATGCTGCTACTCTCCTATTCAATCGGAACAGTTGGGTCGGATTGTTTTACCTCTGAGGGGCTGTTTTTGCACACAATGGGCTAAATGTTCAGGTCACAAGGACCCCCGAGGGCTAAGAGAAGGTTGGGGAAGGGGACATCCTGGAACAGCTGTTGGAAGACAGATGGTAGCCGCAGATCCAGTTGGATTGTTTTAATTCTGAGCGGCACCTTTTTGCACACCATGGGCTAAATGGCCACGTCACAAGGACCCCGAAGGCTCAGAGAAGGTTGGGGAAGGGGACATCCTGGAACAGCTGTTGGAAGACAGATGGTAGCCGCAGATCCAGTTGGATTGTTTTAACTCTGAGCGGCACTTTTTTGCACACCATGGGCAAAATGTTCAGGTCACAAGGACCCCCGAGGGCTAAGAGAAGGTTGGGGAAGGGGACCCACTGGAACAGTTATTGGGAGACAGATGGTTAGCTCCCGTGAAGGCGATCCAGCGTGTTCTTTAACGTGCACAGGGATGGCTCTCCCACACATGGGGCCACGGCTTTACATCCCATCTGTGGGACGGCGGCCTTTCCAAGCCTGTCCCCTACTGACCGTGGTAGGGGAGGGGATTTTGCGGAGATAAATCTAAACGCTGACACAGATGGGACTCGAACCTGGAACTGCAGATTATGAGACTGGCACGCTACCAGATTTGAGCCACTTCCACCCCTCCAGGTCACAAGGACCTCGAAGGCTCTGAGAAGGTTGGGGGAGACGACTCACTCGTACAGCTGTTGGGAGACAGATGTTAGCTTCCCGTCAAGGAATATGCACAGGTTATAGCTCTCCCACACATGGAGTCACGGCTTAACCTCCCATCGGAAGGACGGCGGCTTTTCCAAGCTCATCGGTGTCTCCTACTGACCGTGGGCAGGGCGGGGAATTTTGCGGGATAAATCTCAACGCTGACCCAGCTGGGACTCGAACCTGGGAACTACAGATTACGAGCCTGGCGCGCTACCGACTGAGCCACCCCCGCCCCTTCACAATTTAGTGATCCGTGCTTACTTTTGAAAAGTTTCGTATATTAAAAAAGAGAAATCAATCGGAGCGTCCTGATTTTTTTGGCCGTTACTCCGACCTCAAGTAGTGCATTGTGCACACCATAACTTTTGCGTCCACCGGATATGAAATTTCTTAATACTTCTGAGATCTACGGCCTCGGCCGGACCTACCTACAGGAATCAATTTTCCGCTCTCTAGCAGCACTCAGTCACTTAGTCTCAATCAACCACTCACCATCATCTATATATACATTAGGTGGGTTGGGTTGTTTTACCTCTGAGCGGCACTTTTTTGCACACCATGGGCTAAATGGCCAGGTCACAAGGACCCCGAAGACTCAGAGAAGGTTGGGGGAGGGGACCCGCTGGAACAGCTGTTGGGAGACAGATGGTAGCCTCCCGTCAGGGCTATCCTGTGTGTTCTTTAACGTGCACAGGTTATGACTCTCCCGCACACGGGAACACGGGTTAACTTCCCATCCTACGGACGGCGGTCTTTCCAAGCTCATCGGTGTCCCCTACTAACCGTGGGCAGGGCGGGGAATTTTGCAGAGATAAATCTCAACGTTGACCTAGCTGGAATTCGATCCTGGCGCGCTACCGACTGAGTCACCCCCCGCCCCATATGAAATTGATCTCTTCGGGTTGGGTTGGGTTGTTTTACCTCTGAGCGGCACTTTTTTGCACACCATGGGCTAAATGGCCAGGTCACATGGACCCCGAAGGCTCAGAGAAGGTTGGGGGAGGGGACCCACTGGAAGAGCTGTTGGGAGACAGATGGTAGCCTCCCGTCAAGGCCATCCAGCGTGTTCTTTAACGTGCACAGGGTATGGCTCTCCCACACACGGGGCCACGGCTTAACGTCCATCCGACAGACGGCGGCCTTTCCAAGCCCATCGGTGTCCCCTACTGACCGTGGGCAGGCCGGGGAATTTTGCGGAGATAAATCTCAACGCTGACCCAGCTGGGACTCGAACCTGGGAACTACAGATTACGAGCCTGGCGCGCTACCGACTGAGCAACCCCCACCCCAGGCTCGGCCGGTAGCCGATACCAGGCCGATTACCAGGCTGGTAATCTGCAATTTCCAGGTTTGAGTCCCACTTGGGGCAATGTTGAGTGTTATCTCTTCTAAACCCACACCTTCTCTTCATAGAGAGGAAACAGATTTGGTTGGAAAGATCACTTTCGGCAGGATGGGATATTGAGCCATGGTTCCGTGTGCAGGAGAGCTATACTCTGTGCACGTTAAAGAACACACTGGATGACCTTGATGGTAGGCTTCCATCTGTCTCCTAACATATGTTGAGTATATTCCCTTCCCTAATCTTTTCCGAGATCTTAGAGCCCGTATAACCTGGCCATTTAGCCCATTGTGTCAGTCGGCAACGCGGCAGGCTTGTAATGTGCAGTTCCCAGGTTCGAGTCCCAGCTGGGTTAGCGTTGAGACTTATCTCCTTAAAACTCTCCGCTTTGGCCATCGTCAGTAGGGGACACTGATGAGCTTGGAAAGACCGCCGTCCGTCGGATGGGACGTTAAGCCGTGGCCCCCATGTGCGGGAGAGCCATACCCTGTACACGTTAAAGAACACGCTGGATGGCCTTGACGGGAGGCTACCATCTGTCTCCCAACAGCTGTTCCAGTGGGTCCCTTCCCCCAACCTTCTCTGAGCCTTCGGGATCCCTGTGACCTGGCTATTTAGCCCATGGTGTGCAAAAAAGTGATGCTCAGAGGTAAAATTATCCAACCCTAGCCCATTGTGTCAAAAAAAAAATGTGGAGGGGTAGCTCAGTCGGTAGTGCGGCAGGTTCGTAATCTGCAGTTCCCAGGTTCGAGTCCCAGCTAGGCTAGCATTGAGATTTATCTCCGGAAAATTCCCCCGCCCTTCCCTTGGTCAGTAGGGGATACCAATGGACTTGAAAATACCGCTGTCAGTCGGATGGGACGTTAAGCCACGGCTCCGTGTGCGGGAGAGCCATGTCCTGTACAAGCTAAAGAACATGCTGGATGACCTTGACGGGAGGTTACCATCTGCGAGTTCCTTCCTCCAACCTTCGCTGAGTCCTCGGGGTCTTTGTGACTGGCCATTTAACCCATTGTGTGCAAAAAGAGTGTCGCTCAGAACTGAAACAACCCAACCGAAAAAAAAAAAATACCGTTCAGAGGTAAATCAATCTAACACCATGTACACAACACTTTCTTCGTTAAGGTAAACTAGATCGATACAAGTTGGGTTGTTTTACCTCTGAGCGACACTTTTTTGCACACCATGGGCTAAATGGCAGGTCACATGGACCCCGAAGGCTCAGAGAAGGTTGGGGGAGGAGACCCACTGGAACAGCTGTTGGGAGACAGATGGTAGCCCCCCCGTCAGGGCCATCCAGCGTGTTCTTTAACGTGCACAGGGTATGTATCTCCCGCACACGGGGCCACGGCTTAACGTCCCATCCGACGGACGGCCCATCAGTGGCCATCCGACGGCCATCCGACGGACCAGACGGCCCCCCCTTTCCAAGCCCATCGGTGTCCCCTACTGACGGTGGGCAGGGCGGGGAATTTTGCGGAGATAAATCTCAACGCTGACCCAGCTGGGACTCAAACCTGGGAACTATAGATTACGAGCCTGGCGCGCTACCGACTGAGCCACACCCGCCCCATATCGATACAATAAATCCAAGCATGGATTTCTTAAAGTTTACTTACTAAATACATCCACTGATTTTTATACATTCTCCCCGTGCTAAAGAATAATATTGATTCGATTTGAAAGGATTATTTTGATAATTTAACTCGTTGTCTTACATTTGAAACAAACGAAGCTTCTCTGACTACATAAACACCTAACGGTACTTCCACTTCTTATTCAGTGCTTGTAGGCAAATAAGCGATTAAATACTCAGGAACAGTCTTAACTCTGTCTTCTTAGCTTCTGTACTTTAGTTGGGTTGTGTTGTTTTACCTCTGAGCGGCACTTTTTTGCACACCATGGGCTAAATGGCCAGGTCACATGGACCCCGAAGGCTCAGAGAAGGTTGGGGGAGGGGACCCACTGGAAAAGCTGTTGGGAGACAGATGGTAGCCTCCCGTCAAGGCCATCCAGCGTGTTCTTTAACGTGCACAGGGTATGGCTCTCCCGCACACGGGGCAACGGCTTAACGTCCCATCCGACGGACGGCGGCCTTTCCAAGCCCATCGGTGTCCCCTACTGACCGTGGGCAAGGCGGGGAATTTTGCGGAGAGAAATCTCAACGCTGACCCAGCTGGGACTCGAACCTGGGAACTACAGCCTGGCGCGCCACCTACTAAGCCACTCCCGCCAGTCTGTACTTTAATAATATTAACACGTTCATGACTACAAAGTTCCGAAATAGCGTTTGATAAGTCAACAATCTCGTCCAGAGTGCTTGTCTTGCCGTAGAAAAGGTGAACATGTCATCTCATTCCACGTCATTCCTCACCGTATCGATTTGCAATAACCACAAATCTAATTTTTCACCGACTATAATGACCAACAGTAGAGTCGTTAACAGTTAATCAGTACCATAGAGAGAGAGAAACTGCAGGTAATAAATTAAATAGAGTCTGAGTACTGCATTGATGACTTGAAGCCGAACCTCTAAGTTAATCTTGAGGAGTCAACGAAAACGTTAATGGACGTTGGTGAAGTCTTAGAAAAGTGATCGGTCCTCCGCTTGTTAATCGAGTACGGGGTAATTACATACCTTTAATAAACTGCATTATATAACTGGAAGAAATACGATTACTTGTTTGTCTGCTTGTTGGATCGAATCAGGACGGTCACGGTTTGTATTAGCAACAATTTATTAAAAAACAACAACAAAAATAATGGAACAAGTTGGGTTGGGTTGTTTTACCTCTGGGCGGCACGTTTTTTGCACACCATGGGCTAAATTTCCAGGTCACATGGACCCCGAAGGTTCAGAGAAGATTGGGGGAGGGGACCCACTGGAAAAGCTGTTGGGAGACAGATGGTAGCCTCCCGTCAAGGCCATCCAGCGTATTCTTTAACGTGCACAGGGTATGGCTCTCCCGCACACGGGGCCACGGCTTAACGTCCCATCCGACGGACGGCGGCCTTTCCAAGCCCATCGGTGTCCCCTACTGACCGTGGGCAGGGCGGGGAATTTTGCGGAGATAAATCTCAAAGCTGACCCAGCTGGGACTCGAACCTGGGAACCACAGATTACGAGCCTGGCGCGCTACCGACTGAGTCACCCCCGCCCCTAATGGAACAAGACATATATAAAATATAATGCAATGTGAATGTATATCATATAATAAATAAGAAATAAATATCCCCTCAAGCAGCTGCTTGCCACAGATGTTTGACAGGAACATCCATACCTTACCCGTGGCTCGAAATCAGGTCCCTTAAATCAGTAGCCAAGCACGCTAACCACTCGGCCATGGCAAGGCTCATGTATAAAATTCGAAATAAAGTGAAAATAAGAAACAATACCCTGTGCACATTAAAGAACATGCTGGATGAAATAGGAGGCTTCCATCTGTCCCCTAACAACTGGCTAGTGGATCCCATTCCCAAAACTTCTCTGAGCCTTTAGGGTCCTTATGACCTGGCCATTTAACCCATTCTTTTGCAAAACGGCTGATCAGAGGTAAAGCAGACAGATGGTAGCTTCCCGTCAAGGGTTTACCTCTGAGCGGCACTTTTTTGCACACCATGGGCTAAATGGCCAGGTCACATGGACCCCGAAGGCTCAGAGAAAGTTGGGGAGGGGACCCACTGGAACAGCTGTTGGGAGACAGATGGTAGCCTCCCGTCAAGGCCATCCAGCGTGTTCTTTAACGTGCACAGGGTATGGCTCTCCCGCACACGGGGCCACGGCTTAACGTCCCATCCGAAGGATGGCGGCCTTTCCAAGCCCATCGGTGTCCCCTACTGACCGTGGGCAAGGCGGGGGAATTTTGCGAAGATAAATCTCAACGCTGACCCAGCTGGGACTCGAACCTGGGAACTACAGATTACGAGCCTGGCGCGCTACCGACTGAGCCACTCCCGCCCCCAAACCCTCCAGGAAAAGCCAGAAGTGGTCGTTGTAGGTGAATGACACCTCATACCTACTATGCATTTGGATAACCTCATATACAATATGAGACACAAAGGTGAGGCTAATATTGCCCTGAGAGGTAATCACAACCTATTACCCCTCGATTTGCGTCCAGAAAATACCGCTTTTGACGCTTATAATATAATTGCGATATTTTCATGGCTAGAACGATGTAACTTTTGTTACATTTTCAACATTATTTCAATACTTCTACAAACACTTATTCACCAACTTCATTGCAATTCGGTAGATCGTTATTTATTTTACAACCTTTTTTCTATAAGTTACCTTTAAATTGCAAGAGGGGTTATATTTATGTGATTTTGTTCATTCATAGCTATAATCATATTGTACACGCAATATAGCAATTAGTGCTGTGGGAAATACAAAAGGATCAGATGTTTTCTGCAGAAGGTTTTACATCGATATTTTTATGATGCAGTATCTGCATGAATTAGGGGCGGGGATGGCTCAGTCGGTAGCGCGCCAGGCTCGTAATCTGTAGTTCCAAGGTTCGAGTCCCAGCTGGGTCAGCGTTGAGATTTATCTCCGCAAAATTCCCCGCCCTGCCCACGGTCAGTAGGGGACACCGATGGGCTTGGAAAGGCCACCGTCCGTCGGATGGGACGTTAAGCCGTGGCCCCGTGTGCGGGAGAGCCATACCCTGTGCACGTTAAAGAACACGCTGGATGGCCTTGACGGGAGGCTACCATCTGTCTTACAACAGCTGTTCCAGTGGGTCCCGTCCACCAACCTTCGGGGTCATTGTGACCTGGCCATTTAGCCCATGGTGTGCAAAAAAGTGCCGCTCCTAGGTAAAACAACCCAACCCTTTAAACGTTTGTGAGCTTTTTAGCGTTCAAAGGAACTCAACAGATTGTAATGTACACGTCGTGGATAAATTGTTGGACGAGGTTGTAGATTTTTGGAAATTTCTTTCTGCGTTTGAGACTACCTTTGCCGAAGCTGTTGTTTCTCACACGTCTCGAACCGGGGCGGGGGTGGCTCAGTCGGTAGCGCGCCAGGCTCGTAATCTGTAGTTCCCAGGTTCGAGTCCCAGCTGGGTCAGCGTTGAGATTTATCTCCGCAAAATTCCCCGCCCTGCCCACGGTCAGTAGGGGGCACCGATGGGCTTGGAAAGGCCACCGTCCGTCGGATGGGACGTTAAGCCGTCGCCCCGTGTGCGAGAGAGCCATACCCTGTGCACGTTAAAGAACACGCTGGATGGCCTTGACGGGAGGCTACCATCTGTCTCCCAACAGCTGTTCCAGTGGGTCCCCTCTCCCAACCTTCTCTGAGCCTTCGGGGTCCATGTGACCTGGCCATTTAGCCCATGGTGTGCAAAAAAGTGCCGCTCAGAGGTAAAACAACCCAACCCATGTTCATCAAAGTTGTGCCAAACTGTACAAATCGGTTGCTCTCTGTAGATGAAAATCAGCTTCTGATCATCTATGCAATCGGTTGCTATTGATTGATGAAAAATCGTCGTCTGTTTTCTCATACACATCGCCAGCTCTTTATCAAACAAATCGGTGGATGTATATTGGTTCAAATAGTCTGCTCTTCATCATTCCAAAACTGCTGCTGCTCTTCATCATTCCAAAACTGCTGCTGCTCTTCATCATTCCAAATCTGCTGCTGCATGCGATACAAATTGGCTTCTGTATGTTGACCAAATGATCTCTCTCTGCGGTTATGCAAACCGACTGCTGGTCATATTTTAAAACTGCTGCTGTTCAATCAATCACACTAGTGTTGGTTAACGATGCAAATCCGATATTGTATGCTAATACAAATAATCTGCTCCAAAACTGTTATTATATGGGAGACAAACCTGCTTCCGCTGATCAATACAAATCGTCTGCTATCTGTGAATAAAGAGCTGTCTGTGAATAAAGAGCTGTCTGTAGATAAAGAGCTGTCTGTAGATAAAGAGCTGTCTGTGAATAAAGAGCTGTCTGTAGATAAAGAGCTGTCTGTAGATAAAGAGCTGTCTGTAGATACCGTGCTTTCTCTATTTATACAAATTGGATGCTGTTTATAGATTCAAAACGACTACTGCAGATCCGATATAAATTATCTGCTCCTCAGGGATATAAATCGGCTTCTGTCTTTTATTGCATATCGGCTTCTGTCTTTTGATGCTAATCAACTTGTGTCTTTTAATACAATTCTGCTTTTGTCACAAATCAGCTTCTCTCTTTCCTTAAGAAGGGGCGGCTCAGTCGGTAGCGGCGCCAGGCTCGCAATCTGTAGTTCTCAGGTTCGAGTCCCAGCTAGGTCAGCGTTGAGACTTATTTCTTCAATATTCCCCGCCCTGCCCACGGTCAGTAGGGGAACCGATGGGCTTGGAAAGGCCACCGTCCGTCGTATGGGACGTTAACCCTGGGTCCCGTGTATGGGAGAGCCATACTCTGTGCACGTTAAAGAACACGCTGGATGGCCTTGATGGGAGGCTTGAGTAGCATCTGTCTCCCAACAGCTGTTCCAGTGGGTCCCCTTTCCCAACCTTCTCTGAGCCTTCGGGGTCCATGTGACCTGGCCATTTAGTCCATGGTGTGCAAAAAAATGCTGCTCAGAGGTAAAACAACCCAACTCTTTCCTTACGAATGCAATTATATCGTTTGATACAAATGTTCTTCTGTCTGTTTCACAATTCGGCTATCCCTCTTCAAACTGACTGCTCTATATTAATAGAAGTCGATTCGTCGTTAATTGACATGAATATTTTCTGTGTTTTCCTCCCTTGTTGAATCCTTCATAAAAATTCCGACCAATTCCTTTTCACGTACATCACGTGACTAAATGAGCGAGATGCAAAATTTTTTCAACTAAAAAATCGATGATGACATTTGCCGTCTGAATCGTTTTAACAATTGGCATCATGCTGGTTATGCAAAGAAATTAACATCGTTTGACTGAAAAAACCTCTCCGCAAAATTCCCCGCCCTGCCCACGGTCAGTAGGGGACACCGATGGGCTTGGAATACATTGCGCCGTCCGTCGGATGGGACGTTAAGCCGTGGTCCCGTGTGCGGGAGAGCCATACCCTGTGCACGTTAAAGAACACGCTGGATGGCCTTGACGGGAGGCTACCATCTGTCTCCCAACAGCTATTCCAGTGGGTCCCCTCTCCTAACCTTCTCTGAGCCTTCGGGGTCCATGTGACCTGGTCATTTAGCCCATGGTGTGCAAAAAAGTGCCGCTCAGAGGTAAAACAACGCAACCCATGTTCATCAAAGTTGTGCGAAACTGTACAAATCGGTTGCTCTCTGTAGATGAAAATCAGCTTCTGATCATCTATGCAATCGGTTGCTATTGATTGATAAAAAAATCGTCGTCTGTTTTCTCATACACATCGCCAGCTCTTTATCAAACAAATCGGTGGATGTATATTGGTTCAAATAGTCTGCTCTTCATCATTCCAAAACTGCTGCTGCTCTTCATCATTCCAAAACTGCTGCTGCATGCGATAAAAATTGGCTTCTGTATGTTGACCAAATGATCTCTCTCTGCGGTTATGCAAACCGACTGCTGGTCATATTTTAAAACTGCTGCTGTTCAATCAATCACACTAGTTTTGGTTAACGATGCAAATCTGATATTGTATGCTAATACAAATAATCTGCTCCAAAACTGTTATTATATGGGAGACAAACCTGCTTCCGCTGATCAATACAAATCGTCTGCTATCTGTGAATAAAGAGCTGTCTGTGAATAAAGAGCTGTCTGTGAATAAAGAGCTGTCTGTAGATAAAGAGTTGTCTGTAGATATCGTGCTTTCTCTATTTATACAAATTGGATGCTGTTTATAGATTCAAAACGACTACTGCAGATCCGATACAAATTATCTGCTCTTCAGGGATATAAATCGGCTTCTGTCTTTTATTGCATATCGGCTTCTGTCTTTTGATGCTAATCAACTTGTGTCTTTTAATACAATTCTGCTTTTGTCACAAATCAGCTTCTCTCTTTCCTTAAGAAGGGGCGGCTCAGTCGGTAGCGCGCCAGGCTCGCAATCTGTAGTTCTCAGGTTCGAGTCCCAGCTAGGTCAGCGTTGAGACTTATTTCTTCAATATTCCCCGCCCTGCCCACGGTCAGTAGGGGAACCGATGGGCTGGGAAAGGCCACCGTCCGTCGTATGGGACGTTAACCCTGGGCCCCGTGTATGGGAGAGCCATACCCTGTGCACGTTAAAGAACACGCTGGATGGCCTTGATGGGAGGCTTGAGTAGCATCTGTCTCCCAACAGCTGTTCCAGTGGGTCCCCTTTCCCAACCTTCTCTGAGCCTTCGGGGTCCATGTGACCTGGCCATTTAGTCCATGGTGTGCAAAAAAATGCTGCTCAGAGGTAAAACAACCCAACTCTTTCCTTAGAATGCAATTATATCGTTTGATACAAATGCTCTTCTGTCTGTTTCACAATTCGGCTATCCCTCTTCAAACTGACTGCTCTATATTATTAGAAGTCGATTCGTCGTTAATTGACATGAATATTTTCTGTGTTTTCCTCCCTTGTTGAATCCTTCATAAAAATTCCGACCAATTCCTTTTCACGTACATCACGTGACTAAATGAGCGAGATGCAAAATTTTTTCAACTAAAAAATCGATGATGACATTTGCCGTCTGAATCGTTTTAACAATTGGCATCATGCTGGTTATGCAAAGAAATTAATATCGTTTGACTGAAAAAACCTCTCCGCAAAATTCCCCGCCCTGCCCACGGTCAGTAGGGGACACCGATGGGCTTGGAATACATTGCGCCGTCCGTCGGATGGGACGTTAAGCCGTGGTCCCGTGTGCGGGAGAGCCATACCCTGTGCACGTTAAAGAACACGCTGGATGGCCTTGACGGGAGGCTACCATCTGTCTCCCAACAGCTGTTCCAGTGGGTTCCCTCCCCCAACCTTCTCTGAGCCTTCGGGGTCCATGTGACCTGGCCATTTAGCCCATGGTGTGCAAAACACTGCCGTTCAGAGGTAACCCAATCCAACCCAACTGAAAAATCCATCTTTTCATCGATTTAAAATAAATAAGAAGGCGATTTCGATATAAGATATCAGTGATGACTCGTGGCTCTAAAAAACGTTTGTTAATCGTTAAAAAAACGTCAAAGTGGCTATAAATTTCTTTTTCCTTCACATCAGAGGGTCAAAATTCTTTAATGTTCTTCCTGCTCCTGAAATATATGAATTATTTATCGAAACCTGGCAACGGAAGTTCGCGACATGTCTCACGCGATAATAGAGTTGTGTCGTGAGCGTCTGACCAGTCAGAAATCGCGTTGTGTCCGTTTTAATTGATGATAAGGCTGTAGATTAACAAGACAGTCGATCAACTTATGAGGGTTAAATAATTCTTCTCGAGAAAAATTAATTGTGATGTTGGGCAGGAATCTGCGTCAGGAACAACTTTGGACAGAGAACGGAGAAAATTATTTCATTACATTGTTTAAATTTACATATACACTGTATTACAAAATGTAATCGGACACTTCAGTGTTATGTAAATGGGAAGCCGCATTGAAAGCTCTCTTTGAACCAGATTTTTGTGAAAAATGTTAAAAAGAGAATCACTCTCTCAAACAGCTATTTGATACAGAGGTTGACAGAAGCCCGGCAGTTTAATGAGCCATATTAGGAGATCTGTGATAAAGGCGAGATACAAATAAAGGTTATAAAAAAGCCTTACCAGGAGCTCGAACACAGGGTTGGGTTGTTGTTGTTTTACCTCTGAGCGGCACTTTTTTGCACACCATGGGCTAAATGGCCAGGTCACATGGACCCCGAAGGCTCAGAGAAGGTTGGGGGGAGGGGACCCACTGGAACAGCTGTTGGGAGACAGATGGTAGCCTCCCGTCAAGGCCATCCAGCGTGTTAGGCCCGTCAAGGCCATTAACGTGCACAGAGTATGGCTCTCTAGCACACGGAGCCGTGGCTTAACGTACAGCCGACGGACGGCGGTCATTCCAAGCCCATCGGTGTCGCCTATTGACCGTGGAAGATAAGACTCAACGCTGACCCAGTTAGGACTCGAACCTGGGAACTGTAGATTACGAGCCTGGCACGCTACCGACTGAGCCATCTCATTTGCGCTTACGAAACATTAGAGAATTTTCATTCTATGTCAATGGGAATTTAACTTCGAAGTTCTGTAACTTCTAAAATATGCATTCAATAGGAAAATGTGACTGAAGAAAAAATAAAGATCACAGTTTAATCTATTTAGATCTCGATTTTTAACAATATTCGTTCATTACTTAAAGAGTTAAGGAAGATCAAATATATAATCATAAATTATTTGGTATTGTAAAAATCATTCATGATTGCCTAATATTGAAATAATCATTGCGTAAACTTCAAAAATGTATATTCATTATATTAAATGGTTCGAAACAATACTTTTAATTGATATTTAAGGTAAATTCTTATGAAGCGTGGGGCGGGGGTGGCTCAGTCGGTAGCGCGCCAGGCTCGTAATCTGTAGTTCCCAGGTTCGAGTCCCAGCTAGGTCAGCGTTGAGATTTATCTCCGCAAATTTCCCCCGCCCTACCCACGGTCAGTAGGGGACACCGATGGGCTTGGAAAGGCCACCGTCCGTCGGATGGGACGTTAAGCCGTTGCTCCGTGTGCGGGAGAGCCATACCCTGTGCACGTTAAAGAACACGCTGGATGGCCTTGACGGGAGGCTACCATCTGTCTCCCAACAGCTGTTCCAGTGGGTCCCCTCCCCCAACCTTCTCTGAGCCTTCGGGGTCCATGTGACCTGGCCATTTAGCTCATGGTGTGCAAAAAAGTGCCGCGAAAACGTCTAGTTTCCATAACTCTAAGTATTGAATGAATATCGATTAAAATTGAGATTTGAATACATTTGATTATGAATTTTAATTTATCATCAGTCACGTTTTTCCTTTAAATGCATTTTAAAAAATATAGAGCTTCGAAATAAAAATCACATCGACATTACATTGAAATTCTTTAATATTTTGGTAGTGTTATTTTATTAGTACAGTCGCTCAAAAAAGTATCCGAACACTATGGTTGATAACAGAATTCAGAAAAAATAACTGGCAACGATTTTTTTAGAAATTAGTGATCTGGCAACCTTCGTGTCACGTGATTACAGAATTCAGGAAAAATACCTGGAGCGTGTACAGCAACTGTACACGCTCCAGTTACCGTTCACAGCAAACTAGAGCGTGTGCAGTTACTGCACACGCTCCAGTTTGCTGTGAACGGTAACTGCACACGCTCAATATTTCCGTGAGTGAGCCCACACGATCCAGGTCTTTGTGAGCTCACACGATCCAATGTGCTGTGAACATTAACCGCAACCGCTCCAGTTTGCTGTGAAAAGTAACTGCACACGCTCCATATTCATTGCATTATATACTCATACGCATTATATATATTAAAAAATATCCGAACACTATGGTTGATTACAGAATTCAGAAAAAATATCTGGCAACGATGTTTTTTTAGAAATTAGTGATCTGACAACCTTCGTGTCACGTGACACGAAGGTTGCCAGATCACTAATTTGTAAAAAAATCGTTGCCAGATATTTTTTTCTGAATTCTGTAATCAACCATAATGTTCGGATACTTTTTTGAGTGACTGTACTTACACAACACAGAAAGTGCTTTTCTTTTATCCTTTAAAACAAAATCTATGCTTTTCCTTCTCCTTTAGAGTTAAAGGGACAATCATTGCTGTCAGTGTCAAGTGTTCATACGCACTGGTTTTTAGAGAACTGATCGAGTACAGAAAAAGATTTCCGGGATGTCAAAATGTCCCGGTTTTTTGAGACGATATACAGCCGGCTCCTGATTTATGTGGATGTAATTAATGCGCTTTGGGAATAACGCGATCACTACATATACACCTTTCTTTTTTATTTAAGTTAACTTTTTTCGGGTGATGGATAACGCGATTTGCACTGAGCACCAATCAGTCAGTTCACGCTGGAGACGTAGTTGAGTGTTGTCGGCGAGGTAAGAAATTTATCACAAGCATTGCATGTGAGGGCTTTTAGAATAAACTGTGCTACAAGTCACACCTCTGTAACTTACTCATAGCAACACTAAAAATCACACCACTCCAACAAGCTCCCAGAAACACTGAAAGTCACACCTCTCCAGCAGGCTCCCATGAACACTAAAAGTCAGACCTCTCCAACAAGCTCCTAGCAGCACTAAAAGTCACACCTCTCTACAAAGCTGTCAGCAACACTAAAAGTCACACCTCTCGAATTCGCACATAGCAACAGTAAAAGTAACAACAAGCTCCCAGTAACAATAAAAATAAAACCTCACCAACAAGCTCCTAGGAACACTAAAAGTCACACCTCTCCAATTCGCTCACAGCAACACTAAAAGTCACACTTCTTCAACAAGTTCCCAGTAAGAATAAAAGTCACACCTCACCAACAAGCGCCCAACAACAATAAAAATCACACCTCACCAACAAGCTCTCAGCAACCATAAAAATCACACCTCACCAACAAGCTCCCAGCAACAATAAAAATCACACCTCATGAACAAGCTGCTAGGAACACTAAAAGTCACACCTCTCCAACAAGCTCCCAACAACAATAAAAATCACACCTCACCAACAAGTTCCCAGTAACAATAAAAGTCACACATCAACAAATTCCCAGCAACAATAAAAGTCACACCTCACCAACAATCTCCTAGGAACACTAAAAGTCACACCTCTCCAACTCGCTCACAGAAACACTAAAAGTCACACCTCTTCAACAAATTCCCAGTAACAATAAAAGTAACACCTCACCAACAAGCTCCCAACAACAATAAAAGTAACACCTCACCAACAAGCTCCCAGCAACCATAAAAATCACACCTCACCAACAAGCTCCTACGAACACTAAAAGTCATACCTATCCAACTCGCTCACAGCAACACTGAAAGTCACACCTCGTCAACAAGTTCCCAGTAACAATAAAAGTTACACCTCACCAACAAGCGTCCAGCAACAATAAAAATCACACCTCACCGACAAGCTCTCAGCAACCATAAAAATCACACCTCACCAACAAGCTCCCAGCAACAATAAAAATCACACCTCATGAACAAGCTGCTAGGAACACTAAAAGTCACACCTCTCCAACAAGCTCCCAACAACAATAAAAATCACACCTCACCAACAAGTTCCCAGTAACAATAAAAGTTACACCTCACCAACAAGCGCCCAACAACAATAAAAATCACACCCCACCAACAAGCTCTCAGCAACCATAAAAATCACACCTCACCAACAAGCTCCCAGCAACAATAAAAATCACACCTCATGAACAAGCTGCTAGGAACACTAAAAGTCACACCTCACCAACAAGCTCCCAACAACAATAAAAATCACACCTCACCAACAAGTTCCCAGTAACAATAAAAGTTACACCTCACCAACAAGCTCCCAGCAACAATAAAAATCACACCTCACCAACAATCTCCTAGGAACACTAAAAGTCACACCTCTCCAACTCGCTCACAGCAACACTAAAAGTCACACCTCTTCAACAAGTTCCCAGTAACAATAAAATAATATGCTAAAAGTAACACCTCACCAACAAGCTCCCAACAACAATAAAAGTAACACCTCACCAACAAGCTCCCAGCAACAATAAAAATCACACCTCACCAACAAGCTCCCAGCAACAATAAAAATCACACCTCTCCAACTCGCTCACAGCAACACTAAAAGTCACACCTCTTCAACAAGCTCCCTGCAACAATAAAAATCAAACCTTCCCAATAAGCTCCCGACAAAAATTAACCACACCTCTGTAAGATAGGCTTACCGTCATTCTATGCAGCAAAGCTATGCAATCTTTATTCGACTCGCTTAGATTGGCCGAATTATTGTTTTTTCCACCAACTGTGAATTGTGTCCTGACTATTATTGATCCGTTGTACAACTGTCTTAGTTGAATTTAGTTCAGTTTGTTATGGGGTTGCACTTAGAGGATTCATTTATTATTCCGATTTCATTTTACTTTCTTCTATTGCTGATGCTTCTACACCACAAATCCAACGAAACTTCATCCCGAAAAAAAATCGTATAAAATAAAATGAGAAATGTTTTGTTATTTAGAAATTAATATCTTCACGAGAAAGAAAGTCCTCGACATTGACACATCTTTTAAGTAGAGAAATGATAAGTGAAATAATAAAAGAGGAACACGAGATGCTCGATTTGATTAAGGCGTAATAAAATAAACAAAGAAGGAAACTGAAAAATAAGAGAAAAAAAAGCAAAACATCCAGTTAATGAGGGTCTGTGCTGATGGCTCCTTTTATTAACGATTAAAGTTAGTAGGAGAAAAAAAAGATGTTCATCGTACATAGTATAGACCTCCAGAGGAAACAAAAGTGAAACTTTGCTGACTGAGTAGAGATGTTTTGTTCGGGAAAACGCGCAAAAAATATATTGCTAATTATGCAAATTGCAGTCTGGCATGATAATCCAAAACCACACTTTCGCGTTTATGTGTTCTGGCATTTCTGTTTATTTATGGCAAAGTTAACGAGCTGTTTGCAGTAATCACACAGACAGGACTGCGGGGAATTGGATGTGTAACTAACACAGGAGTCGGAGAGACTTAATAACAGAAGAAGGAAAAAAGATAACTGAGGATACTGGGAGAATTGAAATGGGGGTGGGGAAAAGTGGGAAAGGTTGTAGAATGCACGTGGTGCAGTGAGTCGTGCAATTAATATTCTCATATTTATTTGCAAGTGCAGGAAAGAAATGGAGGCTGCTTACAATGCGCTACGTTTAAAGATGAAGTAGCTACGGATGCTGTTGAAGAGAGGAGCCAGGGTAATGATAACATCCCATCACTCATTGGAAATGCGTGATGTGTCGTCATCAGTAGAACTTTGTTGTTTTGTAATGACTTTTGAAGCTTAGAATGATGTTGAATAAGATTAGGTTGTTTGTTTCATCTTAAATAAGTGAAGAGTTTTTTTACTGCATATTTGTCTAGAAAGATTTCCTGATCTGCATCAATACCAAGAAAGGACGCCTTCTTAGTTTGTAAGATACAATTTGATTAGGTTTGCATTATTTTGCCTCTGAACGGGACTTTTTGCACCCAATGGGCTAAATGGTTCGATTGGATTGGATTGTTTTACCTCTGAGCGGCACTTTTTTTGCACACCATGGGCTAAATGGTCAGGCCACAAGGACCCCAAAGGCTCAGAGAAGGTTGGGGGAGGGGACCCACTGGAACAGCTGTTGGGAGACAGATGGTAGCCTCCCGTCAAGGCCATCCAGCGTGTTTTTTAACGTGCACAGGGTATGGCTCTCCCGCACACGGGGCCACGGCTTAACGTCCGATCCGACGGACGGCGGCCTTTCCAAGCCCATCGGTGTCCCCTACTGACCGTGGGCAAGGCGGAGAATTTTTGCGGAGATAAATCTCAACGCTGACCCAGCTGGGACTCGAACCTGGGAACTACAGATTACGAGCCTGGCGCGCTACCGACTGAGCCACCCCCGCCCCAAATGGTTCGGTCATAACAACTCCGAAGGCTCAGACAAGGTAAGGGGAGAGGACCCACTGGACAGCTGCTAGCCTCCAGTCAAGGCCATCTAGCGGGTTCTCTAATGTAAACAGGGTATGGCTCTCCCCGCACATGGGGCCACTGCTTTACCCCCATCCGACAGACAGGCCTTTCGAAGTCCATCGATGTCCCCTACTGACCGAGGACAGTACGGGGAGTTTTGCGGAGATAAATCTTAATGTTGACCCAGCTTGGGACTCGAACCTGGGAACTGAATCTTTCGAGCCTGGCATACTACTGATTGAGTCACCCCTCCCTTTATGGCAATCCAGTATGCTTTTATTATGTACAATCTATGATTGTCTTGCACATGGGAACACGGCTTAACGTCCCATCCGACGGACGGCAACATTTCCAAGCCCAGTTGGGATTATGGGTATCGTCAAGTGAGAACGAAGACAGGCAGTTGCTTCCTTTGAAAAATTTATCGAAAAATCAATTCATGTCGAAAATATAAAGTGTATCAAAAATTAATGTTTTTCTGTAATGAAATCTTGATTTTCTTTAGATTTTAGAAGTATATCATTTACTTCTATTTTTTTTTAATATGAAAAATCATTTTTAAATATGCATTTTTTTAATGGTAAGCGTCTGTTGTTTTTCTCCGATGTGTTTTCGGGCATTCTTAGTTGTATTATGTTGTGATATACACATGACTGCTGTATTTGCAACTGCACTCATTAATGAATGGTTCAACCTAAATATTTCTCTTTGGAAACGTGATTTTCCCTTCTCCTTCCCCGTAAACTTTTTGTCTCCCTCCTGAAAAAATGCCTGCTAAGTTCATGGTGGAGCTCGAAATTGGGAATCTTAGATTACGAGCCTGGTGCGCTACCGAATAGACTAACCCAAGGTTTCCTTGATACATCAGGAGAACCGTTAAACAAAAGGAGGGAACAAAGGAGAATCAAAGGAGAGAAGGAAGGAGTGTACAAATAAAAGAAGGAAGGAGAGAACAAAGAATTGTCAAAGGAGAAAAGAGAGGAGGGAACAAAGGAGGATCAAAGGAGAGAAGAAAGAAGGGAACAAAGAGGATCAAAGGAGAGAAGAAAGGAGGGAACAAAGGAGGATTAGAAAAGAGAGAAGAAAGGAGGGTACAAGGTACTTCGTTGGGGATAAAATACAGTTCGAAACAAAGGAGAGAACAAAAGAGGATAAAAAAGGAGAGAAGAAAGGAAGGTACAAAGGAGAGAACAAAGGGGTGGAGAAAGAAGGGGGAAAGGAAGAAACAAAAGAGGGTAAAAAAAAGGAGAGAAGAACGGGGGGGAGAAAGAAACATAGGGAAAAGAAAGAAGAGAAAAAAATGGGGAACAAAGGAAGGAGAAAGGAGAGAAGAAAAGAGGGAGAAAGAAGGGAAAAAGGAGAGAAGAAAAGAGGGAGAAAGGAGGGAAAAGGAGAAAACAAAGAAGAGAAATTAAATATGCATAAAAATTGAAGTTATTTAATGGGAAAGAAGTTATTTAAAAGAAGGAACAAAAAAGGATAAAAAAAGAAGAAAAGAACGGGGGGGGAGAAAAGAAGGAACATAGGAGAAAGAAAGAAGAGAAGAAAAGGGGGAACAAAAGAAGGACAAAGGAGGGAACAAAGGAAGGATAAAGGAGAGAAGAAAAGAGGGAGAAAGAAGAGAAAAAGGACTAAAAAGATGAAAACAAAGAAAAGATATTAAATATGAATAAAAATTGAAGTTATTTAATGCGCCTAAAATTAACCAAAATCTATTTATTTTAAACCATATAAATTAAATAATTTATTCATTATGACTATATTAAAATATTTACGAATATTTTAAAAATTAATTACTACCGGTCGAATTTAAAGAAATAAAATTTAATTAAATAGCTGTATAGGTTAAAAATACATCTCCTTTAATCCAGATGAAATAGGGGAAGAAAACATACAGATGAGGGAGCAAAATATAGCTCTAAAAGACGAAAAGCTTTGAAACGAAATAAACGGCAAATTTATAGCGCTGATTTTGTAAATAAATATTATAAATAAATATAGTAAAAAATACCTACTCAAGCAGCTGATTGACACAGAAGTCTGACAGGAGCCTGTCAGTTTAATACGTCATAGTAGAGGCAAAGAACGTATAAGGAAAAGAAGTTCAGCTTTGACAAAGCGTAAGTGGCGACCTCAAGTGGTGTTTCGATTCGTATCGTGCATTTGTTTAAGCTGGGAAGCAAACAATAAGGGGCAAAGGAATTATGCATCAAAAAATTTATATTTTAAAAAAGGAAAAATGTAACTTCACTTTGTATTTGAAAAAAATAATATCATGATTTTAATAAAGGTTTATTTTCTCCATTGGAATTATTTTTCGTTGAACCAACAATTATAAATTGAACGGATAGAGAAGATTTGAAATTAGCCTGAAGTTAATTTATAGAATAAATTATTACAATAAGAAGCTTTCTTGGTTGCATAGAAAGAGGAATTGATATTAATATACTCTGTAAGGATATCAATGGGAAATTATTACATAGGAAAAGCGAAGAGAATGGAAGTTGACAGTAACATGTAATTACAAAAGCGTTCGTCCCCTGTAATGTTCGTTTCACCTCTACGCGAAATGCACGATACTCGATTTTACATTAATCTCTATGGAAGCTTAACTTCTTCTACCTCTACATTCTTTGGTAGAGGGATCTGTGAGGATGGCAGGTCCTCAGAAGATATTTTACCAACTGCACGCAGTGTGTGGTCACCCTCCCAGGTATCGAGGACCGCGCCCAAACCTGCTTAACTTCGGTGAGCGGACAATAAACGGTGTTTTCAGCTTCGTATTGTCGTTGGCTCATAGTAATAAATATGTATGCAAATGTAGAGTAACTTTCTATATTTATAATATTGAATTCCTATCTCAAACACAACACTAAAATTTAAGTTTTTACTTAAAAAATAAAAAAAAAAGACAACGCATTGTTTCATCAATAGGTGACTGAAAAATGTTCGAAAGCGGTTTAGGAATAATGACACTCAAATCTGAAATCTACACCAAACTCTTGAGAAAATTTTCTTTCAGAAACGCCTATCTCAAGTTCTTCTATCACTTTAACATTTGTTGACAATAGTTAATGTAATATGTTTTGTTTTTATACCACTTTTCAACTGCTTAGGACCTGTAGTTAGACTTAATTAAATAGCAGAAGAAATTAACTTTAATATACAACAGAACAACTGCATAATATGCAACAATGCCCTTCCGTCACAGAGACTACGACACTACTGAACACTCGAAACGACAGTTTGTTGAGCACGTTTATCGAGATCATTGAGCAATAAGATTTGTCAGTCCATCAATTCGGATTAGATGTATCCGGATTAACAAGGGTTTACTGCACTAATTTTTATGTTACTTCACTGTGCAGGCTTGATCTGACCCCAGGAAATAGAGACTGGGGTTTTTCCTCATCTATCTATCTGGGGCGGGGGTGGCTCGTCGGTAGCGCGCCAGGCTCGTAATCTGTAGTTCCCAGGTTCGAGTCCCAGCTGGGTCAGCATTGAGATTTATGTCCGCAAAATTCCCCGCCCTGCCCACGGTCAGTAGGGGACACCGATGGGCTTGGAAAGGCTGCTGTCCGTCGGATGGGACGTTAAGCCGTGGCCCCGTGTGTGGGAGAACCATACCCTGTGCACGTTAAAGAACACGCTGGATGGCCTTGACGGGAGGCTACCATCTGTCTCCCAACAGCTGTTCCAGTGGGTCCCCTCCCCCAACCTTCTCTGAGCCTTCGGGATCCATGTGACCTGGCCATTTAGCCCATGGTGTGCAAAAAAGTGCCGCTCAGAGGTAAAACAACCCAACCCAAATCCTCATCTATCTGAGGAAAAACAATAAAAAATTTCACTTCTTCTCAAAACTCTATAATGCAGTCTTGTCTCTGCTGTCAAGTTTGAGTTCTGTTTCGAGTGTGATGAAATTTTCTCTTTATTGGTCCGTGATTCGACAACTTGATTCAATTTCGTTTTATTGAGCACCGCAGAAAACGGCAATGTAAATAAGACAAAGACAACTCTCTTTGTGTAACTGAAGGAAGAATCTCGTCTCAGTCTCCAAAATAATAATTTTTTTGAGACCACTAAAACTAAATTTAACTTTCTAGAGTATCACATATTTTTTTTTCTTTGGTAAAAATATATTTTCCGGCAGAACTTACACGACTTTTATTAAAGGACACTCTCTTCGAATTGAGAGTCGGCTCGACACCAAAAAAGGTGTCCCGTATATGTGAAAGAATTTTAAACTGTAAGTTGAGATTGAAAGAAAAATTTAAAAAAAAAGAAAGAAGAAAAACTGCATTTTACTCCACAGAATGAAGCTGTACCGAAACAAGAGAGAAAAAAGGAAGACAACAACAACAAAAAGCAAGAACAACAATAACGGCGACGCAAAACGTAAAGTTAAAAGAAGCAAAATAAAAATATCACGGAGAACAAAAGCTAGCGATGTTCGGCAATCTATCACTACTTTTATAAACTCGGCAGTCAGAACCTGGAACGCAGCCAAATCTCGTCATAGCAGGTGGCGCTAGTGTTCGCATACCCAAATGCTGCCACCGACTCCTTCTTCAATCTCTGGATTGTTTTGCTGAGCCTCCTTTGACAGCGCTGAGTGTAGACTGAAAAGAATTGCCCGATGCTGAGCACCTTGGCTATTTTTCGTTTACTTCGGCGAGATTCTTTCGCTTTGAGCGGAAGAGGAAAGTGAGGAGAGACAGAAAGAAAAAGACACCTAAAAGATGTGGGCAGAAATATTCCCATCAGTTTCTTCGCAAGGGATAAAATACAGTTATTCTGGTGAAGATCACTATTCTATTGCAGGATATATAATTTTCTAGCCAGAGTAGAAATATAATGTATGATGCAAGTGAAGGGGAAAAGAATTTAAGTTTGTTGCTTAGGGTCCAAACTGTCTAGATGTTCCAGTTTTTTTTTTTGGTAATACTTGTTTGTTGAAAACAAGCATTATTTCGTATTTTACTTGAATATTATAATAGTATATTCCAATTATAAGAGAGAACTGTTAACTCTATGTCACATTGATTTATTTGTATATAAATTGTTTTTTCAGTTCTTTATAGTGCTAATGACTTGCGAATTAACTGAACACTACTCCTTCAATCCAATCCTAAAATCGAGCTCTACCTATAGAACTTAATGCAAGAAATTGAGCTCTCAAACCTAATTCCTGAATCGAGAGAATTCTCTACTTCTTAAATCTAATCTTAAAACTGAGCTGTAATTCCTTGAACCTAATCAGAAAAACGAGCTGTGCGTCTCGAACCTAATCCGAGAAATGAGCTTTGCATCTGGAACCTAATTCGATCTCTGCTTCTCGAACCAAATCCTAAAATCGAACTCTACCTATCAAATCTGATCCTGAAATCAAACTCTACCTATCAAAACTAATCCTAAAATCGAACTATGCTTCTCGAACCTAATCCTAAAATCGAACACTACCTATCAAATCTGATCCTGAAATCAAACTCTACCTATCAAAACTAATCCTAAAATCGAACTATGCTTCTCGAACCAAATCCTAAAATCGAACACTACCTATCAAATCTGATCCTGAAATCAAACTCTACCTATCAAAACTAATCCTAAAATCGAACTATGCTTCTCGAACCAAATCCTAAAATCGAACTCTACCTATCAAATCTGATCCTGAAATCAAACTCTACCTATCAAAACTAATCCTAAAATCGAACTATGCTTCTCGAACCAAATCCTAAAATCGAACACTACCTATCAAATCTGATCCTGAAATCAAACTCTACCTATCAAAACTAATCCTAAAATCGAACTATGCTTCTCGAACCAAATCCTAAAATCGAACACTACCTATCAAATCTGATCCTGAAATCAAACTCTACCTATCAAAACTAATCCTAAAATCGAACTATGCTTCTCGAACCAAATCCTAAAATCGAACTCTACCTATCAAATCTGATCCTGAAATCAAACTCTACCTATCAAAACTAATCCTAAAATCGAACTATGCTTCTCGAACCAAATCCTAAAATCGAACACTACCTATCAAATCTGATCCTGAAATCAAACTCTACCTATCAAAACTAATCCTAAAATCGAACTATGCTTCTCGAACCAAATCCTAAAATCGAACACTACCTATCAAATCTGATCCTGAAATCAAACTCTACCTATCAAAACTAATCCTAAAATCGAACTATGCTTCTCGAACCAAATCCTAAAATCGAACTCTACCTATCAAATCTGATCCTGAAATCAAACTCTACCTATCAAAACTAATCCTAAAATCGAACTATGCTTCTCGAACCTAATCCTAAAATCGAACACTACCTATCAAATCTGATCCTGAAATCAAACTCTACCTATCAAAACTAATCCTAAAATCGAACTATGCTTCTCGAACCAAATCCTAAAATCGAACTCTACCTATCAAATCTGATCCTGAAATCAAACTCTACCTATCAAAACTAATCCTAAAATCGAACTATGCTTCTCGAACCAAATCCTAAAATCGAACACTACCTATCAAATCTGATCCTGAAATCAAACTCTACCTATCAAAACTAATCCTAAAATCGAACTATGCTTCTCGAACCAAATCCTAAAATCGAACACTACCTATCAAATCTGATCCTGAAATCAAACTCTACCTATCAAAACTAATCCTAAAATCGAACTATGCTTCTCGAACCAAATCCTAAAATCGAATACTACCTATCAAATCTGATCCTGAAATCAAACTCTACCTATCAAAACTAATCCTAAAATCGAACTATGCTTCTCGAACCAAATCCTAAAATCGAACACTACCTATCAAATCTGATCCTGAAATCAAATTCTACCTATCAAAACTAATCCTAAAATCGAACTATGCTTCTCGAACCAAATCCTAAAATCGAACGCTACCTATCAAATCTGATCCTGAAATCAAACTCTACCTATCAAAACTAATCCTAAAATCGAACTATGCTTCTCGAACCAAATCCTAAAATCGAACACTACCTATCAAATCTGATCCTGAAATCAAACTCTACCTATCAAAACTAATCCTAAAATCGAACTATGCTTCTCGAACCAAATCCTAAAATCGAACACTACCTATCAAATCTGATCCTGAAATCAAACTCTACCTATCAAAACTAATCCTAAAATCGAACTATGCTTCTCGAACCAAATCCTAAAATCGAACACTACCTATCAAATCTGATCCTGAAATCAAACTCTACCTATCAAAACTAATCCTAAAATCGAACTATGCTTCTCGAACCAAATCCTAAAATCGAACACTACCTATCAAATCTGATCCTGAAATCAAACTCTACGTATCAAAACTAATCCTAAAATCGAACTATGCTTCTCGAACCTAATCCTAAAATCGAGCTGTATTTCTCGAGCTTAATCCTAAAATCGAGCTCTACATTTCAAACCTAACACTAAAATCAAGCTGTACTTCTTGAACTAATCTGAAAAACGGGCTGTGCCTCTCAAAATTAATTGCAAAATCGATCTGTACTTCTCGAACATCACCCTAAAATTTGAGCTGTACTTCTCGTACTTATCGGAAAAAGCGAGCTTTATTTCTCGAGCCTATTTAAAAATCAAGTTCTTCTTCTCGAATGCAATGCAAAATCCAGCTATACTTCTCAAACCTAATTCTAAAATTGAGCCCCATTTCTCTAATCTAATCTTAAAAACGAGCTCAACATATTGAGGCTAATCCTAAAATCGATCTTGTACTTTTCAAATTTAATCCTAAAACTGAAATTTATGTCTTGAAACTAATCGTAAAACTTAGTCCTGCTTCTAGAACTTAATCAAAAACAGAGTTTTATTTCGAGAACCCAATCCAAAAATCGAGCTCTACTACTGACTGATTCTGATGAAACTCAGTTAAATAGCAGTTTCGATTTTGAGAGTGGGAACTCTAATGCCGTATCTTTACAATACTTGGTGGCAATTAGACAAATCAGGATCCGAGTTTATCGATATTAATATTTTGCTTAAATTCAACACTTTTTTTCTGATGAAGACTTTCCCGAACTTTTATCCTAATAGCAGTCAAGGTAAATTAATCACATTTTTGTAACCGTTTAACCCAGGCGTGTCCAACCTTTTGACTTCCCTGGGCCACATTGAGTGAAGATTTGACTTCCCTGGGCCACATTAAGTGAAGATGAATTGTTTTGGGCCGCATATAAAATATATAATATAATTAATGTATATAAATAATAAAACTTCATTTATTTTATTATGTTTTATATTATAAAATTAAAAAAAGGGCAACATAAAACTAGTGGGATTTCAGAAACTCGCTGAAAATCACATAATCATGTTGAAAGCTTATGTCGTAAACACGTAAACTTTACGATTTTGTGGGCCGCATTACTAGCTGTCCAGGGCCGCGGGTTGGACCCGCCTGGTTTAACCTTTTAGTGCTGAGTAATTATTGAAAAACCAAACCCTCTGCGTTGACTAATTTTAACATTTTTTAAATATAGAAATGAATAAAAAAAAGTAGAAATTGATCACCGTTGTAATTTAGATATTCTTAGCTTGCAACAGACCAGATGGACAGATAAAGGTCAGATTCTTAAAAAAAAATCTTAAATTTGTCTTTTCAGGGAGGGAAGGAAAAAAGCATCTACAAGGCGTAGGTTTGCTTCTCAGCAGACACGCTACTGTTGCCTGAGGTATCTTCTAGGACAGGGGTTCTCAACGTGGGGTACGCGGTAAAATTTCTTTGGTACGCCGTGAGAACTCAAAGATCGCTAGATCTAGTAACAAAGTCACTAAGTTGGCATTATTATATTATAACTATAGTTTTATCCATCTATATAAGGAGTACGCCAGTTACATACACATTTCCAGGGGGTACGTGAAGCATAAAAGTTTGAGAACCACTTTTCTAGGATATGAGTGCATTAGTGAAAGATTTCTTACAGCTAAATTTTACACAAGCGTTAAAGACTTGAATGTTATCTGCTGTTATGCTCCCACTAAGGATGCCGATGAGGATGAGAAGGATAGGTTTTATGGACACTTCAGGATATTTTGAATTCTGTCAAGAAAGGAGATATTACCCTTGTTCTTGGTGACTTCAATGCCGAAGTTGGTACTGACTCTGACCTTTGGGGAGGGGTGATAGGTCCATTTGGTATTGGCAACTGTAATGACAATGAGCAATGTCTCCTACAGGCAAGTTAATGGTTTGAGAATAACTAACACTTATTACAAACACTGAGACATATGTAAGTACACATGGGTTTCACCAGATGGGCTGCATAAAAATATGATTGATTATATATTAATTAACAGCAACCGGGCTAGTTCTGTTAGGAATACCAGGGTATATAGGGGAGCTTAAATTGGATCTGACCATTATCTTGTTAAAAGTATCTTACAACTTAAATTTAAGAAGTGTTGTGCTAAGGTTAAAAAATTCATCTTTAATTCTGAAGCTCTGGAAGACCCAGTTAATAGCTTATCATGATAGTTTACTTAGTCATTATGACAGTCATGGTTTGCTTATTACTTAAGCTGAGGAAGAATGGAACCGTTTCAAATAGGCCTTTCATGAAACTAACAGTAATTTTTTAGGAAAAAAGGAGAGGAGGAAGAATTATTTGAGTTGTTTGGGTTGGGTTGTTTTACCTCTGAGCGGCACTTTTTGCACACCATGGGCTAAATGGTCAGGTCACATGGACCCCAAAGGCTCAGAGAAGATTGGGGAAGGGGACCCACTGGAACAGCTGTTGGGAGACAGATGGTAGCCTCCCGTCAAGGCCATCCAGCGTGTTCTTTAACGTGCACAGGGTATGACGCTCCCGCACACGGGCCACGGCTTAATGTCCCATCTGACGAACGGCGTCCTTTCCAAGCCCATCGGTGTCCCCTACTGACTGTGAGCAGGGGGGGGGATTTTGCGGAGATAAATCTCAACGCTGACTCAGCTGGGACTCGAACCTGGGAACTACAGATTACGAGCCTGGCGCGCTACCTACTGAGCCACACCCGCCCAATTATTTGAGTAATAAGGCACTTGAGCGACAGCAGTTAAGGATCCCGATCTGTTACCCCAAGAGAGTTAAAACTATGCGGACCCCCCCCCCCCCCCCCCCACCACCACCACCAAATTTGGGAGCGTTCGCTCATGTAGCAGCGAAACCACGGAGAAGTTATCAATTTATGCCATCGATGATGGCAGAACGTGTACTTCTGCCGGCCCGGAATTGTGCCCATCGTATAATATGATGATAATGATGGATAGCATATGGACAAATAGGGAGTTTGCCTTGAATTATTTTAGTTCGCGATAAATGACAGCATATGCCCGCGAAAGTTAGAAAGCTTTTGAAATTTTTTGAGGTAGATATGTATTTCTAAAAGCCAGCAAAGATACGAGTTCAGCAAGATAGTCATATTTTTTTTGCTCTCGTAATATTATGGGCTCAACAGTGAAAACACCATGGCGGGATTTATACTTCTAGCGCCTCTAGGCACACGAAATGGTAGTGCACCCCTAAGAGAAGTAGGTTTTTAATTCTTGTAAAAAATTCGATTTTTTTTTGTTTTCACAACCATGAAGATAGGGTTGGGTTGTTTTACCACTGAGCGCCACTTTTTTACGCACAATGAGCTAAATGGTAAGGTCACAAAGACCCTGAAAGCTCAGAGAGATTGGAAGATGGGGTTGAGTTGGGTTGGGTTGTTTTACCTCTGAGCGGCACTTTTTTGCACACCATGGGCTAAATGGCCGGTCATATGGACCCCGAAGGCTCAGAGAAAGTTGGGGGAGGGGACACACTGGAACAGCTGTTGGGAGACAGATCATAGCCTCCCGTCAAGGCCATCCAGCGTGTTCTTTAACGTGCACAGGGTTGCAAGATATTTTTAACAAGGTAATGGTCGGATCCAAAAAACACGGGGTCACGGCTTAACGTCCCATCCGACGGACGGCGGCCTTTACCAAGCCCATCGGTGTCCCCTAGTTGGGAGATGGGGAGCCATTGAACAGCTGTTAGGAGACAAATGATAGTGTCCCGTCAAAACCATCAAGCGTGTTCTTTAATATACACAGAGTATGGCTCTCCAGCTCAAGAGACCACAGCTTAACGTCCCATCCGACGGACGGCGGTCTTTCCAAACTATTGGTGTCCCCTATTGCATGATGAAAGATAATATTATACACAGCATATAACGTATAATATTCAGCAGACAAATTTCATATTTAATATTATTTTTTTTTCCTTTTTTTTATCTGGGAATGAACAAATTGCATTAAATTATCAAAAGTACTGGAACATTTCTGTGTTGTGTGAAGAGAAAACTGTATTCAAAGCTACCTAACTTTGAATTATGCATTTTGTAACTAAAGGTTACAAGAAGTAGAAAATCTAAAAATATTCCCCAAATCTAGATTTTTCAGCACTATTTGTTTACTATTTAAAGAATTCTGGAAACTGAAGCATTTAACATCAATGTTGATACTTGTAAGAATTTAGCTTAAAATTATCACAAATTATTATTGAAATAAATGCAATTTTAAAAGACGTTGGCGTTTAAAGCGCCAACGTCTATTATCCCAATACGTTTGGTAATATAATGTATTGCCTCACAATGCATAATTTTTTTTAAGTATTGGGACGGGGGTGGCTCAGTCGGTAGCGCGCCAGGCTCGTAATCTGTAGTTCCCACGTTCGAGTCCCAGCTGGGTCAGCGTTGAGATTTATCTCCGCAAAATTCCCCGCCATGCCCACGGTCAGTAGGGGACACCGATGGGCTTGGAAAGGCAGCCGTCCGTCGGATGGGACGTTAAGCCGTGGCCCCGTGTGCGGGAGAGCCATACTCTGTGCACGTTAAAGAACACGCTGGGTGGCCTTGACGGGAGACTACCATCTGTCTCCCAACAGCTGTTCCAGTGGGTCCCCTCCCCCAACCTTCTCTGAGCCTTCGGGTTCCATGTGAACTGGCCATTTAGCCCATGGTGTGCAAAAAAGTGCCGCTCAGAGGTGAAACAACCCAATCCTTTTAAGAGTTTGTTAGGAGAGAGAAAGTACTTTGAAAAGAGAGTAATTGCTGTCCATGGATACTTGTAACTAGTTAAAATTAAGAAAGAGAATTTTATTGTTACTTAATTAAACAAATTTAGTATTTAAATGACGGTATCCCTATGACGTTGGCGCCCCTGGGCTAGTGCCTAATGTGTCTAATGGGAAATAGAGGCTTGGATAGGTTAATTACTTCCCGTTGCTGACCTGGAGACGAAATATCCGACTTGCATCAAATTTTTATCGCAAATGTGGAACTTCTTAGAGACTTCGATACTTTCAGAACTTATACTTGAAATTTCCCTCATTGGTGTCTCCACGATATCAATGTTTATATTAAATGAATGATCTAGCTAGCAGCTTCCATTGTCTGTGCTTTTCGGCTGTACAGTCGCTCAAAAAAATATCCGAACACTATGGTTGATTACAGAATTGAGAAAAAAATGTCTGGCAACGATTTTTTTTAGAAATTAGTGATCTGGCAACCTTCGTGTCACGTGACACGAAGGTTGCCAGATCACTAATTTCTATAAAAATCGTTGCCAGGTATTTTTTCTGAATTCTGTAATCAACCATAGTGTTCGGATACTTTTTTGAGCGACTGTAGGTGGTCATATTATTTTGATATTAGATCGTGTGGGCTCACTCACGGAAATATTGAGCGTGTGCAGTTACCGTTCACAGCAAACTGGAGCGTGTGCAGTAACTGCACACGCTCCAGTTTGCTGTGAACGGTAACTGGAGCGTGTACAGTTGCTGTACACGCTCCAGATATTTTTCCTGAATTCTGTAATCACGTGACACGAAGGTTGCCAGATCACTAATTTCTAAAAAAATCGTTGCCAGATATTTTTTTCTGAATTCTGTAATCAACCATAGTGTTCGGATATTTTTTTGAGCGACTGTACAGAGTATGGTTCTCGCGCACACGGAGTCTCGTCTTAACGTCATCCGACGGACGGTAACTTTTCAAAGCATATCAGTGTCCTCTTCTGACCGATGGCCTGGAGGGGTTTTTGCGGAGATAAATTTCAAATATCGCGCAAGTGGGACTCGAACCTGGGAACTGCAGATTGCGAGCCTGGCACTTTAAGACTTAGCCTCCCACTCCCTCCCCCGGGATCCCAGGCACTGTGTTTATTGTGTCTAAATGGATAATCTCAACCTGGAGGGTGCTAAAATCCGAAAATTCCTTTTCTTTGAAAACGACCATTCCATATTAACCAGAAACGATTTATTATTCGTCTAATTATCTTTCCTTTATTGTTGAAATCTTACTCTACCTTTTACGGAATATTGGAGCTTGAAGAAAAGATAATATGTTTTAACACTCTCCTAGTGTTAAACATTTATCCTTTTCTCTGCTTTATAAGGGGGTTGGGGTGGCTCAGTCTGTAGCGCGCCAGGCTCGTAATCTGTAGTTCCCAGGTTCGAGTCCCAGCTGGGTCTGCGTTGAGATTAATCTCCGCAAAATTCCCTGCCCACGGTCAGTAGGGGACACCGATGGGCTTCGAAAGGCCACCGTCCGTCGGATGGGACGTTAAGCCGTGGCCCCATGTGCGGGAGAGCCATACTCTGTGCACGTTAAAGAACACGCTGGATGGCCTTGACGGGAAGCTACAATCTGCCTCCAAACAGCTGTTCCAGTGGGTCCCCTCCCCCAACCATCTCTGAGCCTTCGGGGTCCTTGTGACCTGGCCATTTAGCCCATGGTGTGCAAAAAAGTGACGCTCAGAAGTAAAACAACCCAAACCAACTCTGCTTTGTAAACGCCACAGTAAGGCTTAAGCAACGGCTGTGTCAGTACCATTAGAAGACTACTTGGTTGTGGTGAGAACAAGTTGAGACACCTGGCGGGTTAATGTGTCACTTACCGTAAAATATTGAGTATGAAGATTTACTGGTGGCTGAGTGGTTAGAACAGCTTTGCTACTGATCAAAGGGACCTGGGTTCGATTCCCTGGTAAGGCACGGATGGTTCTGTTTTCTTTCTGCTGAGGTCTCGCCTTTCTCCCAGATCTCTATGGAGTATTAAACTGCGAGGCTCCTGTCAGACCTCCGTGGCAAGCAGCTGCTTGAGGAGATTTTATCTTTTATTGAGGATAACAAAAAAAAAATATCGCGCGTAATTTTATTTTTTCTTTACTATAGAAATTTGGTTTTCCCAAAGAATCATGAATTATTTTGATGTTTAATTTATTGCAGAAGAATTCTCATCTTGATTTACTATAAAAAAGCGATTCTTATTTTTTACAGAAATCTGACTAGAAATTCCCGAAAGCAATCTCGAAAAATGAATTCAAAGTCAGTAAAAAATTGTCTAGAGCCGGGAGGAATATGAACCCATGAACTCTTGATAACATCTCAGGTTCTCTCACTACTGAGATCCCTTGTGTACTGCTACGAGAAGATTCATATCTTCAATAAAGGAAATCTTTATTGGTGGCTTTTATTGGTTGCCTCTGAGCGGCACTCTTTTGCATACAGTGGACTAAATGGCCAAGTCACAAGGACCCCGAGGGCTCAGAGAAGGTTAGGTGCTGGAGATTCACTGGACAGCTGTTGGGAGAGAGATGGTAGTCCAGTTTGTTTTTTAACGTTCACAGAATATGGCGCTCCTGCACACGGGGCCGCCGGCTTACGTCCCATCCGACGGACGGCAGCCTTTCCAAGCTCATCGGTGTCCTCTACTGACCGTGGACAGGGCGGGGAGTTTTGCGGAGATAAATCTCAACGCTGGCTCAGCTGGCACTCGGATCTGAGAACCGCAGATTACGACTCTGGCGCGCTACCGACTGAGCCACCCCCATCCCGATAGCTGGTAACTTAGTGGTCAAAGCACATAACATCCTATTAGGAAGTCGTGAGTTAGGAGACAGGCAATTTTTCTCTCCGAGTTTATATTCAAGAGCGTTTTAATTGAATCAGCATCAAATCTTTACTTGTGAGGTCCGAATAGTAGTATTTTTTTATATTATTTTTTGGATATAGAAATCTGAACTGTGATATTTTTGTTTTCCTTTTATTATAGAAATTTGAGCTAACTTCATTTTTTTGCCTCTCCATAGATATTATAGTTTGTGTAACATCTTTCAAAAGTTCTTCATCTTCCTCGGTTGGGTTGGGTTGTTTTACCTCTGAACGGCACTTTTTTGCACACCATGGGCTAAATGGCCAGGTCATAGGGACCCCGAAGGCTCAGAGAAGGTTGGGGGAGGGGACCCACTGGAACAGCTGTTGGGAGACAGATGGTAGTCTCCCGTCAAGGCCATCCAGCGTGTTCTTTAACGTGCACAGGGTATGGCTCTCCCGCACACGGGCCACAGCTTAATGTCCCATCCGACGGACGGTGGCCTTTCCAAGCCCATCGGTGTCCCCTACTGACCGTGGGCAGGGCGGGGAATTTTGCGAGATAAATCTCAACGCTGACCCAGCTGGGACTCGAACCTGGGAAATACAGATTACGAGCCTGGCGCGCTTCCGACTGAGCCAACCCCGCCCCTCATCTTCCTGGTGGCCGAGGGATTGGCGTAATTGAGTAATGATTCTTTCTTGTGTTGTCTGTCTTTTTACTGAGGTCTCGCTTTTCTCAAAGAACTTTTCTGTTGCATATTATGAATGCAAGGATCTACCTAGGATGTAGTTTCGTGGAGGGGGGAGGGGGTCCGATAAGTTAATTTCGGGAGAGTTGGAGAATATAATTTATTTCGGTGGCAGGTGTCCATTGAATTTAGTCTTTTGGTAGCCTTCCGTCCAGGTCACAGAGTGTGGTCTTTAACGTACACAGGGTATGGCTCTTTCACACATGGATCCACGGTTTAATATCCAACTGATGAATGGTCATTTAATTTAATATCAGGAGTGGGAGGTTTGAAGAATTCAATTTCGGGAGGGTTAGAGAATGTAGATTGTTTTGGGGGGGAGGTGTCCATTGACTTTAGGTTTAAGTGGGTGGGTTCGTCGAATTAAATTTTTTTTGGGGGGGGGGGGGTTGAAGAATAATACTTGAGTAGGGTTTCCCAATACTAAAATATTCTGTCGGACAGGAAAGGTGGTATTTTACATGGAATAAAAATTTAGAGTTGTGTTTTAAATCTATTTTAAGTGTCAGAGTTGGGTTGTTATTACTCTGAGCGGCACTTTTTTGCACACCATTGATAATGGCCACCATGGCACAAGGACCCCGAAGGCTCAGAGAAGGTTGGGGGAGGGGACCCACTGGAACAGCTGTTGGGAGACAGATGGTACCCTCCCGTCTAGGTCATCCAGAGTGTTCTTTAACCTGCACGGGGTATGACTCTCCCGCACATGGGGCCACGGCTTAACGTCCCATCTGACAGACGGCGGCCTTTCCAAGCCCATCGTTGTCCCCTAGTGACCGTGGGCGGGGAATTTTGAGGAGATAAATCTCAACGCTGACCCAGTTGGGACTCGAACCTGGGAACTACAGATTACGAGCCTGGCGCGCTACCGACTGAGCCACCTCCGCCCCATTAAGTTTCAGACTAATCTGCTATGCGGCTAAAATAAAATTATACAAAGACAACTGTTTTGAATTTCAAAGCAGCTTGACAACTTTGAGATTTTATATAAGACGACTGGATTTTCGGGAAGAGGGGTCCGGCGTTCCTACCCCCCCCCCCCTCCAACCCTGCCTGGGTAAGTCCCTGTTATACTGAGAGGTGTTCTGTGAGACCTCTGTGGTAAACAACTGCTTAAAGGGGAATTGTTTTTTATTTCTCGAATAATTGTAAAATCATGCAAATTTTCTTTGTCATTCTGTCGGATGTTTCTTATGAATTATTCAGTGTAATTTAGTTCACGTTATGCTTCTTTTGTTTAATCACATCGAATAACAAACGAAACGGTTTTTTTTTTCTTTCACTGAAAGGAAGTGATTCCCCGTGGTATTTTATGCTGATTATAAAAATAATCTTGGAAGCTATCACTCATCCACGCATTTGTTAAAAAGGTGAAACATTTTCTGAAACTGCAATACGTCAGTGCAATCTTTTTTTTAAAAAACAGTACTTTAAACGTAAAAGAAAAAATTTACCTTACCTTGCGTTACCCCTATATTTGGGTTATTTTACCTCTGAGCGGCAATTTTTTGCACACCATGGGCTAAATGACCAGGTCACATGGACCCCGATGTCTCAGAGAAGGTTGGGAGAGGGGACACACTGAAACAGCTGTTGGGAGACAGATGGTAGCCTCTCGTCAAGGCCATCCAGCGTGTTCTTTAACGTGCATAGTGTATGGCTCTCCCGCACACGTGGCCACAGCTTAACGTCTCATACGACGGACGGCGGTCTTTTCTAGCTCATCGGTGTCCCCTACTGACCGTAGGCAGGGCGGGGAGTTTTGCGGAGATAAATCTCAACGCTGATTTAGCTGGGACTCGAATCTGGGAACTGCAGATTACGAGCCGGGTGCGCTACCGAATGAGCCACCCCCGCCTCATTGGGATGGGTTGTTTTGCCTCTGAGCAGCACTTTTTTTGCACACAATGGGCTAAAGGGCCAGGTCATAAGGACCCGAGGGCTAGGTTGGGGGAGGGGAGCCACTGTATAGCTGTTAGAAGACAGGGTAGTAGTGATTAATGCTATTGTCCTATTTTATTTGGTAAGGAAATTTGTTTTATGCAAGCTTTCAGTCTTTAGACTTTTATGTAAATTACTTTTATTAAATTATGATATATTTACGCGTTTTTTTTCCTTTTTTGTTTTGCTTCAGTGACTATCTGAAAGGGAAACTCTTAGTTGAAGTTTTTGATTTCTTGTTCGCAATTGATAACGTAAATAAATAATTGATCTTTTCGTTTGCATACACATAATAAAATAATCTCATTACATTTCGTCTTATATAAAAATTAAAGTTAAAATTTCGTGTTCATTTGGGAATGTCATGGAAAATTTTTTTTAAGGAAATTTTCCTCGACAGCTTTCACACTTTTTTTTTTCTAAATAGAAATATCAGCTTGTGTTCATTTTTTACCGTTCTGTTAAGAAGGGGCATGAAAAATTTACAAAATGTCAAAAATAATTTGGGCGAATTTTAATTAATGTATGAATGATATATTAAACATATCTACGTTTCATAACTTCAGAGGTAAAAACGTTAACAAATAAAAATATAATTAATGATTGAATATCTTTTCAAACACATTGTCCAAACGCAGTTATATCTTTTAACTTAATATACAATATTGTGTAGGGTAAAACAGATATCTAAAAATATCTGATTTTTAGTTAAAATAGCTATCTATATCTATCTATTAATCATTCTAACTATAATATCTATTCTATCAAGCAATCAATACAGACAACTAATCTATATCCACCTAACAATCAGCACGACTATTAATCTATCTATTAGTCAAACAGCCATTACGTAGCAAATCTATTAATCAAACATTTTCTATCCAGCTATTGATTCAAACAACCAATATCTATCTATCCATCTAGCTACAAAATATCTTACTCTATCAACGTCCTTTGGTCCTGGAGCAATCCTCTGTTTACGAATAGCTAGCGTGACAAAATATTGAATGTAGCAGAGCAAAAATCGTCAAAACCAAAATTGAAATGCGTACATTACATGTACAATTCACAGAAACAAATAAACACAAAATAAATGCATGGTAGCGTAATAAATACAAACACTTTTATTATATTTATATTCACAGGCGTACTTTTAAATTAGCATAATGTTATTGAAAACATTCTTAATGCAACTCAGGAGAAAACAGCAGTGCAGTTTATGATGATATTTATTTTAAAAAAAAATCTATTTTGGATAAAAATAACAGAACTTAATCAACGTTACATTGAAGAAATTATCTAAAGAAATATCTGAAAGTCTTTTGCCTAATGAACGAAGAAAACCAGAAACTGAAAAAGAAAATTTTAACCACTCAATTTATGTGAGAAAAAAATATTCAATTTATTGTCAAAGTCATGCACACGGATATTATTTATTAAGTAAACATCCTTTTAAATATTAAAAAGGGAAAAAAATTAATCATTAAAATGAAATATTTTTAGTTCTGGTGATAATCACATTTCTTTCTCCGATGTGTGGAAAAAATTCTTACTCTTATTCTTACTTTTCGCTTTAGTGCCAATTTTTGCACTAAAGCGAAAAATAAAAGAATGCATATTTTGATTATCTGATTGAACTCGAGAAATCGTTCGTTGTCTTCGCCCCCTCTTCATTTCTCGACCTTGGGTTGGGTTGTTTTACCTCAGAGCGGCACTTTTTTGCACACCATGGGCTAAATGGCCAGGTCACATGGACCCGAAGGCTCAGAGAAGGTTGGGGGAGGGGACCCACTGGAACAGCTGTTAGGAGACAGATGGTAGCCTCCCGTCAAGGCCATCCAGCGTGTTCTTTAACGTGCACAGGGTATGGCTCTCCCGCACACGGGGCCACGGCTTAACGTCCCATCCGACGGACGGCGGCCTTTCCAAGCCCATCGGTGTCCCCTACTGACCGTGGGCAGGGCGGGGAGTTTTGCGGAGATAAATCTCAACGCTGACCCAGCTGGGACTCGAACCTGGGAACTACAGATTACGAGCCTGGCGCGCTACCGACTGAGCCACCCCCGCCCTTCTCGACCTTGAATGACCTCTATTTGACACTGGACGACCTCTATTTGACCTTGATCCGTTGGATCTGAAGTTTGGTTTTTTTTTAGATCTCTCTCCCGAATTCCTCCTAGGAGTTAATGTTCATCTTTATAGCCCACGTAGATCAGGTTCAGATCAAAATTTAATCTCCCTTTTACCTAGAAAGAAACATCGGATCGGAAATTTCGCATTTTTCTTTTGAGACCAACGACCAGAATTGCCCAAGGTGCATATTTTCGGAGCTCTGGATCACAGAATTCGCGTTACCCTCTCAACACTTCACCCTCACTTAACTCAGTCTTTCCACATTCAACTCTGTAAACTGTGCTAACAAAATATTAGAGAATGTCCATGTTATGTTAATGGGAATGCAACTTCGATATTCTATCAACTCTAAAATATACATTCAAAGAAAAGATGGGATTTAAGATAAATTAAAGATAATAACCAATTAACTTATTAACTTATTTTACAAGATTATATTTTTGTTATATAAGTTATTATTTATTTTATACAAGTACAATTATACAAGTTATTATTTATTTTATTAATAATTAACTTATTTAACAAGATTCTTTCAGTATGAAAGCTGGAATAGCTTCCATACTAATAATAATTTATAACAATTTAATAATAATCCATAATAATTTAATAGATTGTTTTAGTACGGAAGCTGGAATTGCTTCCATACAAATAATAATTTATATACAATTTAATAATAATCCAAAATAATTTATATACAATTTAATAATAATCCATAATAATTTATATACCATTTAGTAATAATCCATAATAATTTAATAAATTGTTTTAGTACGGAAGCTATATAAGAGTTGTGGAAGCTGGAATTTTTCACAAGAATAATGCTTCATAAGAATTTTCTTATGAATTAATTAAAACTTAAAAACAATAAGTATTGTTTAAACCATTTAATAATATAAAAATACTTTTTAAAAGCTTGCGTAATGATTATTTCAATATTAAATAATTCAGAATTTTTTTCTATAAAACAAGATAACATATTGTTAAATATTCCAACTTCCATAACTCTTTATATAATGAACGGATATTTTTGAAAACTGAGATTTGAATAGATTTTGCTATGATCTTGAATTTATCATCAGCATGTTTTCCCACTAAATGCATATCTTAGAAGTTAGATTCCCATTGACGTAACATGGAAATTATTTAATGTTTTGGTAGGGCATAAAGTGTCGTTCAAATGCAAAGTAAACAACCTTTTTATTTGGGCAGTGGCATATTTTGAAAATATGCATGGGGCATTCATTTTCTCAAAAGGTTGAAAAAAGGTAATAAATAAATATTAAAAACACTAAACCAATAAGTAAATAAAATCCTCATCATCAACCATCATCATCCTAAAGCAGTTATTAGCTACGGAGGTCCAACCAGACCGTGCAATTCAGTTCTCCAAACTACTGTTTATACTCCTAATCAACAGAGTATAAATACTACCTATCAACAGAGTCAAAAGCCTTTTTGAAATCAACAAAGCTAGCAACCAAAGGTTTCTGAAACTCTAAACATTTCTCAAGAATCTGCCTAAGTGAAAATATCTGATCCACACATCCCCTACCACTTCTGAATCCACATTGCTCATCACGCAATTGACTGTCAACCAGATTCTTAATTCCATTAAGCACAATCATGGAAAGAACTTTACCTGGAACAGAGAGTAGGCTGATACCCCTATAGTTATCACAAGAACTGCGATCACCTTTTTTGAAAATAGGAATAACAATAGCTCTGGTAAAATCCTTAGGAACCATGCCTTTATCATAAATGATATTCAGAATTTCAGTCATCCAAGTGGTAACCGAAACATTCCCAGCTCTAAGCATTTCTGTAGTAATTTCATCTACCCCTGGGGATTTATGAAGTTTAAGTTTAGAAACAGCCAAAATAACTTCAGATTGTGTTATAGGGCCAACATTAAAGCCACCAATGCATCTATCGTCATTGCAAACAATGGAAATAGAACTAACCACATTGTTTAGAATATCACTGAAATGCTCAGCCCACCTAGCCATGACGGAATCCTCACCTTCTATAACCTTACCTTGTTTATCCTTCAATCCCTGTATACCGGTCCGTTTTCTACCACACAAAACATTAACTATCTGGTACAGCTCTCTGCTGTTGTACTGTCTAACTGCTTCCTCGGCTTTGTCAGCCAAGCCATCAAGCCAAAGATTCTTATCAGCAGCTAACTGATCTTTTACACGTTTATTAAGTTCTCTGTAATGCTTTCTATTAGGACAAGTAGGGTATTGATTAAGGACATTCCTGCAGTTCTTTCTTTCCGAAATAAGCTCAAGTGCCTTATCACTCAGATAATTCTGTCTCTTCTGCTCCTTTTTTCCTAAAAGAGTACGGTTAGTGTCTAAAAAAGCCTGTTTAAAATGATCCCATTCTTCCTCAACTTCAGTAGTAAGCATACCATGATTGTCATAATGATTAAGTAACCTATCATGGTAAGCTTAAGCTATAACTGGGTCTTTCAGAGCTTCAGTGTTAAAGGTAAATTTCTTAATCTTAGCACAACATTTATTAAGCTTAAGTGGCAAGACACTTTTTAACAAGGTAATGGTCAGATCCAATTTCAGCTCCCTTATATGACCTGGTATTTCTAACAGAACTAGCCCATTTGCTGTTAATCAATATATAATCAATCATATTTTTATGTAGCCCATCTGGTGAAACCCTTGTGTACTCATGTATATCGCGGTGTTTGAAATAAGTGTTAGTTATTCTCAAACTATTAAGTTTACTTACCTGTAGGAGACGTTGCCCATTGCAGCTACCAACACTAAAAGAGCCTATCACCCCTCCCCAAAGGTCAGAGTCAATACCATCTATGGCATTGAAGTCGCCTAGGACAAGGGTAATATCTCCTTTCTTGACAGAATTCAAAATATCCTGAATAGATAATAATAGCTCTTGAAAAATCATCAGGAACCGTAAAACCTATTTGTCATCCTCATCGGCATCCTCATTGGGGGCATAGTAGGCTGAGCAGATAACATTCAAGTCTTTAATGCTCGTCTGATGCAAAAGTAATATTTCAATGTCCGTTATGCATATAAGCATTTCATGAACCCTTTCAAAATTGAATCATTTGATGTATAGGATATCGTGATTTGATAATACTGAATACCGAGTTTATCGAAACCTTACCCTCATCCATCTTACTTCACCCACTAAGAAGGAACTTGAAAATTTTCTTTGTCATGAATGACAACTGACTGAAACATATTTATGTGGGCCCATGGGGCTCGGACTTTTTTCTAATAAAACATGATTGGGCCAAAATGTACTAATGAAAAATCGTCTTCGTCGTAAGAAAAATATACCTATGTCTCATTATCTAAGATAGACTTGTGTCATTTGAGTCACGTCAGCCTTTCATGGTTTGTTTCGAAAGCTTTAAGTGGAATGGTAGTCAGGGAGCTAGCCATTGTTCCCAGCAAGGCAAACTTTGTGTGCTTCTATTAGCTCTAAGTGATTTCGGTCAGCAATGACTTCGGTTGGGTTATGTTACCTCTGAGCGGAACGTTTTTGTACACCATGGGCTAAATGACCAGGTCACATGGACTCCAAAGGTTCAGAGAATGTTGGGGGAGGGGACCCACTGGAACAGCTGTTGTGAGACAGATGGTAGCCTCCCGTCAAGGCCATCCAGCATGTTCTTTAACGTGCACAGGCCTCCCGCATACTAGGCCACGGCTTAACGTCTCATCCGACGGACGGCGTCCTTTCCAAGCCCATCGGTGTCTCTTACTGACCGTGGGCAGGGCGGGAATTTTGCGGAGATAAATCTCAACGCTGACCCAGCTGGGACTCGAACCTGGGAACTACAGATCAGGAACTTGGCACACTACCGACTGAGCCACCCCCACCCCATTGATTTCGATATTAGTAGGTATTTATCACATTGTAATGTGCTTGTATGAGAAGGCCTGTAAAAGCTAGAAGTAGTTTCAAGGATTATTCTCTGTTCTATACGTTGCAAATCGAAAAAAAAGTTAATATCGTAGTCATCAATTTTTTTCAATAAATTCATATGGATTGTTTCCAATAATTTTGAAGAAATCCGTAGCATTGCTTTTGATGAATCTGTTGATATATTCAATTTGCAAGTCTTTGTGTATGTAGCTGTTTCTTACATATCATGGGGCGTCAGTAGCTGATCTTAGGCATTTATTCTGTAACTTCTGTAGTGGGCTAGCGTATTATTATTTGCAAAATACGATATTGAAAAATCAGTCATTACTTCTGCTTTTGGAGCTTTGCTTCTGCAATAATTATGGAGAATATTTCTAAAAAAATTTAGCTGTAGGAAATTTAAGATAACTCTTTCGAGGTTAAATAGAAGCAATTAATTGCCTATCAAGGTGAAACGAAGTTTATAATTGGAGAGAAATGTAAAATATTGTATCTAGAGTAATCGATATTAGGGGCAGACGTCGTCTGTTTACCTGCATCTTACGCAACGTCTTCTTAATTTGTTTCTAAATTATAATCCAACGTTGATATGTCTTCCTATTCCCTTCTATATACACTGAGAGGCCAAAAGTCATGGGAATAGTAGTTAAAGTAGAACGCTGTACACGTAATCGATGCGTTGGACGTCAACCGCAGAATGGCACTGCAGTAGCCTACAAACCCAACATTCATTTCGGAGTAGTATTCAGCATGGCTGCACGTCGTGAGTTGTCTGATTTTGAACGTGGCTTAATCGTCGGTGCCAGAAGGATGTGTCATGCAAAAATTGAGATCGTGCAGGAATTCGATTTTCCTAGGTCTACGGTGTCAAGAGTTTATCATCAGTATTCTATTGATGGCATTTCTACACTAGTAAACCAGTGAATGCAATGGCCATATGCAATTGATGAACGGAACTCGCGTTGGCTGTCACGAATGGTAACGACCAACAGACAAGCTACAGTGCATGAAATCACTGCGAATTTGAATGTGGGTCAAACACAAAACGTTTCTGAAAGGACTGTCCGTCACCACCTGCACTCCATCGGATTTGATAGCTGAAGACCCACTCGTGTCCCATTGCTTACAAGTTGTCACAGAGCTCAACGTTGGATTGGATTGTTTTACCTCTGAGCGGCACTTTTTTGCACACCATGGGCTAAATGGCCAGGTCACATGGACCCCGAAGGCTCAGAGAAGGTTGGGGAGGGGACCCATTGGAACACCTGTTGGGAGACAGATGGTAGCCTCCCGTCAAGGCCATCCAGCGTGTTCTTTAACGTGCACAGGGTATGGCTCTCCCGCACACGGGGCCACGGCTTAACGTCCCATTCGACGGACGGCGGCCTTTCCAAGCCCATCGGTGTCCCCTAATGACCGTGGGCAGGGCGGGGAATTTTTGCGGAGATAAATCTCAACGCTGACCCAGCTGGGACTCGAACCTGGGAACTACAGATTAGGAGCTTGGCGCGCTACCGACTGAGCCACCCCCGCTCCCAGAGCTCAACGACTGGAATGGGCCCAAAGACATCGAAATTGGAGAGTACAACGGTGGCGTCGGGTAGCATGGTCCGATGAATCAAGGTTCAGTTGTTTCACGCTGTCGGGTGCGTTAGAGTGTTGCATAGGCCCCGTGAAGCCATGGGCCATTCCTGTTTGCAAGGTACTGTTCAGGCTGCAGGAGGCTCTGTGATGGTGTGGAGCATGTTCACGTGGTCTACATTGGGCTCTCTCATCCGTTTGAAGTAAGCGCTGACAGGTATGAGATACGTGGACATTCTTACAGATCACATGCACCCCTTCATGACTCTTGAGCGTCCTGATGGTGAAGGGGTATTCCAACAAGATAATGCAACGTGTCACCAGTCTTTGGTTGCTAGGAGGTGGATTGAGGAACACTTCACGGACTTTACCACCATGAATTGGCCTCCACCGTCCCCCAATGTGAACTCCTTGGATCATCTGTGGGACACAATGGAAACAAACTTACGATCCATGAATCCAGCACCATCCAATGCAACACAATTACGGTCTTCACCGCAGGATGTGTGGGCTGCCATCCCTCCAGAACGGTACCGGCAACTCGTTGACTCCATGCCTCGAAGTGTGGCTACACTGCTGAGGGCTCGAGGAGTTGTTGGGTTGTTTTACCTCTGAGCGGCACATTTTTGCACACCATGGGTTAAATGGCCAGGTCACATGGACCCCGAAGGCTCAGAGAAGGTTGGGGGAGGGGACTCACTGGAACAGCTGTTGGGAGACAGATGGTAGCCTCCCGTCAAGGCCATCCAGCGTGTTCCTTAACGTGCACAGGGTATGGCTCTCCCACACACGGGGGGGGGAGGGCTCAGTCGGTAGCGCGCCAGGCTCGTAATCTGTAGTTCCCAGGTTCGAGTCCCAGCTGGGTCAGCGTTGAGATTTATCTCCGCAAAATTCCCCGCCCTGCCCACGGTTAGTAGGGGACACGATGGGCTTGGAAAGGCCGCCGTCCGTCGGATGGGACGTTAAGCCGTGGTCCCGTGTGCGGGAGAGCCATACCCTATGCACGTTAAATAACACGCTGGATGGCCTTGACGGGAGGCTACCATCTGTCTCCCAACAGCTGTTGCAGTGGGTCCCCTCCTCCAATCTTCTCTGAGCTTTCGGGGTCCATGTGACCTGGCCATTTAGCCCATGGTGTGCAAAAAAGTGCCGCTCAGAGGTAAAACAACCCAACAACCCAAATTCCACACAAGGGGCCACGGCTTAACGTCCCATGTGACGGACGGCGGCCTTTCCAAGCCCATCGGTGTCCTCTACTGACCGTGGGCAGAGCGGGGAATTTGCGGAGATAATCTCAACGCTGACCCAGCTGGGACTCGAACCTGGGAACTACAGATTACGAGCCTGGCGCGCTACCGACTGAGCCACACCCGCCCCAGGCTCGAGGAGAACCAACCCGTTGTTAGGCCCGTATCCCATGACTTTTGGCCTCTCAGTGTAATATTTGTATGTAATAACCATTTTTATGATTAAATGATAATCTGAAGCAAATTATCAATATTTTAATAATAATATTGAAAATATCATTTTTATGAATGGAATATTTAACTGAAAAAAATTCAAATAGAGATAAGATATTTTTGGGCAAAGGACGATATTTTTAACTGACGTTGAGAAATTGGAGACTCGCATGCCCAGTAAATGCCAAATACAAGCAATTGATTTTTCTCATGTAGTTTTTCTGTGAGTTGTGTCTTTCGAATAATCTATAATATGTAAAGCAATTATTAGAGCTATTTAACATGTTATGTTTATTTCGTTATAAACAAAAGACAGTAATATCTTGACTTAGCAATTTCAGCAGTTATCAAAGCTATAGGTTTATGTTTTTTCCCATTAAAGTTTAAAATATAACCGAATTATTGTATAATTAGGAGAGATATCATAATTATGAAATTTATAGATATGCTTAACAAAGGAAACGTTTCTCCATTTTAACAATGAAAAATTGTGATCAGTTCGAATTAGAAGGAAAGAATTGTCACTTCTTCAGAATTGCCGTTCTGTATGAATCCGCAAGGCCCGGTTCTAGGGTTTGCCAAGGAGACCCATGCCCTTTTCTTCTTCGGGAAAGGGGCGGGGGTGGCTCAATCGGTAGCGCGCAAGGCTCGTGATCTGTAGTTCCCAGGTTCGAGTCCCAGCTGGGTCAGCGTTGAGATTTATCTCCGCAAAATTCCCCGCCCTGCCCATGGTCAGTAGGGGACACCGATGGGCTTGGAAAGGCCGCCGTCCTTCGGATGGGACGTTAAGCCGTGGCCCCGTGTGCGGGAGAGCCATACCCTGTGCACGTTAAAGAACACGCTGGATGGCCTTGACGGGAGACTACCATCTGTCTCCCAACAGTTGTTCCAGTGGGTCCCCTTCCCCAACCTTCTCTGAGCCTTCGGGGTCCATGTGACCTGGCCATTTAGTCCATGGTGTACAAAAAAGTGGCGCTCAGAGGTAAAACAACCCAACCCAACCCTTCTTCGGGAAAACTATTAACCAGGTTGGAGGTGGAAGAGGGGAAGCATTAAAAACCACCGAACAGGAAAAATTTTATACCGGAACAGTGATCAACTACTTAATCTCCCACATCTTTATTTTTCGGGCGGGGGTGGCTTAGTCGGTAGCGCGCCAGGCTCCTAATCTGCAGTTTTCAGGTTCGAGACCCACCAAGGCTCTTTGCGATTTATCTCCGCCAAACTCCCTGCCATTGGTCAGTTATGGGATAATGATGGTCTTGGAAAGTCTCTGTCATCCGGGGCGGGGGTGGCTCAGTCGGTAGCGCGCCAGGCTCGTAATCTGTAGTTCCCAGGTTCGAGTCCCCAGCTGGGTCAGCGTTGAGATTTATCTCCACAAAATTCCCCGCCCTTCCTACGGTCAGTAATGGACACCGATGGGCTTGGAAATGCCACCGTCCGTCGGATGGGACGTTAAGCCGTGGCCCCGTGTGCGGGAGAGCCATACCCTGTGCACGTTAAAGAACACGCTGGATGGCCTTGACGGGAGGCTACCATCTGTCTCCCAACAGCTCTTCCAGTGGGTCCCTTTCCCCAACCTTCTCTGAGCCTTCGGGGTCCATGTGACCTGACCATTTAGCCCATGGTGTGCAAAAAAGTGCCGCTCAGAGGTAAAACAACCCAACCCAACTCTGTCATCCGATGATACATCAAGCCGTAGCAGCTGTGCAAGTTAAAGGATAAGCTGGATGACCGTGGCGGGAGGCTAACAGCTGTCTCCTAACAGTTGTCCAGTGGGTTCCCTTCCCCCCAACCTTCTCCGAACCCTCGGGGTCTTTGTGACCTGGCCATTGTGTGCAAAAAAAGTGCGGCTTAGTGGTAAAGCAACCCAACCGTTATTTTTTTTTATAGATTCGAGCTAGTTCCAGGAAAAAAGGATGTGAATTTCCAAAAGTTCAAACGAAACAACACTTTGAACAAGCTTAAGAGATATCTTCCTGTATTTTCAAAATCAGTGCTTGATTGCTTTATATTAAAACAGACGCTCTTTTCTGGCAACTTGGGTTTAGATATATATATAGTTTTACTTTTTCCTTAAAGCCAGGGGCGGGAGTGGCTCAGTTAGTTGCGCGCCTGACTCGTAATCTGTAGTTCCCAGGTTCGAGTCCCAGCTAGCTCACCGTTGAGATTTATCTCCGCAAAATTCCTTGCTATACCCACAGTCAGTAGGGGACACCGATGGGCTTGGAACAGGCCGCCGTCCGTCGGATGGGACGTTAAACCGTGGCCCCCTTGTGCGGGAGAGCCGTACCCTGTGTACGTTAAAGAACACGCTGAATAGCCTTGACAGTAGGCTACCATTTGTCTCCCAACAGCTGTTCCAGTGGGTCCCCTCCTCCAACCTACTCTGAACCTTCAGGGACCTTGTGACCTGGCCATTTAGCCTATGGTGTGTAAAATAGTGCCGCTGAGAGGTAAAACAACCCAACCCTTAAAGTACCAACTGCACGCGCCCACCTATAGCATTTGCATCAAAATCAGATCTGAAAAAGAACAAAGTTATTTCCTTCCAAAGTTAAGTTTTTTTATATTTCTTCAACTATTTCATTTCAGTTAACTGTTTCCATCGATGAAGTGACTCGAGAACATTCTTCTTTACATCTCAGAAGTTCGGGATCACTGTCTTCTCCGCCTTCCATTCCCCTGAAGGACACATCCGATTCACTCTTATTCTGTAAGTCCCACGCGTTCCCTTCAGAGCCTTCGAACCTTTTTCCTTTGGGGGATTTCTTGAAGCCATTTCCTACATCGATTCTGTTGCATTAGAAAACTTTCTTGATCACTTGGGGAGGATTTATTTCAATCGAAAACGGAAAGAGAACTATTTTTCTTTCTGTGACTAGGTGTATTTGAATTCAAAACTTTTATGCCAATTAAAATATTCCTTGCCGTCCCGTGGTAGAGTGGTTAGCGCGCTTGGCTACTGATCAAAGGGACCTGGGTTCGAGCCCCGGATAAAACATGGATGCTTGTGATGTCTTTCTGTTGAGGATCCGTTATCCTCCCAGACTTTCCTGGGGCGGGGGTGCTCAGTCGGTAGCGCGCCAGGCTCGTAATCTATATTTCCCAGGTTCGAGTCCCAGCTGGGTCAGCGTTGAGATTTATCTCCGCAAAATTCCCCGCCCTGCCCACGGTCAGTAGGAGACACCGATGGGCTTGGAAAGGCCGCCGTCCGTCGGATGGGACGTTAAGTCGTGGTCCCGCGTGCGGGAGAGCCATACACTGTGCACATTAAAGAACACACTGGATGGCCTTGACGGGAGGCTACCATCTGTCTCCCAACAGCTGTTCCAGTGGGTCCCCTCCCTCAACTTTCTCTGAGCCTTCGGGGTCCATGTGACCTGGCCATTTAGCCCATGGTGTGCAAAAAAGTGCCGCTCAGAGGTAAAACAACCCAACCCAGACTTTCCACTATGGAGTATAAACTGACAGGCTCCTCTCAGACTTCTATGGCAAGCAGCTGCCTGAGAAATTTTTTTTAACTAGACTATGCTATTTGCCATTCATTGTTAAAGACTGTTGTTACACATTCATAAGAGACTATAATATTATTCACTCGCAGTATAAGGCATTTATTATCAAACCCTATGTTATTAAATATTCACTTTCAAAAACCAGGGACGGATCTAAGAGCAGGGGAGCAAGGAGGCTATTCCTTCTACTGTGAGAATTGTCAGTAAAGGTAATGGAGGCAAAAAAAAAAAATTAAACTTGTGCATATTTCGCGCATTTTTCAAGAATTTTGTTAAACTTCTAAAACGAAGACAAAAATTTTGCACTACATTTGAAAATCCAGTTACTTGTCCCCTCTTTTATAGTTCCCTGGCTCGATTGTATAGCTCCCACTCACCCTTTTTAATTTTTTTTTCTAGATACGGGCCTGTCAAAGACAAATACTAACTATTCATTGTCAAATACCGAGCAATTAGACCTTCATTGTCTAAACCTATACTACATTCTTAATAAAAAAAAGATGTACCATTACGCCTTCATTATTAAACAATTCTACTAATTCATATTTATTGTAAAAGACTGTAACATTATCCCTTCATTATCAAAGACCATGCTATTAGATAATCATGATCTAAGATTATAATATTGGATATTTATTATTAAAACCAGGGTCGCATATACTAATTTCAAATTATTGTATACTTGGGCAAAGCAGATGAGTTGTTAGCTCCCAAAAACTTACTTCGGGCTAACGAGATGAGCTGCTAGCTCCCAAAAATTTACTTTGGGCAAACGAGATGAGCTGTTAGCTCCCAAAAACTTACTTTGGGCAAACGAGATGAACTGTTAGCCCCCAAAAACTTACTTTGGGCAAACGAGATGAGCTGTTAGCTCCCAAAAACTTACTTTGGGCAAACGAGATGAGCTGTTAGCTCCCAAAAACTTACTTTGGGCTAACGAGATGAGCTGTTAGCTCCCAAAAACTTACTTTGGGCAAACGAGATGAGCTGTTAGCTCCCAAAAACTTACTTTGGGCTAACGAGATGAGCTGTTAGCTCCCAAAAATTTACTTTGGGCAAACGAGATGAGCTGTTAGCTCCCAAAAACTTACTTTGGGCAAACGAGATGAGCTGTTAGCTCCCAAACACTTACTTTGGGCAAACGAGATGAGCTTGTTAGCTCCCAAAAACTTACTTTGGGCAAACGAGATGAGCTGTTAGCTCCCAAAAACTTACTTTGGGCAAACGAGATGAGTTGTTAGCTCCCAAAAAAGTGTTTCGTTTCCTATTAAATAGTCAGTTTTGCACTAGTAACAATAATGGACTATATAATAATTTGAAATTGAGCCCTAAATTTGTTGCGTCCCGGAAAAAACAACTCTGCTCGCTTTAACTGATAGAAGTTAAACTATTGCAAATTTATTGTCAAAGACTGTAGTAAAGATGAGTTCGAGCTCAATTTTTTGGAGCCCGCGCCGGCCCGAACCAAAGTTATTGAGCTCGAGTCCTTCCGAGCCCGAAGTTGGTGAGCCCAGGTCCTTCCGAGCCCGGAGTTGCTGAGCCCCGAACCCGAAGTTATTGAACCCGAGTCCTCCCGAGCCCGATATTGTTGAGTCAGAGTCCTCCCGAGACCGGAGTTATTGAACCCGAGTCCTCCCCAGCCCGATATTGTTGAGTCAGTCCTCCCGAGCCCGATATTGTTGAGTCAGTCCTCCCGAGCCCGATATTGTTGAGCCAGAGTCCTCCTGAGCCCGACATTGTTGATCCAGAGTTCTCCTGAGCTCGAAATTGTTGAGCCTGAGTCGTTCAGAGCTCGAAGTTATTGAACCCAAGTCCTCCCAAGCCCGATATTGTTGATTCAGAGTCCTCTTGAGCCCGAAATTGTTGATCCAGAGTCCTCCCGAGCCGGATATTTTTGAGCCTGAGTCGTCCCGAGCCCGAACTATTTCAACAACTACGCATTAAGACTGATACCCATTTGGGGATAAAAATCTCTCTGACGCATTATAAGACATATGAACAAAAATGCATGTCGCTAATCGTTAATTTTATTCTTATATTATTAATTATAAACATTCTATGGCAAAATTAAGATGTTAATGCTATTTGGAAAGAAAAACATTAGAAATACTAGCAAAAACTGAAAGTTCGTGGGTAACATTATAAACGAAAAGATCCGTTAATATATTAAATTATAGAGAATGCGTAAAAAACAATCAAAAGCCAAATGGTTATTATTTTTAATTCCTAAAAACTGATTAAAAAGTTGAAATTAAAATCCAAAAATATTTTTCAAATTTACAAGAAATATTTGAAATTTAAATTATTTTGAACAGAACATTATCTCATCTGTACACTGCACTAATTTGTCATTAAATCCTAAGAGACCAAGTCGAATCTGGAAGAAAAAAAAATAAAACGGCGGTAGGGGGGCGGGGGGGGGAGTTAGATCAACCAAGAAAATCTTAAATTAGGGATTGAGTGAGTAGGTTGCAGTTCCAGAAAAAAAATTTCCCATCTGTTTCACAGATCTTTAAAAATTTTTTGAAAATGCGAGAAATATACGAGTCGATCAAAGGCTCCATTTGCAGGAAGAATTTCCCACAGATAATTGGGGACATATTTATCACCATAAAAATATCCACAGAAATATTTTTAGAAATGCCGCTGAGAGAAATTTCCAGACGAGTTGGCCAGGAGATGATCAAGGTTACGAGTATGGACATTGTCAGTTAAATTTCTATAGGGAAGTGCCTTATGTCAATTTTAAGCCTTTCTAGAAGATTAGTCTCACCAGGTTGAGTTGTTTTACCTCTGAGCGGCACTTTTTTGCACACCATGGGCTAAATGGCCAGGTCACAAGGACCCCGAAGGCTCAGAGAAGGTTGGGGGAGGGCTTGGTGGAGGGGACCCACTGGAACAGCTGTTGGGAGACAGATGGTAGCCTCCCGTCAAGGCCATCCAGAGTGTTCTTTAACGTGCACAGGGTATGGCTCTTCCGCACACGGAGCCACGGCTTAACGTCCCATCCGACGGACGGCGGCCTTTCCAAGCCCATCGGTGTCCCCTACTGACCGTGGGCAGGGCGGGGAATTTTGCGGAGATAAATCTCAACGCTGATCCAGCTGGGACTCGAACCTGGGAACTACAGATTACGAGCCTGGCGCGCTACCGACTGAGCCACCCCCGCCCCTAAACTGTCTGTGACAACATTAATATATTCACACCGCTGTTGAAAGGGTGGGGAGCATTCGGTGTTTTGGATTTCGTTCTGTCTTTGTTCGGCAATAACTGACAGAACATTGTCTGGGTTAAGTGTTTTACTCTGAGCGGTAATAATAGAAGTAATCCGAAGTCTCCAGCTCAGACTCCCGAAACTGAGCTCGTAATATGCATCCCCGGGTACGGGTTATAAACTAGGTTTGAATTTGCAAATCCCTCGAAGTGTGGATTTTAAATGGCTCGATTATCTCCGCTAAACCCAATCCACGTCCTTCGTCAGAATGGAAAAACCGATGGACTTGGAAAGGCCACACAGTCCATCGGATGGGGCGTACTCTGTGCACGCTACAGAACACACTGTATGGTCTCTACGGCGGTCTCTACGGGTTGCTTTAACACTGAGCGGCACATTTTTGCACACAATGGGCTGAATGGGCAGGTTATAAAGACCCCGAAAGTTCAGAGAAGATTGGGAGAAAGGGTTGTGTTACTTTTCAATCACCCTATATATAGAGGGGTTGGTTCCCGTCAACCAGTTCCCGTTGAGGAAGCGTTTGATTAATGGCCCCTGTTAACGTCGTGGGAAGATCTTGAAGTGCCTTCTGAAACAATACACCTGTTTCGATCGACGAAGCACAAATTTAAAATTTTGACATTTAGTGGCCTTTGAAGTCTCATCGATGTGTTTCATACATAATCTAATGTTTCCGGAATAATGTAAATATTCCTCTCTCTGTTTCAATATGACCTTCTTGTAGTTGTGTTGTTTTACCTCTGAGCGGCACTTTTTTGCACACTATGAGCTAAATGGCCAGGTCACATGGACCCCGAAGGCTCAGAGAAGGTTGGGGGAGGGGACCCACTAGAACAGCTGTTGGGAGACAGATGGTAGCCTTCCGTCAAGGCCATCCAGCGTGTTCTTTAACGTGCACAGGGTATGACTCTCCCGCACACGGGGCCACGGCTTAACGTCCCATCCGACGGACGGCGGTCTTTTCAAATCCATCGGTGTCCCCTACTGACCGTGAGCAGGGCAGGGAATTTTGCGGAGATAAATCTCAACACTGACTCAGCTGGGACTCGAACCTGGGAACTGCAGATTACGAGCCTGGCGCGCTAATGACTGAGCCACCCCAATCTCCTCTACATATATAGATAAAGATCGTCTTTTTTTTAATGGGATTCTCTTCAGAGAATGCAGATAGGAAGGTTTTGAAATGTACTAAATTGAATCTGATCCAATGATCAAAGAAAAGAATTCAACCTATTCCTGGAAATATTTAGTTTTTCTCAATTTAGATGATCAGTTTGTAAACAATATTTCCGAAAAAAAAAACACAAAAAAACAGCAGTTTCCCGCAGTCTGCAAATAAACAAATTGTCACTCTTGTAAAAGACAACCAGAACAATCCCCCAATGCAAAGGACATTGCGCATCGAATTCCGACTAATTCCATTTCCAGTGTAGTTGTCAAATTGCAAATTAACGATTGCGTTGCTATCCATCATTTGGGAAACTTTCCTCTGAGTTGTCCTTACGCTGCACGTTTGATAAAAACTTAAAGATCCATTAGATCGCTTTTCTGCGCAAAAGCTTGTTATTGAAGTTGCTGACGCTCGGTTGCTGCGAAGGATTAGTAACAAAAGATGCACAGACTGAACGAAAGGAGACGAAATAGTAAAAAGATATCTTGTCATTGAACTCGATCATTTGCTGCTGAAAACGGGCAACAAAGCAGCGAGGATTCCTTAGCCTTTCCTTGGCGAGGGGAAAAGAAAGAACTAATGGGAGAAAGAAAGGAAAAAGAAGGGAAAGGAAAGAAAAATAAAGAAATGAAAGAAGAAAAAACGGAAAGAACGAAAGAAAGGGAGGTAAAAAGGAGCGCGAAAGACATAAAGGTATGAAGGAAGAAGGAAACAAAAAAGGAAGAACAAAAGAAATGAAGAAAGAACAAAAAGTAGAAAGGAATGAAGGAAATATGGAAAAAAAAAGAATAAGCGAAAGAATAAAGAACGAAAGTAAGACAGAGATGAAGAAAGGAAAAAAAGGAAAATCGAGAGAGAAAAAAGGAAGAAAGAACAAAAGAAATGAAGGAAAAGAGTCGAAAGATTAAAGGACTGAAGGAAAGAAAGAATTGTTGGATTGTTTTACCCACATTATTGTTGGGTTGTTTTACCTATGAGTGACCCTTTTTTTTTACACAATGGGCTACATGGCCAGATCACAAGGACCTCAGACTCTGAGAAGGTTTGGGGTAGTGACTCCATTGGACAGCTGTTAGACAGCCTCCCGTCAAAGCCATCCAGTGCGTTCTTTAAGGTGCACAGAGTATGGCTCTCTCTGTACACGGAACCACGGCTTTACCTCTCATCCGAAGGCGACGGATTTTTCAAGCACATTTGTGTCTCCCTATTAATCGAGGACAAAGTGAGGACTTTGAGGAGATAGATCTTCACGCTGGACTCGAAGGAAGGAAAAAAGAGAGCAAAGAAAGAAAGAATCGATAAAAAACGTCGATGCTTGTTGCAAGAGATCGACGAAGCATCATGAATGGCTCTTCGGGGCTCCTGAGAAAATGAAGACGTTCGCTTTGCCGGTCGTAATGTTGGGAAAAGAAGAAACAGGACCAAGAACTTTACAAACTTGTGGAGTTGTGTGATTTGCAGATGTAGTGATGGTTCTTGGATTTGTGGGAGGAAGTGGAAGTAGGAGATGGAAAAGAGCAAGTAAATTTCGTGGGAAGGAGAACACGGATGGAACCAACAAAGGATGTGGATCGCGGTGGGACCCCATGATGGAGAGGAGGTGGTCTAAGATGCTAGGAAGAAGGAACAAGGAATTTTACGAGATAAGACGTTGGATTGGATTATTTTACCTCTGAGCGGCACTTTTTTGCACACCGTGGGCTAAATGGCCAGGCCACAAGGACCCCGAAGGCTCAGAGAAGGTTGGGGGAGGGTACCCACTGGAACAGCTGTTGGGAGACAGATGGTAGCCTCCCGTCAAGGCCATCCAGCGTGTTCTTTAACGTGCACAGGGTATGGCTCTCCCGCACACTGGGCCACGGCTTAACGTCCCATCTGACGGAGGCGGTTTTTACAAGCCCACCGGTGTCACCTACTGACCGTGGGCAGGGCGGGGAATTTTGCGGAGATAAATCTCAACGCTGACCCAGCTGGGACTCGAACCTGGGAACTACAGATTACGAGCCAGGCGCGCTACCGACTGAGCCACTCCCGCCCCTCGAGATAAGACGACACTTGATGAAGGTTCAGTATGAGTTGGGTTAGTTTCCTCTGAGTGAAACCTTTTTTGTACAAACTGAAGTAAATGGCCAGATCACAAAAAAACCCAAGGGTTCAGAGTTGGGTGGAGGAAGAGTATCCATTGCACATGTATTAAGAGACAGGGAAAGAGTTTCACCAAGGTCATCATCCAGAGCATTCTTCAACGTACAGAGAGTGTGGTTCTTCTGTATATTGGTCACGACCAAACAACCCATCTGATGGACGGTGGTTTTTTTCCAAGCACATCGGCGTATCCTTTTTCACATGTCAGAGTGGGGATTAGTAGAGTTTCACCCCTCTTTAGTATATAAGGCAATAGCAGAGGTTCAGTGAGTTAGAAGGATGATTAAAATGCCTACAAGGTATTTTGTAATGGTGAAAGAAATAGAGTTGGGTTGTTTTACCTCTGAGCGGCACTTTTTTGCACACCATGGGCTAAATGGCCAGGTCACATGGACCCCGAAGGCTCAGAGAAAGTTGAGGGAGGGGACCCACTGGAACAGCTGTTGGGAGACCGATGGTAGCTTCCCGTCAAGGCCATCCAGCATGTTCTTTAACATGCACAGGGTATGGCTCTCCCGCACACGGGGCCACGGGTTAACGTCCCATCCGACGGACGGTGGCCTTTCCAAGCCCATCGGTGTCCCCACTGATTGTAGGCAGGGCGGGGAATTTTGCGGAGATAAATCTCAACGCTGACCCAGCTGGGACTCGAACCTGGGAACTAGAGATTACGAACCTGGCGCGCTACCAACTGAGCCACCCCCGCCCCGAAAGAAATGGAGCAATTACATCAAGGAAACCATAAGGTCAGGTATCACATTTCAAACTTTGTGAGCTTCTCCATTTCGGTGAATATTTTCTGGTGACCTTCAACAAAGATGCTGTTAGTCTTCCCTAATGATGTCTTACTCTACTTCTCATCTAAGGTTTAAATAACATCACTACTATAGCCCATACGTAGTCCAGTGGTTAGCTTACCTAACCAGTGGGCTTGTCCTTGTGTATGTGTTTTGTATCAGAAAACAGAACAAGCCTAATAGAGCTTCTATGTTATCTGAATCCTTTGTGTAGAGGAGTACCTTCGTCCCTTAAAAAATTATTTAGCGTTCTTACATCATATGCTTTCCTGTCTACGCTGAAAAGGGTGCGCATGTCACACAGTCCTTTAATCTTTCGACTCTCTTCCTTCATTTCTTTTGTTCTTTCTTCCTTTTTTTCTCTCTCGTTTTTCCTTTTTTTCCTTTCTTCATCTCTGTCTAACTTTCGTTCTTCTTTTATTTCGTTCTTTATTCTTTCGCTTGTTCTTTTTTTTCATTTTTCCTTCATTCCTTTCTACTTTTTGTTCTTTCTTCATTTCTTTCGTTCTTCATTTTTTGTTTCCTTCTTCCTTCATACCTTTATGTCTTTCGTGCTCCTTTTTACCTCCCTTTCTTTCGTTCTTTCCGTTTTTTCTTCTTTTATATATTTATTTTTCTTTTCTTTCCCTTCTTTTTCCTTTCTTTCTCCCATTAGTTCTTTCTTTTCCCCTCGCCAAGGAAAGGCTAAGGAATCCTTGCTGCTTTGTTGCCCGTTTTCAGCAAGAAATGTTCGAGTTCAATGACAAGATATCTTTTTACTATTTCGTCTCCTTTCGTTCAGTCTGTGCATCTTTTGTTACCAATCCTTCATAGCAACCGAGCGTCAGCAGATTCAATAACAAGCTTTTGGGTTGTTTTACCTCTGAGAGGCACTTTTTGCTCACAATGGAAATGGCCAAGTCACAAGGACCGTGAGGAGTCAGAGAAAGTTGGTGGAAGGGATCCACTGGAAAGTTATTAGGAGACGGATGGTAGCGTCATTCATTCAGTCCGTCATTCATTCAGCGTGTTCTTTCACGTGCATAGGGTATGACTCTCCCTTACGCGGAGCCACGGCTTGATGGGACGTTAAGCTAAACGGCGGAATTTCCAAGCCCATAGGTGTCCCCTACTGACTGAGGGCAAGGGGGGGGGGAGAATTTTGCGGAGATAAATATCAACGCCGGCCTAGGTGGAACTCAAACCTGGGAATTGCAGATTACGAGCCTGAGCGCCACCTCCTGCGCCACCTCCCCCTCCGCCTCTGTCGCTGCCCATTGAGATGGGGCATTAAGCCGCTTTGCAATATGCATATCAGTGCTCGCTTAAGATCAAGTTAGATGGGTTGGGTTGTTTTACCTCTGAGCGGCACTTTTTTTTGCACACCATGGGGTAAATGGCCAGGTCACATGGACCCCGAAGGCTCAGAGAAGGTTGGGGGAGGGGACCCACTGGAACAGCTGTTGGGAGACAGATGGTAGCCTCCCGTCAAGGCCATCCAGCGTGTTCTTTAACGTGCACAGGGTATGGCTCCCCGCACACGGGGCCACGGCTTAACGTCCCATCCGACGGACGGCGGGCTTTCCAAGCCCATCGGTGTCCCCTACTGACCGTGGGCAGGGCGGAGAATTTTACGGAGATAAATCTCAACGCTGACCCAGCTGGGACTCGAACCTGGGAACTACAGATTACGAGCCTGGCGCGCTACTGACTGAGCCACCCCCGCCCCTACTCACTGAGAGCAGACAGCATGAGTGTGATGTTCGGTTGTTGTTGTTTTACTGTCTGAGTGGAAATGTTTTGTATACAATGCGCTAAATGGCCAGGTCACAAAGGCCCCAGGGATGAGAGAAAGTTGGAGGATGGAGACCCACTGTGCAACTGTTAAGAGATAGATGAAAGCCTTTTTTCGGGGCCATCCAGTAAATTCTTTAACGTGTACAGAGTATGGCTCTATTGTAAACGGTGCCACGACTTAACGTACTTTTCGATGGACGACGGCCTTTTCAATCCCATCGGTGTCCAGTTACTCAGCGAGGGCAAAGCAGGGTTAGCGGAGAAAATTCTTAACACTGGTCCAATTAGGATTCGAACCTGGGAACAGGTTAGCGAAGATCTCAATATGGTCATAGTGCGAATTCGAACAATGGAATATAAGGTTATAGCCTTGTGGGCTAATGACTAAGCCTACCCTAGACGTAGGCTAAATTGAGAGGCAGTCAACTTGAAATATTATACTTTTATTTAAAAGTGAGCCACCCTGTTGCACCACGCTACCGACTGAGGCACCGAGCCCGTATTTACGGGCTGCCTCAGTCGGTAGCGTGGTGCAACAGTCGGCCTCAGTCGGTAGGGTGCCAGGCTCGTAATCTACAGTTCCCAGGTTCGAGTCCCGTCGGGGCCAAAGTTTTGAGATGTATCTCCGCAAAATTCTCTGCCGTCGGGTCAGTAGGAAACACGGATGGGCTTTGAAAGCAACCGTGAGTCGAATGTGCGTTAAGCCGTGATCCCGTGTGCGAGAGAATCATATCCTATGCATGTTAAACAACACGCTGGATGTCCTTGACGGGAGGCTACCATCTGCTTCCTAACAACTGTCCATTTGGTCCCTAATCTTCTCTGATCCCTCGAACCCAGGCATTAGTCCATTGTGTGCAAAAAAAGTGCAACTCAGAGGTTGGGTTGGGTTGTTTTACCTCTGAGCGGCACTTTTTTGCACACCATGGGCTAAATGGCCAGGTCACATGGACCCCGAAGGCTCAGAGAAGGTTGGGGGAGGGGACCCACTGAAATAGCTGTTGGGAGACAGATGGTAGCCTCCCGTAAAGACCATCCAGCTAGTTCTTTAACGTGCACAGGGTATGGCTCTCCCGCACACGGAGCCACGGCTTAACGTCCCATCCGACGGTTGGCGTTCTTTCCAAGCTCATCGGTGTCCCCTACTGACCGTAGGCAGGGCGGGGAGTTTTGCGGAGATAAATCTCAACGCTGACCCAGCTGGGACTCGATCCTGGGAACTACGGATTACGAGCAGGGTGCGCTACCGACTGAGCTACCCCCGCCCCCTATTATTACTGGTTTATATTAATAGTAATCTTTACATTAATGTTTATTTATAAATATATGCTTAAAAAGAAATTATTCGCATGTGTTAGTGTTATGATAATGCTAGTAAATGCGAATAATTTCCGTTCTCTAAGAAAGTTATATTTAAAGTTTAACATTAGTATAAAGATTACTATTAGCATAAACCAGTAATAATAATAGAAATGAAATATAGAAGAAGTGTCTAGATTTTAGGGCTACTTATGCTGATTATGATGCCCTATCCTGACTTCAGCTATTAAGGAAACACCGATGGGTACGGAGAGTATGTCGTCCGTCGGATGTGACGTTAAGCCGTGGCACCGTGTGTGGGATAGCCATACCCTGTGCATATGAAAGAACACGCTGGATGGCTTTGACGGGAGGCTATTATCTGTCTCCTAACAGCTGTCCAGTGGGTCCCCTTCCTCCAACCTCCTCTGAGCCCCTGGGGCGGGGGTGGCTCAGTCGGTAGCGCGCCAGGCTCGTAATCTGTAGTTCCCAGGTTCGAGTCCCAGCTGGGTCAGCGTTGAGATTTATCTCCGCAAAATTCCCCGCCCTGCCCACGGTCAGTAGGGGACACCGATGAGCTTGGAAAGGCCGCCGTCCGTCGGATGGGACGTTGAGCTGTGGCCACGTGTGCGGGTGAGCCATACCCTGTGCACGTTAAAGAACACGCTGGATGGCCTTGACGGGAGGCTACCATCTGTCTCCCAACAGCTGTTCCAGTGGGTCCCCTCCTCCAACCTTCTCTGAGCCTTCGGGGTCCATGTGACCTAGCCATTTAGCCCATGGTGTGCAAAAAAGTGCCGCTCAGAGGTAAAACAACCAAATCCTCTGAGCCCTTGAGGTCCTTGTGACTTAGTCATTTAGCCCATTGTGTGCCCAAAGGCTTCACTGATAGCTAAAAACAACCCAACACTAATATAGTCGCCATGGAGAGTAGATTTAAATTGATTCAGTGAGAAGAAAAAAAAACCGAAAACAACCTGTAACTGAATTAATTTCGATGCAAACACGTTTTCCCTATACTCTAAAGTGTATGTCCAATTTCTCTGACATATCATCTTCTTAAAAACGAAACTGAAAATAAAAATAAAATATTTAATTTCGCATCTCTGTTATTAAGAATCATTAACCATTCAGTTTCTAATCCCCAGTAGAGAGACAATTATTATTTCCTCTCCAACTCCTTTGTTATTTCTTTTTTCTTCTTCCGACAAGCATCCTATTAAACTGTGTCGACAGATTTTATTATTATTCGAGTAAAAACTAATTATGCTCAACGAGCCCTTAATTAGCCTCGTGCCCCAAGACACATCACGTGCGACATCGTTTCTTTGGTCTCGCGGGTTACACGAACTTGGATCGTCACTGAAATCGTGAGGGGGGGGGGGGGAGGGACGGAACGAGACCACAGGGATGAGGGAAGTTGGATACCAGGAATCGGGATGCAGGGACGGGTTCGGAAGACTGACATCTCAGCAGCTGAGACAATCTTCCTAGAAAGTTGGCATTAGGTACACCCTTGGCAACAATTCGAGGAGGAACACACCATAAATACTTTAAAAAAAAGGGAAAAACTTAAGTTAAAAGTGTTAAAGAAAAAAAAAATGAATAAATTGTTCTTTCTAGCTCTCCATTAACATTTATGAAAGTAAATAAGCATGTTAGGTTATAATTAAAGTTTTTTGAGAGCGTGTGAAGGGAAATTGAGAGCGTTAAAAAGTGAGTGAAGAAAATTGTTACTTTCTTTTTATTCTGTCACGAAAAATTCTGAGGTGATGTTAGCAATGCAATTTTTGTAAATGGTTTTATTGTGAACCTCATCCGTTGTTTTTAGATTCATTTATTTTTCCAGAATTCTCATCTAGCAATTGCAGCATGCAAAATTTGTTCCTTTTATGATCATGTTCAGTCCACACTTAGTATCTTGCATGCTCGTGTTTTCTGTTGCGTTGCTAATTACGCAAACATTTCTTTGGAGTCACTTTTTTTAAGTAACTAGTTGAAATGAACACGTAATATACGTTCTGGTCTATTTATTAAACTCAGCAACATTCCTAATCAGAATTTGTAAGCGTTTCATTTCACTAGGGACTCAGGGGCGGGGGTGGCTCAGTCGGTAGCGCGCCAGGCTCGTAATCTGTAGTTCCCAGGTTCGAGTCCCAGCTGGGTCAGCGTTGAGATTTATCTCCGCAAAATTCCCCGCCCTGCCCACGGTCAGTAGGGGACACCGATGGGTTTGGAAAGGCCGTCGGATGGGACGTTAAGCCGTGGCCCCGTGTGCGGGAGAGCCATACCCTGTGCACGTTAAAGAACACACTGGATGGCTTTGACGGGAGGCTACCATCTGTCTCCCAACAGCTGTTCCAGTGGGTCCCCCCCAACCTTCTCTGAGCCTTCGGGGCCCATGTGACCTGGCCATTTAGCCCATGGTGTGCAAAAAAGTGCCGCTCAGAGGTAAAAACCCAACCCAACTAGGGACTCACCGGGACGGTGTTCACCCACAGTCATAAATTTGTTTCAAGTTATAAATTGCAAAAAAAAGCTTAAAAATTCGGGAATAAATTTTAAATTTTTAAAAAATGGAAGAAGGTCTAGAAGCTTTTTTGGACTTGTTCTGGGTTTTAATGCAACATAGAAACACACATACACAATGATATGCCTGACGGTTTAGGAATCAAACGCTCGTGTCACGTGACACGAAGGTTGCCAGATCACTAATTTATAAAAAAAAATCGTTGCCAGATATTTCTTCTGAATTCTGTTATCAACCATAGTGTTCGGATATTTTTTTGAGCGACTGTACCAGGTGCGAATACCAGCTATGCCAGAGTTGAAATCTATATGCCTTGTGTGAGGGAGAGCCATAACCTGTGCTCGTTAAAGAACATGTTGGATGGCCTTGACAGGAGGTTTACATCTGTCTGCCAACAAGCGCTCAGTGGATCCCCTTCAATTTATTCTGAGCCTTCGGGATCCTAGTGACATGGTCAAAGAAGTGCCGCCAAGAGGAAAAACTCAATCCGACTCTATAGAGAAATTCCCCGCCCTGCCCACGGTCAGTAGTGGACACCGATGGGCTTGGAAAGGTTGCCGTCCGTCGGATGGGACGTTAAGCCGTGCTCCGTGTGCGGGAGAGCCATACCCTGTGCACGTTAAAGAACACGCTGGATGGACTTGACGGGAGGCTACCATCTGTCTCCCAACAGCTATTCGAAAAGGTACCCTCTCCCAACCTTCTCTGAGCCTTCGGGGTCCTTGTGACCTTGCCATTTAGCACATGGTGTGCAAAAAAGTGCCGCTGAAATGTAAAACAACTCAACCCAGAGGAAAAACAACTCAATCCGACTCTATAGAGAAAACTTCTTGTATTAGAAATTTACGATCTAAAACTTCAAGATGGGAAAAGTTTGTAAACTACCGTAAAAGCATCAGTTCCATATGGCGAAATATCGGCAATGAAAAACTTTTGAAATTTTCTGGTGTAAGTGTCGGTCAGTTACGATCGCACTTCAAAGACTGGAAAAGATTTGGAAGCTATTGATTAGGAATCAGTTTGATATGTTAGAAAATAAATCCGTAACGATTGTGCAAGGCGATTTTTAACAATTTCTTGATTCGATCTTTATACAGAGTTTTGTACATTAAGATTTTTTCTGCTTCCATTTATATTTTGGAAATGTTCATCTCTTTCACTTTCAACTGACATCCATTGAGAAAAGGTTCATCAAAAGGGCAGAAGCGATCAAAAAAGAGAAAAATGGATGCGAGCTTTCAGAATCACTATAACGATGAATGCGACCATTTAAGTTGATCTCCCTTTTTTATAGTCCATCTAGGCATATAAACAGATCCCTCATCTGCTTCAGAAACATCGAGAGAGCTAGAGATAGCTTTTAAAAAAGATTTAAATTCAGTCGTTACCGGACAATTTCGTGAGACTTTTCTCAAATCTGCATTCGAAAGAATCGCGCTGTAGAAAGTTCAAACACCAGTCTTCGGTATTAGCGTTGCTCCTTTTTATTACGAACCATGGAGCAATAGACTTGGTGACAATTCACACTTTTGTGGATTTAAAATGTTGTTTCTATAACTAATAATGTCTTGTGGGTGTCTTAAGCGTGCAGTTGCGATTAATTTAAATTCTACTCCGTACGACTATTCTCGTGATGGCGTACGAGTTATTTTTATGATGGCATATGGGTTAAATATTGCCTGTTCTGAAATAAGAAGTTATCTAAAATAGGGTTCTAGGAACTACTATTAGCTTATACTATATTTCAGTTGTACCCGTGTATTTGCGATATCGATAGTTTATATCAGTGTCGGACGATTGATTAATATTGATGCACATCGTAGTGAATTGGAGGTTTTAAAATAATTGTGGACATTTTCTAAACATGGAAACATTTGTTTAATTCTCGAAAAGACCTCTGAGACTTAGAGAGAGTGATAGGAAATGTTCGATATTTCCGCAAATATCCTCAACTGTCATTCCTGTGAATAATAGATTATTGGAAGCAACATTTTATACTCGATGTTCCCGACATTATCTAAAAATCGTCATTGTAATTGTCGCCATTCCAATGATGACTTTCAGAACGTTAAAGCTTAGACTTCGAAGTAGGTTTAATTCTTGAGGCAGTTTGGCCTGAAGTTACTTCACAAGTACAGTCGCTCAAAAAAATATCCGAACACTATGGTTGATAACAGAATTCAGAAAAAATATCTGGCAACGATTTTTTTTTTAGAAATTAGTGATCTGGCAATCTTCGTGTCACGTACTTTTTTGAGCGAATGTAGGTGGTCATATTATTTTGATACTAGATCGTGTGGGCTCACTCACGGAAATATTGAGCGTGTGCAGTTACCGTTCACAGCAAACTGGAGCGGTTGCGGTTAATGTTCACAGCACATTGGATCGTTGAGCTCACAAAGACCTGGATCGTGTGGGCTCACTCACGGAAATATTGAGCGTGTGCAGTTACCGTTCACAGCAAATTGGATATGTGCAGTAACTGCACACGCTCCAGTTTGCTGTGAACGGTAACTGGATAGTGTACAGTTGCTGCACACGCTCCAGATATTTTTCCTGAATTCTGTAATCACGTGACACGAAGGTTGTCAGATCACTAATTTCTAAAAATAAAATCATTGCCAGATATTTTTTCTGAATTCTGTTATCAACCATAGTGTTCGTATATTTTTTTGAGCGACTGTACACTCTAAAATTACATTCACCTATTTTTTTTTCAGCAGTGTACAGTCGCTCAAAAAAGTATCCGAACGCCACGGTTGATTACAGCATTCAGAAAAAATATATGGCAACGAATTTTTTAGAAATTAGTGACTGGCAACCTTCGTGTCACGTGACACGAACGTTGCCAGATCACTAATTTCTAAAAAAATCGTTGCCAGATATTTTTTTCTGAATTCTGTAATCAACCATAGTGTTCGGATACTTTTTTGAGCGACTGTACTATATGCATTATAAGGGTCAATAATGACCAATAATTCTTTCATTGAAAGATGCAGAGCTTGTGTGTCAGTGCGCATGCTCCCCGAGGATACATCGCTCTCAGGTGATCTAACATGAACCTAGGGAATTTAACGCTTCGTTAAGATACGTTAGAGTGTGACTGGTTAGATGCCGGCCCCGTTCCCCCATTTCTGAGCTTTCAGCAACGACGTCGGCAGCATAATTTGAGCACTGCGAAAACGCTCACACTTCTCTTTCACGTGCGTGCGTTGATGAGATTTTAATTGCCACATAAAAACTAGACTACAAGACTTTCGGAATTTCGATTTCTTCTTTTGGACACTGCGTGAGAGTGTTTCAAAGGCGGCTCTTTTCTCCGCTGAAGTGTACGAGCTCTTCATGATGCCATTGGGCAGGATGAGCTGAGTAGGATGAGCTCAGCGGTGGAAGAGCCGCTGATTACGTCTCATCCTTTTATCATCCAATCGTTTCATTTCTGCAGCGGTAGATTTTCGCAAATTCAAAAGCAGATACGAAGTATGTACGATAATGTGTTGATGATCAGACAAGAGTTCTTGGAAAGCTGGTGCGAGAGATTAAGACTCTTTTTTTCGAAGCAGGAAATTCATTAGCATATTTCTTTTTCTTTGTTTTACGTTTTGAGTTTGACAGTTGCATTACGTTTTGAGGTCTAATGTAAATAAAGATCAGGATTTACCAACACGTTTTTGTTAATGATGGCAAATAACAGTCCTAACAAGAGGGGGTGGCTCAGTCGGTAGCGCGCTAGGCTCCTAATCTGCAGTTCCCAGGTTCGAGTCCCGCCTGCGTTAGCTTCGAGATTTATCTGCGCAAAATTCAGGGAATACCGATGGTCTTGGAAAGTCCGTCGGACCGGATGCAAAACCGTGCACCCCTATGAGGGTTAGGTTGTTTTACCTCCGAGCGGCACTTTTTTGCATACCATGGGCTAAATGGACAGGTCACATGGACCCCGAAGGATCAGAGAATTTTGGGGGAGGGAACCCACTGGAACAGCTGTTGGGAGACAGATGGTAACCTCCCGTCAAGGCCATCCAGCGTGTTCTTTAATGTGCACAGGGTATAGTTCTCCCGCACACGGGACCACGGTTTAACGTCCCATCCGATGGACGGCGGCCTTTCCAAGCCCATCAGTGTCAACTACTGACCGTGGGTAGGGCGGGGAATTTTGCAGAGATAAATCTCAACGCTGACCCAGCTGGGACTCGAACCTGGGAACTATAGATTAGGAGCCTGATGACCGACTGAGCCCCCCCTATGAGGGAGAGCGATATTCTGTGCATATTAAAGAACACGATGGATGGCCTCAACGGAAAGCTTCCATCTGTCTCCTAACATTGTTCAGTGGGTCCCTTCGCCCCAATCTTCTCTATGCTTAGGATCCTTGTGACCTGGCCATTTAGCCCATGGTGGTCTAAAAAAAGTACCGCTCAGAGATAAGAGAACCCACCTGCCCTACCAAAATATTAGAGCATTTTCATATTATGTGAATGGGAATCTAATTTTTAAACTTTACCAATGTATTTAACGGAAAAGGTGATTGAAGATAAATTGAAGATCATACTTAAATCTATTTAAATATCGATTTTCAACAATATTTGTTCAGTAGTTAAAGAGTTACTGCTTACCCTTCGGTGACCCCTACTGACCAAGGGCAGAGTAGGAGTTTGTAGAGATAAACTCAACGCTGGCGCAGGTGGGACTCGAACCTGAGAACTGAAGACTACGAGCAGCACTCGCTACTGACTGAGTCACTATACTCGTCCCACTGGGCAATTTGGTAAGTTGTACCGTCGCTCAAAAAAGTATCCGAACACTACGGTTGACTAGAGAATTCAGAAAAAATATCTAGCAACGATTTTTTTAGAAATTAGTAATCTGGCATCCTACGTGTCACGTGATTACAGAATTCAGGAAAAATATCTGGAGCGTGTACAGCAACTGTACACGCTCCAGTTACACGCTCCAGTATTCACCACAGTAAACTGGAGCGTGTGCAGTTACTGCACACGCTCCAGTTTGCTGTGAACGGTAACTGCACACGCTCAATATTTCCGTGAGTGAGCCCACACGACCTAGTATCAAAATAATATGACCACCTACAGTCGCTCAAAAAATATCCGAACACTATGGTTGATTACAGAATTCAGAAAAAATATCTGGCAACAATTTCTTTAGAAATTAGTGATCTGGCAACCTTCGTGTCACGTGATATTTTTTCTGAATTCTGTAATCAACCATAGTGTTCGGATACTTTTTTGAGCGACTGTACATAAAAAAAGGTGCTCAGAGGCAAAATAACTCAAACAATGGAAGGTGACATATGCTACAATTGGACAATTTCGGTTTAGGAATATACATAATCATCTTAGAGTTGGTGTGTTGGACTGTTTAACCTCTGAGCGACGATTTTTTGCACAAAAGGGCTGAATGGCTAGGTCACAAGGACCCCGAGGTTCAGAGAAAGTGGGGGAGAGGACCCACTGGGCAGCTATAAAGAGACAGATGGTAGCCTCCTGTCAAGGCCATCCAGCGTGTTCTTTAACGTGCACAGGGTATGGCTCTCCCGCACAAGGCGTCATGGCTTAACGTCCCATCCGACGGACGGAGGCCTTTCCAAGCCCATCGGCGTCCCCTACTGACCGTGGATAGGGCTGGGAGTTTGGTGGAGATAAATCTGAACGCTGACCCAGCTGGGACTCGAACTTGGGAACTACAGATTACGAGCCTGGCGCGCTACCGCTTGTACAGTCGCTCAAAAAATATCCGAACACTATGATACACGAAGGTTGCCAGATCGCTAAAAAAAACGATGCCAGATATTTTTTCAGAATTCTGTAATCAACCATAGTGTTCGGATATTTTTTTAAGCGACTGTACGGCTATAGTCAATGCATTTTTTGCCATTCCCCTTAGTGACTTTACTTGGGAGGAAACATCAGTGTTATGTGTTGTTCAAAAATCACCATCTCAATTGCAAATAAAATCACTCCTCAAATCTACATTCCTAGAATAAGAGCATAGGCCAAGTGTCTTTTTTTACCATTACCACCCCTTTACGAATTCTCTCACCGAAACCTGCGTCAGCGATTTGCAGTTGATGGGAATAACACTTTATTGTCACTGCATCAGCTCTGTTCCGCCAGTCTCCTCCGTTGTCATGGCAACGAGATGTGGACGAGACGATAGCATCCTTGTTTGTTGAACAGCTTGGTGAGACTTCTCGTTAGTCGTGTTGACAGACTTGCTGGCTTCAGTATTTGGTCATCGCCACGTTTTGCTAATGTCCATCCCCAACGAAACGGAGGAAGAGAAGGTGTAGGCGTTATCTTAGACAGAAATGATGGAGTTTAAGGATCGCTAACTTTGTGGTTGTTGTGTTGGGTTGTTTTACCTCTGAGCGGCACTTTTTTGCACACAATGGGCTAAATGGCCTGGTCACATGGACCCCGTAGGCTCAGAGAATGTTGGGGGAGGGGACCCACTGGAATAGCTCTTGGGAGACAGATGGTAACCTCCTGTCAAGGCCATCCAGCGTGTTCTTTAACGTGCACAGGGTATGTCTCTCCCGCACGGGGCGGGGGTGGCTCAGTCGGTAGCGCGTCAGGCTCGTAATCTGTAGTTCGCAGGTTCGAGTCCCAGCTGGGTCAGCGTTGAGATTTATCTCCGCAAAATTCCCCGCCCTGCCCACGGTCAGTAGGGGACACCGATGGTCTTGGAAAGGCCGCCGTCCGTTGGATGGGACGTTAAGCCGTGGCCCCGTGTGCGGGAGAGCCATACCCTGTGCACGTTAAAGAACACGCTGGATGGCCTTGACGGGAGGCTACCATCTGTCTCCCAACAGCTGTTCCAGTGGATCCCCTCCCCCAACCTTTTCTGAGCCTTCAGGGTCCATGTGACCTGGCCATTTAGCTCATTGTGCGCAAAAAAAGTGCCACTCAGAGGTAAAACAACCCAACTCTCACGCACACGGGGCCACGGTTTAACGTCCCATCCGACGGACGGCGGCCTTTCCAAGCCCATCGGTGTCCCCTACTGACCGTGGGCAGGGCGGGGAATTTTGCGGAGATAAATCTCAACGTTGGCCCAGCTAGGACTCGAACCTGGGAACTACAGATTACGAGCCTGGCACGCTACCGACTGAGCCACCCCCGCCCTTACTAACTTTGAGGAGATGAATGTTACGAAGTCTGACAAGAAGTGACAGACGGGTTTATAAGTGTAACATAACGTTGGAAATAAAAGCAAAAAACCTATTAACGGATTCAGAGAAAATTAAAGTAGCTTTAGATAATGTTAGATTTTAAGTCTGCCTTGAGGTGGAATTCGATCAACTGTTTTAATTTGATCTACTCAAAATCTGCAGTTGTCAGATTTGAGTGCTAATTGTGCGGCTTAAGATTTTTTTCTGCTAACCTTGACCTTGGGCCACCAATGGGCTTGGAATGGCAGTCACCCGTCGGATGTAACGTTAAGCCGTGGCTCTGTGCTCCTGTGTACGTTCGCTCAAAACAATATTCGAACACTATGGTTGATTACAGAATTCAGAAAAAATATCTGGCAACGATTTTATTTTTTAGAAATTAGTGATCTGGCAACCTTCGTGTCACGTGATTACCGAATTCAGGAAAAATATCTGGAGCGTGTACAGCAACTGTACACGCTCCAGTTACCATTCACAGCAAACTGGAGCGTGTGCAGTTACTGCACACGCTCCAGTTTGCTGTGAACGGTAACTGCACACGCTCAATATTTCCGTGAGTGAGCCCACACGATCTAGTATCAAAATAATATGACCACCTACAGTCGCTCAAAAAAGTATCCGAACACTATGGTTGATTACAGAATTCAGAAAAAATATCTGGCAACGATTTTATTTTTTAGAAATTAGTGATCTGGCAACCTTCGTGTCACGTGATTACCGAATTCAGGAAAAATATCTGGAGCGTGTACAGCAACTGTACACGCTCCAGTTACCATTCACAGCAAACTGGAGCGTGTGCAGTAACTGCTCCAGTTTGCTGTGAACGGTAACTGCACACGCTCAATATTTCCGTGAGTGAGCCCACACGATCTAGTATCAAAATAATATGACCACCTACAGTCGCTCAAAAAAGTATCCGAACACTACGGTTGATTACAAAATTCAGAAAAAATATCTGGCAACGATTTTTTTAGAAATTAGTGATCTGGCAACGTGTCACGTGACACGAAGGTTGCCAGATTACTAATTTCTAAAAAAAATCGTTGCCAGATATTTTTTCTGAATTCTGTAATCAACCGTAGTGTTCGGATATTTTTTTGAGCGACTGTACGCTAAACAGCACGCTGGATGGTTTGATGGGAATCTACCATCTGTTTCTTGATAGCTGTTCCAGTGGGATTCCTGCCCACCAAACTTTTCTGAGCTTTGGGTCCTTGTGATCTGGCTATTAGCCTAATATGTGAAAAAAGAGTCTTTCAGAGATAAAAAAAAAACCGACTCAATAGATCCTGAAGGTGAAAAAAATATAGATTCCTACCAATGCATTAAAATTTCAGTGTTATGATAGTTAAAAGCTAAATTGAAAACTCAATATTTTGAAGAATACCCATTGTGTGGGTTGGGTTGTTTTACTTCTGAGCGGCAATTTTTTGCACACCATGGGCTAAATGGCCAGGCCACAAGGACCCCGAAGACTCAGAGAAGGTTGGGTGAGGGGACCCACTGGAACAGCTGTTGGCAGCATTAACGTCCCATCCGACGGACGGCGGCCTTTCCAAGCCCATCGGTGTCCCCTAATGACCGTGGGCACGGCGGGGAATTTTTGCGGAGATAAACCTCAACGCTGATCAAGCTTTGACTCGAACCTGGAAACTACAGATTACGAGCCTGGCGCGTTACCGACTGAGCCCCCCGCCCCTCCATTGTGTGGAAAAAATGTGCAGCTTAGAGATAAAACAATGAGCTAAATGGTCAGGTCACACATCAGGGCTCGGAGTAGGTTGGGCGAAGGGGACTCACTGAACAGTTATCAGGAGACAGATGGTAGCCTCTCGCGAAGGCCATACAGGGTGTTCTTAACGAGCACAGGGTATGGCTCTCCCGTAAACCAACCATGGCTTAAAGTCCCATCCAACGGACGGAGACCTTTCCAAGCCAATCGGTGTTCGCTATTGACCGAGGGCAGGGCGAGGAGTTTTGCAGAACACTTGAGAACTCGAACCTCCAGTTCGAGTTTGGAATAAGCAGAATTATGTTTCAGAGCATCGATATTGAAAGTCTCGCATAAGAATAGAAATAATATTGCAAGGTAATCTTTCAAGGACCGAATACAGTGAATTAATAAATTCTTCAATATCGTTATTCGGATGATGTAAAGTGTACCGATAATAAGAGTAATGTTTTGTTCATTGATAGCGGAGATTTTAATCCACAGACCTTGAAACAAGAGTAAGAAGGATTGGATTGGATTGTTTTACCTCTGAGCGGCACTTTTTTGCACACCATGAGCTAAATGGCCAGGTCACATGGACCCCGAAGGCTCAGAGAAGGTTGGGGGACGGGACCCACTGGAACAGCTGTTGGGAGACATATGGTAGCTCCCGTCAAGGCCATCCAGCGTGTTCTTTAACGTGCATAGGGTATGGCTCTCCCGCACACGGGGCCACGGCTTAACGTCCCATCTGACGGACGGCGGCCTTTCCAAGCCCATCGGTGTAGAGTAAGAAGGAGGTAGTCATTAGTTCGTCATTAAATACTTCCCGCACATATAATTCTTCTGTCGCACTACATCTGTCGAAGAAACTCTCCGCCCACTAACCGGGGGGTTAGTAGGGGACACAAATAGGTTTGAAAAGGTCGCCGTCCGTTAGACAGGACGTTAAACCATGGGATCATGTGTGTGATTTGTGTTGGGTTGTTTTACCTTTGAGCGGCACTTTTTTTCACACCATGGGCTAAATGGCCAGGTCACATGGACCCCGAAGGCTCAGAGAAAGCTGGGGGAGGGGACCCACTGGAACAGCTATTGGGAGACAGATGGTAGCTTCCCGTCAAGACCATCTAGCGTGTTCTTTAACGTGCACAGAGTATGGGTCTCCTGCACACGGGGCCACGGCTTAACGTCCCATCCGACGGACGACGGTCTTTCCAAGCCCATCGGTGTCCCCTACTGACCGTGGGCAGGGCGGGGAGTTTTGCGACCGTGTGCGGGAGAGCCATACCCTGTGCACGTTAAAGAACACGCTGGATGGCCTTGACGGGAGACTTCCATCTGTCTCCGAACAGCTGTTCCAGTGGGTCCCCTCCCCCCAACCTTCTCTGAGCCTTCTGAGTCCATGTGACCTGGTCATTTAGTCCATGGTGTGCAAAATAGTGCCGCTCAGAGGTAAAACAACCCAACCCTTCCGCAGTTGCGACAAATGGCTAAAGTTTTTCGAAACCGTTGCTTTTTTTCCATAGAGTTGGGATATTGTGCCCCGTTGTTTTCCATCGAGTTCCATCACTTCGGTTACGAATGCGCTTGCAGAGAAGAACCCTCCTTGCGAAGTCACTCAAATCAGATTGACTTTAATGTACACAACTTTTAACAGGACTTCGTAGTGACGTAAAATACTGACGTTACTGAGAAATTTTGCATACGTTGACATGTTTCAGGATACTTCGCGAACCAGGCAGTGTAGGTTGCAATTTATATAGGAATTACACGTATTCCCGTTTTTAACGTGGTTCATTCGGTAGCGCGCCAGGCTCGTAATCTGCAGTTCTCAGGTTCGAGTCCCAGCTGGGCTAGCGTTGAGATTAACTCCGCAAAATTCCCCTCCCTGCCCACGGTCAATAGGGGATACCTATGGGCTTGGAAAGACCGCCGTCCGTCGGATGAGACGTTAAGCCGTAGTCCCGTGTGCGCGAGAGCCATACCCTGTGCACGTTAAAGAACACGCTAGATGGCCTTGATGAGAGGTCTCCCAACATCTATTCCAGTGGGTCCTCTCCCCCAACCTTCTCTGAGCCTTCGGGGTCCTTGTGATCTGGCCATTTAGCCAATTGTGTGAAAAAAAAGCGCCGCTCAGAGATAATAAAATAATAATAACGCTCTTTTAAATTAATTTAAACTTGCTTAAAATAACTTTGTGAAAATTAAAGCAAAAACACTAAAGGCTAACGAAGATTACCTAAAAATACTAAAAGCTACCTTACAAACAAAATACACAAACGTTGATTTAAAAAAAACCTGTCGGGGATATGAAAAGATTAACTGAAACCACATAAAGATATCAGTAGTCTATTTATCAAAACTTTTCATTTTAATTGTAAATATACATCTTTCAATTGCAGATATTTTTAATCTCAATCCCTGAACATACATCTATCACAAAGCTTATTGCCACATCTTTTGGGGGCGGGGGTGGCTCAGTCGGTAGCGCGCCAGGCTTGTAATCTGTAGTTCCCAGGTTCGAGTCCCAACTGGGTCAGCGTTGAGATTTATCTCCGCAAAATTTCCCCGCCTTGTCCACGGTCAGTAGGGGACACCGATGGGCTTGAAAAGGCCGCCGTCCTTCCGATGGGACATTAAGCCTTGGCCCCGTGTGCGGGACTGCCATACCCTGTGCACGTTAAAGAACACGCTGGATGGCCTTGACGGGAGGCTACCATCTGTCTCCCAACAGCTGTTCCAGTGGGTCCCCTCCCCCAACCTTCTCTGAGCCTTCGGGGTCCATGTGACCTGGCCATTTAGCCCATGGTGTGCAAAAAAGTGCCGTTCAGAGGTAAAACAATCCAAAGCCACATCTTCTTGTTATTTCATCACGAGCGAAAATTACGATTTTTAATCATATTTCATCGAATACTTTCATGCAGAAATTGGAAAATTTAATGGATATTTAGTAATTATTATCTCTACATTTTCACCGTCGATTCTAAAATATCTGTAGCAGATGTTGTAGGCAATAAACTTTAAATTAGTTCGCCTTTGCACAAACTGCACTCCTATTTTTTTTCCCCACGAACGGTTTCTTAAACGTTAAGGTCACATGAGAAGGGACTGCGTTCATTTACAGTACACAGGCTGCAGGCCGCCTTTCCTACACATGACCAGCCTCCACACACCAACTCACTAGACAACGGTTGCTAGGCAACTCTTCGCTGAACGTTGCACCCTCTTGAGTAATTACTGTAGCTAAAGAAGAACATAGTCTTCTCTTACTAAGCGAAGGATTTCGCTCCTCTGGCAAGTATTAAATATCTTTTCATATAATTTAACATCTCTTGCTTGAATGATGGAAGTGCCGGGTATATATTATTAACATTTACGGACTGTGTTGTTGAGTCGGAAGCGTTCAGTATTTAGATGAATTGGAATCAAACTTTAAAGTTCAAGAATCTCGTGTCGAAGTTTATTTGTTTTCGCATGGTGCTTTGGCAGCAGTAATTACTGAGGCGAAGTCTTTGACTTTCAGAGTAGCAGTGTGGGTTTAAGAAGAAGTCTTAAGTCAACTCTCTGGAAGCCTTCGATGTCAGGGATTTTATCTCTGAAAAGAAAATTTGTTTGGAGCATGGTATCTTTATTATCTGTTTATGGAGCAAGGAAATGGGTTCCAGTTAAATGCGACAGGAACTGACTCCATGATTGAAAATAAGGTAAAGAAAAGATATTTCCTTAACACAAGCAATCGGTGTTAAATTTGAGCAATTTTTTGAAAGAAATAAGTATATTCGTCTCAGCTAATTGGCAGTGGAGTAGTTATTTTTGTTGCTCTGTGAGTTGGGTTGTTTTACCTCTCCGAGCGGCACTTTTTTGCACACCATGGGCTAAATGGCCCGATCAAATAGACCCCGAAGGCTCAGAGAAAGTTAGGGGAGGGGACCCACTGGAACAGCAGTTAGGAGACGGATGGATTTTCCGTCAAGGCCTCCACCGTGTTCTTTAACGTGCACAGGGTATGGCTCTCCCGCACACGGAGCCACGGCTTAACGTCCCATCCGACGGACGGCGGCCTTTCCAAGCCCATCGGTGTCCCCTACTGACCGTGGGCAGGGCGAGGAATTTTGCGGAGATAAATCTCCCCGCTGACCCAGCTGGGACTCGAACCTGGGAACTACAGATTACGAGCCTGGCGCGCTACCTACTGAGCCACCCTCGCCCCGTTTCCCTGAGGGAGAGAGAGAAAAAAAAGGTTCATACGAGGGTTAATATGAATTTTAAGAACCCCCATTAAAAAACGTTATTGCTTTTATTTTAAGGTGAAAAAAAAACGTGGCATAACATCACGCCCTTGATATACGTAATTAAAAAAAGTTATTTTTTTCTTCAGGGTAGGAAAAAAGGTGGCATAGCGTCACGTACGTGTTACATGCAATTTTCGAAACAAACAGATATTACTATTAATGGTTAAAAAAGTAGCATCACAACAGTGTTGTTATGAAAAAGAAAAAAACGATATTGCTATTTTATTAGCGGTGAAAAAGAATAGCGTCATATCAGTGTTATTTGCAATTGTACAAAAACCAGGTATTGCTATTTTTTAAATTCTTTAACGGTAAAAATGTAGTCACTTCAGTGTTAAGTATAATTTAAAAAAAAATATTGCGATTTATTTTTTAGGGTTAAAAAAGTAGCGTCATCACAGTGTTATGTGTAATTAAAATTAATTAAAAATATTAAATGTCATATAATATCGAAAAGCGTTTTTTTTATCAACGAATTTCTTTCAGTTAACATTATATCCGATCTTCTTCTCTACATAATTGCATAATTAAACTTTCATGTCATTTCCGTAATTTTACTAAAAACACATTACATTTGAAAATGCATAGATATCTGCATATTATTAGATGATGTTTGGAGAGAGGAACAACTAAAAATTTTGTCTAATAATCAGAAGCTACTGAATACTTGTTGTCTTCTTGTTAACAACACTTTTAATATACTTAAGTTTATTCCGTCTGAAACTGATTCCGAGTCATCAGCATTAGAGTAAAAACAACACATCATTATCGTATTATGTGTTAAAACTTACCCTGCCAAATTGTTGGAAGTAGTTTTTTACATCTTCGAGTGTTGTTGGTGCTGAGAGGCCACCTACAAACACTTTCTTTGTTCGGGTCACCATCTGGAAAGGAAGACAGAAAATAATAATTATAATGAATGTAATATTTATACATATTTCAAATTGATAACTCTTAATTATTCACTACGTCATTTCATCCTTGGATGACTGAAAGTTTCAATATCTTTTATGATAAAGGCATGGTTCCTAAGGATTTTACCAGAGCTATTGTTATCCCTATTTTCAAAAAAGATGATCGCAGTTCTTGTGATAACTATAGGGGTATCAGCCTACTCTCTGTTCCAGGTAAAGTTCTTTCCATGATTGTGCTTAATAGAATTAAGAATCTGGTTGACAGTCAATTGCGTGATGAGCAATGTGGATTCAGAAGTGGTAGGGGATGTGTGGATCAGATATTTTCACTTAGGCAGATTCTTGAGAAATGTTTAGAGTTTCAGAAACCTTTGGTTGCTAGCTTTGTTGATTTCAAAACGGCTTTCGACTCTGTTGATCGTCATAATTTGTGGTTGATTGTGAAATCATATGGTATACCAGACAAGTAAGTTAACATAATGAAAGCTCTCTATAATATCACTGAGTCGTGTGTGAGAGTTGGTAAGGCTTGTAGCAATTGGTTTATAGCATTACTTCTGGTGTTCGACAAGGGTGCATTTTGTCTACTTTTCTCTTTAGCTTGGTTATTGATTATGTTATGCGAAATTCACCTCAAGGGAAATATTTTGGCCTTAAATGGACTGGAGATACGAAACGTTCTGATTTAGATTATCCTGATGATTCAGCCCTTTTGGCAAATGATGTTGATGAGATGAACTCTTTCATTCGAGCTGTTGATGAGACTGGTAGTAGAGTAGATTTGGTTAAAAACAGAGAGAAAACTAAAGTGATGAAAATTGGTCAGGCAGGCTGTGATTCAGTTAATCTGAATGGTTGCAGTCTTGAGCAGGTGTCACAGTTTAATTATCTTGGGAGCTATGTAACAGATAATGGTGATGTGCGGCATGAGATTAACAGACGAATAGGGATTGCTGCCGGGACTTTTAAGAATCTATGGAGAGTGTGGAGAAATATGCGTATACATCTAAAGACTAAAATTAGACTGTATAATAATTTGGTTCTTTCTAGGGTTAGTTATGGTAGTGAAACGTGGACGCTTTGTAAACAAGATAACAAGAAACTAGATGCTTTTGATTCCAGATGCTTACGCAAGTATCTTGGGCATTACGTGGTTCAACTTTGTAACTAATGATGAGGTTAGCAAAGGAGTTTGCAACCTCCTTTAAACAGCATATTGTGCAGAGAGAGACTCCGATGGTTTGGCCATGTTGCCCGTATGAATAATTGTAGATTGACGAATAGGGTTATGAACAATGTGCCTAAAGGCCTCAGAAAGAGGGGGAGACCTAGGATGCGGTGGGCAGACAATGTCAAACAGGACCTTGTTAGAATTGTAGTGTGCAGTGATCAGATGCAGTAGATGTAGCTCAGGATAGACATGCTTAGAGAACTAAATTGCATGGTCTGTTTGGGCCTCCGTAGCCCATGGCTGCTTGAGGATGATGATGATGATGATGATGACGATGATGATGATAGTATTCTTCAGAACCTTCAGTCTTGATTAGCTGTGGAACGTGATCTGCATTTCTTGAAGATCACGAGCCAAAAACTGAATCTGAAATTTCTCAAGATTCCTCAGAGCTATGATCTTAAATGCTTCTATGACCAATTTTTTTGCACTCTGGAATTGAAATTTGACCTTTGATTTAGAATGACCCATTGAGTCAAACTTTTCACAACGTTCCTGAAATCTAAAGACCGAAATACCCACAGGCACCAATTTTTAGCTCTCTAGTAGTTGGTTAAGTTAAATTTGACCTCGAGTGAACCTCCTGATCCGAAATTTCGTAAAGTTCACGACATCACAACCCAAAACACCCCACTCCAGACACCAATTTCCACGTTTCTATCACTCGTAAATCACAGGTTGACCTCTTCGTGACCTTTATTTCACCTCGAAGAACATGTCGGAGGCACATTTCGACTTTTCCCAAGCTCTACGTTCCGAATTACCTCAAGGTGCAATTTTTCAGAGTTTCTACCATTTCTGCTTCATAGTTAGAATCAGCGTGCCCTTGTCAATCAGTCAGCTGTCAGTCAATCGCTTCCAATCGTCTAAACGTCAGACTCGTAATCTGCAGTTCCTAGGTTCTAGTGCCACCTGGGCCAGGGTTGAGATTTATCTCTGCGAAATTTCCCTCCCTGACGTCGGTCAGTAGAGGACACCGATGGACTTGTAAAAGGCCGCCATCCCACGTATGGGACGTTAAGCCGTGGCCCAGTGTTCAGGAGAGCCATACTCTTTGCACGTTAAATAACACGCTGGATGACCTTGATGGGAAGCTACCATATGTCTTTCAACGGCTGTCTAGTGAGTTCCCTTTCCCCAACCTTCTCTGAACCTTCGGAGTCCTTGTGACCTGACCATTTAGCCCATGGTGTGCAAAAAACTGCCGTTCAGAGGTAAAACAACCCAACTTCTATACATATATATATATGAGATTTATTTCAAATAGTTAACTCTCTGGGGCTCGTGATCTGTAGTTCCCAGGTTCGAGTCCCAACTGGGTCAGCGTTGAGATTTATCTCCGCAAAATTCCCCGCCTTGCTCACGGTCAGTAGGGGACACCGATGGGCTTGGAAAGGCCGCCGTCCGTCGGATGGGACGTTAAGCCGTGGCTCTGTGTGCGGGAGAGCCATACCCTGTGCACGTTAAAGAACACGCGGGATGGCCTTGACGGGAGGCTACCATCTGTCTCCCAACAGCTGTTCCAGTGTGTCCCCTCCCCCAACCTTCTCTGAGCCTTCGGGGTCCATGTGACCTGGCCATTTAGCCCATGGTGTGCAAAAAAGTGCCGCTAAGAGGTAAAACAACCCAATCCAACCTAGTTAACTTTCCATTATTCTCTGTAAGATTCCATCGTTAGCAATAATAGTGTTGTTCATTCCCGTTCAGTCCCGAATTAATTTGGTTTGCGATCTTCAGTTTCCAGGTTCGAGTCTCGGCTGCGCGTGAGCTAACTCTCTTTCTGTTCTCTGTGAGAAGTGGGACACCGATGACCTTCAAAGTTAGCCGTCGGTCAACTGACACGTAAAGTCGTTGCATCGTGTGCAAGAGAGCCACATCTTGTAAACTTTAAATAACCTATTGGATAGCTTAACGGGAAGATTCCATCTATCTCCTAAAAGCTGCCCAGTGGTTTGTCTAACTTTCTCTGATACCTTGGGGTCTTAGTGACCTCATCACTTAGCGTACTGTGCGGAAAAAACATTGTTTCAGAAGTAAACAACCCAACCCAAGGACTGAAAGAAAAGGGAAAGGTAAAACTTGAAATTCTGGTTAATGCGAATTAACGTTTCATAACAATGTTTATTGACCACATGCAACACATAATATACTTAATATAAGAGTTAGGTTGTTTTACCTCTGAGCGGCACTTTTTTGCACACCATGGGCTAAATGGCCAGGTCACATGGACCCCGAAGGCTCAGAGAAGGTTGGGGGAGGAGACCCACTGGAACAGCTGTTGCGAGACAGATGGTAGCCTCCCGTCAAGGCCATCCAGCGTGTTTTTTAACGTGCACAGGGTATGGCTCTCTCGCACACTGCGCCACGGCTTAACGTCCCATCCGACGGACGGCGGCCTTTCCAAGCCCATCGGTGTCCCCTACTGACCGTGGGCAGGGCGGGGAATTTTGCGGAGATAAATCTCAACGTTGACCCAGCTGGGACTCGAACCTGGGAACTACAGATTACGAGCCTGGCGCGCTACTGACTGAGTCACACCCGCCCCTCTACTTAATATAAAACACAATATAAGATACATAAAACTTATACGTAAAAAATGAGATAAAATATTGTTACGAATTAAAATGAATGAGCACTCAACGTGTGTTCAAGTAAATATTTTACAATGTTAATTACAAAACAATGCAATTTATTACAAAAACATGGACGAAATTATTTATACAAACTAAGTCAACCGGCACGAAACTCTATAACAACACAAAGATCAACTTTCAGAAGAATCCATTATCTTAATTCTATTCACACCCAAATCACAAAACACGGCTAAAGTCATTCAATGAACAATAAAATCATGTTGGTAACTAAATATTCAATCTAACGAGAATATCCTAAACAAATTAAATAACTATACACTAAATGACTACCTTCTTCGGTTTTAATCCTTAAATACTCCAAAACTGTGGCTAAGTGTACTGGTTTCTCAGAACCAATTCTTTTCAGACATTGATCACCACGCACAAGACGACAAATTTTTCTTTTCCTTTACCAGCTTACCAACACGATCCACGCCAATAAATCAATCAACCTTCCGCGCACTCACCATATAAAATACTTTTTCTTTTTTAAGTACTTATCGTGTATATGCTACCGCTAAAGCTCGAAAGCCGTTAATGTGCACATTACCTATCTAATCTGCAGATTAACTGATTTGCTCCGTTAACGTGCGGAATCAAGAGTTTTCCGCATTTTACCTAGGTAATGTGCACATTAACGGCTTCCGTATCGTTAAAGTTCAAAAGTTTGTTTCTCTCATAGTGGTGAATCTCTTGAATATGAATCTTCGTGTCACATGATTCACTCGTCTGCACTATAAAAAACGCCCCGGATGAGCGTAGACCAAGTGAGAACGAATCGGTAAAGTGATTCATTCTTGATAACGAATCACTAAAATGATTCGTTCTCACTTAGCCTGCTCATTTTGGGGGCGTTTTTTATAATTCGGACGACTGATTCATGTTGACAGAGGGATGACCCTGGTTTCAACTCTACTCTCGGACACTAGATAAATAACATTATGTTAATTTAAGCGTACAGAAACGTTCCTGTTGTTCCAGCAAAGATCTTATTTTCACTTTAACGAGTGCCTAGTAGGTAATGTGCAGATTATCCAGGTAATTTGCAGATTACCTAGGTAATTTGAGAAATGAAACGATTTTCCGCACGTTAACGGATCACCCTAGTTAATCTGCACAATACCTAGATAATCTGTAGAATAACTGATTTCTACACTTTAGCGGTAACATATATACAGAGACTAACTATGTCCCCTTTCACATAGAATTGTTATGTGGGAATTATTGCTATCTTTCTTATTTTTCAGATAGGTCCATATTCCAATTCGTTGGTTACATAATTCTCACGCAGAAGCCTACACGAGCGTTCATGACACGTTTATCATAAATTCATTGCAGCACGTTCTTCTGTCGTAACAGTATGCATTTGGATTTCTTGGGTTGTTTTACATCAGAGCGGCACTTTTTTGCACACAATGGGCTAAATGGCCAGGTCACAAGGATCCTGAGAGCTCAGAGAAGATTAGGGGAGAGGATCCACTTCATAGCTGTTGTGAGACAGGTGGTAGCCTCCAAGCAAGGCTATCCAGCATGTTCTTTAACGTGTAGAAGGTATGGCTCTCCCGCGCAAGGGACACGAAGAACTGTGGCCTTCCCAAACCCATCCGTGTGCCCTACTGGTCGTGGGCAGGGCGAGGAGTTTTGAGGAGATAAGTCTCAACGCTAGCCCAACTGGGACTCGAACCTGGAAGTGCAGATTACGAATCTGGTGCGCTACCGTCTGAGCCACCCCCACCCCCATACATATGGATAATTTAATATGAAGAAATATAAACAATTAGACATGAACACAAATCAACATATGAAGGAAAAAATAAAAAAAAAACCTATGAAATGAAATGCATTAAATGCAGCATCAAAACAGAAGCCACGTAAAAACAGCCAATGAGCGTTAAACTCTTACATGTAAAGGTTGGTTTGGGTTGTTTTACCTCTGAGCGGCACTTTTTTGCACACCATGGGCTAAATCGCCAGGTCACATGGACCCCGAAGGCTCAGAGAAGGTTGGGGGAGGGGATCCACTGGAACAGCTGTTGGGAGACAGATGGTAGTCTCCCGTCAAGGTCATCCAGCGTGTTCTTTAACGTGCACAGGGTATGGCTCTCCCGCACACGGGACCACGGCTTAACGTCCCATCCGACGGACGGCGGCCTTTCCAAGCCCATCGGTGTCCCCTACTGACTGTGGGCAGGGCGGGGAATTTTGCGGAGATAAATCTCAACGCTGACCCAGTTGGGACTCGAACTTGGGAACTACAGATTGCGAGCCTGGCGCGCTACCGACTGAGCCACCCCCGCCCCACATGTAAAGGAAACCCTATTGTGGGATACAGAGGCGACACAGTAAAGTGGAGTAGCGCTTAGTTTCATACACATACAGAGAATCACAAAAAGGAAAACACCCTTTAAACTTATGAAAGGGAATAACACACGTGGCTATAGAAAGATGCACTTTGTATGTGCTGTGGCAATCTACCAAGCACACAATGTGTAAAGTATCTCAGCTCCTAAGAGTCTGTGTCAACCGCCTCACCTTCCACTACGAACTGTACGAAAGAATTCCTCTCCCTTGGTATGCAAGTCGCGTTTTCCCACCGCATCGGGATGCAAAGCGCTACTCATCCCAGATCTGGAGCCTCATGCTTACATCCAGGGCCTGAATCGGCACTCAGCGGGACCATGGAGATGCTAAATGACGTCATTACCGAAGTCGTGAAACGTCACCGGTGAAAGTGCCGACGACAAGTTCCAATATGAAGCGGCATTAGAAGTGGCTTGTTTCGCCAAAATGCACTTGGAACGTGAGCAGCAACGGAGTAAATTGCGCGCGCATTTTCCTCTTAGACGCTTATGATGAATGTTTGCGTCTCCATGGTGATCTCGTTCATATGGAGATCATCAGGATACGTGGATTTAGCTCCGCTGAAGGAGATGAGATCTTTAGGAAGAGGAGAACCATTTCGCTAAAAGCCACGTCATTGTGTTCTTTGGCAGAAATCGTTAAAATAAACTGTTAATATTTGCTTTCAAACATGGCTTAACATGGAACGAAAGTAATAATGTTAAAGAATATTTGTTTTTGTGTTTATATGTTCATTTTCGCACATTAGGGGAAAAAAAAACATTAGTTATCGCATTATTTCTTTTTTCGGACGAAGCTAGTGTTGTTTTATCTCTAAGCGGAACTTTTTTGCCCACCGTGGGCTAAATGGCCAGGCCACAATGATCCCGAAGGCTTAGAGAAGGTTGGGGGAGTGGACCCACTGGAACAATTGTTGGGAGACAGATGGTAGCCTCCCGTCAAGGCCATCCAGCGTGTTCTTTAACGTGCACAGGGTATGGCTCTTCCGCACACGGGGCAACGGCTTAACGTCCCATCCGACGGACGCCGGCCTTTCTAATCCCATCGGTGTCCCCTACTGACCGCGGGCAGGGCGGGGAATTTTGCGGAGATAAATCTCAACGCTGACCCAGCTGGGACTCGAATCTGGGAACTGCAAATTATGAGCCAAAAAAGCAAAAGAAACCCATTTAGAGGATGACAGTTCTGCATATAAAGAATTTCGTAATTTCGTTACTGCCCAAATCAGACAAACAAAGAACGCCTATTATAACAGTAGATTTGATTCTAGCAAAAATTCTAAACAGAAATGGAAATATCTCAACGATGTTTTGGGTAGAAATAAATGTAAGTCAATAGTAGGAGACATTTCTTCTGATGATGCAATTATTGCTGATGACTATGCGAAGTCCAATGCCTTCAATAGCTATTTTCATGATACCGTTAACGAATTGATACTGAACCAAACTGAAAAATTTCATGGCAAATATAAATATCAAATTGAGTGCATAGACCAGACATTTTATGTCATGCCAATTGTTACTCAAGAGATCAGTAACATTGTGAATGATCTAGGAGCTGATAAGTCACCAGGTATAGATGACATAAATATTAATGTAATTAAAAAGATTATACATACAATAAAAGAACCTTTGTGCTATATATTTAATTTATCAATAATAAACGAAGTATTCCCGGATAAACTGAAAATTGCCAGAATTCTTCCCATACATAAATCAGGTGATAAAGAAAACATAGAAAACTACAGACCAATTTCAATTTTGCCAATCTTCTCGAAAATCTTTGAAAAGCTAATTTGTACACGTATGACTAAATTCCTAGATAATATGAAAATTATCACACAACAACAATATGGTTTTCAAAATAAAAAATCTACTCAGACAGCCATTGCAGATTTATATGAGCATATTGTCAATCATTTGGATGCAGGTCACATTGGATTAGCTGTATATCTTGATTTTACGAAAGCATTTGACAGTATTAACCATGAAATTTTGTTAAAGAAAATTGAATTTTATGGCCTGAGAGGTAAAATAAATAACTGGTTAAGAAGCTACTTATTTCAGAGGAAAGCTCTTGTAGAAGTAAATGGTAGTATATCAGATGAACATTTTATTTACAGAGGTGTGCCTCAAGGTTCGATTCTTGGTCCGATCCTTTTCCTACTTTACATTAACGACTTAGCAAAGTTACACATTAATTCAAAGATGTTATTATATGCTGATGATACAAGCATTGTCGATTTCAACCAAGATTCTGCAAGCCTGATTAGTAGTGTTAACTACTCTCTAAATATTATATCTGAATGGTGCAGACATAACAATTTATTAATAAATGTCAAGAAATCCAAATACATGATTTATAAAAATAAAAACAAAAATATCGATGAGAAATGTTTCGATGTGAAGATTAATGAAATTAAGCTAAAGAGATGCACTGAATATAAATTCTTAGGAATATGGATCGATGAAAATCTGAACTGGTCGTTTCACGTAAAGCAGCTGAGAATCACTCTGTCAAGGAATATTGGTATGATTGGTAAAATACGTCATCTGGTTAACAAACAAATTTTGACAAATTTATACTACTCTTTCATTTATTCTTATATAACATATGGAATCTTAGTCTGGGGTAATACTTTTGACTATAATCTGAATGCTATATATCGTCTTCAGAAAAGAATTGTTAGATATATTGTTGGTAAAAGATATTATGATCCCGTGGCACATTTATTTTCTGAGGTTAAAATTCTTAATGTCTATAATAATTACAAACTGATATCAGGAAACTTTGTGTATTCGATTACAATGAGATTGATTAAATTGGATAGATTTAAAGACTATTTTCAGAGTCTTTCGAATTTTCATAATTATGAAACACGTCATAGAGAGGATCTGAGTATACCTTTGTGTCGATTGTCAATTGGGCAGAGATCTATCAAATACAATGCAGTAAAAATTTGGTCTGAATTTCCTGATGATGTTAAAAATGCAAAATCTTTAAAATTATTTAAAATCAAATGTAGAACGTTTCTACTTACAAAGCAATGAAACCTTCTATGTATCAGTGTAATATGTCTCATAACCATTTGACCTTTTATACTATTGAATTATTGTGCTATTTGAATTATTGTATACTTTACTGTTGTCATAATTGAACTTTAAAGGAAATAGGGAGCATTAACTAAAAATAAGCGTCAGCTTACTATGCTCTCCTTTTTTGTTTCGCCTTTCCTATTAAACACCAATATTTAATATGATTGTTATTTACTTTTTCTGATGCAATTGATATTTCTCAGCTATTTCACTTCTCAATTTTTTCATGTATATATTAATTGTTATTAGATAATTATGCTATGTAAATGTATATTGTATTGACTGGCGGAATAAAATAAAGATTATTATTATTATTATTATTATTATCACAGTCCTTTAATATTAGCAATGCAGGATAAATCAAATCTCATCGGGTTATTTTTCGGCATAGTCCCTGCAAAGTTTAAGATACTTATTATCGTGGGAAGGTTTTTATATTCTTTGTAGGTTGAAGTCCACGTGATTTTCTCTCAGTCATCGTTTCACTGCTGCTCCTAATGTCGTCTTCATTTAAAAACATATGGCCTCCAAGATTTTCCCTCCATGTTCGTAAACGATGGCAATCGCCAGTCACCTGGTAAGAGCTAATCGGATTTTCCAGAAGTGAACTGTTGTCAGCAGTTCTTGCTGTTGTGGGTCTTCAATTCCATTCGCAATCTTTGGTATTTGATTCTTCTCCCACTAAATTCCGCACACCATTTCGCGACACTCTCCCTCCTACTGGGGCGGGGGTGGCTCAGTCGGTAGTGCGCCAGGCTCGTAATCTGTAGTTCCCAGGTTCGAGTCCCAGCTGGGTCAGCGTTGAGATTTATCTCCGCAAAATTCCCCGCCCTGCCCACGGTCAGTAGGGGACACCGATGGGCTTGGAAAGACCGCCGTTCGTCGGATGGGACGTTAAGCCGTGGGCCCGTGTGCGAGAGAACTATACCCTGTGCACGTTAAAGAACAAGCTGGATGGCCTTGAGGGGAGGCTAACATCTGTCTCCCAACAGCTGTTCCAGTGGGTCCCCTCCCCCAACCTTCTCTGAGCCTTCGGGGTCCATGTGACCTGGCCATTTAGCCCATATTGTACAAAAAAGTGCCGCTCAGAGGTAAAACAACCCAACTTTTCTCCCACTAAATTCCGCACACCATTTCGCGACACTCTCCCTCCTACTCTTAATGTCTTCTGCACAAAAATACACGATAGCTTGAATTTCAGCAGTAACACATTTCTTGCATTGAAAACCTCAGCGGGACCACGGAATCTCCATATGAAGGCGGGAGGGGATTGTTCAGTTGGTAGCGCACCAGGCTCGTTATCTGCAGTTCCCAAATTGGGTCTCACCTGGACAAGCGTTGAGATTTATCTCCGCAAAATCCCCGCCCTGCCCTTGGTCAGTAGGGGACATCGATGGGCTTGGAAAGGCCGTAGTCTGTCATGGCCCGTGGAAGGGAGAGCCGTACCATGGGAACGTTATAGATCCCGCTGGATGGGATTGGAAAGAGGCTACCATCTAACAGCTACCCAGTGAGACTCCTTTCCTCAACCTTCTCTGAGCCTTTGGGTCTTTTTAACCTGACCATTTAGCTCATTGTGTGCAAAAAAAGTGCCACTCAGAGGTAGAAAAACCCCTGTCAAAGCCATTCATGTTTTTTAGCATGCACAGGTTACAGCTCTCCCATATATGGTGTCGCGACTTAACGTCCCATTTGAAGGACGGCAGCATTTCTAGCCGGTTAGTGTTCCCTTTTTGTCCAAAGTCAGAGTTGTTTTACCTCTGAGGAACACTTTGTTTGCACACAATGGGCTAAATAGCCAGGTCACAAGGACCTCGAGGTCTCAGAGAAGGTTGGGGGAGGAAACCCGCTGGAACAGCTGTTGGGAGACAGATGGTAGTCTCCCGTCAAGGCCATTCAGCGTGTCCTTTAATGTGCACAGGGTATGGCTCTCCCGCACGTTGGGGCATGGCTTAATGTCCCATCTGATAGACAGCAGCCTTCCCAAACCCATCGGTGTCCCCTACCGAATCGAGGGCAGGGCTGGGAGTTTTGCGGAGATAAATCTTAACGCTGACCCAGCTGGGACTCGAACATGAGAACTACAGATTACTAGCTAGCTTGCTACCGTCTGAGCCACTTCCGCCCCAACAATTTAAAAAAAGGTTTAGATTCATCAGATTTTTTTCCTCCTCAGTATCGTATCAATGGTTATATTATCGTAAAATATGATTTAATTTTCAAAATTTAATGCATCTGATAGGAAGAAAAGGAAGAGTCAGTTTCGAATCTTCTTCAAATGAAGAGTTTCCTTCAAGTGTTCTGTATTTAGCTAATTGCTTTCCTGTAACGTATGTTATTATAATTTCCATCTTTAATTTAATTCAGAATTCTATGGAGAGTGGACGTCACTAATCTTTCAAACAAGTGAAGGAAGTTGATTAGTCCGAGTTATTTGAATGTTCTTGTAATGAGGTAATTATAGTGGGATCTTCTTAATTGAATCATTTCATCGCAAATGGAATATGTTAAAGGTCATTGACAACAGCTACAGTAAATCATTAGAATAAAGTTTGTCAACAGAAAGGTAATCAAGAGTAAGGTTGCATGCAGAAGTTGGGAGAGTTCAGGTAAGTATTCTCTTGTTTATTTCAGACATGCGAAAACTTAATTTATGGCAATAATATTTGACAACATTACAAATGTTTTGAATGTGGATTACCTGGTCTTCTGTGCAATAGTCAAGTAGTGGCTATATCTGGAGTGTACAGAGTACTTTCAACAGATGTTTTATTAGGCGGGGGGGGGGGGGGGGTTCAGTCGGCAGCGCGCCATCTGTTTTTGGGGTGATGGTGGGAGAGTCAGGTTGGGTTGCTTCACCTCTGAGCGGCACTTTTTTGCACACAATGGGCTAAATGGCCAGGTCACATGGACCCCGAAGGGTCAGAGAAGGTTGGGGGAGGGGACCCACTGGAACAGCTGTTGGGAGACAGATGGTAGCCTCCCGTCAAGGCCACCCATCGTGATCTTTAACGTGCATAGGGTATGGCTTTCCCGCATATGGGACCACGGGTTAATGTCCCATCCGACGGACGGAGGCCTTTCCAAGCCCATAGGTGTCCCCTACTGACTGAGGGCAGGGCGGGAGTTTTTTGGAGATAAATCTCAATGCTGACCCAGCTGGGAATCGAACCTGGGAACTACAGATTACGAGCTTGGCGCGCTACCGACTGAGCCACCCCCCGAAACATTTTGTAAAATGTTGAAACCTCTACTACGATTTCCCTATGACTTATGACTGCCACACACAGACAACTTTTTAGCCCACTTCCACGACCAAATTTTTAACCATTTTTGACAGAGGAATGCCCATGACGTTATCATTTTCGTACGTATTAAAAAAATGACTTAAAACCGACAATCTTCGAAAGTCTACCAAATTTCAATTTATAACAGCAAAAAACACTATTTTTTTTAAGGTGTTGACACTCTTTAATTCCTGACTATTTTTTATTTGATCCTTTGCATTCTATGGTAATTAATGGAATCATAGCATCCTCCATTTTTTCCTAACTACGCTTATCTTTAATTAAAACTAACCAAGCAGAATGAACTCAGATTGTTTCCGAGGTCTTTACGCATAAAGTGAGCGAAACAACGGGAAACGCGAGAAAATTTTAAAGGATGAGGTTAGCTGTTTCTGTGCTGAAAAATTTAGACTTTTTTGCACAATGTGCGGTTGGTAAAAAGAATTTAATTTAATGTTAAAAAAAATCAATTCTTTGCGTAATGAAACATTGATTTTTTTTTGTTTTTTTCTCGTGATGAGAGTTGCTGTAGGAAAGGAAGAAAAATTGAAACGAGCAAGAAATCTGATAATATCTGATATCTTTTCTAGAATGGAGTTAGTAGGAATCATCACATTAACTATGATAGTGATTAATACAGAAAGTTTGGGCTTGGTCGCTCTCTGTGAATAAGATATAAAATGCCATACGAAACATTTGTGCGTTGAGATTTATCTCCGCAAAATTCCCCGCCCTTCCCAGGGTCAGTAGGGGACACCGATGGGCTTGGAAAGGCCGCTCCGTCGGATGGGACGTTAAGCCGTGGCCCGTGTGCGGGAGAGCCATACCCTGTGCACGTTGAAGAACACGCTGGATGGCCTTGACGGGAGGCTACCATCTGTCTCCCAACAGCTGTTCCAGTGGGTCCCCTCCCCCAACCTTCTCTGAGCCTTCGGGGTCCATGTGACCTGGCCATTTAGCCAATGGTGTGCAAAAAAGTGCCGCTCAGAGGTAAAACATCCCAACGTTAAAGAACACGCTGGATGGCCTTGACGGGAGGCTACCATCTGTCTCCCAACAGCTGTTCCAGTGGGTCCCCTCCCCCAACCTTCTCTGAGCCTTCGGGGTCCATGTGACCTGGCCATTTAGCCCATGGTGTGCAAAAAAGTGCCGCTTCAGAGGTAAAACAACCCAACCCAACAAAACATTTGTGTAGATTAAAAAGTGGATATGAAGCTGTTAAGGCCAATCCTGATCAAATGTTTGTCCATGTATAAAGTGTAAAGTCTTATTCAGTACATTTGGATAAGTAAAAAGCTGTGAAATTCGGTCATCTTTGGAACTTTGTAGAGATAAATTGTGAACTACATTCCTACTTAAAATTTTGTGCATATGAAATGTTATTAAAGTCAATTCCTTCTCATAATTTTCTTTAAGGTACAAATCTGGTAAAATCAATCGTGTTATATATTTTGCATTGTTATCAAGCTAAGAAATTCAAACTTACTCGGGCTTTTTGGATGTATATAAAGCTCTAAGTTCAAACCTAGTTATAACTGTATACAAATGTAAAGCTGTTGATACTACTACTCCCAAAAGTTTGCTCACATATAAAGCTATCAAATTTCAGCATTGAGTACTAAACTATGATATCCAATCACATTCAGAATTTCGTGCGTACATGAAAATGTGAAGGCCAATATTACCCAGAGTTTTCTGCAAATATGAAGACGTGAAGGCCAATTCTACTCAGAATTTCGTGCAAATATAAGGTTGTGAAGGCCAGTTCTACTTAGAATTTCGTGCAAATATAACGTTGTGAAGGCCAGTTCTACTCAGAATTTCGTGCAAATATAAGGTTGTGAAGGCCAGTTCTACTCAGAATTTCGTGCAAATATAAGGTTGTGAAGGCCAGTTCTACTCAGAATTTCGTGCAAATATAGGGTTGTGAAGACCAGTTCTACTCAGAATTTCGTGCAAATATAGGGTTGTGAAGGCCAGTTCTATTCAGAATTTCGTGCAAATATAAGGTTGTGAAGGCCAGTTCTACTCAGAATTTCGTGCAAATATAAGGTTGTGAAGGCCAGTTCTACTCAGAATTTCGTGCAAATATAAGGTTGTGAAGGCCAGTTCTACTCAGAATTTCGTGCAAATATAGGTTGTGAAGACCAGTTCTACTCAGAATTTCGTGCAAATATAGGGTTGTGAAGGCCAGTTCTACTCAGAATTTCGTGCAAATATAAGGTTGTGAAGGCCAGTTCTACTCAGAATTTCGTGCAAACATAAGGTTGTGAAGGCCAGTTCTACTCAGAATTTCGTGCAAATATCAGGTTGTGAAGGCCAGTTCTACTCAGAATTTCGTGCAAATATAAGGTTGTGAAGGCCAGTTCTACTCAGAATTTCGTGCAAATATAAGGTTGTTAAGGCCAGTTCTACTCAGAATTTCGTGCAAATATAAGGTTGTGAAGGCCAGTTCTACTCAGAATTTCGTGCAAATATAAGGTTGTTAAGGCCAGTTCTACTCAGAATTTCGTGCAAATATAAGGTTGTTAAGGCCAGTTCTACTCAGAATTTCGTGCAAATATAAGGTTGTGAAGGCCAGTTCTACTCAGAATTTCGTGCAAATATAAGGTTGTTAAGGCCAGTTCTACTCAGAATTTCGTGCAAATATCAGGTTGTGAAGGCCAGTTCTACTCAGAATTTCGTGCAAATATAAGGTTGTGAAGGCCAGTTCTACTCAGAATTTCGTGCAAATATAAGGTTGTTAAGGCCAGTTCTACTCAGAATTTCGTGCAAATATAAGGTTGTGAAGACCAGTTCTACTCAGAATTTCGTGCAAATATAAGGTTGTGAAGGCCAGTTCTACTCAGAATTTCGTGCAAATATAAGGTTGTGAAGACCAGTTCTACTCAGAATTTCGTGCAAATATAAGGTCGTTAAGGCCAGTTCTACTCAGAATTTCGTGCAAATATAAGGTTGTGAAGACCAGTTCTACTCAGAATTTCGTGCAAACATAAGGTTGTGAAGGCCAGTTCTACTCAGAATTTCGTGCAAATATCAGGTTGTGAAGGCCAGTTCTACTCAGAATTTCGTGCAAATATAAGGTTGTGAAGACCAGTTCTACTCAGAATTTCGTGCAAATATCAGGTTGTGAAGGCCAGTTCTACTCAGAATTTCGTGCAAATATAAGGTTGTGAAGACCAGTTCTACTCAGAATTTCGTGCAAATATAAGGTTGTTAAGGCCAGTTCTACTCAGAATTTCGTGCAAATATAAGGTTGTGAAGACCAGTTCTACTCAGAATTTCGTGCAAATATAAGGTTGTGAAGGCCAGTTCTACTCAGAATTTCGTGCAAATATAAGGCTGTGAAGACCAGTTCTACTCAGAATTTCGTGCAAACATAAGGTTGTGAAGGCCAGTTCTACTCAGAATTTCGTGCAAATATAAGGTTGTGAAGACCAGTTCTACTCAGAATTTCGTGCAAATATAAGGTTGTGAAGGCCAGTTCTACTCAGAATTTCGTGCAAATATAAGGTTGTGAAGACCAGTTCTACTCAGAATTTCGTGCAAATATAAGGTTGTTAAGGCCAGTTCTACTCAGAATTTCGTGCAAATATAAGGTTGTGAAGACCAGTTCTACTCAGAATTTCGTGCAAATATAAGGTTGTTAAGGCCAGTTCTACTCAGAATTTCGTGCAAATATAAGGTTGTGAAGACCAGTTCTACTCAGAATTTCGTGCAAATATAAAGTTGTGAAGACCAGTTCTACTCAGAATTTCGTGCAAATATAAGGTTGTGAGAACCAGTTCTACTCAGAATTTCGTGCAAATATAAGGTTGTTAAGGCCAGTTCTACTCAGAATTTCGTGCAAATATAAGGTTGTGGGAACCAGTTCTACTCAGAATTTCGTGCAAATATAAGGTTGTTAAGGCCAGTTCTACTCAGAATTTCGTGCAAATATAAGGTTGTGAAGACCAGTTCTACTCAGAATTTCGTGCAAATATAAGGTTGTGAAGGCCAGTTCTACTCAGAATTTCGTGCAAATATAAGGTTGTTAAGGCCAGTTCTACTCAGAATTTTGTGCAAATATAAGATTGTGAAGGCCAGTTCTACTCAGAATTTCGTGCAAATATAAGGTTGTGAAGACCAGTTCTACTCAGAATTTCGTGCAAATATAAGATTGTGAAGGCCAGTTCTACTCAGAATTTCGTGCAAATATAAGGTTGTGAAGACCAGTTCTACTCAGAATTTCGTGCAAATATAAGGTTGTTAAGGCCAGTTCTACTCAGAATTTCGTGCAAATATAAGGTTGTGAAGACCAGTTCTACTCAGAATTTCGTGCAAATATAAGATTGTTAAGGCCAGTTCTACTCAGAATTTCGTGCAAATATAAGGTTGTGAAGACCAGTTCTACTCAGAATTTCGTGCAAATATAAAGTTGTGAAGACCAGTTCTACTCAGAATTTCGTGCAAATATAAAGTTGTGAAGGCCAGTTCTACTCAGAATTTCGTGCAAATATAAAGTTGTGAAGACCAGTTCTACTCAGAATTTCGTGCAAATATACAGTTGTGAAGACCAGTTCTACTCAGAATTTCGTGCAAATATAAAGTTGTGAAGACCAGTTCTACTCAGAATTTCGTGCAAATATAAAGTTGTGAAGACCACTTCTACTCAGAATTTCGTGCAAATATAAGGTTGTGAAGACCAGTTCTACTCAGAATTTCGTGCAAATATAAGGTTGTGAAGACCAGTTCTACTCAGAATTTCGTGCAAATATAAAGTTGTGAAGACCAGTTCTACTCAGAATTTCGTGCAAATATAAAGTTGTGAAGGCCAGTTCTACTCAGAATTTCGTGCAAATATAAAGTTGTGAAGACCAGTTCTACTCAGAATTTCGTGCAAATATACAGTTGTGAAGACCAGTTCTACTCAGAATTTCGTGCAAATATAAAGTTGTGAAGACCAGTTCTACTCAGAATTTCGTGCAAATATAAAGTTGTGAAGACCACTTCTACTCAGAATTTCGTGCAAATATAAGGTTGTGAAGACCAGTTCTACTCAGAATTTCGTGCAAATATAAGGTTGTGAAGACCAGTTCTACTCAGAATTTCGTGCAAATATAAGGTTGTTAAGGCCAGTTCTACTCAGAATTTCGTGCAAATATAAGGTTGTGAAGACCAGTTCTACTCAGAATTTCGTGCAAATATAAAGTTGTGAAGACCAGTTCTACTCAGAATTTCGTGCAAATATAAAGTTGTGAAGACCAGTTCTACTCAGAATTTCGTGCAAATATAAAGTTGTGAAGACCAGTTCTACTCAGAATTTCGCACAGATTGTCCCAGCGGTTAGAGCGCTTGGCTACTGATAAAAGAAACTAGTGTTCAAGCCAACGGATTCCACGGTTCTAGCACATATATATCACAGATAGATCAACTTTGACTTTTTAGTTTATGTGTAACTTCATGTTCGGATGCCAAATTTCTTAATCTTTTCCGAGATCTACAACCGAAATATCCCCAGATACTCGTTTTCCCATGTCTAGCACATGTATTTCATGATAATATCGATATTTGACTGCTATTTGACCTTAAAGGACAAATGAGATCTCACATTTCGTAATTTATTGAAATCTGCTTCCTGGATTACTTACAGATAAAAATTTTCGGAGTTCCAGTGTTTCTGCATTATAGTTAGAATTAGCGTTATCTGCCCTTCCGGGGCGGGGGTGGCTCAGTCGATAGCGCGCCAGGCTCATAATCTGTAGTTCCCAGGTTCGAGTCCCAGCTGGGTCAGCGTTGAGATTTATCTCCGCAAAATTCCCCGCCCTGCCCACGGTCAGTAGGGGACACCGATGGGCTTGAAAAGGCCGCCGTCCGTCGGATGGGACGTTAAGCCAAGGCCCGTGTGCGGGAGAGCCATACCCTGTGCATGTTAAAGAACATGCTGGATGGCCTTGACGGGAGGCTACCATCTGTATCGCAACAGCTGTTCCAGTGGGTTCCCTCCCCCAACCTTCTCTGAGCCTTCGGGGTCCTTGTGGCCTGGCCATTTAGCCCATGGTGTGTAAAAAGTGCCGCTCAGAGGGAAAACAACCCAACCCAATCTGCCCTTCCTCCTCCCATTATTTTCAGCCATTTGAAGTGCCCCATTCCAGCTCCAGCTGGGCTAGCATTGAGATTTATCCACGTAAAATCCTGTCCTCGGTCAGTAGGAGACACCGATGGAATTGGAAAGGCTCCGTCCGTCGGATGGGACGTTAAGCCGTGGCCCCGTGTGCGGCTGATCCATGCCCTGTGCACGTCAAAGAACACGCTGGATGGGCTTCACGGGAGACCACATTGGACCCATTGGACATGGGACATTGGACATTCACAGGGGACCCATTGGAATGCTGTTAAGAGACAGATAGTGATCTGTCTCTTAACAGCATTCCAATGGGTCCCCTGCAGACAACCTTCTCTGAGCTCTCGGGGTTCTTGTGACTGGCCATTTAGCCCAGGTGCTGTTCAGAGGTTAAACAACCCAACCCAACTAAACTTTGTCCTTACAAAATATTGGAAAATTTACATGTTATATCAATGGCAATCTAGCTCTACAACTTCTACTGTATAATATGAAAAAATGTGATTCATGTTTCGCATGTTCATTCATGTTCATCAAATCTAATTAAATCTCGATTTTCAACAATAATCGTTTAGTATTTAAAGTGTTACAGAAACTGAAATATTTAATAATAGTGTTTTCCCCCCATAAAATTTGTTCATAAATGTCTAATATTTAAATAATAATTACGCAAACTTCTAAAATATATTTAGTTTCACCTTGAGTGGGATTTGAACCCAAGCTTCCCAGTTACATGCCAGGCATGAGGATCACTATCAGCAGATGAACTTTTTTTCATCTAAGGTAACTTATAGACTTACAATGATTAGACTCTGAGAGGTCAAATGTCTAGGTCAGCATGCTTGGCATGTTACTGGTAAGGATGAGTTCGAATCCCACTCACATCGAAACAAATTTTTTTCAGCAAACTATTTCATGATTTCCATACATACAGGGAATCTCCTATAATACTTTAATACAGAATTCTAAAATATACAATTATTTTACTAAAAGTTTTGACACAATACTTTTTTAAGTTTTAATTAACTTGTGAAGTTAACTTTTATAACTCATTAGAGTTTTAAATTATTCCAGCTTATATTACTCTTTAAATACCGAACAAACATGATGAAAAATTGAGTTGTTGGGTTGTTTTACCTCTGAGCGGCACTTTTTTGCACACCATGGGCTAAATGGCCAGGTCACATGGACCCCGAAGGCTCAGAGAAGGTTGGGGGAGGGGACCCACTGGAACAGCTGTTGGGAGACAGATGGTAGCCTCCCGTCAAGGCCATCCAGCATGTTCTTTAACGTGCACAGGGTATGGCTATCTCGCACACGGGACCACGGCTTAACGTCCCATCCGACGGACGGCGGCCTTTCAAAGCCCATCGGTGTCCCCTACTGACCGTGGGCAGGGCGGGGAATTTTGCGGAGATAAATCTCAACGCTGACCCAACTGGGACTCGAATCTGGGAACTACAGATTAGGAGCCTCGCGCGATACCTACTGAGCCACCCCGCCCCCAATGAAAAATTGAGATTAAAATAGATTTGATTATTGAAGTAGTAGGAAATCAGAGCTATGCACCTGATGGTGATATGTTGAATAAATAAGAGAAAAAACGTGTTGGCTTCAAAAAAAAATACCACGCCCCTTGATGTTTAATGTGGGCTGGCCGTGTTCACTAAACTGGAAAATACCATCAGGACCAGAGCATTCGATTACAGTCAACTACATTTCCAATGACTGATTCTATGGTATAATGCTTAAAGCCACTAATAGGTAACGATTGTTCGGTGGCCGGTAGCTTAGTGGTCAGAGCACCTGACAAGTTATCGGGAGATCGTTGGTTCAGATCCCACACGACAAACAATAATTTTTTTCTCTATATTTATTCAGATTTGATTATGATCTTTAATTTACATTTCCATCACATTTTCAATCACATTCCATTAAATGCATAATTTCGAGGTTAGATTCCTATTGACACAAACACGGAAATTCTCTAATATTTTGGGGCGGGGGTGGCTCAGTCGGTAGCGCGCCAGGCTCGTAATCTGTAGTTCCCAGGTTCGAGTCCCAGCTGGGTCAGCGTTGAGATTTATTTCCGCAAAATTCCCCGCCCTGCCCACGGTCAGTAGGGGACACCGATGGGCTTGGAAAGGCCGCCGGCCGTCGGATGGGACGTTAAGGCGTGGCCCCGTGTGCGGGAGAGCCATACCCTGTGCACGTTAAAGAACACGCTGGATGGCCTTGACGGGAGGCTACCATCTGTCTACCAACAGCTGTTCAGTATTCAGGAGAAGGAAGGGGGCTCAGAGAAGGTTCAGGAGGTCCCCTCCCCCAACCTTCTCTGAGTCTTCGGGGTCCATGTGACCTGGCCATTTAGCCCATGGTGTGCAAAAAAGTGCCGCTCAGAGGTAAAACAACCCAACCCAACCTCTAATATTTTACTAGGTCAGTGTAAATTAGATATTCATTCGCAATATTCAGCTCTGGTTTATTGCTGTTGCTCTTAAAGGAGTTTGCTCAACCGTACAACATTATGTTTTACTTACAGACACAACTTCCCCAGTTTTGTTTATTCTACGTAGACTTGGACTCCACTCATCAGACATAATAAATCAATTGATGACAAGGCGAGAATGGCCGGCTCTTGTATCGTGACCAGGTCGCGTGAATTTTCCGATAAATGAGCTTGTTGACACGACTGACAAGTTTTGCTCTAACGAATGAAACATCCTCGTATCAACGACCCTTATTATTACGAATATACTGATTTGTAATTTAGAAACGTAATCAAACACAGAGTTCTCTAAGAATAGAATTAGCTGATTTTTTTTTCTGTTTTCGGTTGCCACATATTGCGGACGACTTAACTCTGTGATTTCACTCGCAGTTTCCGCAAAAATATGTCTTAATATCCAGAATACTCCTTAATACAGCATCATGGCACTGACATCTAATTGAGGTATTTTTCCTTTTTGATGACTTCATTCGCAAATTATATTGTGAGATACAAGGCACTGTAACACATATTATTCAGCGCTGTTTATAATATAAATAGTAAATAACAGTCTTATGCCAAGCTATTACTTATACTACATAACACGTATATAACAGGAGGATTCTATCCCTTCACCAATAAGAGGCAACAGGAGGATTCTATTCCTTCACCAGTAAGAGGCAACAGGAGGATTCTATCCCTTCACCAGTAAGAGGCAACAGGAGGATTCTATCCCTTCACCAGTAAGAGGCAACAGGAGGTTTCAACCTCCTCACCACAACCCTCTACTATTAAAAGGCAACAGGAGGTTTCAACCTCCTCACCACATCATCATCATCCTCAAGCAGCCATGGGCTACGGAGGTCCAACCAGACCGTGCAGTTTAGTTCTCCAAGCAAGTCTATCCTGAGCTACATCTACTGCGTCTGGCCACTGCACACCAATTCTAACAAGGTCTTGTTTGACATTGTCTGCCCACCGCATCCTAGGTCTCCCTTTCTTTCTGAGGCTTTTAGGCACACTGTTCATAACCCTATTCGCCAATCTATAATTATTCATACGGGCAACATGGACAAACCAACGGAGTCTCTCTCTGCACAATATGCTGCTTAAAGGAGGTTGCAAACTCCTTTGCCTAACCTCATCATTAGTTACAAAGTTGAACCACCTAATGCCCAAGATACTGCGTAAGCATCTGGAATCAAAAGCATCTAGTTTCCTGTTATCTTGTTTACAAAGTGTCCAAGTTTCACTACCATAACTAACCTTAGAAAGAACCAAACTATTATACAGTCTAATTTTAGTCTTTAGGTGTATACGCCTATTTCTCCACACTCTCCATAGATTCTTAAAAGTTCCGGCAGCAATCCCTATTCGTCTGTTAATCTCATGCCGCACATCACCATTATCTGTTACATAGCTCCCAAGATAATTAAACTGTGACACCTGCTCAAGACTGCAACCATTCAGATTAAATGAATCACAGCCTGCCTGACCAATTTTCATCACTTTAGTTTTCTCTCCATATATAACCAAACCTACTCTACTACCAGTCTCATCAACAGCTCGAATGAAAGAGTTCATCTCATCAACATCATTTGCCAAAAGGGCTAAATCATCGGCATAATTTAAATCAGAAATTTTCGTATCTCCAGTCCATTTAAGGCCAAAATCTTTCCCTTGAAGTGAATTTCGCATAACATAATCAATAACCAAGCTAAAGAGAAAAGGAGATAAAATGCACCCTTGTCGAACACCAGAAGTAATGCTAAACCAATTGCTACAAGCCTTACCAACTCTCACACACGACTCAGTGTTATTATAGAGAGCTTTCATTATGCTATCTAACTTGTCAGGTATACCATATGATCCCACAATCAACCACAAATTATGACGATCAACAGAGTCGGAAGCCTTTTTGAAATCAACAAAGCTAGCAACCAAAGGTTTCTGAAACTCTAAACATTTCTCAAGAATCTGCCTAAGTGAAAATATCTGATCCACACATCCCCTACCACTTCTGAATCCACATTGCTCATCACGCAATTGACTGTCAACCAGATTTTTAAATCTATTAAGCACAATCATGGAAAGAACTTTACCTGGAACAGAGAGTAGGCTGATACCCCTATAGTTATCACAAGAACTGCGATCACCTTTTTTGAAAATAGGGATAATAATAGCTCTGGTAAAATCCTTAGGACCACCACAACCCTCTACTATTTAAAGGCAACAGGAGGATTATAACTCCATGCGCAACCCTCTACCAGTTAGAGGCAACAGGAAGATTCTAGCTCCTCACCACAAACCTCTACTATTAAAAGGCCACAGGAAGATACTAACTCCTCACCGCAGTCCTCTACCAGTAAGAAGCAACAGAAAGATTCTAGCTCTTCACTAAACCCTGTACTTCTAAGAAACTGGGGGAACATATTACTCCGCCGAACTCAGAATAAAAGCATTTCTACCTATAATAGTGAAATTTGTTCAGAAAAGTTTATATAGAAACCTGGTGTTGAATATTTTTTTATAGTAAATCTGCTGTTCAAATTTTTATTGCATAGCAATCTCTTAATTTTGAGAAAATCCCCCCCCCCCCCCCAAATTTCACGTTTATATTGTTTCTGGTCACAATGAAAGAAATTATTTAGAAACAGTACCACTAAGATATCATTAGTGTAAGCCCTTGGTGGTGGAAAAAAAATTTTCAACAGTACTAAAAAATATCAGAGTCTTGGGTATATTATCTGCCATCCAATTACAACATTGATTTTCTTCGACGCATTTTCCTTTATACCTCTCTCTTGAAGCTCTTTAAAAAAAGTTCAAAGTTTTTACGTATGCTGTTCCCTTTTTAGGGGAATGGGGAGCACCCTAGCTTGCATCAGTGGAGGTCAGAAACGAACGAACGTGATCGAAGGCAATGACTGCCGCTCGAGCTGTTTATGTACTAGCAATGCCATAGAGTTATATCAGACTATTTAGAGAGGACATCTGCACTGCAAGGCCAGAAATCTGCATTACCTTAACTGGAGTTTAGGCGCGATTTCTCTTATGAAAGTGTAATCGGGTGGGTCATTGATGCTGTTGGATCTTTTTATCTGTGAGCGGCACTTTTTTGCCCACAATATGTTAAATGTCCAGGTCTCAAGGGCCCTGAAGGTTTAGAGAAGAATGGGGGAAGGGGATTTGCTTGACAGCTGCTAGGAGACAGATGGTGGCCTCCCGTCAAGAACATCTAGCGTGTTCTTTAACGTATACAGGATATGGCTCCTCTGCGCTCAGACCACGGCTTAACCTCTCATCTGACGGACGGTGGCCTTTCCAAGCCCCTTAAGTAAGAAAGTTACTTAGTTAAATAAATAAGTTACTCACTTAGTTACTTAAGTGATTAACATATTTACCTAAGTTACTAACTTATTTACTTAAACGAAAAAGTTACTTATTTAAGTAAATAACTAACTTACTTGTACAAACTTAGAAAAGTTCAAAGCATTTGACTCTTCCCTTACTCTCTGGGGAGGGGGGGGGGGGGGGCTCAGTCGGTAGCGCGCCAGGCTCGTAATCTGTAGTTCCCAGGTTCGAGTCCCAGCTGGGTCAGCGTTGAGATTTATCTCCGCAAAATTCCCCGCCCTGCCCACGGTCAGTAGGGGACACCGATGGGCTTGGAAAGGTCGCCGTCCGTCGGATGGGACGTTAAGCCGTGGCCCCATGTGCGGGAGAGTCATACCCTGTGCACGTTAAAGAACACGCTGGATGGCCTTGACGGGAGGCTACCATCTGTCTCCCAACAGCTGTTCCAGTGGGTCCCCTCCCCCAACCTTCTCTGAGCCTTCGGGGTGCTTGTGACCTGCCCATTTAGCCCATGGTGTGCAAAAAAGTGCCGCTCAGAGGTAAAACAACCCAACCAACCCTTATAATAAAATAAATAAATACCCCCTCAAGCAGCTGCTTGCCACAGAGGTCTGACAGGAGCCAACCCTTACTCTCTGAAAAAATAAGTAATATAATTTTGTTTTCATTGCGTTTTATAATTTAATATATTTAATATTGAAATTTTATTTTGTAACACAGGAAACAATTGTACGAAACTTAAGTGATTAGTTGGAATATGATATTACTTTAGACATGGAAAAATAAATGTATGAAGACATTGTTTTGCAACCGATAGAAGTGGTCAAGTACTTAGTTTAATGAAGATCTTTTCATCTACAAAATCACAATTACTAATACTCTGGTTTCCCTAAATTAAGGATTGGGTTGGGTTATCTCTGAGCGGCACTTTTTTGCACACCATGCGCTAAATGGCCAGGTCACATGGACCCCGAAGGCTCAGAGGAAGGTTGGGGGAGGAGACCCACTGGAACAGCTGTTGGGAGACAGATGGTAGCCTCCCGTCAAGGCCATCCAGCGTGTTCTTTAACGTGCACAGGGTATGGCTCTACCCGCACACGGGGCCACGGCTTAACGTCCCATCCGACGGACGACGGCCTTTCCAAGCCCATCGGTGTCCCCTACTGACCGTGGGCAGGGGGAGGAGTTTTGCGGAGAAAAATTTCAACGCTGACCCAGCTGGGACTCGAACCCGGAAACTACAGATTACGAGCCTGGCGCGCTACCGACTGAGCCCCCCCCCCCCCAAAAAAAAAAGAAGTTATATAGCTTTTTGATGTTAGCTTCCATTTACAAAGATAGTTACTTAATTTTTGTAAATCAGTGTACTTGTGCAGAATCAATGGTTTAAAATAAGTGTACACACGAAAAGAAATACAATTTCGACGGTTTTTTTCGTCGAATTGTGAACTGCAATTTTTAATTGTAGAACATGTATTTTCCCACAGCATTACACATAACTGCAACACAACTGCTCCGCTTAAGATGGCTCCTGGTGTGTACAGTCGCTCAAAAAAGTATCCGAACACTATGGCCTATTACAGAATTCAGAAAAAATATCTGGCAACGCTTTTTTTTTTAGAAATTAGCGATCTGGCAACATTCACGTGACACGAAGATTGCCAGATCACTAATTTCTAAAAAAAGCGTTGCCAGATATTTTTTCTGAATTCTGTAATCAACCGTAGTGTTCGGATACTTTTTTGAGCGACTGTAGGTGGTCATATTGTTTTGATACTAGATCGTGTGGGCTCACTCACGGAAATATTGAGCGTGTGCAGTTACCGTTCACAACAAACTGGAGCGTGTGCAGTAACTGCACACGCTCCAGTTTGCTGTGAACGGTAACTGGAGCGTGTACAGTTGCTGTACACGCTCCAGATATTTTTCCTGAATTCTGTAATCACGTGACACGAAGGATGCCAGATCACTAATTTCTAAAAAAAATCGTTACCAGATATTTTTTCCGAATTCTGTAATCGACCATAGTGTTCTGATACTTTTTTGAGCGACTGTACCAATGATCAATACAGGCCCTGATGATAAATAAGGCAGAGAAGCCACCTGATGTCTTCTCTAATAGTCGTATGTGAACACTGCATTTCTCATTCCTCTTTGGAACATGCAATCACAAATGCAAAAGACGAGGGGCGGGGGTGGCTCAGTCGGTAGCGTGCCAGGCTCGTAATCTGCAGTTCCCAGGTTCGAGTCTCAGCTGAGCCAGCGTTGATATTCATCTCTGTAAAATTCCTCGCCGTGCCCACGGTCAGTAGGCACACCAATGGGCTTGGAAAGGCCATCGTCCGTCGGATGGAACGTTAAGCCGTGGCACCGTACATATGAGAGCATTATGTTAAAGAACATTCTGGATGGCCTTGATGGGAGGCTACCATTTCTATCCCAATAGCTGTTCAATGGATCCACTTCCTCCAACCTTCTCCGAGCTCTCGGGGTCCTTGTGACCCGGCCATTTAGACCATCGTGTGAAATAAAGCGCTCTCAGAGAGAACCTAACCCATCTGAAAGACGAGATATGTGCTCACTTTTACTGATATAAAAAGGAATCTCTTAAATCAAAAAAGAAATGGGAAGAAATAAACATCATGTTTCAGTAAATATTTCACCACTCGTTACACATAGCTCTAAAACTTGAATCGCAAAATCATGCTGCACAAATCACAAAAAATCTATCGCAACTCTGTGTAAAATGAATTGCAAAACACGATACATTGCTGTCTAGTACACAATATAGTTTATTTGAGTGTTTTTATTGATATTACAGGTATTAGATGCACTTATTAGTCAGTTTAATGGTGTTGTTTATGTGCTACATTGATTATTATAAGATATAGTCATGTACAGTCGCTCAAAAAAGTATTCGAACACTATGGTTGATTACAGAATTCAGAAAAAATATCTGGTAACGATTCTTTTTAGAAATTAGTGATCTGGCAACCTTCGTGTCACGTGACACGAAGGTTGACAGATCACTAATTTCTAAAAAAATGGTTGCCAGATATTTTTTCTGAATTCTGTAATCAACCACAGTGTTTGGATACTTTTTTGAGCGACTGTACTGTGAGCATCGTGATATATTAGAATTTAATGGACTATCGACGTTTTTCTCCCATTAGTCCGTTAAATCTAAGGTTCATTCTATCAGTGGCGGCTCGTAGCTAAAATTAGTGGGGGTGCTGCTCCAGAAAATTTTTAGCCTTTGTTTCAAAATTGTGTAAAAGGAAACAAACATGTATAAAAAAAATTTATTCAGAAACTTGATAAAATTGTAAAAGAACAAAATCAAACATTTTTTACTTACTTTAACCTAAATTGTTACAGTTCAAGCTTAATCTATTCATTTAAAAATGAAATCCATTCTTCTTGTTTTAATTAGCGCGAAAACCTTCAACCAGCACGCCAGGGTCGGCACTGCGGGAACGACAGTGCTCTCTCTCCCTTGCAGTCTCGCTATGTAGCTTCGTATGTGCGCATGCGCACAACAGTCAAACACCTCGCCTCTAGCACTGTGAAGCGCACAGTTCCATACAAAGATTTTTGTATCTTTTCCATAAACTGGGGGATGGCTACTGACATTAAGCTTAAGGATTATATATTGTACAAATATAAAGAAAGAATTAAAGGAAAAAAGGACTCATTATATTAAATGTTATCGATAATATCAAGTTCAAATTGGGGGTGCTGCAGTTCACAGTGCCTATATGCGAGCCGCCACTGCATTCTATATATAAATGGTTGACATTATAAGAGATTGATTACTAGAATACCTAAAGGGATTGAAACATTTGTTTAAGCAGCCAAATTCCTAGAGAGATGACCTCTACGAGGGGAACAAACAGGTTAATGGAAATTTGCATGTTACAAGCGATGCAATTTACCTGTTTCGCGTTTCCACTGAATTGGGGCATTCCAGAAGAGAAGGCTATCTCTTGCTCTTAGAAGCGGAGTCTATCGGAGCAATTATATGAATCCGTTAAATATTCCTCTTTATCGTCAGCTAGACAGAGATGGAGCTTGGATTAGATGAGAGAGACCAACCGAGTATGGAATTTTCAATCCAGATCTTAGCATCATAGAATGTATTAATTGTGACTTCAGTCCAGTCGTTTCCCTCTGGGGCGGGGGTGGCTCAGTCGGTAGCGCGCCAGGCTCGTAACCTGTAGTTTCCAGGTTCGAGTCCCAGCTGGGTCAGCGTTGAGATTTATTTCCGCAAAACTCCCCGCCCTGCCCACGGTCAGTAGGGGACACCGATGGGCTTGGAAAGGCCGCCGTCCGACGGATGGGACGTTAAGCCGTGGTCCGTGTGTGGGAGAGAGCCATACCCTGCGCTCGTTAAAGAACACGTTGGATGGCTTTGACGGAAGGTTACCATCTGTCTCCCAACAACTGTTCCAGTGGGTCCCCTCCCCCAACCTTCTCTGAGCCTTCGGGGTCCATGTGACCTGGCCATTTAGCCTGTGTGCAAAAAAGCGCCGCTCAGAGGTAAAAAAAACCAACCCAACATTACTCTCTGGTTACACACGTTTTAGTTATATCCAGGGTGGGTTGTTTTACCTCTGAGCGGCACTTTTTTGCACACAATGGGCTAAATGGCCAGGTCACAATGACCCCGAAGGCTCAGAGAAGGTTGGGAGAGGGGACCCACTGGAACAGCTGTTGGGAGACAGATGGTAGCCTCCCGTCAAGGCCAACCAGCGTGTTCTTTAGGGTTCACAGGGTTCAGCTCTCTTGCACACGGGGCAATGGTTTAACATCCCATTCGACAGTCGGCGGAGTTGGGAACCGAACCTAGAAATTGTAGATTGCAGACAAGCCTGACGCGCTATCGACTGAACCAACCCCACTCCTACCAAGCTAACGGAAATTGAAATTAACAGAAATTGAAATTATTATCAAGAAAAGAAAAAATTAATGGGCACCAAGATAATGAGAACAGATTCGTCATTACTCAGATAATTAAATCATTTTTAACGAATATAATTTAGGAACGTTCTCAGATTTACGATCCGAAATATCCCCAAGATAATAATTTCTATTTTCTAACATAGGTAAATTGAAAATATATATATATATAATTTTAAAAAAATACCTGTCTAAAAAGCAATTGGAAGATAGGTAAAAATAGAGAATACTTGAATTCTATTGAAGAATGAGAACCCTTGATTTTGATTGAAGAATGAGAATCCTTGATTTGGATTGAAATACGAGATTCCTTGATTTTGATTGAAGAATGAGAACCCTTGATTTTCATTGAGGAATAAGAATAATTCCCCTTGTACTCTTCATCTATCATCTCTCATGCTGGATAATATCTCCTTTATATCTGCTGGATAATATCCCCTTTATATCTCCTGGATAATATCTCCTTAAGCAGAATTCTTTAAAATCATTCCCTTTATAATGTAATCTGCAGTGGGAACAGCATTTACTTAAAACAAAAAGGAAAAAAAAAACGAAAATAATAATGCATTCCATTTTGTACTACCTTATCACTTTGGAACCCCCCCCCCCCCCAAAAAAAAAAAAAAAAAAGAATTCTACAAAAGAGTGGAAAAAAACATCCATTCCCCCATCTATAATTTCAGCTTCTTAAATATAAAAAAGTCCTTATCAGGACTAGTAGCTAAAAAATCCTTCTTAGTACTAAACCTATAACACTGAACCCTTTTACTCCAACATTTTTTTCACACAGCTTACAAAAAAATCCTTTTTCAAGATTAAATAAATAATTGATCCAAGACAATAATATCACACTTCTTTCAATATTTTTTTTCTTTTTCAATATCGCCTTTTCTCTCTTGCTTATCGTTCTTATTACATCTTCTGGGCCTGACTGATCTATATTAACAACACAACGGAAACCAGACAGCATGAAACGCGAAGAAGCTCAGCCATAAAACAACATCATCCCGCTTTCGAAAATTTCACCCGTCGCTTTCATCAGCTAAACTGCCTGGACTCACTTGGTCACAACATATAGGTACTTGCTGAAATCAGAAGAAAAGGTTATACGAACTACTACAGCAAAATGAAATTTTTTGCGTCAAAACTCAGCCGAGGCAAATGGTCGAACAGGCGTAACCGCTGATGAATGATTTGCAGATGAAAAAAATTCTTGATTTTGATTGAAGAATGGGAATCCTCGATTTTTGATTGAAGAACGGGAAATCCTTGATTTTGATTGGAGAATGGGAATCCTTGATTTCGATTGGAGAATGAGAACCCTTGATTTTGATTGGAGAATGAGAACCCTTGATTTTGATTGGAGAATGGGAACCATTGATTTTGATTGAAGAATGGGAACCCTTGATTTTGATTGAAGAATGGGAATCATTGATTTTGATTCAAGAATGAGAATCCTTGATTTTGATTGGATAATGAGAATCATTGATTTTTCAATGAATAATGAGAATCCTTGATTTTGATTGAAGAATGAGAATCCTGATTTTGATTGAAGAATGAGAACCCTTGATTTTGATTGAAGAATGAGAACCCTTGATTTTGATTGGATAATGGGAATCCTTGATTTTGATTGAAGAATGAGAATCCTTGATTTTGATTGAAGAATGAGAACCCTTGATTTTGATTGAAGATTGAGAACCCTTGATTTTGATTGAAGAATGAGAACATTTGTATTTAGAAAGTTGCGGAAACTGGAATATTAAGCAGCAACAATGTCAATTAAATAATTGCCTGAAAAATTAATGAAAAACAATTTGAAACGAAAACAAAGATTGTTGTATCAAACGTTAGTAGATTTTGGTAGTTTCTTTTTACAGAGCAATTTTTTAAGATTGTCTAATAATTATGCTAATTTTCGGCAATTTTGAACGTTTTTATGCCGAGCTTCCATAACAGTCTAAATACTGAACACAGATCGTTGGAAATCGAGATATAAATAGATTTGGTTGAGAACTTTAAATTACCTTCAGTCACATTTTTTCATAAAAAGCTTATTTAAGAAGTTATTGAGTTTTGTATCTGAATTACAATTGACATAACATGGGAAGACAAAATCAAAGCTCCCTAACCTCGAATAGAAGTTTTTATTATGAAAAAAATGTTACTGGAGATAAATTGAAGATTTCAATCAAATCTTTCTAAATATTTATTTTTCGCAATATTCGTTTAACATTTAAAGTATTATGAAAGTTGAAACATTTAATTGTGACTTTTGCTATTTGTGAAAATTTGTTTCAAAAGATAAAACACAACTGTTACTTAATTTGTGGGTGGGAGGTGCTTGTTCACCGAACGACCAGGGATTTGTAATGTTGTAAATAAATAAATAAATAAATAACTGTTACTTAAAATCGTTCACTACCGTAAATGTAATAGTTGAAATTTGCGTAACGATTTTTTTCCAGTTTTTTTTTCAATTTAAGTGATAAAAATGTTTAGGAAGAGAAATTAACATCTGCTTCTGATGTTAAATGTTCCAGTTTCAATAACCCTTTAAATAATAAGTACATATTTAAAAAAAACCCTGAGATTTAGACAAATTTCACTAAGATTTTCAATTTTTTTCGTAACATTTTTCCTCAAAAAGTTCATTTTCACAGTTACGAGTGCTTTGTATGTGGCTTTCTATTCTTACAAAATGGGAGTTAGATATGTACGAGGTAAAAATTAAAATCCTTAGAATTTCTTTTTCACCATATTAATTTTTAAGTCAGGCATACTTAAGATAATACCTGCCTGTTTATGTCACTATTACCACAGACGAAGTTTAAGTCTCTTCATCACATGAGCGCATACTTTCTCTATTTTCAGCATCCACTTTCCTCAACACATTCAATGTCTGCCATACTATTCCCTACCGAAGCGATTTAGTATTCGATGTTACCCGCATAATCACTTTGAGCCCTCGTCGAGCGTTGCTTGCAATCAAAGGCTAATTAAGTAGCACTGACAATGCTAATTATTGTTTGGCAGCCATTCGGTCTCCTGGCCACAACGTGAATGTGTGGATTAGAGCCAATTACGAATCGCGGTAGGTATGAGAGCACTGTCCACCTTGTTTGGGCTCTCACTTTGCTCTTGCTGCTTTATGGGTCTCATTATTTGCTAATGACATCTATGAATAATAACTGCAGAGAGAGAGAGGAAGAGGAGGAAGAGGAACTAATAACAGATGCAGTCTTTAGTAAGTAAAGAAGAAGAAAGATTAACTCACTCAGAGACAAAGCAGCCAAGCCGAAGTTTATTACCTTTGCAGTTTTCTCCTTAAGCTTTCTAATGAAAGTTCAAACGCTCCCTTTTAAGATTATTAAACGAATTCATATGCTTTGTGATCAGAACTCCGAAATATAAAATTTTATTTACTGGAAGTTATTGTTTTGTATCTTTATAACGAAATGGAAGTTTGTGAGGTGATTGTATTTTTAGATCTCTCGATGCGACGTCTATTTTCTGTGATGGCGTATTTAGTCACATATGTCATAATAGGTTAATGGTCTTTTCAATTTCCCAAGTCCATATAAATCATCTGGATATTATATTGTTTTCAAGAAAAGCTATAAGAGTCTCTGAAGAGTGGACAAGTCGGAAATAAAATGTAAATCAGATATTGATTTATTCAAATACGCCAATGTGAGGCTTCTTTCCAGATTCTACCTCATAATCAGAGGTGCTTATCTCTCATTTCGAAATATATATCCTTCAATCATAAGGACTTATAATTTTTTCACAATATCCAGCATAATCGTAGACACTTATCTTTACCTTTCCTCTCTCAATATCTCTCATAATCATAGACTTATCTTTACCTTTCCTCTCCCAATATCTCTCATAATCATAGACTTATCTTTACCTTTCTTCTCCCAATATCTCTCATGACCATAGACTTATCTTTACTTTTCCTCTCCCAATATATCTCATAATCATAGACTTATCTTTACCTTTCCTCTCCCAATATCTCTCATAATCATAGACTTATCTTTACCTTTCTTCTCCCAATATCTCTCATAACCATAGACTTATCTTTACTTTTCCTCTCCCAATATCTCTCATAATCGTAGACTTATCTTTACCTTTCTTCTCCCAATATCTCTCATAACCATAGACTTATCTTTACCTTTCCTCTCCCAATATATCTCATAATCATAGACTTATCTCTACCTTTCTTCTCCCAATATCTCTCATAACCATAGATTTATCTCTACCTTTCTTCTCCCAATATCTCTCATAACCATAGACTTATCTTTACCTTTCCTCTCCCAATATATCTCATAATCATAGACTTATCTCTACCTTTCTTCTCCCAATATCTCTCATAACCATAGATTTATCTCTACCTTTCTTCTCCCAATATCTCTCATAACCATAGACTTATCTTTACCTTTCCTCTCCCAATATATCTCATAATCATAGACTTATCTCTACCTTTCTTCTCCCAATATCTCTCATAACCATAGACTTATCTTTACCTTTCCTCTCCCAATATCTCTCATAATCAGAGGCGTTTACTTATTATTACCTTTCCTTTCAAACTCTCCCTATGGATCGTAGGCACATATCTTTCTCTTTGCTATCTCTCTCCAAATCACATGCATTTATTTTCCTCCTCGCACTCTTCCTCTTGATATCAAGTACTAAACTTTTCCTTCAAAATCTCTCTGAAAATCAGAAGCGCTTATTTTTCTATTTTCATACTCTTTCAAAATTACATGCGACTATACTTCTGTTCACAATCTCTCTCACAATCTTATTTCTCTGTTCGCAACTTCTTTTACAATCACAACGCCCCACAAATTTTTTTTTAATTGTGGAAGGTAGAGGGTGTAGAGCAGGCGTGTCCAACCTTTTGACTTCCCTGGGCCACATTGAGTGAAGATTGGACTTCCTTGGGCCGCATTGAGTGAAGGTGAATTGTTTTGGGCCGCACATAAAATATATAATATAGTTAATGGGTTGGGTTGGGTTGTTTTACCTCTGAGCGGCACTTTTTTGCACACCATGGGCTAAATGGCCAGGTCACATGGACCCCGAAGGCTCAGAGAAGGTTGGGGGAGGGGACCTACTGGAACAGCTGTTGGGAGACAGATGGTAGCCTCCCGTCAAGGCCATCCAGCGTGTTCTTTAACGTGCACAGGGTATGTCTCTCCCGCACACGGGGCCACGGCTTAACGTCCCATCCGACGGACGGCGGCCTTTCCAAGCCCATCAGTGTCCCCTACTGACCGTGGGCAGGGTGGGGATATAGTTAATGTATATGAATAATAAAACTTCATTTATTTTCTTACGTTTTTTATTGTAAAATTAAAAAAGGCAACATAAAACTAGTGGGATATCAAAAACTCGCTGAAAATCACATAATCATGTTGAAAGCTTATGTCGTAAACTTTACGGTTTTGTGAGTCGCATTGGCCGCCGGTTGGACACGCCTGGTGTAGAGTGAACTCGTCTCATCACACTCATGCCCATTTCAAATCTATTTCTTCCTTCTCATGCATTAAATCCCATCATAAAACATATTAATGATAATGTAGTATATGAAAGTGTATAACTATTTGTTACAGTAGAAATAATATACAAGTAAGGGACCTGAGTTCGAGCCGCGGGTAAGGCATGGCTGTTTGTGTCGTTTTTCTGCTGAGGGCCTGCCATCCTCACAGACCTTCTACTATGGTATATAAACTGACAGGCTCTTGTCAGACCTCTGTGGCAAGCAGCTGCTTGAGGGGGTATTTATTTTTATTTATAATTAAACTTCAAAAATCCATCCCATTTCAAAATAAGATTTATTTATTTGTCTCGCTGATAGACATATTCGAACTTTAGGATATAACAATCAATAAAAAAAAATAAATACCTCCTCAAGCAGCTGCTTGCCACAGAGGTCTGACAGGAGCCTGTCAGTTTATATAAAACACAGAAATTGGTTTGAATTAATTGCCACGGATACCTATTGCAATGACCCGTACCAAACATTAATTTCGTGAGAAATCTTTTAACTGTAAGTTTTTATCTTGCAACGACTTATTCTAATTTTTTTTTTAGTTGTGTTTTGGAAAGTAAGGAAATGCCTCTGTTTCCCTTTCACAGTTGGCATTTATGAACACAAATATTAAAGAATAAAAGGCTTTGAATTAAATAATTAAATAAAGAAATTTAATTGAATTATTCAATTTGTTCGCAGTCTATTGATGTGTTGATGTTACACTAAGCTTCTGTAATTAAATTTCCAGAAGCTCCATTCCCGGTCTAAATGTATCAAAAACAAGAAATAAGCTCATTAGATATCAATTAAAACTAAGAATACGATTAACAAAATTAACAGGCCTTTCGCAAAGTGAAATAAACATTGATAATTAACCAAAACGTTAGGTTGTTTTACCTCTGAGCGGCACTTTTTTGCACACCGTGGGCTAAATGGCCAAGTCACATGGACCCCGAAGGCTCAGAGAAGGTTGGGGGAGGGGACCCACTGGAACAGCTGTTGGGAGACAGATGGTAGACTCCCGTCAAGGCCATCCAGCGGGTTCTTTAACGTGCACAGGGTATGGCTCTTCCGCACACGGGGCCATGGTTTAACGTCCGATCCGACGGACGGACGGCGGCCTTGTTCAAGCCCATCGGTGTCCCCGAATGACCGTGAGCAGAGCGGGGAATTTTGCGGAGATAAATCTCAACGCTGATCCAGCTGGGACTCGAACCTGGGAACTACAGATTACGAGCCTGGCGCCCTACCGACTGAGCCACCCCCGCCCCTAACCAAAACGTAAATTGGGTTTACAGCCCAGACATTTTGGAACATTTCAAGCAAACAGAGAATCCCATATTCACCGAACAAATTCAAATAACATTGTCCGATGTAATTTTCGTCGTTTGCAGGCTGGTAACCGCACTTTAAAGAAATTGATTTATTTTCGTCAGAGAATTCTGTTTCCACGCTTCGCGGCTGATAATAAAACACGATGCTTTACACGATTTTAGCCAGACATATCAAAAGCAGTGATTAATAACTTTACCCTTTCCCAAACCCAGCAACCTGGGTCACCTTCTACAACACGGAAGTTTGCAACACACCTGATTACTGGAGGCTGTAATTTCACCTCTGCGGGATTAAAGAGGAAACAATAATTCAAAAAGTGGCAAGAGCTTAAACGGCACACCTAAGATTTATGGCAGACACTCCAGGGTGTGGCGACATCTAGTATCGGAAGGGCTGAATCAGGACAATATATTTAGACACATCTCTCAAGTACATCCTGACTTCTTCTTTGTAATGTATGCTAAAACTTAATATATCTCGGGAAAATTTAATAAAAAAATATTGACTCGGGTGCACTTTTGGGAAACGACTATAGATATATCACATGGGTGAATAAATAATAAATAAAATAAATATCCCCTCAAGCAGCTGCTTGCCACAGAGGTCTGACAGGAAACAGGAGGCTGTCAGTTTATATGCCAGAGTAGAAGATCTGAGAGGATGGCAGGACCTCAGCAGAGAACAACACGAACATCCATGCCTTACCCGGGGCTCGAACCCAGGTCCCGTAGATCAGTAGCCAAGCGCGCTAACCACTCGGCCCGCAAACCCAAAATGTATATATTTCGAAAAGATGAAAGGTACAGAATGTACACTTACTCCAGATACATGTACATAAAAAACTATTACAGAAAAAAAAACACTACATTGCAATATAGATTCAGCCGCCGCTTTATTAGGTACAGTTACATGTATGTCAATAGTAAATCAGGGACTCGGACTTCTTTAAATACGCTTTTCATGAAGAAATGTAACTCAAGATACTTTCAAGATATCAATCAAATTCATTTCAATATCGCTTTCAACAATATTAGGTATTCAGAGAGAGTTACGGAAATTAGAATCTTTAACAGGAACAATTCCAGTTGAAATAATAGCTCTGGAAAGCTAATAAAAACAAGTTAAATCAAAAGCAATAACAGTTAGAGTAATATTTACTAAACCGTTTAAGAATATTTTAAACAGTTCTCGTAATAATTACGATAATTTTCATCTTCTCTTGCAGAACGAAGCTAACTTGCTAAATGCTTCAGCACCCATAACTCTTTCAATACTGAACGCATGATGTTGGAAAGCGAGTTTAAGAGGAACTTCCGTTCTGAACAGCTATGCAGTGGATGTTTCCCTCCTCTCTCTTTGGGGCGGGGGTGGCTCAGTCGGTAGCGCGTCAGACGCGTAATCTGTAGTTCCCAGGTTCGAGTCCCAGCTGGGTCAGCGTTGAGATTTATCTCCGCAAAATTCCCCGCCCTGCCCACGGTCAGTAGGGGACATCGATGGGCTTGGAAAGATCGCCGTCCGTCGGATGGGACGTTAAACCGTGGCTCCGTGTGCGGGAGAGACATACCCTGTGCACGTTAAAGAACACGCTGGATGGCCTTGACGGGAGGCTACCATCTGTCTCCCAACAGCTATTCCAGTGGGTCCCCTCCCCCAACCTTCTCTGAGCCTTTGGGGTCCATGTGACCTGGCCATTTAGCCCATTGTGTGCAAAAACGTGCCGCTCAAAGGTAAAACAACCCAACACAAATTCCTCTCTCTTTTAGCCTTTATGCCTTTGTGGTCCTTGTAATTTGTCCATTTAGATCATTGTGGGCAAAAGAGTGCCTCTCAGAAGTAAAACAATCTTTATCTGCCCTGATTATGTTAAAGTACCAACCGAATCAAAGACTGAGACTTGAACTAATATGTAGTATTAATCTAACTGAGAAGCAATGCTTGCATTGTTTTACCTCTGAGTGGCATTTTATTGAGCAGAATGGGTTATATAGCCAGGTCACAAGGACCCCAAGGGCTTAGAAATCGTTGGGCAAAGTTGATCCACTGGACAACTATTAGAAGATAGATGGAAACCTCCCGTCAAGTCCATTCAGCGTGTAGTTTAAAGTGCACAGGGTCCATGGTCAATCTCATGTCCACGGATCCACGACTATTCCACGGTTCACTGAGCGAAGGGTAAGGGCCAGCGGAGATAAATCTCAACTTCGTACAGTTGGGACTCGAACTGAGGGCAATAGTATCAATATAAATTGAACTTGGTGTCTACTTTCGCGCCTCAAGTCTTGCACGTGTCAGCACAGAACTCGACAGTAGAGTATTTTGAGAAACAATTCTCTCACTTAGCAGTTTTCTCGGGAGCTCGAGAAATAATATTTCAGAGATGACGACATCGCTAGAGCTGCTGAGCACTGTCACGTTCACTTCGAAGAAGGATTATGACGACATCTCTGCACAAGAACTCTTCCATTTCCAGTGAATGAATTTCCATGTATTCATTGGGAAAAGTGAGCAGTCCCATTTCAAGTTGAAAGTGTGTTAGTCATGTACGTCACAATTGGCAGAATGGGAGGGCATTTCCGGCGATATGAGGGTCGCCCTCCGCAGTGGAATTAAAAGATTGTGTATTCGTTGAGAATTAAAAGAATATTGTATTTCGTATGTTTCATTGAAAATTAAAAAAAACTGTATTTAATATAATTGATTGAGAACTAAAAAATTGTATTACGTATGTTTGATTGAGAACTGATAAAATTGTATTAGGTATGTTTGATTGAGAACTAAAAGAAATTGTATTAAGTATGATTGAGAACAAAAAAAGATATATTACGTACATTTGATTGAGAACTAAAAAAATTGTGTTAGGTTGGTTGGTTGGTTGTTTTACCTCTGAGCGGCACTTTTTTGCACACCAGGGGCTAAATGGCCAGGTCACAAGGACCGCGAAGGCTCAGAGAAGGTTGGGGGAGGGTACTTAACACAATCCCACCCTCAGCTGTTGGGATTGTGTTAAGTATATTTGATTGAGAACTAAAAAACTGTATTAAATATGATTCAGAACTAATAAAATTGCATTAAGTATCTTGATTGAGAACTAAAAAAAAATTATATGAAATATATTTGATTGAGAACTAAAAATTGTGTTAAGTATGTTTGACTGAGAACTAAAAAGAATATATCAAGTTTGATCGAGAATTAGAAAGAAATGTATATTAACTTATTCAGGGAGCTTGTCTTTGTATAAGAATATGTGGTTGTCAGAAATTAATAAAGCTAGATAGTCTCTAGAAAGTTTCTGACCTTTGTGCTAGGTCCCAGCTGGGTCAGCGTTGAGATTTATCTCCGCAAAATTCCCCGCCCTGCCCACGGTCAGTAGCGGACACCGATGGGCTTGGAAAGGCCGCCATCCGTCGGATGGGACGTTAAGCCGTGGCCCCGTTTGCGGGAGAGCCATACCCTGTGCACGTTAAAGAACACGCTGGATGGCCTTGACGTGAAGCCTACCATCTGTCTCCCAACAGCTGTTTCAGTGGGTCCCCTCCCCCCAACCTTCTCTGAGCCTTCGGGGTCCATGTGACCTGGCCATTTAGCCCATGGTGTGCAAAAAAGTGCCGCTCAGAGGTAAAATAACCCAACGTTAAAGAACACGTTGGATGGCCATGACGGGAGGTTACCATCTGTCTCCCAACAGCTGTTCCAGTGGGTTCCCTCCCCCAACCTTCTCTGAGCCTTCGGGGTCCATGTGACCTGGCCATTTAGTCCATGGTGTGCAAAAAAGTGCCGCTCAGAGGTAAAACAACCCAACGTTAAAGAACACGTTGGATGGCCTTGACGGGAGGCTACCATCTGTCTCCCAACAGCTGTTCCAGTGGGTCCCCTCCCCCAACCTTCTCTGAGCCTTCGGGGTCCTTGTGGCCTGGCCATTTAGCCCATGGTGTGTCAAAAAAGGGCCGCTCAGAGGTAAAACAACCCAACGTTAAAGAACACGTTGGATGGCCTTGACGGGAGGCTACCATCTGTCTCCCAACAGCTGTTCCAGTGGGTCCCCTCCACCAACCTTCTCTGAGCCTTCGGGGTCCATGCGACCTGGCCATTTAGCCCATGGTGTGCAAAAAAGTGCCGCTCAGAGGTAAAAGAACCCAACTTTAAAGAACACGTTGGATGGCCTTGACGGGAGGCTACCATCTGTCTCCCAACAGCTATTCCAGTGGGTCCCCTCCCCCAACCTTCTCTGAGCCTTCGGGGTCCATGTGACCTGGCCATTTAGCCCATGGTATGCAAAAAAGTGCCGCTCAGAGGTAAAACAATCCAACGTTAAAGAACACGTTGGATGGCCTTGACGGGAGGCTACCATCTGTCTCCCAACAGCTGTTACAGTGGGTCCCCTCCCCCAACCTTCTCTGAGCCTTCGGGGTCCTTGTGGCCTGGCCATTTAGCCCATGGTGTGTCAAAAAAGTGGCGCTCAGAGGTAAAACAACCCAACCCAACCTTTGTGCTAAGGATCCTTTGTTAATAAAGGTAAACTTCGAAATTATACTCTCTAGAAACTTTTTTGGACATAGCCACTTTTAACGGAAAGACTTCGAAAGTTATTTTTTTTTACAGAAAATTTGCAGAAGATAAATTAAAGATCTCAATCGAATCTTTAAATCTCTATATTCAACATCATTAGTTTAATATTTAAAGACACAATGGGCTAATGGCCTTGTGACCTGGCCATTTAGCCCGTTGTGAACAAAAAAGGGCTGCTCAGAGGTAAAACAACCCAATCCATGGTCAGAAAGAAAACACAGATGGATTTCGAAAGGCCGCCATCAATCGGATGGGATTTTAAGCCGATTTTCCGTGTGCAGGATGACCTTGACGGGAGGCTTCCATCTGTCTCCTAACAGCTGTCCAGTGGGTCCCCTTCGTCAAACCTTCTCTGAACACTTGGGGTCCTTGTAACCTGGCCATTTAGCCCATTGCGTGCAAAAAAGTGCCTCTGAGAGGTAAAACAACCAAATAAACTCATTATATGAAAAAAAGTGACTAAAAATAAAAATTTCAACGAAATTTATTTAAATCGCGATTTTTAAAAATATTTTTTTTGACATTTGAAGAGTTGTGGGAGTTGGAATACTGTATTTCACAGGAATAGTGAGTGTTAAGAAATATACAACACTGACGATATTTTTTTAATGAAAAATAAAAAAATTAAAATTTTTATTGAAAGGATTATTTGCGGAAACTTTTAAAATGAGCGTTTATTTCATTAAATGTTTTCGAGTAAAGCTTATTATTTCATATGTAATTAATTTGTGAGGTAAATTCTTATGATTGGTATATCCGTTGTCAAATATTCAAATTTCCATTACTCGTTAAATACCGAAAAAATATTGTTAAAAATAGAGATTTAGATAGATTTGACTGAAATCTTTATCTTCAGTCACATTTTGTTTTTCCAAAAAATAAATTATTTTAGAAGTTATAAGAGATCTTTGAAGGTAGCTTTTCATTAACATAATGAGAAAAATCTCTGATTATTTGGTAGGATAATGAGTGTTTTATACGAGAGCATGAATTCTAATAATGCAGGTGTTCGAATTTGGAGACAGTAGATGTTAATAAGACATATGATCACCTGACAGCCATACAACTGACCGAACTTGTTTCATACTGGGTTGGGGTGTTTTACCTCTGAGCGGCACTGTTTTGCACACAATGGGCTAAATGGCCAAGTCACACGGGTCCCGAAGGCTCAGAGAAGGTTGGGGGAGGGACCCACTGGAACAGCTGTTGGGAGACAGATGGTAGCCTCCCGTCAAGGCCATCCAGCGTGTTCTTTAACGTGCACAGGGTATGGCTCTCCCGCACACGGGCCACGGCTTAACGTCCCATCCGACGGACGGCGGCCTTTCCAAGCCCATCGGTGTCCCCTACTGACCGAGGGCAGGGCGGGGAAATTTTGCGGAGATAAATCTCAACGCTGACCCAGCTGAGACTCGAACCTGGGAACTACAGATTACGAGCCTGGCGCACTAGCGATTGAGCCACCCCCGCCCCTGTCTTACTGGAATAAGTCGCAGTTACACTAGAATCGTTCGAAATGGATCAAAAATGTGACTTGACAAACAAATTTCCCCAGTTTTGTTCTGAAGAATAAAAACTATCTGGGGGGGGTTCCAGAAGAAGCTCTGGATTGTATTACCCTAACTAAAAAGGAAGAGTTATACTTTGTTTGGAGGAAATCTTTCCAGAGGTTGCCCATGTGCCTTAATAGCGAAGTGGGTAATGTCTCTGAAGGAGCCATCCCATCCATAGCCACTGCGAAGGGCCAATCTTCTGATAGGGAAAAGCGAAGGAAGAAAAGGGACTGGGTTAGTTCGTAATTGCAGGTAGGTGTGAGCGTACTGCTGAAACGAGGCTCCTGCATCGTAATTAATGTGCCTCCACATCTCCCAGCAACAAAACGGCAAGGTGCCAGTGACGGGATCCATTTAGTGGCAAATTACCGAAATTGCCCTAATCATTATGATCATGTTGCGAGAAGGTTAAGAAAAAAACCGATCCTAATCTAACTTCTGCGAGACTTAAGACATAGACAGATCCTCTTCGGAGAGGGAGAAGGAGCAGGCAGGGGATGCTGCGAAGCTCATCCAATTGATTATTAAAGATCAAATAGAAAAGGAGACCGCTCATCCATTTATCTGACTATTGTGTTCGTGTAAGTGGTTCTTGCATTGACCATGCGATTCCTTGTCTTTGTTTCGTTCTATTGATGTCAAAGGGGGTATTTTTTTAATTATGTAATCTTCCCGTTTTTGTTTGTCCAATTCCTCCCATTCCTTATCATTTTCGTTACGTGAATAGAGGGAGTGGAGTTAGGCATGGGCGTCTGCAGGATTTTTCTAGGGGGTTGGGTTGTTATACCTCTGAGCGGCACTTTTTTGCACACCATGGGCTAAATGGCCAGGTCACATGGACCCCGAAGGCTCAGAGAAGGTTGGGGGAGAGGACCCACTGGAACAGCTGTTGGGAGACAGATGGTAGTCTCCCGTCAAGGCCATCCAGCGTGTTCTTTAACGTGCACAGGGTATGGCTCTCCCGCACACGGGGCCACGGCTTAACGTCCCATCCGACGGACGGCGGCCTTTCCAAGCCCTTCGGTGTCCCCTACTGACCGTGGACAGTGTGGGAGAATTTTGCGGAGATAAATCTCAACGCTGACCCAGTTGGGACTCGAACCTGGGAACTACAGATTACGAGCCTGGCGCGCTACCGACTGAGCCACCCCCGCCCCATTTTTCCAGGGGGTAGAAGGAGAAAAAGACGAATCAATATTTCAAGACAGAAAAGTCTAGATAGAAATATTCGTTATCAAGGGCAAGTTGTGAATGCAGCAATCGTACCGTAACGCAACTAAGGATGCCGAAATCTGAAGTTCCCTGGTTCGAGTCCCTCCTGGGACAGAGTTGAGATTTTTCTCTGTAAAAATGTGTCTTAGGACTTACAATAAAACTACTTAAATAATAAGCATTGTTTCAAATCATTTAAAAAAAATAAACATACATTTTTAGAAGTTTGCTGAATTTCATTATTTTTTTTTCTACAAAAAGAAAATAAAAATCATTCGTAATTGTTTAATATTTTTAAATATTCCATTATCCATTACTCTTTAGAACAGTGGGAAGGGGTGGCTCAGTCGGTAGCGCTCCAGACTCGTAAACTGCAGTTCCCAGGTTCGAGTCCCACCTGGCTTTAGAACAGTGGGAGGGGGTGGCTCAGTCGGTAGCGCTCCAGACTCGTAAACTGCAGTTCCCAGGTTCGAGTCCCACCTGCCCCAGCGTTGAGATTTATCTCGGCAAAACTCATCACCCTGCCTTCGGTCAGTAGGGAACATCGACCGGCTAGGAAAGGCTGCCGTCCGTTGGCTGAGATGTTCAGCTGTCGGCCAATGTGCGGGAGATCCCTACCCGGTACACGTTAAAGAACACGCCAGAAGGCCTTGAAGGGAGCCTGCCATCTATCTACCAACAGCTGTCCAGTGAATCCCCCCAACTTTATTTTAGCCCATTGTGTGAAAAAAGTTCCAATCAGAGGTAAAACAACTCAGCAACAGAAGAGAAAAAGGGAAACATAAATGAAAACTTTCGATTATTAGGGTTTGGGATTGGGATGTTTTACCTATGAGCGGCACTTTTTTGCACACCATGGCCAGGTCACAAGGGATTCCGGAAGCTCAGGGAAGGTTGGGGAGGGGACCCACTGGAACAGCTGTTGGGAGGCAGATGGTAGCCTCCCGTCAAGGCCATCCAGCGTGTTCTTTAACGTGCACAGGGTATGTCTCTCCCGCACACGGGGCCACGGCTTAACGTCCCATCAGACGGACGGCGGCCTTTCCAAGCCCATCGTTGTTCCCTACTGACCGCGGGCAGGGCGGGGAATTTTGCGGAGATAAAATCTCTACGCTGACCCAGCTGGGACTCGAACCTGGGAACTACAGATTACGAGCCTGGCGCGCTACCGACTGGGCCACCCCCGCCCCCTGTTTCGACAGATTTCGGGGCTTTCTAATTCCTCAGATACATGACGGAATGGTGCCAAAGTTCTTATGCTGCTTCCCCCTGTGATGGGTAAAAAAATTCATGTGACTGACTGTCGTGGGATGAGGTTCATTACTTGGAATGGCCCTGTGAATATTCAGGATCTGGCAATGGTAGGTGTTTCCGAGAAGAAGGAAGTCTACAACTAACTAACTAACTGGCAACTTCGCTATCAATTTCGAAAGTCATTAATGGAAAACGCAGGAGAAATTCGTACGTTCTAAATTTTTGGCGGTTCTGGTCCTGCGGTTATGTCGCCCAGCATGCTCTGAAGAAAATTTTTTAACCTCTTCAAACGCTGTGTACATTACAAACTACATTATTTTATGGAATATTTTTATGCAGAGGAAGAGACGTCTGTGGTCTTGTTATGTTTGACCAGCCTCTAGTGTACAAGAAGGGATTAGAATTGGATGTTATCTATGGATATAATAGGAACTACAAACAAATACCTTTGAAGATAATTGTGCGTGACATACAAGAAGAACTGTTTTGCTACATTTCCCAAGGAAAACACAAAAATTTCTTGAAATAATTAATTGAAAAAAATTGTTTGTCCGGAGCTGTCACTTAGTTGAAAAAACTGTCAGCTTCTGATGGTCCAGAGGTCAGGACGCCTGGCATGTTCCTAATGGTCCGGTGGTCAGGACGCCCGGCATGTTCCTAATGGTCCGGTGGTCAGGACGCCCGGCATGCTTCTAATGGTCCAGAGGTCAGGACGCCTGGCATGTTCCTAATGGTCTGGTGGTCAGGACGCCCGGCATGCTTCTAATGGTCCAGAGGTCAGGACGCCCGGCATGCTTCTAGTGGTCCGGTGGTCAGGACACCTGGCATGCTTCTAATGGTCCAACAGTCAGGTCACCCTGCATTCTTCTAATAGTCCAGCAGTCAGGTCGCCCGGCATTCTTCTAATTCTAATGGTCCAGCAGTCAGGTCGCCCGGCATTCTTCTAATGGTCCAGTGGTCAGGTAACCTGACATGCTTTTAATGGTTTGGCGATTAGGTTGTCCGGCATGCATCTAATGGTCCGCACGGTTAGGTCGCCCAGCATGCTTTTAATGATCTGCGCGGTTAGGTCGCCCAGCATGCTTTTAATGGTCCACGTGGTTAGGTCGCCCAGCATGCTTTTAATGGTCCACGCGGTTAGGTCGCCCAGCATGCTTTTAATGGTCCACACGGTTAGGTCGCCCAGCATGCTTTTAATGGTCCACGCGGTTAGGTCGCCCAGTATGCTTTTAATGGTCCACGCGGTTAGGTCGCCCAGCATGCTTTTAATGGTCCGCGTGGTTAGGTCGCCCTGCATGCTTTTAATGGTCCACGCGGTTAGGTCGCCCGCATGCTTTTAATGGTCCGCGCGGTTAGGTCGCCCAGCATGCTTTTAATGGTCCGCCAGTTTAGGTCACCCAGCATGCTTTTAATGGTCCGCGCGGTTAGGTCGCCCAGCATGCTTTTAATGGTCCGCGCGGTTAGGTCGCCCAGCATGCTTTTAATGGTCCGGCGTTAGGTCGCCGGCGTGCTTCTAGGGTTGGATTAGGTTCATGTCCTATTCAAAACAAACATTTTTTTCAGTTAACTATTTCAAGTGTTTCTTGCCTACAGGACTTTTTCCTGTGATAATTTATTACTGAACACAAGAATTATTTTGCTACATTTCACAGGGAAGCGCAAGAATTGTTTTGCTTCATTTCCCAGTGTCACATATTTGATGTATTTACCATGACAAAGTGCAAATAAATTATAATTCCTTTATCTTTCTTTCTCCTGCTTTCTGAGATTTGAGGATTTCATAATTTGTGCATATTCTTGCTTGTTTGGTCATAAATAAAACACATTGAAATAAAAACAAAAAAATTATATAAACAGATATTTGGGTCACAAGGAGTTAAAGTGGAACAGTGGGAAATATTATATTCCAATATGATCCTTCGATTCCTTACGGTTTGCTTCCGTAACTTATCGATCTCTCCTTTTTAATTTTTTCTTGATCCAGGACTTTTTTTTTTTCATTTTAAGCTGAATCCCTTGACGGAAGGATTTCATCTGTCTCCTAGCAGCTGCCCAATGGACGGGCTTTTATCTAGTTCAGAGCCCTTTGGGTCTTTGTGACCTCTCCATTTAGCCCAATGGACGGGCTTTTATCTAGTTCAGAGCCCTTTGGGTCTTTGTGACCTCTCCATTTAGCCCACTGTCTACATAAAATGGGGCAGAGGGCAAACAACCGACCCAACTGCGTTGGATTGTTTTACCTCTGACCAGTACTTTTTTGAATCGGGCATTAAATGGCCAGGTCACAAGGACTCCGAGGGCTTAGAGAAGGCTAGGAGAGGGGACCCACTGGGTACCAGTTAAGAGACAGATGGAAGCTTCCCGTCAAGGCCATCTAGCGTGTTCTTTTAACGTGCACATATTTGGCTGTCTTGTACATGGGGGGATGAGGGTACTCAGCCAGTAGCACATCGGGTTTGTAATCCCAACCTGTGTCAACGTTGAGATTTTTCTCCGCTAACACCTCCACCGTGCCCTCCGTCAGAAACGGACGGGCATCCGACATACGGCGGGCTTCGAAAGACCGCCGTACGTCGGATGGAACGTAAAGAACTGGCCCTGTTAGGAGCGGGGGTGGCTCAGTCGGTAGCGCGCCAGGCTCGTAATATACAATTCCCAGGTTCGAGTCCCAGCTGGGTCAGCGTTGAGATTTATCTCCGCAAAATTCCCCGCCCTGCCCACGGTCAGTAGGGGACACCGATGGGCTTGGAAAGGCCGCCGTCCGTCGGATGGGACGTTAAGCCGTGGCCCCGTGTGCGGGAGAGCCATACCCAGTGCACGTTAAAGAACACGCTGGATGGCCTTGACGGGAGGCTACCATCTGTCTCCCAACAACTGTTCCAGTGGGTCCCCTCCCCCAACCTTCTCTGAGCCTTCGGGGTCCATGTGACCTGGCCATTTAGACCATGGTGTGCAAAAAAGTGCCGCTCAGAGGTAAAACAACCCAAAAACAACTGGCCCTGTTTGCAGGAAAGCCATAATCTGTGCACGCTAAAGAACAAGTTGGATGGCCTTGGTACGAGGCTTCCATCTGTCTCTTAACATCTGTCCAGTGGGTCCCCTTTCCCCAACCTTCTATGACCCCTTGTGACCTGGCCATTTATTCCACAAAAAGTGCCGCTCAAAGGTAAAAAAAAAAACAAATCCACTAAATAAAAAAGAGACAGATTTTTTTTGTAATACGTATTTTATGGTTAGTAGAAACCTAGATAGTAAATTGAAATTTTAGTATTTGTAACATTCATCATCATTCATCATCATCTACGGAGGTCCAACCATATTTTGCAATTTAGTTCTCCAAACATATCTTTCCTGAGCTATATCTGCTGCATTTCGCCACTGCAGACCAATTCTAACATGGTCCTATTTGATATTTTCTGCCCACCGCATCTTAGGTCTTCCCCTCCTTCTGAGGCCTTTAGGCGCATGGTTCATAAGCCTATTTTCTAGTCTATAATAATTCATACGGTAAACATGGCCAAACCAACGGAATCTCTCTCTGCATAATATGCTGCTCAAAGAAGGTTGCCGACTCATTTCCCTAATCTCATCATTCTTATAAAGTTAAACCACTTAATGCCCAAGATACTGCGTAAGCATCTAGAGTCAAAAGCATCTAGTTTCCTGTTATCTTGTTTACAAAGTGTCCAAGTTTCACTACCATAACTAACCCTAGAAAGAACCAAACTATTATACAGTCTAATTTTAGTCTTTAGGTGTATACGCCTATTTCTCCACACTCTCCATAGATTCTTAAAAGTCCCGGCAGCAATCCCTATTCGTCTGTTAATCTCATGCCGCACATCACCATTATCGGTTACATAGCTCCCAAGATAATTAAACTGTGACACCTGCTCAAGACTGCAACCATTCAGATTAACTGAATCACAGCCTGCCTGATCAATTTTCATCACTTTAGTTTTCTCTCTGTTTATAACCAAACCTACTCTACTACCAGTCTCATCAACAGCTCGAATGAAAGAGTTCATCTCATCAACATCATTTGCCAAAAGGGCTAAATCATCAGCATAATCTAAATCAGAAATTTTCGTATCTCCAGCCCATTTAAGGCCAAAATCTTTCCCTTGCAGTGAATTTCGCATAACATAATCAATAACCAAACTAAAGAGAAAAGGAGACAAAATGCACCCTTGTCGAACACCAGAAGTAATGCTAAACCAATTGTTACAAGCCTTACCAACTCTCACACACGACTCAGTGTTATTATAGAGAGCTTTCATTATGTTAACTAACTTGTCAGATATACCATATGATCTCACAATCAACCACAAATTATGACGATCAACAGATTCGAAAGCTTTTTTGAAATCAACAAAGCTAGCAACCAAAGGTTTCTGAAATTCTAAACAGTTCTCAATAATCTAAGTGAAAATTCTGATCTGTACTTCCTCTACCACTTTTGATCCACACTGCTGTTCACGTAGTTGTCTGTCAACCAGATTCTTAATTCCATTAAGCACAATCATGCAAAGAATGTTACCAGTAGCGAAGTACGCTAACCATTCAGTCATAAATATAACTATTTTAAACTATATCATGAACAAAGAGGGGCGTAGCGAAGGACTATGGTGGTGGTGGTGGGGGGGGAGACAGTCCAAAATTTTCCAACTCGAGCAAAGTTTAGCAAAATTTGCCAACTGAGCAAACTTGCTTAGATTTGCGCTTCGTGGGGGGGGGGGAAGACAATTTTAATGTCTCTCCTACATTTTGTCATTTTGACTTCCAATTCTGTCACCTTCCCGTAATTTGCCATTTGAATTCCAATAAAAAAGCAAATCAGTGTGAATTTTTGCCTTGATTTCGTCAAATCTCCTTAATTTCTCGAAACTAAACCCAATCTTTACATCTTAAATTTGCCAAATCACTTCAAACTTTCAAACTCCCCAATTATTTTTTTTTTGGAAAATTAAGGGGAGTTGTCAAAATCTAAGGCAACTTGGCAAATCTAAGACAGTTTGGAAAATGGAGAGACGACAAAATTTAGAGCAGTTGGCAAAATTCGAAGTCACTTAGTAAAAACAGGTGAGTTGGCAAAATCTTAGGGCGTTGGCAAAATTCGGAGTGACTTGGTTAAATCTTGGAGAGTTGGCAAAATTCGGAGTGACTTGGTTAAATCTTGGGGAGTTGGCAAAATCGGGACAACTTGGCAAAATCTTGGGGAGTTGGCAAAATTCGGAGTGGCTTGACAAAATCTTGGGGAATTGACAAAATTCGGAGTGACTTGGCAAAATCGCGGGGAATTGGCAAAATTCAGGTGAGATGTAAAAATTAAGATTTTTTATTGTAAAGTTATGGCGAGTTGGCAAAATCTAGGAACAGTTGGCAAAATTCGGAGTGACTTGGCAAAATCTAGGAACAGTTGGAAAAATTCGGAGTGACTTGGCAAAATCGTAGGGAGTTGGCAAAATTCAGATGAGATGTGAAAATTTGGATTTTTTTTCTGTAACATTATGGCGAGTTGGCAAAATCTAGGAACAGTTGGCAAAATTTGGAGTGACTTGGCAAAATCTAGGAACAGTTGGCAAAATTCGGAGTGACTTGGCAAAATCTAGGAACAGTTGGCAAAATTCGGAGTGACTTGGCAAAATCGTGGGAAGTCGGCAAAATTCAGGTGAAATGTGAAAATTTGTTTTTTTTTCTGTAAAATTATGGCGAGTTGGCAAAATCTAGGCGAGATGGGAAAACTTGAGTTGACAAAATCTAGGGGTAGTTGGCAAAATCTAGGGGAGTTGGAAAAACTAGGGGCAGTTGGCAAAATTCTGAGTGACTTGGCAAAATCTTGGAGAGTTGACAAAATTCAGGTGAGATGTAAAAATTGCAATCTTTTTTCTGTAAAATTATGGCGTGTTGGCAAAATCGAGGCAACTTTGCAAAATCTAGGAGAGTTGGAAAATCTTGGGGGAGTTGGCAAAATTCAGAGTGGCTTTGCAAAAATCAGGTGTGATGTAAAATTGGGATTTTTTCTGTAAAATTGTGGCGAGATGGCAAAATCAAGGGCAGTTGTGGTAAAATTCGAATACACTTGGTAAAATACGGGCGATTTGTGAAAATTGGGATTGTTTTTGTGAAATTAAGGAGAGTTTATAAAACCGAGAAAACTTTGCAAAATCTAGGGAAGTTGGCAAAACCGGAAACCACTTGGTAAAGTACAGATGAGTTGTAAAAATTGGGATTGATTTTGTGAAATTAAGGAGAGTTGGAAAAACCAAGAACTCTTGGCAAAATCTAGGGGAGTTGGCAAAATTGGAAGCCACCTGGTAAAATACAGGGTAGTTGTGAAAATTGTGCCTTTCTTGTGCAATTAAGGAGAGTTGATAAAATTCGAAGTGGCTCGGCAAATTCAGGGAAGATGTAAAAAGTGCGATTTTTTCTGTAAAATTACGGCGAGTTGGCAAAATCTAGAGTAGTTGGCAAAATTCGAATGCACTTGGTAAAATATAGGCGAGTTGTGAAAATTGAGATTTGTTTTGTGAAATGAAAAGAGTGTTGGATAAATTGAGGAAACATAAAACTTTCAAACCTCCCAAAGTTTTGCCAAGTTTATTCGATTTTAGTCAACTATCCTGAATTTCACAAACCCAATCCCAATTATCACAACTCGCCCGTATTTTCCCAGTGGATTCGAATTTTGCCAACTGCCCCACATTCTGTTAAGTTTCCTCAATTTATCCAACACTCTTTTCATTTCACAAAACAAATCTCAGTTTTCACAACTCGCCTATATTTTACCAAGTGCATTCGAATTTTGCCAACTACTCTAGATTTTGACAACTCGCCGTAATATTACAGAAAAAATCGCACTTTTTACATCTTCCCTGAATTTGCCAAGCCACTTCGAATTTCATCAACTCTCATTAATTGCACAAGAAAGGCACAATTTTCACAACTCCCCTGTATTTTACCAAGTGGCTTCCGGTTTTGCCAACTTCCCTAGATTTTGCAAAGTTTTCTCGATTTTATAAACTCTCCTTAATTTCACAAAAAAATCCCAATTTTCATAAATCGCCCGTATTTTACCAAGTGGATTCGAATTTTGCCAACTGTCCTAGATTTTCCCATCTCGCCACAAATTTTCAGAAAAAAATCCCAATTTTACATCACACCTCATTTTTGTAAAGCCACTCTGAATTTTGCCAACTAGATTTTCCAACTCTCCTAGATATTGCGAAGTTGCCTCGATTTTGCCAACACGCCATAATTTTACAGAAAAAAGATTGCAATTTTTACATCTCACCTGAATTTTGTCAACTCTCCAAGATTTTTTCAAGTCACTCCGAATTTTGCCAACTCCCCAAGATTTTACCAAGTCACTCCGAATTTTGCCAACTCCCTAAGATTTTGCCAACTCACCTTTATTTTACTAAGTGGCTTCGAATTTTGCCAACTGCTCTAAATTTTGCCGTCTCTCCATTTTCCAAACTGCCTTAGATTTGCCAAGTTGCCTCGATTTTGACAACTCCCCTTAATTTTACCAAAAAAAAAAAGATTACACATTTTCACAACTCACCTAGATTTTACTAAGTCGCTTCGAATTTTGCCAACTCCGACTTACTTTTGGGGGGGAGCCTTCCACCCCATCCCCCCATGGCTACGCCCCTGTAAACAATAAACGTCTGTAGTACTATATAATATAATCCTTAAAGAAACACAGCTCCTGGTATAAGTTTACTTTTATTCAAATGCACACTAAAATAATAAATAAATACCCCTCAAGCAACTGCTTGCCACAGAGGTCTGACAGGAGCCTGTCAGTTTATATGCCATAGTAGAAGGTCTGAGAGGATGGCAGGACCTCAGCAGAAAGGCAACAGAAACATCCATGTCTTACCAGGGACTCGAACCCAACGTCCCTTTGATCAGCAGCAAAGCGAGTTAGCCACTCAGACACGGGCACTACATTACAAAAAAGGATCGGATACTTCTATGTTATGTGAATGGAAAACCATATTCAAATCTCTCTAATTTTGAAGATAAATATTTTTTATGGGTTGGGTTGTTTTACCTCTGAGCGGTACTGTTTTGCACACCATGGGCTAAATGGCCAGATCGCAAGGGCCCGAAGGTTCAGAAAAGGTTGGGGGAGGGGACCCACTGGAACAGCTGTTGGGAGACTGATGGTAGCATCCCGTCAAGGCCATCCAGTATGTTCTTAACGTGCACAGGGTATGGGTCTCCCGCACAAAGGGCCACGTAACATCCCATCCGACGGACGGCGGCCTTTCCAAGCCCATCGGTCTTCATTATATTGACCGAGGAAAAGCGGGGATTTTGCGGAGATAGATATCAACTCTGACCCATGTGGGATTCGAAACTAGGAACTTTAGATGACGAGCCTGGAGCGCTACCGACTGAGCCACCCCCGCCCTCAATTCAGGGGAAAAATAAGTATGACAGCGGCATCTACTGGTAAATGTTCCAGCTTCAATAACTCTTTAAATATTAAGCGAATATGGTTGAGAAATGAGATTTGGGGATATTTGAGTGAAATCTTCCTGTGCAAAACTTATTTTCAAAGTAAGGAATCTTCTAATGTGGCCTTTCCATTCACATAACACGGAAATATCTGAATACTTTTGCGTAATTTAGTGTAGATATGCATAAAATTACCTAACTTCTTAAGGGATCTAAAATTGCCAATTCGTTGCCTACACCTATACAATTCTACTACTACTATCAACAATATTATTTTTATTATTTTCGTTGGCCATGATTAAATTCATAGCTAGTAGATGGCGCCACTCATCACATTTCCTCGAATAATATATTTTCTTGTTCCGAGTGCTGAGAAAAATCGATTTCACTTCGAAATTTCTTCGGAGAGGTATAGCGGTGGGAAATAACGATTTTGAACTTGGAATGGATCTAATCTTCGTAGTGTTCGAGATCGGTAACTTGCATAATCAGGGGCAGACGAACAATCGATTTCTTGCGGTCATTGGAAATGTTCCGAGGCGATCTATTTGTGGAGAGAGAGATTCGATATTTCAGCGATTATTGGAAGAACAGAGTGAATAAAAGAAGATTACGAAACTAACCACGGTTTAGATCCAAATTAGTAGACCTCAGGTCACGAATCTTGTGCGAGTCCAATATGCCATTATACAAATGCCCAAACAAAATTTACCCCTCAAGCAGCTGCTTGCCACAAAGATCTGAAAAGAGCCTGTCAGTGTAATGTGTCATAGAGAAGATCTGTGAGGAAGTTGGGTTGGATTGTTTTACCTCTGAGCGGCACTTTTTTGCACACCATGGGCTAAATGACCAGGTCACATGGACCCCGAAGGCTCAGACAAGGTTGGGAGAGGGGACCCACTGGAACAGCTGTTGAGAGACAGATGGTAGCCTCCCGTCAAGGCCATCCAGCGTGTTCTTTAACGTGCACAGGGTATGGCTCTCCCGCACACGGGGCCAAGGCTTAACGTCCCATCCGACGGACGGCGGCCTTTCCAAGCCCATCAGTGTCCCCTACTACTGACCGTGGCAGGGCGGGGAATAGGTTGCCAGATCACTAATTTCTAAAAAAAATCGTTGCCAGATATTTTTTCTGAATTCTGTAATCAACCATAGTGTTCGGATACTTTTTTGAGTGACTGTACATTATATTGAATTATTATGTTTATAAACTCCGGGATTGTTTAAGATCAACATGAGGACAGGAGCGTACATCATTACTCTGTTTCATATCAATCAAGCGAGAACTGACTCAAAAAAATAATTTTCATGAGATTATTAACGATTTTGCCAACGAAAAAGTAGGAAAATCAATGGGAAAAATGAAATTACTTTAAAAAATAATTCATTGCAATTTCTTTTGCAATTATTTATGTACAATTAATATTTATTAATGTAACTATTAAAATAATGAAAATAAATATATATAATACAAATAACATGTGTTAATTTTTTATCAATAACTGAACAAGGACGGACAGTTAGAAATTTGCCAAGGGCGCCAAAAGCCTAGCTACGCCTCTGAATAATATAATACGTATTTTAAATAACAAAAAAGGAAAATTAGACCACGCTATCGACTTCAATGCCACGAATCCGCGCGAAATTTAAATTTTAGATGTACGGTCAAATTGTTCGTAAGTTTGAAAGTTCGTAAGTTGAACGTTCGCTAGTAGGGGAGCACATGTAGTATTCTCTCTAAAAATAAATAAAAATAAATACCCCCCAAGCAGCTGCTTGCCACAGAGGTCTGACAGGAGCCTGTCAGTTTATATGCCACAGTAGAAGATCTGAGAGGATGGCAGGACCTCAGCAGAAAACAACACGAACATCCATGCCTTACCCGAGACTCGAACCCAGGTCCCGCAGATCAGTAGCCAAGCGCGCTAACCACTCGGCTAGGGCCTTCTTTAAGCAGGATAAAGCGGCATGAAACACTGGCCGGATTGTTCGAGAATGGTTCACGGAACACGACTGTATAGCGACTGTACAGCTGACAAGAACCCACTGCACAGCTGTTGGAAGACAGATGGTAGCCTCCCATCAAGACATCCAGCGTGTTCTTTAACGTGCACAGGGTATGGCTCTCCCATACTAGGGGAGCACAGGGACAACTTCTTAACGTCTCATTTAACGGATGGCAGCATTTTCAAGCCCACAGGTGTCCCAAACTGACCGAGGGCAAGTCGGAGAATTTTGCGGAGATAAATTTCAGCCCTGGCCCAGACAGGACTCGAACCCGGAAACTGCAAATTACGAGCCTGGAGCGTACCGACTGAGCCACCACCGCCCCTTTTGCATTTTAGTTATGCATGTAACTATTTTTTCATAACATAAAAAACATCATATATTCCAGTAAAATTGCATTTAATTCTGTTACCTGAATGCTTCTTTTCCATGCTATGTGAACAAGAACATTCCTGCGAAAATAAGGTTGCCCCAATTTCGTAATAGGTTTAATGTGAAACAATCTCTGAGTAGTCTGTTCTTTCGAAGTTTTCTCGCATTGTGTCCGAATTTTGATGGAAAAGCTCTTCCAGAAATCCATATAAGAAAGAGGGGAGAGCCGGACATAGGCAACACTGCTGCCAGCAGCGTCTGCCAAGCCGCTACCCCTGAGGCCAACATATCTGGGTATCTAACAAAAATGAACAGTGGTAGTAGAGGAATTTTAGCTTCAATTTTTTATGGAAAATTCTCACATTAGAGCAGACTAAGGATTCTACAGTACATTCACCGTGTTCTATAACTCCTAAAGCAGGCTTTGGGTTGGGTTGTTTTACCTCTGAGCGGCACTTTTTTGCACACCATGGGCTAAATGGCCAGGTCACATGGACCCCGAAGGCTCAGAGAAGGTTGGGGGAGGGGACCCACTGGAACAGCTGTTGGGAGACAGATGGTAGCCTCCCGTCAAGGCCATCCAGCGTGTTCTTTAATGTGCACAGGGTATGGCTCTCCCGCACACGGGGCCACGGTTTAACGTCCCATCCGACGGACGGCGGCCTTTCCAAACCCATCGGTGTCCCCTACTGACCGTGGGCAGGGCGGGGAATTTTGCGGAGATAAATCTCAACGCTGACCCAGCTGGGACTCGAACCTGGAAACTACAGATTACGAGCCTGGCGCGCTACCGACTGAGCCACCGCCGCCCCCCTAAAGCAGGCATTAAATGGAAAAATGAGACTGAAGATATAGAGCATACTCAATCTATTTAAATCTCGATTTTTAACAATATTCGTTCAGAATTTAAAGAGCTGCGAAAGCTTGAATATTTCTCAATAGCAATGCTTCATAAGTATTTAACTCAGAATTGGATTAAAAGTGAAATAATAAGCATTGCTTCAAACCATTTAATAAAAAAAAATACATTTTTTAGTCGTTTGCGTAATGATTATTTAAATATTAGACAACTACGAATAATTTTTATGAAACAAAATATTTATTGTCAGATATTCCAGCTTCCATAATTCCTTAAATACTGAACGAATATTTTTGGAATCGAAGTTTAAATCAATTTGATTATGATTTTAAATTTATTTTCAGTCATATTTATTCCATTAAATGCATTTTTTAAAAGTTACAGAACTCCGCAGTTAGATTCCCACTGACATAACATGAAATTATCTAATATGTTTGGGGCGAGGGTGGCTCAGTCGGTAGCGCGCCAGGCTCGTAATCTATAGTTGTCAGGTTCGAGTACCAGCTGGGTCAGCGTCGAAATTTATCTCCGCAAAATTCCCCGCCCTGCCCACGGTCAGTAGGTGACACCGATGGGCTTGGAAAGGTCGCCATCCGTGTCGGATGGGACGTTAAGCCGTGGCGCCGTGTGCGGGAAAGCCATACCCTGCACACGTTAAAGAACACCCTGGATGGCCTTGACGGGAGGCTACCATCTGTCTCCCAACAGCTGTTCCAATGGGTCCCCTCCCCCAACCTTCTCTGAGCCTTCGGGGTCCATGTGACCTGGCCATTTAGCCCATGGTGTGCAAAAAAGTGCCGCTCAGAGGTAAAACAACCCAGCCCAACCCCCAACCTTCTCTGAGCCATCGGGGTCCATGTGACCTAGCCATTTAGCCCATTGTGTGCAAAAAAAAATACCGCTCAGAGGTAAACATCCCAACAACCCATTGTGTGCAGCAAAGAGCCGCTCATCAAAACCCTGGGTAATTTGTTAATTGGTGGAAGAAATGTACACGGATTCGAGATCCAAATGTTATAAATTCAGGAAAAAAATAAAAACAATTATCCGGAAGAAAGAAACTAGGAAAAAAGTAAAAGAATCTTTTTTTCCCCGAAAGGTTCACCTTCATACTTTATTTTGATGTTTTCCTATGCTTTTAAGTAACCATGCAAATAAATAAATATGTTTCGTAAACTTAAGCTGTTGTGATTACCAGTACCCCCTCCTCGGTTTTTAAAGTAAACGAAAACCGTCAGTCTAATGTATTTCTTTTGTCTTAACAGTCGAGTTCGAACAGAAAACAAATAAATCTTAATGATTGCAAAAATGTTCAGTGATGTGACTTGACACGGCGAGAGCTGTTTTCTCATTGTGAGATTCTCTACTTGCTGAATCAGTCACGTCGAGTTTGGATACACTTTCATCACTTCCAGAGAATTAGTTCTTCCCGTAGCGTCATGTGATGATACGCTAGGTGAAATGTCACATGTGATATGAATCCAAATTGATATGTCACGTTTCTTGAAGCTCTTAACAGCTTTCTGTAATGCATTTCAAATTCTGCGTTGTTTGTTTACTGATAGTAAGTCGTAGATAATGCCTTCGAAAGTCAAAAATTCGTTGCGAAAGTGAATGTGTGTTTATTTCCAACATCAAAGAGTTAGCTAGTAATTGCGACTAATGGCGATCCATAATTATTCTGCAATAGTTTTGGAAAGTGAAAATGCGAATTATGTGCCGTTAGACGTGGTACGGGTGATGACTCGTATACTTCTCTTAACAGAATTTTGGAGAATTTAGTTGTATGTAATAACTACTAAAATATGTACTTAATGCAGAAATGTGATTGAAGATAAATTAAAGATCATAATCAAATCTGTTCCTGTTTCAACAATATCCGTTTGGTAAGGAGTAATGAGATCAAATATTTCTCAACAATAATGGATCATAAGATTTCAATACTTAGTAAGTATTGTTTCAAATCATTTAATAAAATAAACATACAGTTTCAGAATTTTGCGGAACGATTATTTCAAATATTAAACAGTTACGAATGATTTTCGTAGAAAAAAAAAACGTGAAATATTCCGTCTTCTCTGACCCTTTAAAACACTGGACGGGGGTGGCTCAGTGGGTAGCGCGCCAGGCTTTTAATTTGCAGTTCCCTGGTTCGAATCCCGCCTGGGACAACGTTGGGATTTATCTCCGCAAAACTCTTCGCTTTGCCCACAGTGAGTAGGGGACACTGCTGGGTTTGAAAAGACCACCCTCTGTCGGATAGAACGTAAAGCCGTGGTCTTTTCTGCGGAAGAGCCAAATGACCAGGTCACATGAACCCCGAAGGCTCAGTGAAGATTGGGAGAGGGGACCCACTGGAACAGCTGTTGGGAGACAGATGGTAGCCTCCCGTCAGGGCCATCCAGCGTGTTCTTTAACGTGCACAGGGTATGGCTCTCCCGCACACGGGACCACGGCTTAACGTCCCATCCGACGAACGGCGGCCTTTCCAAGCCCATCGGTGTCCCCTAGTGACCGTGGGCAGGGTGAGGAATTTTGCGGAGATAAATCTCAACGCTAACCCAGCTGGGACTCGAACCTGGGAAGTACAGATTACGAGCCTGGCGCGCTACCGACTGAGCCCCCCCCCGCCCCCAGGCCTTGAAGGGAGGATACCACCTGCCTCCTAACAGATCTCCAGTGGGTCCTCTTCCCCCAACCTCCTCTGAGTCCTCGGGTCTTTGTGACCTGGGCATATTTGGCCATTGTGTGCCAAAAAGATAAAAACAACCAAATGCAACTTAAAACACTGGCTCCAAACCGGTATGTTACGTCCAAGGCCTAGATATATTGCGAAAATTAAAGAAAAACAATAACATAATATAATTTGCTCTTTAGCATTTTTTCATTATAATTTTATAATTTTTCTTATCAGATGTTAAGTTTAATTTCCGTTCTTGTTTAAATACATTGAAATTTAAGATATATAATAAAAACAAAAAAATTGCTTTTTAAAGTGATGGCGCGGTAATTGGGCAATTTCAGAAACATGTCTCCAAGGGAAAAAGTAAAAAAAAAAACTGCTTTAAAACACTGAACAAATATGGAGGAAAAATCGAAATTTAAATAGATTTGACTATGATTTTTAACTTTCGTAACAGTTTTCAATTAAATGCATATTTTAAAAATGATACATCTTGCAAATTTGATTCCCACTGACCTCTAATGGAAATTCTCTAATATTTTGAAAGGGCACAAAAAAATGTATATTTTTTTATTTTTTTTTGCGTTGCCATGTTCATTTCTATCTGTGCACAATTTTTTAACTGTGGTGCACAGTTTCATTATCAAATAATTTCAATTGTTCTATTTCGATATATGAGATACTGTCATAATAGTTATGAATATAATAATGTTATAACATTTTATGTATGACAAATAATGCTCATCCATATTTCCTGTAGATAAGCTATTAGCTTTTTTTTTTTTGGGCCCCCCCCCAAAAAAAAAAAAAAAGCTAATAGCTTATCTACAGGAAATATGGATGAGCATTATTTGCCATACATAAAATGTTATAACATTATTATATTCATAACTATTATTCAATGTTAAAAAAATCTCTCTTTATCTGTGTGAGATGATGATGATGAATAAATATATATCTATAAAAATCATTGTTGAAAGTTATGAAAATTGATAATCATGAAACGGAAACAACGAGGCTCAAAATTAGACAAAAAAGTAAAGGTTGGGAGGGAGGCGACGCAACCGGGCCAGATAAAAGTAAATAAGAAGGGGGGGGGGACGACGACGAAGAGACTGGATTTCCATTGCAGGGTAACGTTTGCCTCTTTGTTTTAGAGGATTTTAGAAACAAATTTCACGAAAAATACGTAAATATGCACAAGTTTAATTCTTTCTCGGCCTCAAGCATGCCAGAAAACAGCGAAAGCCCGAATGCAATTCACTGGTGACTCAATCTACACATAAAAATTTCCAATTATGGATCCATGGGCGACGGGGGGGGGGAATTTTTTCAGGTGAGGGTTGGGTGGGGGAATGGCTTCAGAGGGGGCAAAAGTCAAGACTCCAAAGAAATATTTTGGTCGATCCGCTTATCAATGAACGCAATTGCAAATATGGCAATGTATCCTAACATTATACAATTAGTGATGCCCGAAAAACGAAACGAAAAAATGGGGTAACTGATTATTATAAACATTGTAAAAACGTTTTTTCACATTAATATATAAAACAAAATGCTTCCAGAAACGAAATAAATCGTAAAAAGAGAAATCGAGATAATATTCCACGAAGAAAAAAAAATGATGTTAATTTTTGATACACCTGATTAACAGATAACCATTCAACAGAAATGAATTTTTCTATCAATTATTCCAGGGGGAAGTGACTTTGTCCCATTTACTGATGCCCATTCGTGTCCCCGCTTTTTTTTTAAAGAATATAATTTTTATTCATAAGAGTAAAGAATACAAATACATTTACAATTTGACCCGCAAAGCTAAATAGCTTATCTGCAGGAAAATGAATAAATAATATATAACATAGGTCATTTAGCCACAAACTTCCAAACTATTTTCTTAAACAATTGGGATCCTTGTGACCTAGTCATCTGCTTATTGCTTAAGCAAATGATTAATTACCAAATGAAAGCGAAACAACCAACAAAAACAACCAAGCAGGACAAATAGACCTATAGACCAATATAAGATAGAATAAAAGACCTATAGGCCAAGTTATGACGTCAGCATAGGTAGGCCTATAATCCAGACATTTCTTATATATTTTTTTCTATTATTTTTACTGATATACAGTCGCTCAAAAAATATCCGAACCTATGGGTGGATACTATGGTCTGATACTACGGGCTGATATACAGTCGCTCAAAAAATATCCGAACACTAAGGTATAACCATAGTATTGTTATATACATATATATATATAACAATACTATGGTTACTATAAAATTAAACATACTATGGTCGATTATCTAAAAAAAATATTTTGGTTGATTATCTAAAAAAAGTTTTATACTATAAAAATAAAACATACTATGGTTGTTAAATATACTATAAAAATATATTATTTTAATACTATAAAAATAAAACATACTAAAAAAATTTCTAAAAAAAATCGTTGCCAGATATTTTTTCTGACTTCTGTAATCAACCATAGTGTTCAAACATTTTTTGAGCGACTGTATGTTTATACCAATCTTTACCATTTGTTTCACATATTTTTTGCAATAATATATAATTATAAATATGACTCATTCAGAAGGAAAATTATTAATATTTATTAGCAGCGGTCATAATGCTAATAAATGCGAATAATTTTCCTTCCAAATGAAGTATATTTCTAAATAAACATTTATATAAATATTAGTATAAAAGTACACCAGTAATAAATACAGGAAGCCCATTGTTGAAGGGTTTCTAATCTTCCCATCACATTTTATCACATCACACCAGTAATAATGATAGGAAAAAAATATAAAAGAGTGGTCTATAGCAGTTGTTCTCAATCTTTTATGCTTAACGTACCCCCTGGAAATGTGTATGTAACTGGCGCACCCCTTGTATAGATAGATAAAACTATAGTTATAGTATAACAGGGGGAATAATATATATATCAGTGGTTCTCAACATTTTATGCTTCACGTACCCCCTGGAAATGTGTATGTAACTGGCGTACCCCTTGTATAGATAGATAAAACTACAGTTAGAGTATAACAATGGGAATAAAACATATATATCAGTGGATCTCAACCTTTTATGCTTCACGTACCCCCTGGAAATGTGTATGTAACTGGCGTACCCCTTGTATAGATAGATAAAACTATAGTTATAGTATAACAATGGGAATAAAACACATATATCAGTGGTTCTCATTCTTTTATGCTTCACGTACCCCCTGGAAATGTGTATGTAACTGGCATACTTCTTGTATAGATAGATAATACTACAGTTAGAGTATAACAATGGGAATAAAACACATATATTAGTGGTTCTCATTCTTTTATGCTTGACGTACCCCCTGGAAATGTGTATGTAACTGGCCTACCCCTTGTATAGATAGATAAAACTATAGTTGTAGTATAACAATGGGAATAAAATAAAACATATATATCAGTGGTTCTCAACCTTTTATGCTTCACGTACCCCCTGGAAATGTGTATGTAACTGGCCTACCCCTTGTATAGATAGATAAAACTATAGTTGTAGTATAACAATGGGAATAAAATAAAACATATATATCAGTGGTTCTCAACCTTTTATGCTTCACGTACCCCCTGGAAATGTGTATGTAACTGGCCTACCCCTTGTATAGATAGATAAAACTATAGTTGTAGTATAACAATGGGAATAAAATAAAACATATATATCAGTGGTTCTCAACCTTTTATGCTTCACGTACCCCCTGGAAATGTGTATGTAACTGGCGTACCCCTTGTATAGATAGATAAAACTATAGTTATAGTATAACAATGGGAATAAAATAAAACATATATATCAGTGGTTCTCAACCTTTTATGCTTCACGTACCCCCTGGAAATGTGTATGTAACTGGCGTACCCCTTGTATAGATAGATAAAACTATAGTTGTAGTATAACAATGGGAATAAAATAAAACATATATATCAGTGGTTCTCAACCTTTTATGCTTCACGTACCCCCTGGAAATGTGTATGTAACTGGCGTACCCCTTGTATAGATAGATAAAACTATAGTTGTAGTATAACAATGGGAATAAAATAAAACATATATATCAGTGGTTCTCAACCTTTTATGCTTCACGTACCCCCTGGAAATGTGTATGTAACTGGCGTACCCCTTGTATAGATAGATAAAACTATAGTTGTAGTATAACAATGGGAATAAAATAAAACATATATATCAGTGGTTCTCAACCTTTTATGCTTCACGTACCCCCTGGAAATGTGTATGTAACTGGCGTACCCCTTGTATAGATAGATAAAACTATAGTTGTAGTATAACAATGGGAATAAAATAAAACATATATATCAGTGGTTCTCAACCTTTTATGCTTCACGTACCCCCTGGAAATGTGTATGTAACTGGCCTACCCCTTGTATAGATAGATAAAACTATAGTTGTAGTATAACAATGGGAATAAAATAAAACATATATATCAGTGGTTCTCAACCTTTTATGCTTCACGTACCCCCTGGAAATGTGTATGTAACTGGCCTACCCCTTGTATAGATAGATAAAACTATAGTTGTAGTATAACAATGGGAATAAAATAAAACATATATATCAGTGGTTCTCAACCTTTTTTGCTTCACGTACCCCCTGGAAATGTGTATGTAACTGGCCTACCCCTTGTATAGATAGATAAAACTATAGTTGTAGTATAACAATGGGAATAAAATAAAACAAATATATCAGTGGTTCTCAACCTTTTTTGCTTCACGTACCCCCTGGAAATGTGTATGTAACTGGCGTACCCCTTACAGAGATAGATAAAACTATAGTTATAGTATAACAATGGGAATAAAATAAAACATATATATATCAGTGGTTCTTAACCTTTTATGCTTCACGTACCCCCTGGAAATGTGTATGTAACTGGCGTACCTCTTGTATAGATAGATAAAACTATAGTTAAAGTATAACAATGGGAATAAAACACATATATCAGTGGTTCTCATTCTTTTATGCTTCACGTACCCCCTGGAAATGTGTATGTAACTGGCATACTCCTTGTATAGATAGATAAAACTATAGTTGTAGTATAACAATGGGAATAAAATAAAACATATATATCAGTGGTTCTCAACCTTTTATGCTTCACGTACCCCCTGGAAATGTGTATGTAACTGGCGTACCCCTTGTATAGATAGATAAAACTATAGTTACAGTATAACAATGGGAATAAAATAAAACATATATATCAGTGGTTCTCATCCTTTTATGCTTCACGTACCCCCTGGAAATGTGTATGTAACTGGCGTACCCCTTGTATAGATAGATAAAACTATAGTTATAGTATAACAATGGGAATAAAATTAAATGTATATATATATACACATTAAATTTTGTATTAATAAATTACATATATCGATAAACACAAAAAAATGACAAACAATTTAACAAATCTTATAAAATTATATACATTTTGCTGAGTAATCAGTGAAATGGATCTTGTTACTAGATCTAGCAACTTTGAGCTTTCACGGCGTATCCCAAAAACTTTACCGCGTACCCCCAAGGGGTACGCATAGCCCATGTTGAGAACCCCTAGTCTAGATCATAAGACTATCTATGTTGATGTCATAACTTGATCTACAGGCCTTCTGTGTTAGGAGGTGTTGGTTTCAGAGTTGGGTTGTTTTACCTCTGAGAGGCACTTTTTTTGCACACCATGGGCTAAATGGCCAGGTCACATGGACCCCGATGGCTCAGAGAAGGTTGGGGGAGGGGACCCACTGGAACAGGTGTTGGGAGACAGATGGTAGCCTCCCGTCAAGGCCATCCAGCGTGTTCTTTATCTTTGGATTGTTTTACCTCTGAGTGGCACTTTTTTTGCACACCATGGGCTAAATGGCCAGGTCACATGGACCCCGAAGGCTCAGAAATGTTGGGGGAGGGGACCCACTGGAACAGCTGTTGGGAGACAGATGGTAGCCTCCCGTCAAGGCCATCCAGCGTGTTCTTTAACGTGCACAGGGTATGGCTCTCCCGCACACGGGGACACGGCTTAACGTCCCATCCGACGGACGGCGGCCTTTCCAAGCCCATCGGTGTCCCCTACTGATAGTGGGCAGGGCATGGAGTTTTGCGGAGATAAATCTCAACGCTGACCCAACTGGGACTCGAACCTGGGAACTACAGATTACGAGCCTGGCGCGCTACCGACTGAGCCACCCCCGCCCGTTTGTTTCAGACCCAAAGAAATAAACGTCAGAGGGAAATTCCTTGGGGGGAAAAATTCATATTATGGTTGCATCGATCACATTATATATATTTATATATCATAAAATATGAGAATAAAAAAAAGCATTGAAATGAATCCATATTATTATAAGGTGTATCGTCGAAAATAATATGAAATATTTTCAAGATATTATAGAGTAAGCTTTGAAAAAAAAATAAAACCTATTATAATTTACTGATGTCATAGTAAGAAGAAAAAAAAACATTTTAGAAATCTGTGATGTCGAAATATGGAGCCCGTTGATGAAAAGATAATAATTTTTTGATGTTTCAGTGTAAGTTCCCTGTGCAAACGCCCTTCCTTCAACATCAACAGAATCAACAAACTATTAAACTCACTTCGACACAAAAAAATACATAAGTACTGAATCAGAAGAAAACTTCTATTCGTCTATACTGCTCACAAAAATTAGGGGATATTTCAAAATGAATATGAAGCGATGAAATATCCCCTAATTTTTGTGAGCAGTATAGATGAATAGAAGTTTTCTTCTGATTCAGTACTTATGTTACATTACCATTATGCGCATGGAGTGGTCAGTTCGATCTCCCGACCTTAATCTCGATGGATCGATGTACCTAATCGCATGGAGTGGCCAGCTCGATCTCTCGACCCGATTGAGCATGTGTGGGATGCTGAAGGGAGACGTATTGCTGCCCTCAACCCGCCACTTGAAACAAAGAGGGAGCTTATTACAGCTTTGAGGGAACAATAGTCGTTACTCCCTACTGAGCTGATTCACAACATCATAAACAGCATGGAATATCGCTGTCGTGCCTGCATTGCTGTAAGGGGTGACCACACTCCTTAATAAAGGACTTTGCCCATTGCATTCTCACACCTCATTTTTGGATAAGTTCCTTTAAGTGTTATCTTTTGACGAAAAATGTTTCCAGTGTAAAATATTTTATATCAATCTGAAACTAGAATTGTAATTCATGTTTCCATCAAAATTCATTAAAATCATTCATATAGTTTTTTTTATCATAATTTTTCTTCATTTTCCTTAATTTATGGAAACCAGTGTATATCCTGGATGGAGGGGCGGTTTGGCTCAGCCGGTAACTCACCAAGCTGATAAGTTGCAGTTCTTAGGTTCGACTCTAAACTGTGTCAGTGTTGAGATTTATGTTCGTTAATCCCCACCTCACTCTCCGTGAGAAAGGAAACACCGTAGGTAATTGGAAAAGTCTTTCGTCCATCTTAATAGAAGTTAATCCGTGGTCTCGTGTTCAGGAGAGCCATAGGCTGTGTACTTTAAAGAACATGCTAGATGGCTATGACGAGAAAGCTATCATATATCGCTTAACAACTGTCCAGTGGGTCCTTTTCCCTTTTCTAGTACCTAACTCTATGGTCTTGGATCTTTCTTGGATTGGGTTGGGTTGTTTTACCTCTGAGCGGCACTTTTTTGTACACCATGGGCTAAATGGCCAGGTCACAAGGACCCCGAAGGCTGGAGGGGACCCACTGGAACAGCTGTTGTGAGATAGATGGTAGCCTCCCGTCAAGGCTATCCAGTGTGTTCTTTAACGTGCACAGGGTATGGCTCTCCCGCACACGGGGCCACGGCTTAACGTCCCATCCGACGGACGGCGGTCTTTCCAAGCCCATCGATGTTCCCTACTGACCGTGGGCAGGGCGGAGAGTTTTCCGGAGATAAATCTCTTGGATCTTTGTGATCTGCACATTCAGTCCATTGTGTGAACAAAACTGCAACTCAAAGCAAAAACAACCTAACTCAACGCAGGTTAAAAGTTAAACTCGAGATGTAAATTAAAGAAAATGAAACCTTTTCTTCACTAGTTCGGGATTTAACAATACACAAACTTCACAAATTTTAAGCATCGAAAAGAATTTGATTATTTAATAACATCAATTTTTTTTTCTTTCCGATTTCTATTTCTTGAATCAGACTTAATTTATTCCCCTCCCAACTTAACCCCTTCCAAAACAAACCAGTTTCCATTCTGTTTTTACCTCGCATTTTTTTTTCATGTCGTCACGGCCAATGAGCCTGTGACCTGGTTTTAGCACATTGCGTAAGCGGCTGAAGCCGGCCTCAGAAGAAATCCTCCCCTCCGGTACTTGAACGGTCGGTATTGATCCACAGCAGCAGCAGCTAGCCAGCCAGCCAGGCCAATCTCCAGTGCGCACCTTCTTCCTCTTGCTCCCTTCTCTTGCACTGTCTCCTAAGTAGCTGAAAAAGGATGACAAATTATAAAGCGGACTTCACCAGGAAGGGCCAGGCAGGCATGGCAGACTGCTTCTGCACCGGAGTAGCTGGCAATCGATCTAAAACTCTGGAATAACACACATTGATACAGAGATACACTCGCATCCATACACTGAGGTGTGTAAACGTATAGGTAGAGGCACGTACGGACGTACACACCTTTCGGAGAGGGGGGGGGGGGAGGATGAGGAAGGAGGGAGGAGGGTCAGGAAGAGGGAGAGAAGGAGTGAAAGCTAAAGGATGTTGTAGATGTGGTGAGCATAATAGCAGTGATGCTCTGTAATCTATCTACAGCCTATACAAGGTGTAAACTTGGACTCTTCTTTCGCTGGCTAATGTTGAAATATTCGCCCAAGTTCTTTGAAGGCAGGTAACTTTTGCGATGGCCATAAACTCTGCTTATGGCGAGATGAAGTGTTAAGACCTCACCCATGGATGAAAGGCACCTTTTTCTTATTTGACGTCTCAGTTTTAATGCCTCTACACCAGTAGTAATGTTTTGCACCCATTTTTTGCTTTTACGTTATTCGGGGTTTTCTCATCTTCGTTTCTGACATCTCAGCATTCTGGAAGACGGAATGATGTTTTTTCTAACAGTTTTATTAGATTGGTTGGTTGTTTTACCTCTGAGCGGCGCTTTTTTTACACACAATGGGCTAAATTGGTCAGGTTACAAGGACCACGAAGGCTCAGAGAAGGTTGGGGGAAGGAACCCACTGGAACGGCTGTTCAGAGGCAGGTGGTAGCCTCCTGTCAAGGCAATCCAGCGTGTTCTTTAACTGCGCACGCAGGGTATGGCTCTCCCACACACGGGGTCACGGTTTAACGTGGTTCCGAAGGACGGCGGCATTTCCAAGCTCATCGATGTCCCCAACTGACCATGGGCAGGGCAGACAGTTTTGAAGAGATAAATCTTGTAACCTGGATGAGTTTATATAATCCCTTGGGGCAAATGTAACATTCAAAATTATTTTATGTTGTTCATTTTATTCTACTTGAATAAAGGATTACTTTAAGAATAATAATTTTTTTTTACATACTTCCATGAAGGGAGAATCTAGGATCTAGGGTGCGGCAAGAGCAACCCTTCCTCCTTAATAATAATGGCAACAGGAATGAAGGAGAAGAAGTCAAGGCAGGATCTAGGGTAGGGCAAGACTAATCTTTCTCCTTGATAATGATGGCAACAGAAATGGAGAAGAAGAAGAAGTCAGGGCAGACTCTACGGTAGGGCAAGAATTACCCTTCCTCCTTGATAATGATGGAAACAGGAATTGAGAAGTCAGGGCAGGATCTAGGGAGGGGCAAGAGTTAACCTTCCACTTTGATAATGATAGTAACAGGAAAGGAGGAAAAGAGGTCAGGACAGGATCTAGGGTGGCACAAGACTAACCTCCTTCCTTGATAATGATGGCAACAAGAATGGAGAAGTCAGGACAGGATCTAGGGTGCAGCAAAAGCTAATCTTCCTCCTTGATAATGATGGCAACAGGAATGGAGGAGAAGTCAGGGCAGGATCTATGGTGGGGCAAAGCTAACCTTCCTCCTTGATAACGATGGCAACAGGAATGGAGAAGAAGTCAGGGCAGGATCTAGGGTGGGGCAAAAGCTAACCTTCCTCCTTGATAATGATGGCAACAGGAATTGAGAAGTCAGGGCAGGATCTAGGGTGGGGCAAAAGCTAACCTTCCTCCTTGATAATGATGGCAACAGGAATTGAGAAGTCAGGACAGGATCTAGGGTGGGGCAAAAGCTAACCTTCCTCCTTGATAACGATGGCAACAGCAAAGGATGATAAGAAGTCAAGGCACGATCTAGGGTGGGGCAAAAGCTAATCTTCCTCCTTGATAATGATGGCAACAGGAATTGAGGAGAAGTCAGGGCAGGATCTAGGGTAGGGCAAAAGTTAACCTTCCTCCTTGATAATGATGGCAACAAAAAAGAGGAGAAGAAGTCAAGGCAGGATCTAGGGTGAGGCAAAAGCTAACCTTCCTCCTCGATAATGATGGCAACAGGAATTGAGGAGAAGTCAGGGCAGGATCTAGGGTGGGGCAAAAGCTAGCCTTCCTCCTTGATAATGATGGCAACAGGAATTGAGGAGAAGTCAGGGCAGGATCTAGGGTGGGGCAAAAGTTAACCTTCCTCCTTGATAATGATGGCAACAAAAAAGAGGAGAAGAAGTCAAGACAGGATCTAGGGTGGGGCAAAAGCTAACCTTCCTCCTTGATAATCATGGCAACAGGAATTGAGGAGAAGTCAGGGCAGGATCTAGGGTGGGGCAAAAGCTAACCTTCCTCCTTGATAATGATGGCAACAGGAATGGAAGAGAAGTCAGGGCAGTATCTAGGGTGGGGCAAAAGCTAACCTTCCTCCTTGATAATGATGGCAACAGGAATTGAGAAGTCAGGGCAGGATCTAGGGTGGGACAAAAGCTAACCTTCCTCCTTGATAACGATGGCAACAGCAAAGGAGGAGAAGAAGTCAAGGCAGGATCTAGGGTGGGGCAAAAGCTAACCTTCCTCCTTGATAATGATGGCAACAAAAAAGAGGAGAAGAAGTCAAGGTACGATCTAAGGTGGGGCAAAAGCTAAACTTCCTCCTTGATAATGATGGCAACAGGAATTGAGAAGTCAGGGCAGGATCTAGGGTGGGGCAAAAGCTAACCTTCCTCCTTGATAATGATAGCAACAGGAATTGAGAAGTCAGGACAGGATCTAGGGTGGGGCAAAAGCTAACCTTCCTCCTTGATAACGATGGCAACAGCAAAGGATGATAAGAAGTCAAGGCACGATCTAGGGTGGGGCAAAAGCTAATCATCCTCCTTGATAATGATGGCAACAGGAATTGAGGAGAAGTCAGGGCAGGATCTAGGGTGGGGCAAAAGTTAACCTTCCTCCATGATAATGATGGCAACAAAAAAGAGGAGAAGAAGTGAAGGCAAGGTCTAGGGTGGGGCAAAAGCTAACCTTCCTCCTCGATAATGATGGCAACAGGAATTGAGGAGAAGTCAGGGCAGGATATAGGGTGGGGCAAAAGCTAACCTTCCTCCTTGATAATGATGGCAACAGGAATTGAGGAGAAGTCAGGGCAGGATCTAGGGTGGGGCAAAATCTAACCTTCCTCCTTGATAATGATGGCAACAGGAATGGAAGAGAAGTCAGGGCAGGATCTAGGGTGGGGCAAAAGCTAACCTTCCTCCTTGATAATGATGGCAACAGGAATTGAGGAGAAGTCAGGGCAGGATATAGGGTGGGGCAAAAGTTAACCTTCCTCCTTGATAATGATGGCAACAAAAAAGAGGAGAAGAAGTCAAGACAGGATCTAGGGTGGGGCAAAAGCTAACCTTCCTCCTTGATAATGATGGCAACAGGAATTGAGGAGAAGTCAGGGCAGGATCTAGGGTGGGGCAAAAGCTAACCTTCCTCCTTGATAATGATGGCAACAGGAATGGAAGAGAAGTCAGGGCAGGATCTAGGGTGGGGCAAAAGCTAACCTTCCTCCTTGATAATGATGGCAACAGGAATTGAGAAGTCAGGGCAGGATCTAGGGTGGGACAAAAGCTAACCTTCCTCCTTGATAACGATGGCAACAGCAAAGGAGGAGAAGAAGTCAAGGCAGGATCTAGGGTGGGGCAAAAGCTAACCTTCCTCCTTGATAATGATGGCAACAAAAAAGAGGAGAAGAAGTCAAGGTACGATCTAAGGTGGGGCAAAAGCTAACCTTCCTCCTTGATAATGATGGCAACAGGAATTGAGAAGTCAGGGCAGGATCTAGGGTGGGGCAAAAGCTAACCTTCCTCCTTGATAATGATAGCAACAGGAATTGAGGAGTCAGGACAGGATCTAGGGTGGGGCAAAAGCTAACCTTCCTCCTTGATAACGATGGCAACAGCAAAGGATGATAAGAAGTCAAGGCACGATCTAGGGTGGGGCAAAAGCTAATCTTCCTCCTTGATAATGATGGCAACAGGAATTGAGGAGAAGTCAGGGCAGGATCTAGGGTGGGGCAAAAGTTAACCTTCCTCCATGATAATGATGGCAACAAAAAAGAGGAGAAGAAGTCAAGGCAGGGTCTAGGGTGGGGCAAAAGCTAACCTTCCTCCTCGATAATGATGGCAACAGGAATTGAGGAGAAGTCAGGGCAGGATCTAGGGTGGGGCAAAAGCTAACCTTCCTCCTTGATAATGATGGCAACAGGAATTGAGGAGAAGTCAGGGCAGGATATAGGGTGGGGCAAAAGTTAACCTTCCTCCTTGATAATGATGGCAACAAAAAAGAGGAGAAGAAGTCAAGACAGGATCTAGGGTGGGGCAAAAGCTAACCTTCCTCCTTGATAATGATGGCAACAGGAATTGAGGAGAAGTCAGGGCAGGATCTAGGGTGGGGCAAAAGCTAACCTTCCTCCTTGATAATGATGGCAACAGGAATGGAAGTGAAGTCAGGGCAGGATCTAGGGTGGGGCAAAAGCTAACCTTCCTCCTTGATAATGATGGCAACAGGAATTGAGAAGTCAGGGCAGGATCTAGGGTGGGACAAAAGCTAACCTTCCTCCTTGATAACGATGGCAACAGCAAAGGAGGAGAAGAAGTCAAGGCAGGATCTAGGGTGGGGCAAAAGCTAACCTTCCTCCTTGATAATGATGGCAACAAAAAAGAGGAGAAGTCAAGGCAGGATCTAAGGTGGGGCAAAAGCTAAGCTTCCTCCTTGATAATGATGGCAACAGGAATTGAGGAGAAGTCAGTGCAGGATCTAGGGTGGGGCAAAAGTTAACCTTCCTCCTTGATAATGATGGCAACAAAAAAGAGGAGAAGAAGTCAAGGCAGGATCTAGGGTGGGTCAAAAGCTAACCTTCCTCCTTGATAATGATGGTAACAGGAATTGAGGAGCAGTCAGGGCAGGATCTAGGGTGGGGCAAAAGCTAACCTTCCTCCTTGATAACGATGGCAACAGCAAAGGATGATAAGAAGTCAAGGCATGATCTAGGGTGGGGCAAAAGCTAATCTTCCTCCTTGATAATGATGGCAACAGGAATCGAGGAGAAGTCAGGGCAGGATCTAGGGTGGGGCAAAAGTTAACCTTCCTCCTTGATAATGATGGCAACAAAAAAGAGGAGAAGAAGTCAAGGCAGGATCTAGGGTGGGGCAAAAGCTAACCTTCCTCCTTGATAATGATGGCAACAGGAATTGAGGAGATGTCAGGGCAGGATCTAGGGTGGGGCAAAAGCTAACCTTCCTCCTTGATAATGATGGTAACAGGAATGGAAGAGAAGTCAGGGCAGGATCTAGGGTGGGGTAAAAGCTAACCTTCCTCCTTGATAATGATGGCAACAGGAATTGAGGAGAAGTCAGGGCAGGATCTAGGGTGGGGCAAAAGTTAACCTTCCTCCTTGATAATGATGGCAACAAAAAAGAGGAGAAGAAGTCAAGGCAGGATCTAGGGTGGGGCAAAAGCTAACCTTCCTCCTTGATAATGATGGCAACAGGAATTGAGGAGAAGTCAGGGCAGGATCTAGGGTGGGGCAAAAGCTAACCTTCCTCCTTGATAATGATGGCAACAGGAATGGAAGAGAAGTCAGGGCAGGATCTAGGGTGGGGCAAAAGCTAACCTTCCTCCTTGATAATGATGGCAACAGGAATTGAGAAGTCAGGGCAGGATCTAGGGTGGGACAAAAGCTAACCTTCCTCCTTGATAATGATGGCAACAGGAATTGAGGAGAAGTCAGGGCAGGATCTAGGGTGGGGCAAAAGCTAACCTTCCTCCTTGATAATGATGGCAACAGGAATGGAAGAGAAGTCAGGGCAGGATCTAGGGTGGGGCAAAAGCTAACCTTCCTCCTTGATAATAATGGCAACAGGAATTGAGGAGAAGTCAGTGCAGGATCTAGGGTGGGGCAAAAGTTAACCTTCCTCCTTGATAATGATGGCAACAAAAAAGAGGAGAAGAAGTCAAGGCAGGATCTAGGGTGGGGCAAAAGCTAACCTTCCTCCTTGATAATGATGGCAACAGGAATTGAGGAGCAGTCAGGGCAGGATCTAGGGTGGGGCAAAAGCTAACCTTCCTCCTTGATAACGATGGCAACAGCAAAGGATGATAAGAAGTCAAGGCACGATCTAGGGTGGGGCAAAAGCTAATCTTCCTCCTTGATAATGATGGCAACAGGAATTGAGGAGAAGTCAGGGCAGGATCTAGGGTGGGGCAAAAGCTAACCTTCCTCCTTGATAATGATGGCAACAGGAATTGAGAAGTCAGGGCAGGATCTAGGGTGGGGCAAAAGCTAACCTTCCTCTTTGATAACGATGGCAACAGCAAAGGAGGATAAGAAGTCAAGGCAGGATCTAGGGTGGGGCAAAAGCTAACCTTCCTCCTTGATAATGATGGAGAACAGGAATGGAGGAGAAGTCAGGGCAGGATCTAGGGTGGGGCAAAAGCTAACCTTCCTCCTTGATAATGATGGCAACAGGAATTGAGGAGCAGTCAAGGCAGGATCTAGGGTGGGGCAAAAGCTAACCTTCCTCCTTGATAACGATGGCAACAGCAAAGGAGGAGAAGTCAAGGCAGGATCTAGGGTGGGGCAAAAGCTAACCTTCCTCCTTGATAATGATGGCAACAGGAATGGAAGAGAAGTCAGGGCAGGATCTAGGGTGGGGCAAAAGCTAACCTTCCTCCTTGATAATGATGGCCACAGGAATTGAGAAGTCAGGGCAGGATCTAGGGTGGGGCAAAAGCTAACCTTCCTCTTTGATAACGATGGCAACAGCAAAGGAGGATATGAAGCCAAGGCACGATCTAGGGTGGGGCAAAAGCTAACCTTCCTCCTTGATAATGATGGCAACAAAAAAGAGGAGAAGAAGTCAAGGCAGGATCTAGGGTGGGGCAAAAGCTAACCTTCCTCCTCGATAATGATGGCAACAGGAATTGAGGAGAAGTCAGGGCAGGATCTAGAGAGGGGCAAAAGCTAACCTTCCTCCTTGATAATGATGGCAACAGGAATTGAGGAGAAGTCAGAACAGGATCTAGGGTGGGGCAAAAGCTAACCTTCCTCCTCGATAATGATGGCAACAGGAATTGAGGAGAAGTCAGGGCAGGATCTAGGGTGGGGCAAAAGCTAACCTTCCTCCTTGATAATGATGTCAACAGGAATTGAGGAGAAGTCAGGACAGGATCTAGGGTGGGGCAAAAGCTAATCTTCCTCCTTGATAATGATGGCAACAGGAATGGAGGAGAAGTCATGGCAGGATGTAGGGTAGGGCAAAAGCTAACCTTCCTCCTTGAAAATGATGGCAACACGAATGGAGGGAAAGAATCTTTCAAATGCATATACTATATTACAAGTATTTTTTTCCTTTGAAAAATTTTTTTGAAAGATCACTGAAACTTAAAAAAATCTTTTATACGAAAACAGCATTTATGCTCGATGTGCCCATCCCTCTCACTTGAATAACATGACCCCCTCCCTCTCCTTTTTAAATCTAGGCCCGGATCTCTATATTACAAATACTCTTTCAAGAATATTAAAAAAAAATTCCTAAAACTGACGGAATACCGCTCCGATCTGTTCCCAGTCAATCTAGTAACTTCTTCCCCCACCCCCTCTTCAATTTTTTATTATATTTTTTAATCAAGAACTAGTTGAGGTAAAAAAGTGACACAAAAACATAAATTTACGAACTCAAGAGTAGTTCAATATTTTTTTGAACACAAAAAACATATTTCTTTAAATCTTTTTTACAGATATTAGGATTTCTTTCCATTACTAAATCTAATTCTAAGCTATTAAAAAATTCAGGTGTGAAACAAATAAAATGTCGTTTTATAATATTTTTGTGAGATAGTGGAAGATAAAAATAAAAGGTCAGATTTTCTAGTATTATAAGGTAAATGTAAATGAACCATCCAGCGATTATTTAAGTATAAAAATAGTAATATTTTGAACATATAAATATGCCTAATAAATGAAAAACGTTCAGAATTTTTCAAATTTACAAAAGTAGAAAAAAGTGTTTATGTTAAAAACAAGTTTGTTGATTTTTGTTATGAATAGGAAACAAGTTACTTCAATTGTCCTTATAGTCACCACCCAACTACAAATCCCATTTTATACAGTCGCTCAAAAAAATATCCGAACGCTATGGTTGATTACAGAATTCGGAAAAAATTCTGGCAACGATATTTTTAGAAATTAGCGATCTGGCAACCTTCGTGTCACGTGACACGAGGGGTGCAAGATATGAATTTACTTACTCTTTCTATACTGCAATTAATATTATGAAATTTTTGTGTGATGTTTGTATCCCTTTTCGTCAAATTAAATAAGATAAATCTCGCTTTATGGACATTTAATTGGATTTTATTTGAAGAAAATCAGTAATGTATTTGTTGTATATATCGTTTAACTTTAAATTGAAGTTCAGTTATATCTCTAGCAGAGTGTACAATGACTGCACCGTCTGCATAAGTTAGTGAACTATTCAACTTTAAAATGTAAAAATCATTGAAAAAACAAACAAACCAAGAATAGAATAGGACCTAAAATCGAACCCTGCCGAACCCCTTTACTAATAAGCATATACTAACTTATGTTAGATTCTATACAAACAGTTTGTTTCTTATTTTTGAAGTAAGAATTAAACCAACAAAACAAACACCTCTTATACCACTAATATAAAGTTTATCCAAGATAATTATTTTTGAAGTAAGAATTAAACCAACAAAACAAACACCTCTTATACCACTAATATAAAGTTTATCCACTAATATAAAGTTTATCCAAGATAATTTTATGATTTACTGTATCGAATGCTTTTCTTACGTCAAGAAAAATGATTAAAGTTTTTTTTTGTTTCATTTATACTATTAATTATCTTTCCAGTAACATCTATTATGACCTGTTCTGTGTTTCTACGTTCCCTAAATCCAAACTGAGTGATGGAAAAAATTCTGTTTCTCATAAAATTTGATAATTCTAGATTTCACAACTTTTTCAATAACTTGTAAAAGGCTGGTAAGATGGAAATTGTTTTGTAATCGTTTGCTAAATTTTTATTCCCATTTTCCTATATCGGTAAAATTAAAGCATAATTCGAAACATCAAAGAAGAAGTTGGGTTGTTTTACCTCTGAGCGGCACTTTTTTGCACACCATGGGCTAAATGGCCAGGTCACATGGACCCCGAAGGCTCAGAGAAGGATTGGAGGAGGGGACCCACTGGAACAGCTGTTGGGAGACAGATGGTAGCCTCCCGTCAAGGCCATCCAGTGTGTTCTTTAACGTGCACAGGGTATGGCTCTCCCCACACGTGACCACGGCTTAACGTCCCATCCGACGGACGGCGGCTTTCCAAGGCCATCGGTGTCCCCTATTGACCGTGGGCAGGGCGGGGAATTTTTGCGGAGATAAATCTCAACGTTGACCCAGCTGGGACTCGAACCTGGGAACTACAGATTACAGATTACGAGCCTGGCGCGCTACCGACTGAGCCACCCCCGCCCCATCAAAGAAGAAACTTTTTTCATAAAGATACTTACCAAATATGTCAAAATATGAAATAATATCTACAAAATTTCTTTAAAATTTCAATAGTAATCCCATCATAACCTGTAGTTTCATTACTGCCTAATTTATTTATCACATTTATAATCTCACTATCAGTAGCATTGCAAACATTTATTGAGTTTTGAGGGTATCTAAGCGTTGTTTGGTTAGAATACACGCAAGTATCATTCATATTAATATATGAATCAGATTCATCTGATTCATATATTAATATGAATTAATATGAAAAGAGTTCACTTCATTAGCCAAAACAGAATAATTAGCATGTTCAAAAACAAGCTTCTCCTTTTGTTTTAAACCAAGAATATTATTTATGAAATTAAATTGTTACCCCTCTTTTATTACCAAAACTATGAATTTTATGAGTGTAAAAATTATGTTTCACCTCTTTTATTTTTTTACATACTTGCAATAATTTCTATAATTCAACTCAATTTGGATATTACCAGGATATTTTTTAAATTTAATATAGAGCTTTTGTTTTCATCTGGACAAGATATTAGCTCATCTTTCATCCATTTTTGTTTACCTTTTATCTTTCTTTATTAATTTTTTTATATAAGATCTGTGGTGTAAAAATACAATGAAATCAATTTGTGTATAAAGTATTCAAATCTTGATCATCATCATTACACAAATTCAAAGTTTGAGCACTTATTTGCAATTCAAGAGATTATTATATTATTTAGAAATTGTAACAATGCAAGAGTTAAAAAGCATTTATCGTAATTTACGAGAACAATACAGAAATGTTTTACACCATTCTGTTCTTCAATAACTCCAAAACACAGAGAAATCCGTCTTATGGTTAACAGAGGTTTTGCCTCTGAATACTCTACAACCTGTCGCGGTTTGCTGTATGGGTTATAGTGTACCATGTACACTACCACATATTAATTCAGCTGCGTTGGGTTGTTTTACCTCTCAGCGGTACTTTATTGTACACAGTGGGCTAAATGGCCAAGTGACAAGGACCCCCCAGAGGTTAGAGAAGGCTAAGGAAAGGGAACCCACTTGACAAAAGGTAGCCTCCCGTCAAGACCATCAAGCGCGTTTTTTAAAGTGCACAAGGAATGGCTCTCCTGCATAAGGAGCCAATGCTTAAGGTCCCATTCACGGAGGGTGGGCTTTTCAAGCATATCGGTGTCTCTAACTGACCAAGGGAAGGGTGGGGAGTTTTGCGGAGATAAATCTCAACGCTGGACCAACTGGGACTCGAACTATGAATTACTGAGGGCAGGAATTGTCTCAGTTGTAAGCAGGCTAGGTTCGAAATTTTATAGCTCCTAGTTTTAGTTTCAACTATGAAAACGTTAAAAATTATCGCCCGCTAAACGACACCATGATCTCAGTCTGAAATATTCAATTATGGGATTAGAAAGATCCAATCCTTCGGATGAGAGGTTGGGATGCTGCCTTTCGTGCAAGAGAGCCATAGCATCTGCACTTTAAAGAACACGCTGGATGACCTTGACAGGAGGCTTCTATCTATCTACCCCAACCTTCTCTGAGCCGTTTTCAGGTTTCAGTTCCAGTTGGGACAACCTTGAGATTTATCTCCACAAAACTTTCAATTCTGCCCTCGGTCAGTAGGGGACACCGATGGGTTTAGAAAGTGGACAATCCGTCCGATGGGACGTTAAGCCGTGGTCCCATGTGCGGAGAACCATACCCTGCTCTTTAATCCATGTGCGGAGAACCATACCCTGCTCTTTAAAGAACACGCTGGATGGCCTTGACGGGAGGCTACCATCTGCCTCCCAATAGCTGTCCAATGGATCCCCTTCCCCCAATCTTCTCTGAGCCTTCGGGGTCCTTGTGACCCGACCATTTAGATCAGTGTGGAAAACAAAAGGCTGCTCAGAGGTAAAAACCACTCAAATTATTAACCGGGCTGATCTAGGGGGAGTGTGGACAAGGGGGCTATGCTTACTCCCTTTGAAAATACTAGGAAGGCTAATGGAGGCAAATAAGTACTAAATTTGTGAATAAATCAAATCTCCTGCCTCCAACACTTATTTTTATCTGGCTCGATGGGGTAACTTTTTCTTCTTACACCACCCCCTTTATTATTTTTCTGGATCCAGACCTGCCATTAACTCTCACCTTTCATTTGGGTATTTCTAATAAAACCTTAAATAAAATTTCGATTCCAAATCCATAACATCTTTTACAACGAATAATTTCTCATCTCGATTCGTAGCAAGTAGCTGAATATCGCCAGCTAATCTGCCTCGTATCAATACGACCCTCAAAAACACCAACGCAGTGTGCCAGCGCAGTAACAGAAAGATGCTTATCCGTCCTCACCTGACCCCCACGCACTCTTGCATCATATTCCTCATTTTTTCTCCCTCCTCTTTCAGCGAATTATAAGTTTGGCATTATTTGCACGCATTGCGAAGCGCTCGACACGGAGGCAGAGGGATGAAGATGCAGAGAGAGAGCGGGACTCTCATCCCTCCCGGGAAAGAACTTCCGGAAGTCGTCAGCGAAGAAGAGATACAGGCGAGTTCATATCGATCTGTGAAAAGAAGTTCGAATCCATTGGGCGGAGCTTGGCCTGATGCATACACGGTAAGGTCGAGGGCTGCCCGAACGGAGCGTGCAGCGGTAAATTGCGCTGTTCAGCAGGAGGGTGAGAACAGGCGCCATTATGTAGATGGAAAGGCAAAGGAGGTTTCTGTAACCACCAATCCTCCAGGGCTTTTGTTTATGGAAGTACGGGAGGAGATGTGGAATGGGAATAGGTCTGAAACACCTTTCAAGACTTAAGGAGATTAGTTTATGTGAATGAGAGGATGACAGAAAATACGATAATCTTTTTATATCTCTTATCTTCATTATAATCAATATTTATAAAAATTATAAATAATTTAAAATAATATTTTATATAATATATAAAACGTATCTTCAGTAAGAATTCACATCATGGCTGACTAAGAATATATATATGTATTTATTTATATTTCATTGAAAAGTTGAGAAAACGTGGGAGTGAAAACTACTCTTAATATTTCGATCGGAATCATTACAGAACGCTGCAGTTCTTGTGAAAGAATTAATATTACTATTATTTCGATCCCTCCTCGGAACATTATGGAAGGTTGCTGTTCTTCTTGGGGACAAATATTCCTGTTGTTTCGCTCACTCCTAGGAATCATTATGGAAAGCTGAAGTTCTTGTTGGAAAACAAATATTCCTGCTATTTCTATCACTGCTTAGAATCATTATCAAAAGCTGAAGTTCTTGTTGGAGAACAAATATTCCTGTTATTTCGATTCCTCCTTGGAATAATCATCTAAAGCTGAAATTCTTGTTGGAGAACAAATAATCCTGTTATTTCGATTCCTCCTTGGAATCATTATCGAAGGCTGCAGTCTTATTCGACAACAAATATTCCTAATATTTCGATCCCTCCTTGAAATCATTTCGAAGGCTGCAGTGTTGTTGGAGAACAAATATTTCTAATATTTCGATCCCTCCTTGATGAATATATAAAATTTCTTGGACTCTGGGTAGATGCTAATTTAACTTGGAATTATCATATTAACCAGCTAAGAGCTACTATTTCAAAAAATATTGGATCGATTGGGAGGATTGAAAAATATGTAAATCAACAAACTTTGATAAATTTATATTATGCATTAATGTACCCACATTTAATATATGGAATTAGTGTTTGGGGCGATACTAGTTCAGCCAATTTGAATAGTTTATTTTGTCTGCAAAAGAGAATTATGAGATATATTCTAAGATTAAATTACAGAAATCCGGTACAACACTTGATGGCAGAAAATGGAATACTAAATATATATAATATTTACAAGTATGTTATGGGGAATTTTGTATACAGAGTGAAGAATAAAATGACAGAGTACTCGGAACTTTACTGCTGCTTAGAAAGAACGAAGACTTTCAGTTATGATACTCGACTTAAGAACAAGATCATGTTGCCCATTTATAAGAAATCTATAGGCCAGAGATCAATACGGTACATTGGCATTAAGATTTGGAATGACGAGATACCAGAGGATACTGCTGCAATGGAACAATATAGAACTTTTAAATATAAATATAAACTACACTTATTATCAAGTCAATGATAGAGTCAGACCACAAAAATTCATGTGCTCAAATAAATGTATAAATGTATAAATCAAGGTCACCTGCATTGTTTTAAATTTAAGTGTATTTCAGGAAACATTTATTCAAAAGCTACGGCTTATTATGTTCTCCTTTTTCATCTGTGAACTTGTCTGTGTTTTATCTACCAATATATGTATGTTTGGGTGAAATAAACTTATTCAATTCAATTCAAAAACTATTTTGAAACCTACAGTGTTGTTGGAGAACAAATATTCCTAATATTTAGATCCCTCCTTGAAACCATTTCGAAGGCTACAGTCTTGTTCGAGAAAAAATATTCCTAATATTTCAATCCCTCCTTGAAATAATTTCGAAGGCTGCAGTGTTGTTGGAGAACAAATAGTCTTAACTTTCGATTTCTTCTTGGAATCGTTATCAAATTTTTGAGTCTTGATTCAGAAGAAATATTCCTAATATTTCATTCCCCCCTTGAAATCATTTCGAAGGCTGCAGTGTTGTTGGAGAACAAATATTTCTAATATTTCGATCCCTTCTTGAAACTATTTTGAAACCTACAGTGTTGTTGGAGAACAAATATTCCTAATATTTAGATCCCTCCTTGAAATCATATCGAAGGCTACAGTCTTGTTCGAGAAAAAATATTCCAAATATTTCAATCCCTCCTTGAAATCATTTCGAAGGCTGCAGTGTTGTTGGAGAACAAATAGTCTTACATTTCGATTTCTTCTTGGAATCATTATCGAATTCTTGAGTCTTGTTCGAGAACAAATATTCCTAATGTTTCAATCCCTCCTTGAAAGAATTTCGAAGGCTGCAGTGTTGTTGGAGTACAAATAGTCTTAATTTTCGATTTCTTCTTGGAATCGCTATCAAATTTTTGAGTCTTGTTCCAGAAGAAATATTCCTAATATTTCATTCCCCCCTTGAAATCATTTCGAAGGCTGCAGTGTTGTTGGAGAACAAATATTTCTAATATTTCGATATCTTCTTGAAACTATTTTGAAACCTACAGTGTTGTTGGAGAACAAATATTCCTAATATTTAGATCCCTCCTTGAAATCGTTTCGAAGGCTACAGTCTTGTTCGAGAAAAAATATTCCTAATATTTCAATCACTCCTTGAAATCATTTCGAAGGCTGCAGTGTTGTTGGAGAACAAATAGTCTTAATTTTCGATTTCTTCTTGGAATCGCTATCAAATTTTTGAGTCTTGTTCCAGAAGAAATATTCCTAATATTTCATTCCCCCCTTGAAATCATTTCGAAGGCTGCAGTGTTGTTGGAGAACAAATATTTCTAATATTTCGATACCTTCTTGAAACTATTTTGAAACCTACAGTGTTGTTGGAGAACAAATATTCGTAATATTTAGATCCCTCCTTGAAATCATTTCGAAGGCTACAGTCTTGTTCGAGAAAAAATATTCCTAATATTTCAATCCCTCCTTGAAATCATTTCGAAGGCTGCAGTGTTGTTGGAGAACAAATAGTCTTAATTTTCGATTTCTTCTTGGAATCGTTATAAAATTTTTGAGTCTTGTTCCAGAAGAAATATTCCTAATATTTCATTCCCCCCTTGAAATCATTTCGAAGGCTGCAGTGTTGTTGGAGAACAAATATTACTGATATTTCGATCCCTTCTTGAAACTATTTTGAAACCTACAGTGTTGTTGGAGAACAAATATTCCTAATATTTAGATCACTCCTTGAAATCATATCGAAGGCTACAGTCTTGTTTGAGAACAAATATTCTTAATATTTCAATCCCTCCTTGAAATCATTTCGAAGGCTGCAGTGTTGTTGGAGTACAAATAGTCTTAATTTTCGATTTCTTCTTGGAATCGTTATCAAATTTTTGAGTCTTGTTCCAGAAGAAATTATTACTATTATTTCATTCACCCCTTGAAATCATTTTGAAGGCTGCAGTGTTGTTGGAGAACAAATATTTCTAATATTTCGATCCCTTCTTGAAACTATTTTAAAACCTACAGTGTTGTTGGAGAACAAATATTCCTAATATTTAGATCACTCCTTGAAATCATATCGAAGGCTACAGTCTTGTTCGAGAAAAAATATTCCTAATATTTCAATCCCTCCTTGAAATCATTTCGAAGGCTGCAGTGTTGTTGTAGAACAAATAGTCTTAATTTTCGATTTCTTCTTGGAATCATTATCGAATTCTTGAGTCTTGTTCGAGAACAAATATTCCTAATATTTCAATCCCTCCTTGAAATCATTTCGAAGGCTGCAGTTTTGTTGGAGAGCAAATAGTCTTACATTTCGATTTCTTCTTGGAATCATTATCGAATTCTTGAGTCTTGTTCCAGAACAAATATTCTTAATATTTCAATCCCTCCTTGAAATCATTTCGAAGGCTGCAGTGTTGTTGGAGAACAAATAGTCGTACATTTCGATTTCTTCTTGGAATCATTATCGAATTCTTGAGTCTTGTTCCAGAACAAATATTCTTAATATTTCAATCCCTCCTTGAAATCATTTCGAAGGCTGCAGTGTTGTTGGAGAACAAATAGTCGTACATTTCGATTTCTTCTTGGAATCATTGTCGAATTCTTGAGTCTTGTTCTAGAACAATTATTCCTAATATTTCAATCCCTCCTTGAAATCATTTCGAAGGCTGCAGTGTTGTTGGAGAACAAATTGTCTTAATTTTCGATTTCTTCTTGGAATCGTTATAAAATTTTTGAGTCTTGTTCCAGAAGAAATATTCCTAATATTTCATTCCCCCCTTGAAATCATTTCGAAGGCTGCAGTGTTGTTGGAGAACAAATATTTCTGATATTTCGATCCCTTCTTGAAACTATTTTGAAACCTACAGTGTTGTTGGAGAACAAATATTCCTAATATTTAGATCACTCCTTGAAATCATATCGAAGGCTACTCTTGTTTGAGAACAAATATTCCTAATATTTCAATCCCTCCTTGAAATCATTTCGAAGGCTGCAGTGTTGTTGGAGTACAAATAGTCTTAATTTTCGATTTCTTCTTGGAATCGTTATCAAATTTTTGAGTCTTGTTCCAGAAGAAATTATTACTATTATTTCATTCACCCCTTGAAATCATTTTGAAGGCTGCAGTGTTGTTGGAGAACAAATATTTCTAATATTTCGATCCCTTCTTGAAATCATTTTAAAACCTACAGTGTTGTTGGAGAACAAATATTCCTAATATTTAGATCACTCCTTGAAATCATATCGAAGGCTACAGTCTTGTTCGAGAACAAATATTCCTAATATTTCAATCCCTCCTTGAAATCATTTCGAAGGCTGCAGTGTTGTTGGAGAACAAATAGTTTTACATTTCGATTCCTTCTTGGAATCATTATCAAATTTTTGAGTCTTGTTCCAGAAGAAATATTCCTAATATTTCATTCCCCCTTGAAATCATTTCGAAGGCTGCAGTGTTGTTGGAGAACAAATATTTCTAATATTTCGATCCTTTTCCTTGAAACTATTTTGAAACCTACAGTGTTGTTGGAGAACAAATATTACTAATATTTAGATCCCTCCTTGAAATCATTTCGAAGGCTACAGTCTTGTTCGAGAAAAAATATTCCTAATATTTCAATCCCTCCTTGAAGTCATTTCGAAGGCTGCAGTATTGTTGTAGAACAAATAGTCTTACATTTCGATTTCTTTTTGGAATCATTATCGAATTCTTGACTGTTGTTCGAGAACAAATATTCCTAATATTTCAATACCTCCTTGAAATCATTTTGAAACCTACAGTGTTGTTGGAGAACAAATATTCCTAATATTTAGATCACTCCTTGAAATCATATCGAAGGCTACAGTCTTGTTCGAGAACAAATATTCCTAATATTTCAATCCCTCCTTGAAATCATTTCGAAGGCTGCAGTGTTGTTGGAGAACAAATAGTCTTACATTTCGATTTCTTCTTGGAATCATTATCGAATTCTTGAGTCTTGTTCGAGAACAAATATTCCTAATATTTCATTCTCCCTTGAAATCATTTCGAAGGCTGCAGTGTTGTTAGAGAACAAATATTTCTAATATTTCGATCCCTTCTTGAAACTATTTTGAATCGTACAGTGTTGTTGGAGAACAAATATTCCTAATATTTAGATCACTCCTTGAAATCATATCGAAGGCTACAGTCTTGTTCGACAACAAATATTCCTAATATTTCAATCCCTCCTTGAAATCATTTCGAAGGCTGCAGTGTTGTTGTAGAACAAATAGTCTTAATTTTCGATTTCTTCTTGGAATCATTATCGAATTCTTGAGTCTTGTTCGAGAACAAATATTCCTAATATTTCAATCCCTCCTTGAAATCATTTCGAAGGCTGCAAGTTGTTGGAGAACAAATAGTCTTAATGTTTAGATCTCTTCTTAGAATCGTTATCGAAGGGTGCATTCTGTTTGGAGAGCAAATGTTCTGAATATTACTATCTTTTCTTGGAATCTTAGGCTGCAGTCATTGGGCAACAAATATTTTTAATATGTTATATCTTCCTTGGAATTGTTATCGAAGGCTGCAGTCTTGTTTTGTAAACAAATGCTCCTAATATTCCGATTCCATCTTGGGATCGTTATTGAAATCTGCAGTGTTGTTGGAGAACAAATATTCTTACTATTTCAATCCGTCCTCGGAATAGTTATCGAAGGCTGCAGTCTGGTTGGAGGGCAAAATTTCCTAATATTTCGATTCCTCTTTGGAAGGAGGGGCGGCTCAGTAGGTAGTGCGCCAGGCTCATAATCTGCTCTTTCCAGCAAAATCGGAGTTGAGACTCCCCGCTCTGCAGTTGGTCAGTAGGTGACGTCGATGGGCTTGGATAGGCCGCCACCTATCGGATGGGATGGTAAGCCTTGGCCCCGTATGTGGGAGAGCCTTACTTTGTGCACGTTAAAGAACGTGGTGATGGACTTGACGCGAGTCTGCCACCTGTGTATTAACAACTGTCCAATGGCTTTTCTTCCCCTTCTCTTAGCCCTTGGGATCTTTATTGGGTTGGGTTGTTTTACCTCTGAGCGGGCACTTTTTTGCACACTATGGGCTAAATGGCCAGATCACAAGGACCCCGAAGGTTCAGAGAAGGTTGGGGGAGGGGACCCACTGGAACAGCAGTTGGGAGACAGATGGTAGCCTCCCGTCAAGGTCATTCAACGTGTTGTTTAACGTGCAAAGGGTATGACTATCCCGCACACGGCGCCACAGCTTAACGTCCCATCCGACGGACTGCGGCCTTTCCAAGCACATCGGTGTCCCCTACTGACCGTGGGTAGTGCGGGAGGTTTTGTGGAGTTAACATCAACGCTGACCCAGCTGGGACTCGAACCAGGGAACTACAGATTACGAGCCTGACGTGCTACCGACTGAGTCACCCCCGCCCCTGGGATCCTTGTGACCTGGCTATTTAGATCATTATTTGCAAAAATAGTGCCGCTCTTTGGTAAAACAATCCCACCCATGTGTAATCAATGTCTCAAGGTGTCCTTCAATGTTTAGATCGCCTGATACGCTTATAATGGTCATCCATCACGATCTTTACAGTTTATGATTAGCATAGCTATCGAACTTTAAGCGGTATTATTCATACGCTGTGACCATTGGTACGACAGGCATGTAGGCAAAGTTCTCAGTACCCTCTCCTCTCCCCATTGCATAAGAACCCTTCTCTACGCAACGCAAAATCGTGCTGGACCCTTTCCATTTAGACCTCCTTTATCAGTTAGAGGCTGAGTCTTAGAGTTTCCTTGTAAATTACGTAGTCCAGATTGGATTGGATTGTTTTACCTCTGAGCGGCACTTTTTTGCACACCATGGGCTAAATGGCCAGGCCACAAGGACCCCAAGGCTCAGAGAAGGTTGGGGGAGGGGACCCACTGGAACAGCTGTTGGGAGACAGATGGTAGCCTCCCGTCAAGGCCATCCAGCGTGTTCTTTAATGTGCACATGTTACGGCTCTCCCGCACACGGGACCACGGCTTAACGTCCCATCCGACGGACGGCGGTCTTTTCAAGCCCATCGGTGTCCCCTACTGACCGTGGGCAGGGCGCGGAAATTTTGCGGAGATAAACCTCAACGCTGACCCAGCTGGGACTCGAACCTGGGAACTAGAGATTACGAGCCTGGCGCGCTACCGCTGAGCCACCCCCGCCCCCTATGTAGTCCAGATTACCACATAGAGAATGGAGTAAATTATTATCTCAGTGAGAATGGGGTCACCGATGGGTTTGGAAAGGCAGCCTTAGTCGGATCTGACGTTAGGCCGTGGTTCAGGAGTCAGTTAAACAACACCTGTATTGCTTTGACGGGAGTTCCATCTGTCGCCTAACAGTTTTTGTTTAACGTAAATTCCCAATGGATGAGTTGCTGGATGGCCTTGATGGTCTGATTCGAATTATGTAAATTGGGTATTTACATTAAAGTTTTACTTATGTAATATCTTAATTGGTCAGAGAAGGTTGGGGGGAGAGGATACTGTAGATCCCCTTCCAAACTTTTTCTGAGCAATTAGGGTCCTTGTGAATCGCCATTTAGCCATTGTGTGCAAAACGTGCGACTCAGAGTTAAAACAAATCAACACACTTATTTACACCTAACTAAACTGATAGTATAAGAGAGTTACGCATATGAAAAAAAATATCTCAGTTTTTATTTTTCGCAAATGTTCGTTAATTATGTAGAGTAGGGGTTCTCAACTTGGGGTAAGCGTAAAAATTTTTGGGGTACGACGTGACAGCTTAAAAATCGCTAGATCTAGTAACAAAGCCAGTGTTTTATTTTATTCTCATTGTTATACTATAACTATAGTTTTATCTATCTATACCAGTTACATACACATTTCCAGGGGGTATGTGAAGCATAAAAGGTTGAGAACCACTGATATATATATTTTATTCCCATTGTTATACTCTAACTATAGTTTTATCTATCTATACAAGGGGTACGCCAGTTACATACACATTTCCAGGGGGTACGTGAAGCATAAAAGGTTGAGAACCACTGATATATATATTTCATTCCCATTGTTATACTATACCTATAGTTTTATTTATCTATACAAGGGGTACACCAGTTACATACACATTTCCAGGGGGTACGTGAAGCATAAACGGTTGAGAACCACTGATATATATATTTTATTCCCATTGTTATACTCTAACTATAGTTTTATCTATCCCTACAAGGGGTACGCCAGTTACATACACATTTCCAGGGGGTACGTGAAGCATTAAAGGTTGAGAACCACTGATATATATATTTTATTCCCATTGTTATACTATAACTATAGTTTTATCTATCTATACAAGGGGTACGCCAGTTACATACACATTTCCAGGGGGTACGTGAAGCATAAAAGGTTGAGAACCACTGATATATATATTTTATTCCCATTGATATACTATAACTATAGTTTTATCTATCTATATAAGGGGTACACCAGTTACATACACATTTCCAGGGGATACGTGAAGCATAAAAGGTTGAGAACCACTGATATATATGTTTTATTTTATTCCCATTGTTATACTATAACTATAGTTTTATCTATCTATACAAGGGGTACACCAGTTACATACACATTTCCAGGGGGTACGTGAAGCATAAACGGTTGAGAACCACTGATATATATATTTTATTCCCATTGTTATACTCTAACTATAGTTTTATCTATCTATACAAGGGGTACACCAGTTACATACACATTTCCAGGGGGTACGTGAAGCATAAACGGTTGAGAACCACTGATATATATATTTTATTCCCATTGTTATACTCTAACTATATTTTTATCTATCTATACAAGGGGTACGCCAGTTACATACACATATCCAGGGGGTACGTGAAGCATAAAAGGTTCAGAACCACTGATATATATATTTTATTCCCATTGTTATAATATAACTATAGTTTTATCTATCTATACAAGGGATACGCCAGTTACATATACATTTCCAGGGGGTACGTGAAGCATAAACGGTTGAGAACCACTGATATATATATTTTATTCCCATTGTTATACTATAACTATAGTTTTATCTATCTATACAAGGGGTACACCAGTTACATACACATTTCCAGGGGGTACGTGAAGCATAAAAGGTTGAGAACCACTGATTTATATGTTTTATTTTATTCCCATTGTTATACTATAACTATAGTTTTATCTATCTATACAAGGGGTACACCAGTTACATACACATTTCCAGGGGGTACGTGAAGTATAAACGGTTGAGAACCACTGATTTATATGTTTTATTTTATTCCCATTGTTATACTATAACTATAGTTTTATCTATCTATACAAGGGGTACACCAGTTACATACACATTTCCAGGGGGTACGTGAAGCATAAACGGTTGAGAACCACTGATATATATATTTTATTCCCATTGTTATACTCTAACTATAGTTTTATCTATCTATACAAGGGGTACACCAGTTACATACACATTTCCAGGGGGTACGTGAAGCATAAACGGTTGAGAACCACTGATATATATATATTTTATTCCCATTGTTATACTCTAACTATAGTTTTATCTATCTATACAAGGGATACGCCAGTTACATACACATTTCCAGGGGGTACGTGAAGCATAAACGGTTGAGAACCACAGATTTATATATTTTATTCCCATTGTTATACTCTAACTATAGTTTTATCTATCTATACAAGGGGTACACCAGTTACATTCACATTTCCAGGGGGTACGTGAAGCATAAAAGGTTCAGAACCACTGATATATATATTTTATTCCCATTGTTATACTCTAACTATAGTTTTATCTATCTCTACAAGGGGTACGCCAGTTACATACACATTTCCAGGGGGTACGTGAAGCATAAAAGGTTGAGAACTATTGATATATATATTTTATTCCCATTGTTATACTCTAACTATAGTTTTATCTATCTATATAAGGGGTACACCAGTTACATACACATTTCCAGGGGGTACGTGAAGCATAAAAGGTTGAGAACTACTGATATATATATTTTATTCCCATTGTTATACTATAACTATAGTTTTATCTATCTATACAAGGGGTACGCCAGTTACATACACATTTCCAGGGGGTACGTGAAGCATAAAAGATTGAGAACCACTGATATATATATATTATTCCCATTGTTATAATATAACTATAGTTTTATCTATCTATACAAGGGGTACGCCAGTTACATACACATTTCCAGGGGGTACGTGAAGCATAAAAGGTTCAGAACCACTGATATATATATTTTATTCCCATTGTTATACTATAACTATAGTTTTATCTATCTATACAAGGGGTACGCCAGTTACATACACATTTCCAGGGGGTACGTGAAGCATAAAAGATTGAGAACCACTGATATTTTTTTATTTTATTCCCATTGTTATACTCTAACTATAGTTTTATCTATCTATATAAGGGGTACACCAGTTACATACACATTTCCAGGGGGTACGTGAAGCATAAAAGGTTGAGAACTACTGATATATATATTTTATTCCCATTGTTATACTATAACTATAGTTTTATCTATCTATACAAGGGGTACGCCAGTTACATACACATTTCCAGGGGGTACGTGAAGCATAAAAGATTGAGAACCACTGATATATATATATTATTCCCATTGTTATAATATAACTATAGTTTTATCTATCTATACAAGGGGTACGCCAGTTACATACACATTTCCAGGGGGTACGTGAAGCATAAAAGGTTCAGAACCACTGATATATATATATTATTCCCATTGTTATACTATAACTATAGTTTTATCTATCTATACAAGGGGTACGCCAGTTACATACACATTTCCAGGGGGTACGTGAAGCATAAAAGATTGAGAACCACTGATATTTTTTTATTTTATTCCCAGTGTTATAATATAACTATAGTTTTATCTATCTATACAAGGGGTACGCCAGTTACATACACATTTCCAGGGGGTACGTGAAGCATAAAAGGTTGAGAACCACTGATTTATATGTTTTATTTTATTCCCAGTGTTATACTATAACTATAGTTTTATCTATCTCTACAAGGGGTACGCCAGTTACATACACATTTCCAGGGGGTACGTGAAGCATAAAAGGTTGAGAACTATTGATATATATATTTTATTCCCATTGTTATACTCTAACTATAGTTTTATCTATCTATATAAGGGGTACACCAGTTACATACACATTTCCAGGGGGTACGTGAAGCATAAAAGGTTGAGAACTACTGATATATATATTTTATTCCCATTGTTATACTATAACTATAGTTTTATCTATCTATACAAGGGGTACGCCAGTTACATACACATTTCCAGGGGGTACGTGAAGCATAAAAGATTGAGAACCACTGATATATATATATTATTCCCATTGTTATAATATAACTATAGTTTTATCTATCTATACAAGGGGTACGCCAGTTACATACACATTTCCAGGGGGTACGTGAAGCATAAAAGGTTCAGAACCACTGATATATATATTTTATTCCCATTGTTATACTATAACTATAGTTTTATCTATCTATACAAGGGGTACGCCAGTTACATACACATTTCCAGGGGGTACGTGAAGCATAAAAGATTGAGAACCACTGATATTTTTTTATTTTATTCCCATTGTTATACTCTAACTATAGTTTTATCTATCTATATAAGGGGTACACCAGTTACATACACATTTCCAGGGGGTACGTGAAGCATAAAAGGTTGAGAACTACTGATATATATATTTTATTCCCATTGTTATACTATAACTATAGTTTTATCTATCTATACAAGGGGTACGCCAGTTACATACACATTTCCAGGGGGTACGTGAAGCATAAAAGATTGAGAACCACTGATATATATATATTATTCCCATTGTTATAATATAACTATAGTTTTATCTATCTATACAAGGGGTACGCCAGTTACATACACATTTCCAGGGGGTACGTGAAGCATAAAAGGTTCAGAACCACTGATATATATATATTATTCCCATTGTTATACTATAACTATAGTTTTATCTATCTATACAAGGGGTACGCCAGTTACATACACATTTCCAGGGGGTACGTGAAGCATAAAAGATTGAGAACCACTGATATTTTTTTATTTTATTCCCAGTGTTATAATATAACTATAGTTTTATCTATCTATACAAGGGGTAGGCCAGTTACATACACATTTCCAGGGGGTACGTGAAGCATAAAAGGTTGAGAACCACTGATTTATATGTTTTATTTTATTCCCAGTGTTATACTATAACTATAGTTTTATCTATCTATACAAGGGGTACGCCAGTTACATACACATTTCCAGGGGGTACGTGAAGCATAAAAGGTTGAGAACCACTGATTTATATGTTTTATTTTATTCCCAGTGTTATACTATAACTATAGTTTTATCTATCTATACAAGGGGTACGCCAGTTACATACACATTTCCAGGGGGTACGTGAAGCATAAAAGGTTGAGAACCACTGATTTATATGTTTTATTTTATTCCCAGTGTTATACTATAACTATAGTTTTATCTATCTATACAAGGGGTACGCCAGTTACATACATATTTCCAGGGGGTACGTGAAGCATAAAAGGTTGAGAACCACTGATTTATATGTTTTATTTTATTCCCAGTGTTATACTATAACTATAGTTTTATTTATCTATACAAGGGGTACGCCAGTTACATACACATTTCCAGGGGGTACGTGAAGCATAAAAGGTTGAGAACCACTGATGTAGAGAATTAATACGCTGATGTTAAAAGTTGAGTTCATAATCAAATAACGCAATCTTCAAGATTATAACCTGTTTAAAATCCAGGTGAGTGATATGAATAATTGTATTTGTCTCATTCCTGCCTTCTTAGTTTCAGTTCCAATTCCCATTTTAGTTGTAATTTCACAACACAAGGCAGAAAGCAAATTAAGCCTAGGCCCTATTATCGACTTTCGAAGAAAAAAAATAGAAATAATCTCAAATGCCAATAACGCGATTAATTACGTTTTTTGTTACGAGTTCTCTCAAGGTTTGGTCTGAATATGTGTTAGTTTCCTTCAAGTCTTTAAATGCATTAAGAGCATCAGGGACGATGAAGACGCAGAGGAAACTGATAAATTTTGTTAAAATCTATCTGTTCGTTGATGCTCACCAAATTGTATCTGGAGATGTGTTTACATTCAAATACATTCTTCCCTAAACCTCTTAACTCAGTTAATCAAATCACTGAATCTCAGAGATTGTTTTCCAGTTGACATTAAATGAAAGAACTTTTATTTTCCGAAAATCTTCGTGCTGTAATTGAGAGGAAGAATTTGCGTTACTTTTTCCATTCTTCTGTTGATTAGATAATTTAATGAAGTAAATTAGACTAATTGAAAGTTATGATGACGTTGGGACGTAATTCCTACTTTGGGTGGGGCAGGGGTGGCTCAGTCGGAAGCGCGCCAGGCTCGTAATCTGTAGTTCCCAGGTTCGAGTCCCAGCTGTGTCAGCGTTGATTTATCTCCGCAAAATTCCCCGCCCTGCCCACGGTCAGTAGGGGACACCGAGGGGCTTGGAAAGGCCGCCGTCCGTCGGATGGGACGTTAAGCCGTGGCACCGTGTGCGAGAGAGCCATACCCTGTGCACGTTAAAGAACACGCTGGATGGCCTTGACGGGAGGCTACCATCTGTCTCCCAACAGCTGTTCCAGTGGGTCCCCTCCCCCAACCTTCTTTGAGCCTTCGGGGTCCATGTGACCTGGCCATTTAGCCCATGGTGTGCAAAAAAGTGCCGCTCAGAGGTAAAACAATCCAACCTACTTTGGGTTGTTTTAAATCTGAGGGGCAATTTTTTTGCACACAATGGGACTAACTGGCTAGATAACTAGGACCTCAAGGGCTCAGAGAAAGTTGGGAGAGGGGAATTCACTGGACAGCTGTTAGGAGACAGATGGTAACCTTCCTACAATGCCAGCAGCGTGTTCTCGCACACGGAGCCACGGCTTTACATCTCATCAGACGGACGGTGATGTTTTCAAGCTCATCGGTGTCTCATACTGACCGAGCGCAGGGAGTTTTACGGAGATAAATCTCAACGTTGTCCCAGATGAAACAGTATTGGATGGGACTAGAACCTGGGAACTGTGGATAACGAGCCTCACGCACTACCGACTGAGCCAACCCAGCCCTCCTACTGATCGCCATTTTGCTCGTTCTGTGCAAAACATTGCTGATCTGAGGTAAAACAACGCCACTCAACGATTGCTAAACACACCCAATCCTCGATAAGAAAGCAAATTCCAATATGACACCGTGTGAGTCGTTAAAGAATGGTTCCTTGTACAGGAGATTCATATCCTGTAGATGTTAATGGGTTGGGTTGTTTTACCTCTGAGCGGCACTTTTTTGCACACCATGGTCTAAATGGCCAGGTCACATGCACTCCGAAGGCTCAGAGAAGGTTGGGGGAGGAGACCCACTGGAACAGCTGTTGGGAGACAGATGTTAGCTTCCCGTAAAGGCCATCCAGCGTGTTCTTTAGCCTGCACAGGGTATGGCTCTCCCGCACACGGGGCCACGGCTTAACGTCCCATCTGACGGACGGCTGCCTTTCCAAGCCCATCGGTGTCCCCTACTGACCGTGGGCAGGGCGGGAGACGTTAATGAACACTCTGAATGGGTATTAAGGGAAATGTACCATTCATTGGGTACACTTCCCCAACCTTTTCTGAATCTTTGATAGGTGATCTTGTGACCTGTCCATTTTTGTGCAAAACAACCCATTATCTACTCAGCCATCTCACTTCATTTGCATGTAAAATCTGCATATCAAGGAGAGAAAATAGGAAGTCATTTTTTAACATTTGCCATGAGAAAAAAAAAACACACACCACGCGCAAATATATTATGCTTTAGCGCGACATCCAACCTCAACGTGTGCCACAGAAAACAAGAAGAAGAAAAAAAAACATTGACAACTCTTCACTTTTCTATTGGTTTTCCCATTTCTGGCCGTTAAAATGCAAAATGATCGATTTGGAATCGTCAAGTCCTTTCGTGTTTTCGAATAGAGTTCCGACGTCGAGGTTGCGTTCTTTCCAATAAAAACAAAACAATAATAATAAATGCCATCGAGGAAAAAACAAGGAGTGGTGGGGAAAAAGAGGAGGGTGAGGGGAGTGGGGAGAAAGAAAAAAAAAGAAGCAAAAAAAAAAACAAAAACCCTATCATCTATACGAAACCGCTTCGCTAAATGCATTTAAATCCACTGTCCGTTTCTCTGAAAAGAGAATAGTTGACACTTGCCTTACAAAATCTCACCAAACCCGATTACTAACTCGAACGGAGAGTGGGAGAGAGAACTACTTCTCTTCTTCCTACGGACTCATCAGCTATTCTCGGCTGCGCAGCGCTGGCCCATTCTCTTCCACCTCTCGGCTCTCTTCCATCTTCGATCGAATTTTGGCTCTGCCCTTGCCCACGAAGATCTATATCGGGCCGGAGCGCTGTCCCTTTTTTTCCCTTCCAAACATAACTTTTTCCAATACACCTCCGTCACTCTGTAATAGAAATTCAGCCAATTTCGGGGCGGTGCGAAGATGGTCATGTGACCGCTCCGGCTCACGTGATAACGATTGTCACGCGAAGCATGCCGGGACACGTGCCTCGTAATGACGTTAACGTGTTCGTGAAGCGAAGGAAGAACTAAAAAGATGACGGAAAGAAGGAGGAAAAGAGAGAAAGATTTTTTTTTTACATCGGTGTTTTTTTTTTTGTGGGTTCTTCCGGAATACTCATTAACGAAAACGCAATGTAACTGGCGATTCTAAGATCTGGTCTCGTAAGGAAGTAGAAAAATAAAAATACAGTGAAAAGGGGAACAAAAATACATTTCTGAACTTAAATGAAGACGTCCTGATAAGTTTCTTTCTAAGAACTTACTGAAGGGAAGGGGGGGGGGGACATTTGTGTGATTTATTCCTTTTTTGATATTTTTTTCTTGTTTTTCCGGGTAGCTGTGTTTAGAAAAAATTTTCTTAGAGTTCGTTCAGAAGTTGTGGCAGGAAATTTGGTTCGGCCAGTACTGAGAAAGGCTCGTAATCTGCAATTCTCGGGTTCGAGTCCTAGCTATGCAAGCTAGTTCTTCGCTTCCCATTTTACCCTCGGTTCTACTTTCATTTTTCGCTAACACCCATTTTACCCTCGGTCAGAAAGGGGACAACGATAGGTTTGAAAGGCCGCCGTTTTTTTGAATGGGGCGTAAAGCCATGACGCAGTGTGCAGAGCTACCGGACCTTGTACACGTTAAAGAACACACTGCACGGTATTGACAGAGGGATACCATTTGTCAATTAACAGGCAAACACAGGTTGCTTACCTGTGTTTGCCTGTGCCTGCCAGCCTGATTTCAGGTGACGTCGTTTTGGTAGCTACAGCTGTCCAGTGGCAGTCCTTTTTTCTTCCTACAGCTGTCCTACAGCAGTCCTTTTTTCTTTCTACAGCAGACCCTTTTTCTGCAACCTTCCCTGAGCCCAGGGGTCCTTATGACCTGGTCATTTAGTCTATTGTGTACAAAAACGTGCAATCAGTCACCCAACCTAACAACTGTTCAGTGAGTCTACTTCCCTTAACTTTCTGCGAGCCCTCGGGGTTCTTGTGAGCTGGCCATTTAGTCCATTGTGTTGTAAAAGTCCGCTCAGAGGTAAAACAACCCAATCGTTTGTACCTTTACCTTCTTTTTTCAAGTACAAAAAAAAAAACCAATTTTTCAAAGCCGTAAATATTACATTTGTCTTCGTTTAATGTAAGGCGCTCAACACTTCGCATCTGCAAATGATCTCATAGTTCATTGGTTGATTAACATGTAATTGATAAAATATTCAACCAATCACAATTGTGCACGCTTATTACGAAACTTTATCACGTGAAGTTTTCATCACTGCAGCGTATTCTTCCCCAGGATCTTCACGTGAAGTTTTCATCACTGCAGCGGATTCTTCCCCAGGATCTTCAACTGAATTTATAAAAAAAATAAAACTTGAAATCTACCATCGGAATTAAAAGGAAATTATACCCTAGAAAACTAGTCTTACTTATATCTTTCTATCACTTAAGCTTTGAACTTGATCCAACATGATGGCTAGTGAACGATGACTGAAACATTGTCAGTCTTACTTAGTATTCCACGATCTTTACTACAGTAGGTATTTGAAATTGATGACCATTGATTGTACATATTGCATATTGGTAAGCATTTCAGTATCTTTTATTAGTTGTCATTACACCCTCTTTATTGGTTACCACTTCAAGTTCTTTCATTGGCTACAACCACTTCAACTTTTCACTCTATTTCTTTTTAGTAGTTTGTCATTTCATATTTTATAATGGTTTACCAGTTCGCCTTCCTTTATTGTTTAACATGTCTCGCTTTTATTATAAGCTCACCTTCTTTTATTGGTTACTACTTCCACTTTTTTCATTGGTTATCATTTCACTCTTTTTTTTAAATTGGTTTGTGCTTCATCTTCTTTCATTGGCTGCAATTCAACGTATGGTTTTTCATTCTTTAAAACTTCAGCCTCTTTTATTGATAACCGTTTCAGCCTATTTTATTGCTTACCACCTTTTGGTAACAATTTCCTCCTCTTTTATTGGTAACCGTTTCAGCCTATTTTATTGCTTACCACCTTTTGGTAACAATTTCCTCCTCTTTTATTGGTAACCGTTTCAGCCTATTTTATTGCTTACCACCTTTTGGTAACAATTTCCTCCTCTTTTATTGGTAACCGTTTCAGCCTATTTTATTGCTTACCACCTTTTGGTAACAATTTCCTCCTCTTTTATTGGTAACCGTTTCAGCCTATTTTATTGCTTACCACCTTTTGGTAACAATTTCCTCCTCTTTTATTGGTAACCGTTTCAGCCTATTTTATTGCTTACCACCTTTTGGTAACAATTTCCTCCTCTTTTATTGGTAACCGTTTCAGCCTATTTTATTGCTTACCACCTTTTGGTAACAATTTCCTCCTCTTTTATTGGTAACCGTTTCAGCCTATTTTATTGCTTACCACCTTTTGGTAACAATTTCCTCCTCTTTTATTGGTAACCGTTTCAGCCTATTTTATTGCTTACCACCTTTTGGTAACAATTTCCTCCTCTTTTATTGTTAACCGTTTCAGCCTATTTTATTGCTTACCACCTTTTGGTAACAATTTCCTCCTCTATTATTGGTAACCGTTTCAGCCTATTTTATTGCTTACCACCTTTTGGTAACAATTTCCTCCTCTTTTATTGGTAACCGTTTCAGCCTATTTTATTGCTTACCACCTTTTGGTAACAATTTCCTCCTCTTTTATTGGTAACCGTTTCAGCCTATTTTATTGCTTACCACCTTTTGGTAACAATTTCCTCCTCTTTTATTGGTAACCGTTTCAGCCTATTTTATTGCTTACCACCTTTTGGTAACAATTTCCTCCTCTTTTATTGGTAACCGTTTCAGCCTATTTTATTGCTTACCACCTTTTGGTAACAATTTCCTCCTCTTTTATTGGTAACCGTTTCAGCCTATTTTATTGCTTACCACCTTTTGGTAACAATTTCCTCCTCTTTTATTGGTAACCGTTTCAGCCTATTTTATTGCTTACCACCTTTTGGTAACAATTTCCTCCTCTTTTATTGGTAACCGTTTCAGCCTATTTTATTGCTTACCACCTTTTGGTAACAATTTCCTCCTCTTTTATTGGTAACCGTTTCAGCCTATTTTATTGCTTACCACCTTTTGGTAACAATTTCCTCCTCTTTTATTGGTAACCGTTTCAGCCTATTTTATTGCTTACCACCTTTTGGTAACAATTTCCTCCTCTTTTATTGGTAACCGTTTCAGCCTATTTTATTGCTTACCACCTTTTGGTAACAATTTCCTCCTCTTTTATTGGTAACCGTTTCAGCCTATTTTATTGCTTACCACCTTTTGGTAACAATTTCCTCCTCTTTTATTGGTAACCGTTTCAGCCTATTTTATTGCTTACCACCTTTTGGTAACAATTTCCTCCTCTTTTATTGGTAACCGTTTCAGCCTATTTTATTGCTTACCACCTTTTGGTAACAATTTCCTCCTCTTTTATTGGTAACCGTTTCAGCCTATTTTATTGCTTACCACCTTTTGGTAACAATTTCCTCCTCTTTTATTGGTAACCGTTTCAGCCTATTTTATTGCTTACCACCTTTTGGTAACAATTTCCTCCTCTTTTATTGGTAACCGTTTCAGCCTATTTTATTGCTTACCACCTTTTGGTAACAATTTCCTCCTCTTTTATTGGTAACCGTTTCAGCCTATTTTATTGCTTACCACCTTTTGGTAACAATTTCCTCCTCTTTTATTGGTAACCGTTTCAGCCTATTTTATTGCTTACCACCTTTTGGTAACAATTTCCTCCTCTTTTATTGGTAACCGTTTCAGCCTATTTTATTGCTTACCACCTTTTGGTAACAATTTCCTCCTCTTTTATTGGTAACCGTTTCAGCCTATTTTATTGCTTACCACCTTTTGGTAACAATTTCCTCCTCTTTTATTGGTAACCGTTTCAGCCTATTTTATTGCTTACCACCTTTTGGTAACAATTTCCTCCTCTTTTATTGGTAACCGTTTCAGCCTATTTTATTGCTTACCACCTTTTGGTCACAATTTCCTCCTCTTTTATTGGTAACCGTTTCAGCCTATTTTATTGCTTACCACCTTTTGGTAACAATTTCCTCCTCTTTTATTGGTAACCGTTTCAGCCTATTTTATTGCTTACCACCTTTTGGTAACAATTTCCTCCTCTTTTATTGGTAACCGTTTCAGCCTATTTTATTGCTTACCACCTTTTGGTAACAATTTCCTCCTCTTTTATTGGTAACCGTTTCAGCCTATTTTATTGCTTACCACCTTTTGGTAACAATTTCCTCCTCTTTTATTGGTAACCGTTTCAGCCTATTTTATTGCTTACCACCTTTTGGTAACAATTTCCTCCTCTTTTATTGGTAACCGTTTCAGCCTATTTTATTGCTTACCACCTTTTGGTCACAATTTCCTCCTCTTTTATTGGTAACCGTTTCAGCCTATTTTATTGCTTACCACCTTTTGGTCACAATTTCCTCCTCTTTTATTGGTAACCGTTTCAGCCTATTTTATTGCTTACCACCTTTTGGTAACAATTTCCTCCTCTTTTATTGTTAACCGTTTCAGCCTATTTTATTGCTTACCACCTTTTGGTAACAATTTCCTCCTCTTTTATTGTTAACCGTTTCAGCCTATTTTATTGCTTACCACCTTTTGGTAACAATTTCCTCCTCTTTTATTGGTAACCGTTTCAGCCTATTTTATTGCTTACCACCTTTTGGTAACAATTTCCTCCTCTTTTATTGGTAACCGTTTCAGCCTATTTTATTGCTTACCACCTTTTGGTAACAATTTCCTCCTCTTTTATTGGTAACCGTTTCAGCCTATTTTATTGCTTACCACCTTTTGGTAACAATTTCCTCCTCTTTTATTGGTAACCGTTTCAGCCTATTTTATTGCTTACCACCTTTTGGTCACAATTTCCTCCTCTTTTATTGGTCACCACTTCATCTCCTTCATTGCTTAACACTTCACCCTTTTTTTTTGGTTGCCGCTTCGTCCTCTTTAGCAAATCCATCCATCATACCCTTATTGCTTGCCTGTTAGTGCTTTGCATAAAGTACTACTGTTAGAGCTGTCCTCCCCATCGCATTTACCTTTAGTTATGATGCATTTCTTCTTAGCGTTTAACAGATCGTAAAGAAAACGCCTTTGTAACTGGGTTCATTACGAGACTAATAAACTTAAACAAATAACGTGTTTGGGCTTCATGCCAACAAGATCACACAACAATCATCATCATCAACTTCATGCCAACAATGCACTCCTTTACATAGCAAATTCTTGAGAAGGAATTTGACAGTTTGATCTTTTTAGTCACATCGAGAACGGCCATAAAATTCATCGAATAGTTGTAGCATGGTTTCATTGTAATGGGGATCGACATGTGTGTGATGTGACGGATCATGTGACCCAAATGCTGCCTGAACTCCGAAGAAGAGAAGATTTGGTTGCGAGGTTCCAGGAACTACCAGGAAAAGTGTCGACTGAAAAATCATTTCAAGCAGTAATATTTTTCTACTGTGAAGGAAATTGTATTTAGAGGATGATCATCCACCTTCTTCATGATGGAAAGATGGTGAGAGATTTCTTAATGTGGAGAGATGCAGAGGGATGGGGATATCGTCGATAGAGATGAATTATCTATTTCTCAGTGATGTAGAAAGATATGAACAGTTGTACTCTTTTTCCTGTAGAGAGAGAGGAATTTCTATTTCCTTCCCGATCAAGAGAGATAAAATTTCGCATTTCCTATGGCGGAAAGATGAAGATAGAAAATTCTCCATCTCCATGGTTGGTTGTTTTTTGGGTTTTTTGGCGCAAGAGTAACTATGGCTAAATTGCGCCAAACAAACGACAAAAAGGGGTAAAAAGTCATGTAACCCACAATTAAAGTTATTATGGACACAAACAGAACGGCACAAAAACGATGAGTATAAAAAAGAATAAAAAGAAGTTAACAATTACAATGGGTGTATAGTACCCATGTAAAAACAAACACAGGTAAAAAAACTAGGAAAAAATGTAAAAATTCGTAAACGAGTAAAATATCCGGTAAAGCGTAAAAATTCGAAAACAGGTGTTAAAAAAGAGTCAGATAAAATATGGCTGAATATAAGGGACTCCGCCGTAAAAATGTGGGAGTTAAAATAATAGTGCCGTTCAAGGTTAAAAACTGGACACGAGATTAAATTGTGCTTAATGGTTAAAATGGTGTCACAAAACTCGCACTTAGGTTCGTCGTTCCCCTTAAGCAGAAATGAATGTGTGATAAACGAATGACTTAAGCGGAGCCGAGCAAGTACAACTTCCTCCTTGCGATTCCTGCGAAAACAAGGCTGTCACGGTTTGACAATGGGCTTGATCTCGAAAAGCTTGTTGCCAACCTGTTCAGACCAAGATCTCTGCCACTGTGCCCGGAGCTCGATGGAAAAACGCTGCCGGAAGTCCAAGTATGGAACCGGCAGCGGAGAGTCGGATATGGGGCGTAGCCGACTTGGCAGCAGCATCTGCCAAGTCATTGCTCCTGATGCCGATATGACCGGGCACCCAACAGAAGAGAATCCTGGTGGTGGCTGCCAGACGATGGAGCTGCTGACGGATCTTGGAGAGAACAGGGTGAGGCCGATGCCTCACCGAGATCAAAACCTGTAGCGAGCTAAGCGAGTCGGTGTAAAGCACACACCGACGATGATGCTTAGCTGCTATATGGTCCAAGGCAATGCTGAAAGCATGCAACTCTGCAGTGAAGATGGAACACTGCTGTGGGATCTGGTCTGCAATGATGACATCACAACAGACCATGGCAGATCCCACCGACGTACCGGACTTTGAGCCATCTGTGAAGACAGGCAAGAAGTCTGGGTGCGTAGCACGATGGCTGGCAAAGAGTTGCTAAAACACACAGTCGGGTGTAAAGGTCTTCCCCGTCCTGCACAGGGAAAAATCGAAGGAAGAGGAAACAGCGAGCCAAGGTGGAAGTGGCTCGGCTGTCGATTGTGCGATGCTATCGAGACTGGTGTTAATGTCTCGCAGGTAACCTCGGACACGCAAACCGAAAGGACGAATGGCAATCGGCCGATTCTGGCATAACATTTCCCACCGGGGACTGAAAACGCAGTCCCAAGTGGGATGGCCTGGCAGGGATCGCAATTTCGCCGCATACTGTAGGGACAACTGCTGACGGCGAACAGATAGAGAAGGTACGTCGGTCTCTACATAGAGACTCTGGACCGGTGAAGTGCAGAAGGCCCCCGTGCAAACACGGAGGGCCTGATGATGGAGGAGGCCCAGGACATTCACCACTGGAGTTGTACACTTGGGATCTGTAGTCCAGTTTCGACCGGACAAGTGCACGGTAGAGACGGAGCAATGAACATCGGTCCGCCCCCCAAGAGAGGGAGGAGAGGACCTTGAGGATGTTCAATGTCCGTGTGTACTTGGACCTGAGATGACGAATGTGTGGTAAAAAGGTCAATTTCCGATCGAAGATGAGACAGAGAAACTTGGTCTCGGCCACAACTGGAATGATGTTACCCCCGAGCCACAGCTCGGGGTCCAGATGAAGATTACTCTTGCGGCAAAAGTGCACGCAAGCGTCCTTCTGTGGGGAGAACCGAAACCCATTGGTCGTCGCTCAAACTGAGAGATTGTTCAGGGCAGTTTGCAGTTGTCGTTCAATGACCCTCATGCTGGACGATGAGCAAAAGATGCTAAAGTCATCAACATAGAGGGCATTGCCTACAGTCGAAGGAAGATGCCGTGTAATGGAATTTATCTTGACAGCGAAAAGCGCAACACTCAGGACGCAGCCTTGCGGCACCCCCTGTTCTTGGGGGAAAGCCCGCGACAGAGTGTTGCCGACAAGAACTCGAAAATAACGAGATGATAAAAAATTTGCAATGAAGATTGGCAAGTGACCTCGCAAGCTGATGCTGTGGAGATACGAAGAATGTCAAATCTCCATGCCATGTCGTAGGCTCTTTTGATGTCGAAGAAAATTGGCATCAGGTACTCTCGACGTAAAAACGAATTCCTGATCGCCGATTCGAGGCGGATCAGGTGGTTTAAAGTAGACCTGTCCCTGCGAAAGCCACACTAGGTGTTGGAAAGAAGGCCGTGATGTTCCAAATACCAGGCCAGCCTGGTATTTACCATCCTTTCCAACACCTTGCAGACGCAGCTCGTCAACTCAATTGGACGATAATTGGAAGGAATCTTGGGATCTTTGCCCGGCTTGGGGAAGGCCAAGACGATGGCCTCCCGCCAGGAGTCCGGAAAATGCTCCTCGTTGTAAACGCGGTTGAAGAGTCGGAGCAGCCGAACCTTACTCGATGGTGACAGATGTTGGGGCATAGCATAATGGACATCTCAATCACCATGATTATCGTATATATATAAAGAGAGATGTATTTATATATTTTTTTAACGCTGAGAGATACAAATGTAAAGGACAGTCATCTTTCCCCACCATCGAGAGAATCGCAATTTCTTTCTTCATTGAGGAGTTAGAGATGAATTTGTTTTCCTGTTGGAGCGGGACAAACTTTTGTTTTCTTCCTGATGGCGAGAGATGAAATTCCACATTGTCTATGGTGGAAAGAAGGAGATAGAAGATATTTCTTCTTCAGGATGATCTGATGGAGAGAAATGTGAAATATATATGGGGAGAGTCCACTTCTCCAACGCGAAAGGAAACGAATTTTCTTTCTTTTTTGATGATGGAGAGAGAGTTGAGTTTCTACTTTCTCCCTAATTGAAAGAGATGAACCTCTTCGTTCTCCCTCAAGCAGAGAGATGAACTTCTAGTTACTCTATCATGGAGAGAGAGAGATGAACTTCTTGTTTCTCTATCATGGAGAGAGAGAGATGAACTTCTAGTTTCTCTATCATGGAGAGAGAGAGAGATGAACTTCTACTTTCTACCTTATGGAGAGAGATGAAATACTTTCTCCCTCATGGAGAGCGAGAGATGAATTCTACTTTCGTCCTCATAGAGAGAGACGAACTTTTACTTTCGTTCTCACTGAGAGATATGAACTTGTACTTTCTCCCTCAAGGAGGGATATGAACTTCCAATTTCTCCTTCATGGACAGAGAGATTAACTTCTACTTTCACCCTCACGGAGAGATGAACTTATACTTTCTTCCTCATGGAGAGAGATGAATTTTACTTTCTTCTTCATAGAGAGACGAACTTATACTTTCTCCCTCAAGGAGAGAGAACTTATATTTTCTCCCTCATAGAGAGGGATGAACTTCTAATTTCTCCCTCATAGGAAGAGAGATATGAACTTCTAATTTCTTGCTCATGGAGAAAAAGAGATGAACTTCTATTTTCTCCCTCATGGAGAGAGATGAACTTCTATTTTCTCCCTCATGGAGAGAGATGAACTTCTAATTTCTCCCTCATGGAGAGAGAGAGATGAACTTCTAATTTCTTTCTCATGTAGAGAGAGATGAACTTCTAATTTCTTTCTCATGGAGAGAGAGATGAACTTCTAATTTCTTTCTCTTGGAGAGAGAGATGAACTTCTAATTTCTCCCTCATGGAGAGAGATGAACTTCTAATTTCTCCCTCATGGAGAGAGAGAGATGAAATTCTAATTTCTTTCTCATGTAGAGAGAGATGAACTTCTAATTTCTTTCTCATGGAGAGAGAGATGAACTTCTAATTTCTTTCTCTTGGAGAGAGAGATGAACTTCTAATTTCTCCCTCATGGAGAGAGATGAACTTCTAATTTCTCCCTCATGGAGAGAGAGAGATGAAATTCTAATTTCTTTCTCATGTAGAGAGAGATGAACTTCTAATTTCTTTCTCATGGAGAGAGAGATGAACTTCTAATTTCTTTCTCTTGGAGAGAGAGATGAACTTCTAATTTCTCCCTCATGGAGAGAGATGAACTTCTAATTTCTCCCTCATGGAGAGAGAGAGATGAAATTCTAATTTCTTTCTCATGTAGAGAGAGATGAACTTCTAATTTCTTTCTCATGGAGAGAGAGATGAACTTCTAATATCTTTCTCATGTAGAGAGAGATGAACTTCTAATTTCTTTCTCATGGAGAGAGAGAGATGAACTTCTAATTTCTTTCTCATGGAGAGAGAGAGATGAACTTCTAATTTCTTTCTCATGGAGAGAGAGAGATGAACTTCTAATTTCTTTCTCATGGAGAGAGAGATGAACTTCTAATTTCTTTCTCATGGAGAGAGAGATGAACTTCTAATTTCTTTCTCTTGGAGAGAGAGATGAACTTCTAATTTCTCCCTCATGGAGAGAGATGAACTTCTAATTTCTCCCTCATGGAGAGAGAGAGATGAAATTCTAATTTCTTTCTCATGTAGAGAGAGATGAACTTCTAATTTCTTTCTCATGGAGAGAGAGATGAACTTCTAATTTCTTTCTCTTGGAGAGAGAGATGAACTTCTAATTTCTCCCTCATGGAGAGAGAGATGAACTTCTAATTTCTTTCTCATGGAGAGAGAGAGATGAACTTCTAATTTCTTTCTCATGGAGAGAGAGAGATGAACTTCTAATTTCTTTCTCATGGAGAGAGAGAGATGAACTTCTAATTTCTTTCTCATGGAGAGAGAGATGAACTTCTAATTTCTTTCTCTTGGAGAGAGAGATGAACTTCTAATTTCTCCCTCATGGAGAGAGAGATGAACTTCTAATTTCTTTCTCATGGAGAGAGAGAGATGAACTTCTAATTTCTCCCTCATGGAGAGAGAGATGAATTTCTAATTTCTTTCTCATGGAGAGAGAGAGATGAACTTCTAATTTCTCCCTCATGGTGAGAGAGAGAGATGAACATCTACTTTCTCCATCGTGGAGTGAGATGAACCTCTATTCTCTTAGCGATAAAATCCATTTTCTTAATGTGGAGAGATACAGATAGATGAAGATATTCTACTTTTTCCATCGTGAAGAAAGATCAACTTTTACACTAAATGATAATAGAGATGAAGTGATAGAGATGAACTTTTACTTTCTTCGAGATGGATAGAGAATGGACCTCACTGTTTCTACGACAGAAAGATGATATGTAAACTTCCATTTTGTTAAGGCGAGGAGATGTCAAGCGATGGAGAGACACCACTTCCTCGTGGGTTGGGTTGGGTTGTTTTACCTCTGAGCGGCACTTTTTTGCACACCATGGGCTAAATGGCCAGGTCACATGTACCCCGAAGGCTCAGAGAAGGTTGGGGGAGGGGACCCACTGGAACAGCTGTTGGGAGACAGATGGTGGCCTCCCGTCAAGGCCATCCAGTGTGTTCTTTAACGTGCACAGGGTATGGCTGTCCCGCACACGGGGCCACGGCTTAACGTCCCATCCGACGGACGGCGGCCTTTCCAAACCCATCGGTGTCCCCTACTGACCGTGGGCAGGGCGGGGAATTTTGCGGAGATAAATCTTAACGCTGACCGAGCTGGGACTCGAACCTGGGAACTACAGATTACGAGCCTGGCGCGCTACCGACTGAGCCACCCCCGCCCCCCACTTCCTCGTGACAGTGCGTAATGAACTTCCACATTTTTCATGTCACAGGTGAATTTTCGTTTTCTTAATGATTCAGAAAGACTTCAACTCTTTTCTCTTGTGAAAGAGAGTTAAATCAACACCTCCTATAACACAAGGCCAATATACCAAATTTTTGACGTCATTAAATAGTCCTACTATATAGATAATTCATATATTTTTGATTCTAATATTAGTATTGGTGAACTCTTGTGCTAATCATTATACTAACCTATAAATATTTTATTTAGGAAAAAAAAAATATTAGCATTTATTCTAAAATATAATAATGGTAATTAATATAAATAAATTTTCTCCTAAATAAAATATCTTTACAGATAAACATTAGTTTAAAGATTAGCATAGAATCCACCAGTAATAACATTAAAATAAAAAACATAAAAAATGTCTATATGGTAGGAAAACTTAAGTTGACATCATAAATTAGGTTCCCTCTTTCAAGTTGGTTAAACTTGCACTTTCTTTTACTTAAAAAAGATTCCTTTTGAACTGAATTGGCATTTCGTGATTAAGTGGAACTTCAGATTTAAGAACACCTTTTTTAGTGATTTGTATGGATCACGTTTAAGTTGCATTATAAACACATTCGTCGGGTTTTGGGTTGGGTTGTTTTGCTTCTGAGCGGCACATTTTTGAATACCAAGGGCTAAATGGCCAGGTCACATAGACACCGAAGGCTCAGAAAAGGTTGTGGGAGGGGACCCACTGGAACAGCTGTTTGGAGACAGATGGTAGCCTCCCGTCAAGGTCATCCAGCGTGTTCTTTAACGTGCACAGGGTATGGCTCTCCCGCACACGGGGCCACGGCTTAACGTTCCATCCGACGAACGGCGGCCTTTCCAAGCCCATCGGTGTCCCCTACTGACCGTGGGCAGGGCGGGGACTTTTTCGGAGATAAATATCAATGCTGACCCAGCTGGGACTCGAACCTGTGAACTTCAGATTACGAGCCTGGCGCGCTACCAACTGAGCCACTCCCGACGCGATTCGTCGGGCATTGTAACAATTAGCTGGCTTAGCGTAAGCAGCATTAATTAGCATAGTGGCTAAGGATTAGCTACTGTTCCAATAGGCAAATTAGTGTGTTGTGTTAGCTCCAATTAAGACAGTCGTCAGCATTGACTTCAGTCTTAATTGGGCATGTCCTTTTATGAGAAGATTTGCACAAGCTAGGAGGAGTTTCTTGAAACTTCCCCTGTTCTATGCATTGCAAAACGAAACAAAAAATCTCACCTCTGAGCGGCATTTTTTTTGCACACCATGAGCTAAATGGCCAGGTCACAAGACCACGAAGGTTCAGAGAAGGTTGGGGGAGGGGGACCCACTGGAACAGCTGTTGGGAGACAGGTACACAATGGCCTAAATTATCAGGTCATAAGAACTCCAATGGCTCAAAAAAGATTGGGAATAGTTAAATTGGGTTGTTTCAAAAACAACCCAATTCTGAATTTGAATTGGAACTTTTTTGCATACCATGGGCTAAATAGCCAGGTCACAAGGACTCTGAATGCTCAGAGAAGGTTGGAGAAGGGGACCCTCTGTAACAGCTTTTGGGAGACAGATGGTAGCCTCCCGTCAAGGCCATCCAGCGTGTTCTTTAACGTGCACAGGGTATGGCTCTCCCGCACACGGAGCCACGGCTTAACGTCCCATCCGACGGACGGCGGCCTTTCCAAGCCCATCGGTGTCCCCTACTGACTGTGGGCAGGGTTGGGTTGTTTTACCTCTGAGCGGCACTTTTTTGCACACCATGGGCTAAATGGCCAGGTCACATTGACCCCGAAGGCTCAGAGAAGGTTGGGGGAGGGGACCCACTGGAACAGCTTTTGGGAGACAGATGGTAGCCTCCCGTCAAGGCCATCCAGCGTGTTCTTTAACGTGCACAGGGTATGGCTCTCCCGCACACGGAGCCACGGCTTAACGTCCCATCCGACGGACGGCGGCCTTTCCAAGCCCATCGGTGTCCCCTACTGACCGTGGGCAGGGCGGGGAATTTTGCGGAGATAAATCTCAATGCTGACCCAGCTGGGACTCGAACCTGTGAACTACAGATTACGAACCTGGCGCGCTACCGACTGAGCCACTCCCGACCCGATTCGTCGGGCATTGTAACAATTAGCTGGCTTAGCGTAAGCAGCATTAATTAGCATAGTGGCTAAGGACTAGCTACTGTTCCAATAGGCAAATTAGTGTGTTGTGTTAGCTCCAATTGAGGCAGTCGTCAACATTGACTTCAGTCTTAATTGGGCATGTCCTTTTATGAGAAGATTTGCACAAGCTAGGAGGAGTTTCTTGAAACTTCTCCTGTTCTATGCATTGCAAAACGAAACAAAAAATCTCACGTGTTGGGTTGGTTGTTTTACCTCTGAGCGGCATTTTTTTTGCACACCATGAGCTAAATGGCCAGGTCACAAGACCCCGAAGGCTCAGAGAAGGTTGGGGGAGGGTTCAAAAATGTTGATAATGGGGAGGAGGAATAACTTTCTATTGCCACTCTCTGAAAGGTATGAACTCTGCAGCGTTTGATAATCTAGTTGGGACTTACGGTAAGTAATTCTTTTGATGGGGTTGTTTTACCTCTGAGCGGCAGGTTTTTGAATACCATGAGCTAAATGGCCGGATCAGTCTAAATGGCCCAGTCTTAAAGAAGGTTTGGGGAAGGGGACTCAGTGGACAGCTCTTATGAGAGAGATTTTAGCCTTCCGTCAATGTCATCCAGCGTATTCTTTAATATGAACAGGTATGACTCTCCCGCATAAGGGGTCATGGCTTAACATCCCATTCGACAGACGGCGTGCTTTTACAAGCCCATCGCTCTTCCCTACTGAACGAGGGTAGGGTGGGGATTTAGCAGAGATAAATCTTAACCCTGGCCCAGGTGGACTCGAAAATGGGAACTGCAGAATACGAGCCTGGCGCGCTACCGACTGAGACACCTCCTCCTCAGGTAAGTAATTCAATTTCGTAAATTATATAGATACATTTTCACAAATTTCTATTCCCGAAAAACATTTCATTAACACAATACATTATGGTTGGGTTATTTTACCTCTGAGCGGCATTTTTTTGCACACCATGGGCTAAATGGCCAGGTCACAAGGACCCCGAAGGCTCAGAGATGGTTGGGGGAGGGGACCCACTGGAACAGCTGTTGAAAGACAGATGGTAGCCTCCCGTCAAGACCATCCAGCGTGTTCTTTAACGCGTACAGGGTATGTGCACGTTAAAGAACGTCCTTCTTTCTTTTTCAAAAAACATAATCCCGCACACGGGGCCACGGCTTTACGTTACATCCGATGGACGGCGGCCTTTCCAAGCCCATCAGTGTCCCCTACTGACCACGGGTAGGTCGGGGAGTTTCTCAACGCTGACCCAGCTGGGACTCGAACCTGGGAACTGCAGATTAAGATCCAGGCCCGCTACCGACTGAGCAACCCCCTGCCCCCACACACCCTACGAAAATATTATAGAGTTTCCATATGTTATGTCAATGGAATCTAATGTCGAAGCTCAATAATTTTTAAAATGCATTAAGAGGAAAATTTTGGTTGAATATAAATTAAGAATCATAATCAAATCTACTAAAATCTCGATTTTTCAACCCTTTCGTTTAGTAATAAAAGAGCTGGAATATTTAACAATAGCATTTCTTGTTTATTAAAAAAAATCATAATTTGTAAATATTTAAATAATCATTACGCTAACTTTTAAATTGTATTTTTTATTTTATTCAATGGTTTGAAACAATATTATTCAAGCATTAATTCCTTTTTGAGGTAAAGTCTTACGATGCATTACATTTGAGAAAGGGGCGGGGGTGGCTCAGTCGGTAGCGCTCCAGGCTCGTAATCTGTAGTTCCCAGGTTCGAGTCCCAGCTGGGTAAGCGTTGAGATTTATCTCCACATATTCCTCCGCCCTGCCCACGGTCAGTAGGGGACACCGATGGGCTTGGAAAGGCCACCGTCCGTCGGCTGGGACGTTTAGCCGTGCCCCCGTGTGCGGGAGAGCCATACCCTGTGCACGTTAAAGAACACGCTAAGTGGCCTTGACGGGAGGCTACCATCTGTCTCCCAACAGCTGTTCCAGTGGGTTCCCTCCCCCAACCTTCTCTGAGCCTTCGGGGTCCATGTGACCTGGCCATTTAGCCCATGGTGTGCAAAAAAGTGCCGCTCAGAGGTAAAACAATCCAATCCAAACTTTTGAGAAATATTCTAGCTTCCTTAACTCTTTAATTAATAAAGAATATTGCTAAAAAATCGAGATTTAAATAGATTTGATTATGATTTTTATCTTGAGTCAAATATTTCCGTCAAACGCATATTTTAAAAGTTATAGACTTTCGAAGCTAGATTCCCATTGACATAACATGAACATTCTGTAACATTTTGGTAGGAACATGTAATAACACTGTATAAATATGAAAACAAATCTGAGGAAGGAAGATAGTTTAATAAAAATAAGACGGAACGATCCATAAATAAATCCAGGTCTTCATCCCATTATTTGTTAGACACTACAAGCAAATTAAATATATTTACTCTATCCAAAACGTATTCCCAGCATAAAAACTCATTTTTCGACAGCAGTGTAATCGGGGGCGGGGGTGGCTCAGTCGGTAGCGCGCCAGGCTCGTAATCTGTAGTTCCCAGGTTCGAGTCCCAGCTGGGTCAGCGTTGAGATTTATCTCCGCAAAATTCCCCGCCCTGCCCACGGTCAGTAGGGGATACCGATGGGCTTGGAAAGGCCGGCGTCCGTCGGATGGGACGTTAAGCCGTGGCCCCGTGTGCGGGAGAGCCATACCCTGTGCACGTTAAAGAACACGCTGGATGGCCTTGACGGGAGGCTACCATCTGTCTCCCAACAGCTGTTCCAGTGGGTCCCCTCCCCCAACCTTCTCTGAGCCTTCGGGGTCCATGTGACCTGGCCATTTAGCCCATGGTGTGCAAAAAAGTGCCGCTCAGAGGTAAAACAACCCAACGTCATCCAAAACGTATTCCCAGCATAAAAACTCATTTTTCGACAGCAGTGTAATTGCCAAATATTTATGAACAGTTCCAAGGGCAGCTACAGTTAGGAAAAAAAATGAATGATAGAATAACTACGATAGCTTCTTGCAGTCTTTCGACTTTCCAAGTTCGCTGGATATTTTTCTACTGGCGGAAAAAATTCCGCCTCAGAAGAAGGACATTCCCATCATTGGGGCGATGTTGCAGGAGCCGCCGTTGCCTGGAATGAGACGGGTGTTTACGGCCACATCCTTCAGCTGCGTTGGTTGTGCTCTTGAAGGAGACGGTTACCAAACAGGCACCTCGGCCCGATCGATCGCCACGAGTTCACTGGCCACAGGCAGAGAGGAGAAGGAGGCTGTCACCAGCGCACGTGATGGCCATGCACTCGGTGCACACACACGCCGAGGAATCGGTTTCTCGTGACGTGGTAGGGACACGGGATGTGCTGCGCGTTGTTTGTCTATAGAATCCTTAATGGGGATGAGAGAGGCCTAAGAAGATATCTTGAGGTGGGAAGGAATCTTGCTTTCGGAAGGATTGAGTTAGGAATATTTTTTTTGCTGTTATTATCGATTATTGCGGCAAATATTAAAAAACAAAAGAATGATTTTAGACATTTTGTCCAGTAAAATTATTCGAATTGATGTGTTTGGATTACATTCTAGGTTGGGTTGTTTTACTTCTGAGCGGTACTTTTTTGCACAACATGGGCTAAATGGCCAGGTCACATGGACCCCGAAGGCTCAGAGGAGGTTGGGGGAGTAGACCCACTGGAACAGCTGTTGGGAGACAGGTGGTAGCCTCCCGACAAGGTCATCCAGAGTGTTCTTTAACGTGCACAGGTTATGGCTCTCCCGCACACGGGGTCACGGCTTAACGTCGCATCCGATGGACGGCAACCTTTCCATGATTGCATTCTAGACAAGGAGAGTATTTCTGTAGCTGAGGAAGAACAAATTTCGATTTTGAAGATCAGGGATTAGAGGAAACTCATCTAGGTTTGTCACATTTCATCTTATCTAAACGTAAAAGATTTGGATTGTTTCACCTGTGAAGGGTTCTTTTTTTTTTTGCACGCAATAGCTAAATGACCAGGTCACAAGGACCCCGAGTGTTCAGAGAAAGTGTGTGTGTGTGGGGGGGGGGACCAACTGGACAGCTGTTAGGACACAGATGATACCCTCCCATAAAGGCCATTCAGCGTGTTCTTTAACGTGAACAAGGTATGTCTCTTCCGGACACAGGTCACGGCTTAACGTCTTATCCTACGGACGGCGGTCTTTCCAAGCCCGTCGGTGTTCCCTACTGGTCGAGAGCAGACCGGGGAGTTTTGCGGAGATAAAAGGCATTGTTCTTGTGGAAGATCTGAACGAGTGTCCAACTTCTGTTTCCTGTAACCAATGAATGAGATGATGATCTCCAAGTTTCGTTTGAGTTGATTTTTTGATTCATTTGAGTTTATTCATTTGCGTTATGTGGAGACAAAATTTCTTTCAATCAGGTGTTTTTCAAAATATTACATTACGATTACATAGTCAATAAAAGTTTTGTTAACTTTCGCTTAACTAATCACAGCAAAATATTACTAATTGAAAAAAAAAATCAACTGATTAGAACAAAATATTTTGGCCCACTAGTGAGAGAAGTTTTAAAAATCTGGCTCCTGACGGAAAACGTTTTTGCACTTTTCGTCTAATCTCGCGCAAACAATTGTCACACTCATAAAATCCAAGTCAGCGTTGAGATTTATCTTCGCAAAACTCCCCGTCCTGCCCACGGTCAGTAAGGGGATCGGATGGGACATTAAGCCATGGCTTCGTGTGCGGGAGAGCCTAACCCTGTGCACGTTAAAGAACACGCTGGATGGCCTTGACGGGAGGCTACCATCTGTCTCCCAACAGCTGTTCCAGTGGGTCCCCTCCCCCAACCTTCTCTGAGCCTTCGTGTTCTTCTGACCTGGCCATTTAGCTCATGGTGTGCAAAAAAATGCCGCTCAGAGGTAAAACAACCCAATCCAACACGTGAGATTTTTTGTTTCGTTTTGCAATGCATATACGAAAATATACGAAAAGTTTATGTTTATAATACGAAAAGTTTACGTTTTGCAATGCATATCGAAAGAGCCATACCCTGCACGTTAAAGTGCACGTTGGCTTTGGAAAGAGTGCACGTTAAAGAACACATTGGATGGCCTTGACGGGAGGCTACCATCTGTCTCCCAACAGCTGTTCCAGTGGGTCCCCTCCCCCAACCTGCTCTGAGCCTTCGGGGTCCTTGTGGCCTGGCCATTTAGTCATGGTGTACAAAAAAGTGCTGCTCAAAGGTAAAACAACCTCAACCCATAAAATACAAAAGCTTTCTGAGTCGCTTTTGACCGATTCCGTATTTCCGTTATGCCCTCTTAAACTAGGAAATTCTGCTACTTTATCAATAAAGCACCTCAGCCCTCATACTATACAGTATATGTATAGTATATATCATACATGTATAGTATTTGTGATCAGACCAGAAAACCTCCAAACCTCAAAGTTTGGTAAGTTCTAAGACAGGAGACTAATATGAAGAAATCAATTTGCACAGACCTCAAGCAGTGCATTCAATGATAATCATGGTAACGAACTCTGCCTTACTATTCAATAGCAAATACACAGAGTTAATTGTTGACATCCTATTTATTGATTTATTCATTTCGGGGGGTGGCTCAGTCGGTAGCGCGCCAGGCTCGTAATCTGTAATTCCCAGGTTCGAGTCCCAGCTGGGTCAGCGTTGAGATTTATCTCCGCAAAATTCCCCGCCCTGCCCACGGTCAGTAGGGGACACCGATGGGCTTGGAAAGGCCGCCGTCCGTCGGATGGGACGTTAAGCTGTGGCCCCGTGTGCGGGAGAGCCATACCCTGTGCACGTTAAAGAACAGTCTGGATGGCCTTGACGGGAGGCTACCATCTGTCTTCCAACAGCTGTTCCAGTGGGTCCCCTCCCCCAACCTTCTCTGAGCCTTCGGGGTCATTGTGGCCTGGCCATTTAGCCCATGGTGTGCAAAAAAGTGCCGCTTAGAGGTAAAACAACCCAACCCAGTCTCTGAGAGGCACTTATTTTTTTTTGCAAAAACGGGTTAAATGTCCAAAGGGCTCAGAGAATGTTGGGGGAGGGGACCCACTGGACAGCTGTTAGGAGACAAATGGTAGCCTCCCGTCAAGGTCATCCAGCGTCTTCTTTAACATGCATAGAGTATGGCTCTCCTGCACAAGGGACCGTTGCGTAATGTACAGTCGCTCAAAAAAATAACCGAACGCTATGGTTGATTTCAGAATTCAGAAAAAATATCTGGCAACGATTTTTTTAGAAATTAGTGATCTGGCAACCTTCGTGTCACGTGACAGATCCCTAATTTCTAAAAAAAAGGAGAGGCTACTGACACATGTTATTGGCCTATTATACTGACAGACTACTTTGAAACCTCGGTGAAGAGTGCATTGAGTGAAAAGTAATATATTTTAACATTATTTTTATTATGATTAAGAATCTTAATATTATTATATTACTAATATATATTTTCCACTACAAATGTGACAAGACAAAACTTAGAAAAATATTAATTACAGGCTCCTGTCAGACCTCTGTGGCAAGCAGCTGCTTGAGGGGGTATTTATTTATTTATTTTATACCGTTGTTTGAACTATGAATCCGAGGCTATTTAAGAAATTTGCATAATAAAAATAACACGCCTTTAAAAGAAGTTTCGCCGTCGCTAGCGTGTTGTGCAAAAACTGTTTACCACACGATTGGGGGCGGGGGTGGCTCAGTGGTAGCGCGCCAGGCTCGTAATCTGTAGTTCCCAGGTTCGAGTCCCAGCTGGGTCAGCGTTGAGATTTATCTCCGCAAAATTCCCCACCCTGCCCACGGTCAGTAGGGGACACCGATGGGCTTGGAAAGGCCGCCGTCCGTCGGATGGGACGTTAAGCCGTGGCCCCGTGTGTGGGAGAGCCATACCCTGTGCACGTTAAAGAACACGCTGGATGGCCTTGACGGGAGGCTACCATCTGTCTCCCAACAGCTGTTCCAGTGGGTCCCCTTCCCCAACCTTCTCTGAGCCTTCGGGGTCCATGTGACCTGGCCATTTAGCCCATGGTGTTCAAAAAAGTGCCGCTCAGAGGTAAAACAACCCAACGTTAAAGAACACGCTGGATGGCCTTGACGGGAGGCTACCATCTGTCTCCCAACAGCTGTTCCAGTGGGTCCCCTCCCCCAACCTTCTCTGAGCCTTCGGGGTCCATGTGACCTGGCCATTTAGCCCATGGTGTGCAAAAAAGTGCCGCTCAGAGGTAAAACAACCCAACCCAACCACACGATTTATTCTAGTGTGCAGAAGATTAAAGCTCCTCATAAGATACATTTCAATATTGAGCAAAAAAGCTCGCAATATTTAATATATAATATGCCGAAAAAGGTACTTCATAGAATTTTTTTCACAGCGTGGCAAAAAAGAAAGTGCTTCCTTGGATTTAGTACGGTGTGAGGAGACAAAATGCTCCATGGGATTTAGCCTCCTGTGCAGCAAAAACAAAATGCATGCTAGAATATTTAGCTTAGAATTCAAGGAAAAACACAGTCTCATATGATTTACTCTTCTTTCAGTTAACCTTACACGATTTATTTAGTTGGTTTAGCGGCAAAATGTTCTTTGTAGGATTTGGGTTGTTTTACCTCTGAGCGGCACTTTTTTGCACATAATGGGCTAAATGGCCAAATCACAAGGACCCCGAAGGCTCAGAGAAGGTTGGGGAGGGGACCCACTGGAATAGCTGTTGGGAGACAGATGGTAACCTCCCGTCAAGTCCATCCAGCGTGTTCTTTAACGTGCACAGGGTATGGCTCTCCCGCACACGGGGCCACGGCTTAACGTCCCATCCGACGGACTGTGGCCTTTCCAAGCCCATCGGTGTCCTCTACTGACCGTGGGCAGGGCGAGGAGTTTTGTGGAGATAAATCTGTACCCTGACCCAGGTGGGACTCGAACCTGGGAACTGCAGATTACGAGCCTGGCGCGCTACCGACTGAGCCACCCCCACCTCATTTTCTTTGTAGGATTGAGTCTAAGTGTAGAAAAGAAAATGCTATCTCTCACAATTTAGCTTAATGTAAAGACAAAGAAAAAAGTTCCTAACATAATTTAGCCTAGTGTACAGGAAAAATGAATGACAGGGTGAAGTCCGGTGTAAAGAAAAAGGGCGTTGGGTTGTTTCACCTTTGAGCGGCACTTTTTGCACACAATGGGCCAAATGGTCAGGTCAAAACGACCCAAAATGCTCACAGAATGTTGAGGGAGGAAACCCACTGGAATAACTGTTGGGAGAAAGATGGTGTCTCCCATCAAGGCCATCCAGCTTGCTCTTTAACGTTAGGGTGTGGGTCTCCCGCACACCATCCGTCGGAGAGCGTTAAACGTCCCATCCGACGGACGGTGACCTTTCCAAGCCCTTCGGTGTCCTCTACTGATCATGGACAGCGCGAGAAATTTTGCGCAGATGAATCTCAACGCTGGCTCATCTGGAACTTGAACCTGGAAACTGCAGATTACGAGCCTGGCGCGCTACCGACTGAGCCACTCCCGCCCCAAGGAAAAGGGAATCGGATGATTTAGCCTACTGTGCAGAAAAAGTGAATCACAGGATTTAGTCTACTGGGTTAGAACAAATGAATCACAAGACGTAGCTCACGGTGCTGAAAAAGTGAATGACGAGATTTAGCCCACTGTGCTGAAAAGTGAATAACATGATTTTAATCTTCAGAAAAAGAGAATATTTGGATTTACACTACTCTTCAAGAAAAACGAATACTTGGATTTAGTCTATTCTTCGAAAATGAATAACAGAATTTAGCCTACATTTCAGAAAAAGTAAATCACAAGATTCAAGCTTATTGTGAAGAAAACTGAATCACAATATTCAAACTTATTGTGAAGAAAACTGAATCACAATATTCAAGCTTATTGTGAGAAAAACTGAATCACAATATCCAAGCTTATTGTGAAGAAAAACTGAATCACAAGATTCATTCTTATTGTAAAGAAAAAGTGAATTACAAGATTCACGCTTATTGTGAAGAAAAACTGAATCACAAGATTCAAGCTTATTGTGACGAAAAACTGAATCATAAGATTCAAGCTTATTGTGAAGAAAAACTAAATCACAATATCCAAGCTTATTGTGAAGAAAAACTGAATCACATGATTCAAGCTTACTGTGAAGAAAAACTGAATCACAAGATTAAAGCTTACTGTGAAGAAAAACTGAATCACAAAATTCAAGCTTACTGTGAAGAAAAACTGAATCACAAAATTCAAGCTTACTGTGAAGAAAAACTGAATCACATGATTCAAGCTTACTGTGAAGAAAAACTGAATCCCAAGATTCAATCAGTTACGGAAGGGGAAAAAATATATGACGGGCATAACACAACCTGCATTATATATATATATTGCTTGAGAACAACATTAAAGCTCTTTTCAGTTTTATGACCAAGCAATGAAGAAACCAAATCTTTATTTCCAACGAAAGTTCAACTTTACGAAACGTTGCTCTGGCAGTATCAGAGACTGAAATGACCGAACAAACCTCTTTCTCTCTTCTTCTGCACATCTGACTTGTTCCTGTTCATTTCAAGATTTACAGCGAAGTCATTGAGGCGGTCTCCCTCCGAGGAGATGGTTTGCTTTTTAGTAAACAGATCGATACTGGGCTCGAACAGGAGAGGACCAAAATAAAAAAAGAGTTATTCCCTTTGGAAAGCTCAGATTACGTCGAAGGCTGTCACTCTCATTCCGGCAATTTAAGGGTCATATATTCAAAAGCCATCGTATAAGTACCCGTAATAAAAATTATACTCGCGAACGTTTTTATTATTCTCTTTTTATACAACACAAGGGAAGGAGTAAATGTAGACTTTATTTCGCCCAGACTCTCATAAATCTAAAATCAAATAACGTTCCTTGGAAGGGGGTTTTGGCTCAATCGGTAGCTTCAAGTTCTTAATTTAGCATTCACAGGTTAATATTATCTCTAATATGTAAAAATTAAATATCTGTACGCAACGCTGAAATAACTCTTGGCATATGTCCAACTACCGCCGGTGATTGTTATTGGCGAAAGCTTAATTTTCACAAAAAATGTTCAAACAGATTTGTACTTTTGTACCGCAGTGGTATCGCATTGGTTCGCGGTACATTGCAAATGTAGGGGTCCATGTTCTAGTCCTGTGATGGCATGGTTGTTTGTTTTTATGTTGGGATGGGTTGTTTTGTCTCTGAGCAGGGTTTTATTTGTACACTGTGGGAAGGTCATCCAGCGTGTTCCTTAACGTACACAGGGTATGACTCTCCCGTACACGGGCCACGGCTTAACGTCGCATCCGAGTGACGGCGTCCTATCCAAGTCCATCGGTATCCTCTACTGATTGAGAGCAGGCCGGAAAGTTTCGCGGAGATAAATCTGATTAGGCGTAGCTGGGACTTGAACGTGGGAACTGCAGATTACTCACCTGGCACGCTACCGACTGAGCCACCCCTCGCCCTAAATGTTCAGGTCACAAGAACCCCAAGGTCTCAGAGATGGTTGGGGGGAAGGAACCCACTGAACAGCTGTTGGGAGATATATGCTAGTCTCATATCAAAGCGGTCCAGCGTGTTCTTTAATGTGTGGGGCGGGGTGGCTCAGTCGGTAGCGCGCCAGGCTCGTAATCTGTAGTTCCCAGGTTCGAGTCCCAGCTGGGTCAGCGTTGAGATTTATCTCCGCAAAAATTCCCTCCCCACGATCAGTAGGGGACACCGATGGGCTTGGAAAGGCCGCCGTCCGTCGGATAAGACGTTAAGCCGTGGCCCCGTGTGCGGGATTGCCATACCCTGTGCACGTTAAAGAACATGCTGGATGGCCCTGACGGGAGGCTACCATCTGTCTCCCAACAGCTGTTCCAGTGGGTCCATCTGTCTGTCTGTCTACCATCTGTCTGTCCATGTGACCTGGCCATTTAGCCCATGGTGTGCAAAAAAGTGCCGCTCAGAGGTAAAACAACCCAACCCAACCCAAATCTTTAATGTGCACAGGGTATGACTCTCCCGTATATGAGGCCACGGATTTACATCCCATCAGACGGTGGACTTTTCAAGCCCTTCGGTGTCCCCTACTGACTATGGTAAACAGGATAAAAGTTTGCGAAGACAAATATCAAAGCTGGCAGTGGGTGACTTGAATTGGGAATTGAAGATCACGAGTCTGGTGCGCTACCGACTGAGTCAGCCCTCGTTTGTATGTTTTGTCCTGGTTTGTATGTTGTGTTAACTCTAACTGAAAAGGTGTTCAGGAGTGACTTCAGTGTTAGTGGAGCACTTCCTTCTATGAAAGGGCCTGTACAAACTAAGAGAGGTATCTAGACAATTCTCTCACTTATATGTTCCAAAATTAAAATCTCTATGGATAGAATTCTGCCCTAATTTCCTAAATTCCTTACAGGAGTTCCACTGTGTCATTTAGTAATGTGTTAGTAATTGAAGTTAGAGCTCGAATGAATTTATTTCTACCATTTTAAAAGGTTAACGATTGAAATTCGCATTTATCTCTTTTTGGCATACTAGACTTTTTTACCCCTATAGTGGACTTCTCTCTAGAGGTGGTGGACCCCCCCCCCCCGAAAAACTTGTCGTCTAATGCTAAATCTCAAATCTGTCTACCAGCTTCGAAATCCGAAACAACTGTCTTTGTATAATTTTAATTTAGCCATAAATTTATGTCCGACACTAAAAATAGTTAAAAAAAGATAATTATAATATCTCAATCCATGTAGAATATCATTTTAATGTTTCCTGTTCGTAGAATATTTTAGTAATTGGGAAACTATATTTAAGTTTCATTCTCAGATTTTATTCCCCCCCCCCCCCCGAAACTAAATCCTGGTTATGTGTGTGACGTCAGATGTGATGTGCCTTCGATAAAAGATGAAGGAAATGTCCAATGCACTACGTAGAGGATGACACACCATTTTATTTATACTTTTACATTCACACACACATATATACAGTATAAGCACTATGTGAATGATCTTGATTCTGCGTTGGGTTATTTTACCACTGAGCGGAACTTTTTTGCACACCATGGGCTAAATGGCCAGGTTACATGTACCCCGAAGGCTCATAGAAGGTTGGGGGAGGAGACCCACTGGAATAGCTGTTGGGAGACAGACGACTGAAATTTGGATGGGTCACAATGACCTAAAGGGTTAAGGGGGCGGGGTGGCTCAGTCGGTAGCGCGCCAGGCTCGTTCCCAGGTTCGAGTCCCAGCTGGGTCAGCGTTGAGATTTATCTCCGCAAAATTCCCCGCCCTGCCCACGGTCAGTAGGGGACACCGATGGGCTTGGAAAGGCCGCCGTCCGTCGGATGGGACGTTAAGCCGTGGTCCCGTGTGCGGGAGAGCCATACCCTGTGCACGTTAAAGAACACGCTGGATGGCCTTGACGGGAGTCTACCATCTGTCTCCCAACAGCTATTCCAGTGGGTCCCCTCCCCCAACCTTCTCTGAGCCTTCGGGGTCCATGTGACCTGGCCATTTAGCCCATGGTGTGCAAAAAAGTGCCGCTCAGAGGTAAAACAACCCAACCCAACCCTAAAGGGTTAAGAAAAAATATTATCTAAAAAATTAAAAGTAATTAAATTATTAAAAATATTATCTTCTCTAGGCCCTCAGGGTTTTTGTGACTTGGACATTTGAGCTCATTGTGTGTAAAAAGGTGCCGCTCAGAGGTAAAACAGTCCAACCCAATTCCAACCTTCTCTTAACCCTTCAGGTCATTGTGACCCATCCAAAACATTGTGTGCATGAAAAAAACTCAAGCTCAGAAGTAAAGCAACCCAACACAGAAATAGTAACCACAAAAAAGACAGAAAATAGCATAAGAATTGAAAACACTAATCATTGCTACTGCAACAATAATCACTATTATTAGAATAACAGCATCAATCCCAAAATTATCGTGACAACGACAGGACAAACGAGAAGTAACAACAAAGCACATTAAAACTCCTTCAGAAGAAAAACGTGGAGCATCTTTTCTCTGGATTTCTGCATCTCAAGGACATTAGGATTCACCGTTGCAACGGATAAATTAATATAATAAGAGTTGGGTTGTTTTACCTCTGAGCGGCACTTTTTTGCACACCATGGGCTAAATGGCCAGGTCACATGGACCCCGAAAGCTCAGAGAAGGTTGGGGGAGGGGACCCACTGGAACAGCTGTTGGGAGACAGATGGTAGCCTCCCGTCAAGGCCATCCAGCGTGTTCTTTAACGTGCACAGGGTATGGTTCTCCCGCACACGGGGGCCACGGCTTAACGTCCCATCCGACGGACGGAGGTCTTTCCAAGCCCATCGGTGTCCCCTACTGACCGTAGGCAGGGCAGGGGAATTTTGCGGAGATAAATCTCAACGCTGACCCAGCTGGGACTCGAACCTGGGAAATACCCCCTCAAGAACAAAATAATAAGAAAAGAAGATATATCTTGGAATAACGGAAATTCCCCAGATATACCTGCTTTTCTCTTTAGCATCTTTCTTAAGCCCAGGGGCTTTCGTAATGGTTTTGAAAGCTGCAGCATATCCAAGACAGCCTAAAGCACTTTTTCATCAAGTTAGACTACTTTATCTTAAACCTAGTTGCGCTAATGAATTTTTTAAAGATATTTTTGTAACAAGGAATTTTTTGTTTGTTGTTTTCTCGACTAAAACGAACTTCGGTTACAGTTTTTTAAAAATGTTTTTATTTACCAATAAGGACACTTTTCCCAGGACTACTACATTTTAGCAATGTTTTTGTTTTTTAAATCAGAGGTTCACTGTACGTTGGTTTTTTATACCCTTCTATACTATAAAAAAAAGACACTTTTTCGAATATTAAATTGATGCTAAAATAAAAAAAAAAACGAATTCCTGTTTGCCTTCAATAGGAGGAAAACACAAATTGAAAAAGGGAGATATGCTTTTTTTAAAAAAGTAAAAAAAAAAAACATTAAAGAGAAACACGGCTATGGCGTTTACTTCCCGCATAGATAATTAGTGTGAAGTTTAAAAAGTGTTGTTTTGGATGAGAACGATGCTCAAAAAAAGTTGAGCAACAAAAACCATTAAGGTAATTGAGAATACAAGAGTCAGGCCAAAAAAGTAAACAAAACACCCGCAACCTTTTCCCAGCTATCTGTTATGTATCAAAGCCTGGCGATGCTCAGAGAGAATTAAATAATGAATATTCGTCGAGTACATTTAGCAATCTGTTAACTAACACTGCACGTCGAATTGTTTTCTTTCGTTTCTGTGTTATTTTCGTGGATCATCCAACGCACTGTCCTCTTTAACTATGTATTTAAAACATCTGTAGCGGCAAATGCCACCCAATTTGCTTTATTTTCCTGGCGCGGGATTGATTACCTGACAGAAACGTCTGTGGCCTAGTTATTCCCTTTCGGGTGCTAATTGTACATTAAAAGCTGCACTCAATTGGGGAATGGATGGTTTCGTTGGCTTTGTGATCCGATTTCTCTGCTTCGCTCAGTGATTGAAAGATCATAAATATCCCAAAGCAATCTAAAGTTAAAGACCGGGTTGAAACTGGAGATGGTTGGGTTGGTTTACCTCTGAGCGGCACTTTTTTTGCGCACTATGTGCTAAATGGCCAGATCAGAAGGACCCCGAAGGCTTAAAGAAGGTTGGGGGAGGGGACCCACTGGAACAGCTGTTGGAAGACAGATGGTAGCCTCCCGTCAAGGCAATCCAGCATGCTTCTTAACGTACACAGGGTTATGGCTCTCCTGCACACGGGGTTGTTTTACCTCTGAGCGGCACTTTTTTGCACACCATGGGCTAAATGGCCAGATCACAAGGACCCCCGAAGTCTTAAAGAAGGTTGGGGGAGGGGACCTACTGGAACAGCTGTTGGAAGACAGATGGTAGCCTCCCATCAAGGCCATCCAACGTGTTCTTTAACGTGCACAGGGTATGGCTCTCCTGCACATGGGGCGACGACTTAACGTCCCATCCGACGGACGGCGGCCTTTCCAAATCCACTGGTGTCCCCTATTGACCGTGGGCAAAACGGGGAGTTTTGCGGAGATAAATCTCAACTCTGGCCCAGGCGGGACACGAACTTGAGAACTGCAGATTACGAGCCTTGAGCGCTACCAACTCACCCTCAGAAAAAAATCGTAATATTTGAATTTCCTCACACAATTATCAAGATGCCATCATACATGGTCGCTATAATAATTTTCGTAGCAAAGCAGTATAGTTAAACAATAATATTAGCCGTATTGTTGTTGAGTGAATTGACACCAGACTTCGACAAAACGTTTTTCACGGCTGCATTGTCAATTCAAATTATTCGCGGTTTTATTCCCAAGTGATTAGCACACACTCGGACGCCTGAAGAAGAAGGGATTGTTATGCAGATGCTTTTTGAGATCTTTGGAGGAAACGCTGACGGCACAAACTTGGATAAATGAATAGATATGCAGATTTGAAATGAAATCGCTGTTCAACGCAGAACGACTTAAATTGCTTAAGGCAATTTAAATTCATTTTCGTATCGCAATAAAATCCAGTGGCTAGTCTCGTTAATTTGCTTTTTATGTTGGTAGAGACGAAAGCTTTATCTTAGTAATAATGGTAATAAGAAGAAAAGAAATTGTCAGAGAGATAAGGAGATAAATTAAGGGAGAGTCTCATTGTCACACAAAAAAAAAAAATCATCAAGGGAGATAACAACTGTGACAATAAGGAACAGGCGATTTTTCTCATTATTTTAAGAACAAAAGTCGATAAAAAAAATAACCTAAACAGCAATAGTGACGAAAGCGAAATCAGCTTTGCTACTACGTCATCTCGTGTCAACAAGGAAGAATATGGATAAGTGTCCGCGTTTGGCTTCTGGTCATGTCTGAAGTTTGCTATATTTCATCCTGGACGCTTCTGTCGTTGATCGCACCCTTTGTGCCATGCCACAGGTGCAGATGTTGTTGATCGAATTCATTCGTGCCATACCACAGGTACAGATGTTGTTGATCGAATTCATTCGTGCCATGCCATTGGTACAGATGTTGTCGATCGAACTCATTCGTGCCATGCCACAGGTGCAGAAGTTGTCGATCGAACTCATTCGTGCCATGCCACTGGTGCAGATGTTGTCGATCGAAATCATTCGTGCCATGCCACTGGTACAGATGTTGTCGATCGAAATCATTCCTGCCATGCCACTGGTACAGATGTGGTCGATCGAAATAATTCGTGCCATGCCACTGGTACAGATGTTGTCGATCGAACTCATTCGTGCTGCGTCACTGGTGCAGATGTTGTCGATCGAACTCAATTGTGCCACACCACCGGTGCAGACGTTGTTGATCGAACTCATTCGTGCTATGCCATTGTGCAAACGTTGCTCACACTGATTTGTGCTATGCCACCGCAGTCCTTCGTGACATGCCATTCGTTTAAAATATATAAAAAAATATTTCGGCATGTTCCTTTAAAGAGTTGTTTATGGTCTCACATAAATTTTGTAAAGTTCTTTTTGCAGAGGCACCCATAATCGAGAGGGGTATCTCGCTAAGCTAGGTCTATGAGTACAGTCGCTCAAAAAAATATCCGAACACTATGGTTGATTACAGAATTCAGAAAAATTATCTGCCAACGATTTTTTTTAGAAATTAGTGATCTGGCAACCTTCGTGTCACGTGACACGAAGTTTGCCAGATCACTAATTTCTAAAAAAACGTTGACAGATATTTTTTTCTGAATTCTGTAATGAACCGTAGTGTTCGGATACTTTTTTGAGCGACTGTAGGTGGTCATATTATTTTGATACTAGATCGTGTGGGCTCACTCACGGAAATATTGAGCGTGTGCAGTTACCGTTCACAGCAAACTGGAGCGTGTGCGGTAACTGCACACGCTCCAGTTTGCTGTGAACGGTAACTGGAGCGTGTACAGTTACTGTATACGCTACAGATATTTTTCCTGATTTCTGTAATCACGTGACACGAAGGTTGCCAGATCACTAATTTCTAAAAAAATCGTTGCCAGATATTTTTTCTGAATTCTGTAATCAATCATAGTGCTCGGATATTTTTTTGAGCGACTCTACGCCTCTGCATCAGAGGTAAAATAACATTAAACAATCGTTACCTCAAGTGATGACAGCTGTAGAAAATTGTGAAAAATCAAATATTTCTATACAGTCTCTTCAGACTGGACTCGACATATTAATTCCTGTTTATTTAAAGCTGAAGTCAGCATTTCCCATATAAGGAGATGGCTTCCACTGATAATGAATAAAAAAAAATTTCATTAGTAAATAATTTGAGGTTTTATTGTCCAATAAAACCCATAGGTCGTCAAAATGGAAACTGAAAGTTAAAAATGTAAATACTGATATCGACACTTGACTTACAGTTGCCAAATGTTTCCTGCAGTTGGAGTAGCGGCGATACAACTCTTATCTTTTTACGACAGTGGACTCTACCACTTCGTTAGCAATCTCCCCATTCCGTTTCCTTTTTGCACCACCCCATTTAGTCCATCTAGTACAGACCATGTCGACAGAAATCACTATTGCTATCAGAGAATCGCCCTTATGTCTAGAGAGCATCACTTTCGCTATTTGTGCAGCTCTCATTATCCACAGCGGCTAGGTGTGACTATTCGAGAGATGAAAGCTAAACATTATATCAGCTAACAGAGAGTGCTGTAACGCTGTTTCTTTTTATATCATCATCCTGTTGGTTTTTGCTTGTTACTTATTTTGTTACCTACCTGAGGTTCAGTCTGTAAGTGCTTCAGGTTCAAATTGCATTTGTGAATGATGCATTGAGATCATTCGCTGTTAACATCCGTTCTGCACTTCGGGGGGGGGGGGGGTACGATGAATTTGGTAACGTCATCGTCAGTCGAATGGGACGTTAAAGTAGTGGTCCAGTGTGTAAGAAAGCCATAAGCTCAGCACGGTAAATAGATTTGACCAATGGTTTCCATCTGACTCCTGGGGTCAGAAATGGCTCAGCTGGCAGAGCTCAAGTCTTCTAATTTGCAGTCGCTTGGTTCCAGTCTCCATGTGCCAGCGTTGAGATTTGATACCACTGAACTTCTTTTTTGGGTTGAGTTGTTTTACCTCTGAGCGGCACTTTTTTGCACACCATGGGCTAAATGACCAGGCCAGATGGACTCCGAAGGCTTAGAGAAGGTTGGGGGAGGGGACCCACTGGAATAGCTGTTGGGAGACAGATGGTAGCCTCCCGTCAAAGCCATCCAGTGTGTTCTTTAACGTGCACAGGGTATGGTTCTCCCCCACACGGGCCACGGCTTAACGTCCCATCCGACGGACGGCGGCCTTTCCAAGCCCATCGGTGTCCCCTTCTGACCACGGGCAGGGCGGGGAATTTTGCGGAGATAAATCTCAACGCTGACCCAGCTGGGACTCGAAATCTGGGAACTACAGATTACGAGCCTGGCGCGTTACCGACTGAGCCACCCCGCCCGTGTTTGGAAGGGACTCAGAGAAAGTTGAGGGGAGGGAACCCACTAGACAGTTGTTAGATAACAGATGGTGGCCTCCCGTCAAGGCCATTTAGCATGTTCTTTAACGTACACAGCGTATGTATCTCCTGCACAAGAGGCAACTGCTTAACGTCCCATCCAACGAACGGCAGCTTTTCCAAGATCATCGGTGTCCCCTACTGGCCTTGCGGAGATAAATCTCAACGCTGGTCCTGCTGGTATTTGAACCTGGAACTGCATATTACGAGGCTGGCGCGCTACCGACTGAGCCACTCCAGTCTTCACGGGAGTCCTGTCTGTTCACCTGTCTTCTAACAGCAGTCCTATGGGTCCCCTTCCCAAAGATTCTCTGAGTTTTTGGGGTCCTTCTGACCTGGACATTTAGCCTAGTGTGTGCAAACAGCTAAGAGTTAAAAACAAACCAACCTCTTTTATCGATTAACTCAATGAATATTGAATTTAAAAGAAGACTGAAAGGTCAACAAACACGTGCAAACAAAAAAAACCCTGAAAGAGTGAAATGTGATAAAGAAACATAACATAATCAACTGACGTAGTCGAAGAGTAGGTGTTGGTAACGTTACTCCTTCCCCGAAACTCGGAAAAGTTACCCCAGTTAAACACATTACACCACATGCTCCTAACTTGGAACGATTTTTGGGCAGCTGCCAAATGGCTTCCGCCGAGAAAGATTTAATTCCTAATCGATCCGAAGTTACCTTATAAACTGCCGCCAAATGTCTTGGGAGTTGCATTTCACAAGCCTTTTGCAAAAGGCAGCGAAAACGCCACGCAGTCCTTCAGTGTTCGAGACTGCTTAACAGTGATTTTTGACTCGGGGTTTATGTTTCCACATTTTGCAAAAGATGCCTGCAAGAAACACAGGAAATGGAGCAAGACAAATTAAACAGTTCGTTTGACGTCCTTCCGGGAGGATCTGGAGAACTAGTTTAACCAGTAACATTACTTTCACACCTACAACTCTATATATTCCTGGGAGTTTCTTTCTTTTTTAGAGGCTGTTTTTTCTTGTCTCTTTTTTGGCGACTATTAGCGAAGGCGATTTTGTTTTATCTCAGCTTTGCTTCATCAAATAAAGAAAAGTCTCCGAAACATTTCGGCAGTTTAAGTTGATCGATTCAGAACTGGATGTAAATGGGAGGATTTCAGTCATGATTACACCGCTCTGAAAATCTAATAACAGAGAGAAATATTTGGAAAAGAAAGGTTTTCCTATACACTGTTGTCTAAAAGTTAAGTTACAATAGTATTAGATAGATAAATGAAACTAACTTCGAAGATCTACAGTTTCTAAAATATGCATTTTAAAGGAAAATATGACGGAAAGTAACATAAAAATCTCAGTCAAATTTTTTGGAAGGAGAATATGGCTGAAGGTAACACAAAAATCTCAGTCAAATCTTTTGAAATTAAAATATGACAAATGTAACATAAAAATCTCAGTCAAATCTTTTGAAATTAAAATATGACAAATGTAACATAAAAATCTCAGTCAAATCTTTTGAAATTAAAATATGACAAATGTAACATAAAAATCTCAGTCAAATATTTTGGAAGGAAAATATGGCTGAAGGTAACACAAAAATCTCAGTCAAATCTTTTGAAATTAAAATATGACAAATGTAACATAAAAATCTCAGTCAAATCTTTTGAAATTAAAATATGACAAATGTAACATAAAAATCTCAGTCAAATATTTTGGAAGGAAAATATGGCTGAAGGTAACACAAAAATCTCAGTCAAATCTTTTGAAATTAAAATATGACAAATGTAACATAAAAATCTCAGTCAAATCTTTTGAAATTAAAATATGACAAATGTAACATAAAAATATCAGTCAAATCTTTTGAAAATAAAATATGACAAATGTAACATAAAAATCTCAGTCAAATATTTTGGAAGGAAAATATGGTTGAAGGAACACAAAAATCTCAGTCAAATCTTATGGAAGGAAAATATGGCTGAAGGTAACACAAAAATCTTAGTCAAATCTTTTGAAATTAAAATATGACAAATGTAACATAAAAATCTCAGTCAAATCTTTTGAAATTAAAATATGACAAATGTAACATAAAAATCTCAGTCAAATATTTTGGAAGGAAAATATGGCTGAAGGTAACACAAAATGCTCAGTCAAATCTTATGGAAGGAAAATATAGCTGAAGGTAACACGAAATATCAGTTAAATCTTTTGGAAGGATAATATGGCTGAAGGTAACACAAAAATCTCAGTCAAATCTTATGGAAGGAAAAAATGTCTGAAGGTAACATAAAAATCTCAGTCAAATCTTTTGAAATTAAAATATGACAAATGTAACATAAAAATCTCAGTCAAATATTTTGGAAGGAAAATATGGCTGACGGTAACATAAAAATCTCAGTAAAATTTTTTGGAAGTATAATATCACTGAAGGTAACATAAAAATCTCAGTCAAATCTTTTGGAAGTATAATAGGACTGAAGGTAACACAAAAATCTCAGTCAAATGTTTAGGAAGGAAAATATGGCTGAAGGTAACATAAAAATCTCACTCAAATCTTTTGAAAGTAAAATATGACTGAAGGCAACATAAATATCTCAGTCAAATATTTTGAAAGGAAAATATGACGAAGGTAACATAAATATCTCAATCAAATCTTTTGGAATAAAAATATCACTGAAGGTAACATAAATATCTCAATCAAATCTTTTGGAAGGAAAATATCGCTGAAGGTAACATAAATATCTTAATCAAATCTTTTGCAAGGAAAAAATGACCGAAGGTAACATAAATATCTCAATCAAATCTTTTGGAAGGTAAATATCACTGAAGGTAACATAAAAATCTCAGTCAAATCTTTTGGAAGTATAATAGGACTGAAGGTAACATAAAAATCTCAGTCAAATCTTTAGGAAGGAAAATATGGATGAAGGTAACATAGAAATCTCACTCAAATCTTTTGAAAGTAAAATATGACTGAAGGCAACATAAATATCTCAATCAAATATTTTTGAAGGAAAATATCACTGAAGGTAACATAAAAATCTCAATCAAATCTTTTGGAAGGTAAATATCACTGAAGGTAACATAAAAATCTCAGTCAAATCTTTTGGAAGTATAATAGGACTTAAGGTAACATAAATAGCTCAATCAAATCTTTTGGAAGTATAATATCACTGAAGGTAACATAAAAGTCTCAGTCAAATCTTTTGAAAGGAAAATACGACTGAAGGTAACATAAAAATCTCAGTAAAATCTTTTGGAAGTATAATATCACTGAAGGTAACATAAAAATCTCAGTCAAATCTTTTGGAAGTATAATAGGACTGAAGGTAACATAAAAATCTCAGTCAAATGTTTAGGAAGGAAAATATGGCTGAAGGTAACATAAAAATCTCACTCAAATCTTTTGAAAGTAAAATATGACTGAAGGCAACATAAATATCTCAGTCAAATATTTTGAAAGGAAAATATGACGAAGGTAACATAAATATCTCAATCAAATCTTTTGGAATAAAAATATCACTGAAGGTAACATAAATATCTCAATCAAATCTTTTGGAAGGAAAATATCGCTGAAGGTAACATAAATATCTCAATCAAATCTTTTGCAAGGAAAAAATGACCGAAGGTAACATAAATATCTCAATCAAATCTTTTGGAAGGTAAATATCACTGAAGGTAACATAAAAATCTCAGTCAAATCTTTTGGAAGTATAATAGGACTGAAGGTAACATAAAAATCTCAGTCAAATCTTTAGGAAGGAAAATATGGATGAAGGTAACATAGAAATCTCACTCAAATCTTTTGAAAGCAAAATATGACTGAAGGCAACATAAATATCTCAATCAAATATTTTTGAAGGAAAATATCACTGAAGGTAACATAAAAATCTCAGTCAAACTTTTGGAAGTATAATAGGACTGAAGGTAACATAAAAATCTCAGTCAAATTCTTTGGAAGGAAAATACGACTGAAGATAACATAAAAAATCTCAGTCAAATCTTTTGAAAGTAAAATATGACTGAAGGTAACATAAGAAATCTCAGTCAAATCTTTTGAAGGGAAAATATGACTGAAGGTAACATAAATATCTCACTCAAATCTTTTGGAAGGATAATATGACTGAAGGTAACATAAAAATCTCCGTCAAATATTTTGGAAGTATAATATCACTGACGGTAACGTAAAAATCTCAATGAAATCTTTTGGAAGTATAATAGGACTTAAGGTAACATAAATATCTCAATCAAATCTTTTGCAAGGAAAATATCACTGAAGGTAACATAAATATCTCAGTCAAATCTTTTGGAAGGGAAATACGACTGAAGATAACATAAAAAATCTCAATCAAATCTTTTGGAAGTATAATAGGACTGAAGGTAACATAAATATCTCAATCAAATCTTTTGCAAGGAAAATATCACTGAAGGTAACATAAAAATCTCAGTCAAATCTTTTGGAAGGAAAATACGACTGAAGATAACATAAAAAATCTCAATCAAAATATTTTGGAAGTATAATAGGACTTAAGGTAACATAAATATCTCAATCAAATCTTTTGGAAGGAAAATACGACTGAAGATAACAAAAAATCTCAATCAAATCTTTTGGAAGTATAATAGGACTGAAGGTAACATAAATATCTCAATCAAATCTTTTGCAAGGAAAATATCACTGAAGGTAACATAAAAATCTCAGTCAAATCTTTTGAAAGTAAAATATGACTGAAGGTAACATAAAAAATCTCAATCAAATCTTTTGGAAGTATAATAGGACTTAAGGTAACATAAATATCTCAATCAAATCCTTTGGAAGGAAAATACGACTGAAGATAACATAAAAAATCTCAATCAAATCTTTTGGAAGTATAATATGACTGCAGGTATCATAAACATCGCAGTCAAATCTTTTGGAAGGAAAATATGGATGAAGGTAGCAAAAATCTCGCTCAAATATTTTGGAAGGAAAATATGACTGAAGGTCATATAATGTCAATGATAAAAATGTCAATCATGGAAATGTCAATCAATGGAATGATAAAAATGTCAATCAAATCTTTTGGAAGGAAAATATGTCTGAAGTCAACATAAAAATCTCAATCAAAACTTTTGGAAGGAAAATATTACTGGAGGTAAAAAAAAATATATAAGTCAAATCTTTTGGAAGGAAAATATAACTGAAGGTAACATAAAAATCTCGCTCATATCTTTTGGAAGGAAAATATAATTGAAGGTAACATAAAAATCTCAGTAAAATCTTTTGATATCTCGATATTTTTAGCGAGAGTTGGCTCAGTCGTTAACACGCCAAAAAATCTCAGTCAAATATTCTGGAAGGAAAATATGATTGAGAATAACATAAAAATCTCAGTCAAATGTTTTGGAACGAAAATATAATTGAAATAACATAAAAAACCTCAGTCAAATATTTTGGAAGCGAAATATGACTGAAGGCAACATAAAAATCTCAGTCAAATCTTTTGAAAACTGGCTTTTAGCGAAAGTTAGATCAATCGTGAACATGCCAGACTCGTAACGTGTAACTGCCAAGTTCGAGTCCCATCAAGTCCACCACCAGTGCCAAACTTGAGATTTATCTCTTCTAACTCCCACCCTCCCCTCAGCGACAAAGGATACACCATGGTTCGTCGGATGGAACGTTCAGCCGTGGCCACGTATGCAGGAGAGCCATACTAAGTGCTCGTTAAATAAGACGCTGGATGTCTACGCCTATATATGAATGCAGTAGACATCACTTAATACACTCTGTTAGGTTATCATTAAATCTCGTAATAAAAATAATTTCGCACTTGTTTGTAAATATTTTCATTTTATCGGGAAAGTGGTTTAAAGAATTGCTTTCTAGACAAATTAGTCGAAAATATTTTCACTTTCCGGCAAGAACTGTTATCCTTCCAAAAGATTTGACTGAGATTTTTCTTACTATAAGTGTTTAGGGTCGAGGATATTAAAATAAACTGCTAAGCATATTTCTTTGCTATAATTTTATTTTTAAAAATGAAATGTTGTAAATAAAAAACGATTTCTTTATGAATACAATTAAAATTGCAATAATATATGAACCTTTTCCAAAAAAAAAAAGGCTTCTAATAACTTTAATAGTACAGTCGCTCAAAAAAGTATCCGAACATTATGGTCGATTACAGAATTCAGAAAAAATATCTGGCAACGATTTTTTTAGAAATTAGTGATCTGGCAACCTTCGTGTCACGTGATTACAGAATTCAGGAAAAATATCTGGAGCGTGTACAGCAACTGTACACGCTCCAGTTACCGTTCACAGCAAACTGGAGCGTGTGCAGTTACTGCACACGATCCAGTTTGCTGTGAACGGTAACTGCACACGCTCAATATTTCCGTGAGTGAGCCAACACGATCTAGTATCAAAATAATATGACCACCTACAGTCGCTCAAAAAAGTATCCGAACATTATGGTCGATTACAGAATTCAGAAAAAATATCTGGCAACGATTTTTTTTAGAAATTAGCGATCTGGCAACCTTCGTGTCACGTGATTACAGAATTCAGAAAAAATATCTGGCAACGATTTTTTTTAGAAATTAGCGATCTGGCAACCTTCGTGTCACGTGACACGAAGGTTGCCAGATCAACTAATTTCTATAAAAATCGTTGCCAGATATTTTTTCTGAATTCTGTAATCAACCATAGTGTTCGGATACTTTTTTGAGCGACTGTACAAAGTGAGATATAAGTATTCCTTTTTATATATCATTTTGTTGAAGAAATGGTCCCTTCCTGGGTATTCTAGCGGTTATGACGCCCGGCATGCTTCTGGGAGACCGGAGTTCAAATTCGGGACAACCAATTTTTTTCAACTTATTTCGTGTAAGAAACCTTCTACAGCGTATCATAAATTATCACGAACTTCAGTTATGTCCAGTATTATATTAACGATTTATTGTTTATACAATATTTTTTTTATGCCAGTATATATGCTTAATATTTATTTTTCATGCCTGTGGGTTGTGGTATCAATCGAATCTTGGGAAGTTTCTGTCGATATTGGAATCGCAAACTTCCCCAGTTGATTGCATACGTTTGATAGTTTTAAATCTGAGCAATCCTTTTTTGTAAACAAAGTCAAGTTACAAAGTTCCCAACACCTCGCGGACGGTTTGGGAAGGGTATTCACTTCAGAGCAGTTGGGATTTGGGTTGGGTTGTTTTATCTCTGAGCGGCACTTTTTTGCACACAATGGGCTAAATGGCCAGGTCACAAGGCCCCCGAAGGCTCAAAGAAGGCTGGGGGAGGGGACCCACTGGAATAGCTGTTGGGAGACAGATGGTAGCCTCCCGTCAAGGCCATCCAGCGTGTTCTTTAACGTGCACAGGGTATGACTCTCCCGAACACGGAGCCACGGCTTAACGTCCCATCCGACGGACGGCGTCCTTTCCAAGCCCATCGGTGTCACCTACTGACCGTGGGCAGGGCGGGGAATTTTGCGGAGATAAATCTCAACGCTTACCCATCTGGGACTCGAACCTGTGAACTACAGATTACGAGCCTGACGCGCTACCGACCTAGCCACCCCCGCCCCAGAGCAGCTGGGAAACAGATATTCTAGGAGTCACGGCTTAACGTCCATTTTGAGGGACGAAGGCCTTTTCAAACCAAAAGATGTTCCTTCGTCACCGAGGGCCGAAAAAGATCCTCGACGGAGGCGAAGCTGGGACTCGAATCCGGGAGGCTCATAATCTCCCAGGATAACTCGTTTGGTTGGATAAATATCAATGCCTGTCCTGGTTTGAGACCCGCTTGGGCCAGCGTTGAGTCTTCGTAAAACTCCACGTCCAGCCTTCTACTGTCTCAAGGGACGTTAAACCGTGGTTGCCGGTTGGTTGGATGGTTGTTTTACCTCTGAGCGGCACTTTTTTGCACATCATGGGCTAAACGCCCAAGTCACAAGGACCCGGAAGACTCAGAGAAGGTTGGGGGAGGGTTGGGTTGTTTTACCTCTGAGCGGCACTTTTTTGCACATCATGGGCTAAATGCCCAAGTCACAAGGACCCGGAAGGCTCAGAGAAGGTTGGGGGAAGGTTGGGTTGGGTGGTTTTACCTCTGAGCGGCACTTTTTTTCCACACCATGGGCTAAATGGCCAGGTCATATGAACCCCAAAGGCTCAGAGAAGGTTGGGGGAGGGGACCCACTGGAACAGATGGTAGCCTCCCGTCAAGGCCGCCCAGCGTGTTCTTTAACGTGCACAGGGTATGTCTCTCCCGCACACGGGGCCACGACTTAACGTACCATCCGACGGACGGCGGCCTTTCCAAGCCCATCGGTGTCCCCTACTGACCGTGGGTAGGGCGGGGAATTTTGCGGAGATAAATCTCAACGCTGACACAGCTTGGACTCGAACCTGGGAACTGCAGATTACGAGCCTGGCGCGCTACCGACTGATCCACCCCCGCCCCGTTGGGGGAGGGAACTCACTGGAACAGCTGTTAGGAGACAGATGGTAGCCTCCCGTCAAGGCCATCCAGCGTGTTCTTTAACGTGCACAGGGTATAGCTCTCCCGCACATGGAACCACGGCTTAACGTCCCATCTAACGGACGGCGGTCTTTCCAAGCTCATCGGTGTCCCCTACTGACCATGGGCAGAGCGGGGAGTTTTGAAGAGATAAATCTCAACACTGGTCCAGCTGGGACTCGAACCTGGGAACTGCAGATTACGAGACTGGCGCGTTACCGACTGAGCCACCCCCGCCCCTGCGGGTGCGGGAGAGCCATACCCAGTGCAAGTTAAAGACGACCCTGTAATGGCCTTGGGGATGGTTTCCGTCTGTTTCTTAACAGTGGTCAATGGGACCCCTTCCCCCAACTTTCTCCGAGCATTTAGGGTCCTTGTGATCTGGCCATTTAGCCCATTGTGTGCAAAAGTATGGCGCTCAGAGGTAAAACAATACAATACTTCCTTTTATGCAATTATGATGATGGTTCGCATTTTTTGAACATTAACTTTATAGGACGGAGATAACCAAGTAGCTCCATCAGCCTTGTTTTGGTTTCTCATGTAACATACAAATACTACCATGAACACACAACCATAATATCCCAGGCTGGTTGTTTGGCGTTTTATGGAGGCAAAAAACAATGGCTATGTTGCGCCAAGCGAGATGATATCCCAGGACCTGCCCACGGTCAGTAGGGGGCACCGATGGGCTTGGAAAGGCCGCCGTCTGTCGGATGGGACGTTAAGCCGTGACCCCGTGTGCGGGAGAGCCATACCCTGTGCACGTTAAAGAACACGCTGGATGGCCTTGACGGGAGGCTACCATCTGTCTCCCAACAGCTGTTCCAGTGGGTCCCCTCCCCTAACCTTCTCTGAGCCTTCGGGGTCCATGTGACCTGGCCATTTAGCCCATGGTGCGCAAAAAAGTGCCGGTCAGAGGTAAAACAACCCAACCCAAATATCCCAGGACTTGAATCCAGACCCTGGTAGCTACTGCGTCAACGCGATACCACCTAGTCGGCTTCATTTAGAAAACAAACACAAAATATTTTCTCCAATTTCCGAAACAGCTAGGATTGGATTGTCTTATCTCTGAGCGACAGTTTTTTTTTTGTACATATGCGCTTAATGGCTAGGTCACAAGGACCCCAAAGGCTAAGAGAATGTTTAGGGAAGCGGACTCACTGGACAGCTGTTAAGAAACAAATGGTAACCCCCCGTTAAGGTCATCCAGTGTGTTCTTTAACGTGTAGAATATGGCTCTTCCGCAAACGGGTTGGGTTGTTTTACCTCTGAGCGGCACTTTTATGTACAGCATGGGCTAAATGGCCAGGTCACAGGGATCCCAAAGTCTCAGAGAAGGTTGGAGGAGAGGACCTACTGAAACAGATGTTGGGAGACAGGTGGTAGCCTCCCGTCAAGGCCATCCAGCGTGTTCTTTAACGTGAACAGGGTATGGCTCTCCCGCATACGGAGCCACGGTTTAATATCCTATCCGACTGACGGCGGTATTCCGAAGACGGACCACAACTTTACGTCGTATCCGACGGACGGCGACCTTTCCAAGCCCATCGTGACCCCTACTGGCCGAAGGCAGGGCGGGGAGTTTTGAGGAGATACAGCTCAACCCTGGCCCAGCTGGGATTCGAACCTGGGAAATGCGGATTACGAGCCTGGGGCGCTATCGACAGGAGCGATCACATGCCCCAAGCGGCCAAAAAAAAATTTACATTTAGTGAACTATAATATATATTTTTTCACTCTATTTTTTAAGGTTTAAAAATGCATAACCCTAAGAGTAAACGAAAAATATTTTCCTGGTCAGCAGGGGCAGGGGTGGCTCAGTCGGTAGCGCGCCAGGCTCGTAATCTGTAGTTCTCAGGTTCGAGTCCCAGCTGGGTCAATGTTCAGATTTATCTCCACAAAATTCCCCGCCCTGCCCACGTCAGTAGGGAACATCGAGGGTCTTGGAAAGGCTGGCGTCCGTCGGATGGGACGTTAAGCCGTGACCCCGTGTGCTGGAGGACTATGCCCTGTGCACGTTAAAGAACACGCTGGATGGCCTTGACGGGAGGCTACCATCTATCTCGCAACAACTGTTCCAGTGGGTTCCCTCCCACAACCGTCTCTGAACCTTCGGGGTCCATGTGACCTGGTCATTTAGACCATGGTGTGCAAAAAAGTGCCGCTCAGAGGTTAAACAACCCAACCTGGTCAGCAATACTCGAGCCATTTTTAAATCCCCCAAAGCATCATTCCTCTTTATTCTTGTTGACTCATTTCTGTGTCCATTGATTGGTCTGTTTCGGTCAGAAGCGTCGGGCTTTAATCGCCGTGATGGTCTCTCTGTCTCAACTGAAGCAATCGACAACTGGTAGCCGATTCCAAAAAAAAATGTATTTCTGTTGGATAACACTTAACGGAATTAACTGAGGCCGGAAATTTGCAGCGGGGCCCAAATGGATGAAGTTCGATGTTCACGCCCATTTCTGCTCAACTCCTGGAAGAGACAATTGCAGTGCACAATTGTTTCTTTTTTCTGTGTGTGTTCTGAGTGTAACGGTAGAGGGTATAGGTAACAAAAATCACCCTTATTTGTATAAAGGAATAAAATGTGCGAAAGCTTTATTGAATAGGTTTAAGGGAATAATGGATTCTGTAATTGCTTGTCTTGGATGTTTGCTAGAGTACAGTCAGAAGTAACGATGTGTTTTTTTTTCATTAATTTTAATATCGTTTCTGGTTGGATTCCATTCATAGGAATGACGTTTGTGGTTTTAATAGATATCGAGTTCGGTCCCAAATTTGTGGTTAATGAGGTTTTGGCATTTGGTCATTTTGAAATTCGACTAAGTGTGCCTAAAGGCATCAGAAAGAGAGGCGACCTAGATGTTGGTTTGTTTTACCTCAGAGCGACACTATTTTGCACATCATGGGCTAAATGGCCAGGTCACAATAACCCCGAAGGCTCAGAGAAGGTTGGGGGAGAAGACCCACTTGAACAACTGTTGGGAGACAGATGGTAGTCTCCCATCAAGGCTATCCAACGTATTCTTTAACGTGTGCAGGGTATGACTCTCCAGCACACGGGGCCACAGCTTAACGTTCCATCAGACGGAAGGCGGCCTTTCCAAGCCCATCGGTGTCCCCTACTGACAGTGGACAGGGCGGGGAATTTTTCGGAGATAAGTCTCAACGCTGACCCAGCTGGGACTCGTACGTACTGGGAACTGCAGAATATGAGCCTGGCACGCTACCGACTAAGCCACCCCCGCCCCAGCTCAGTCGGTAGTACGCCAGGTTCGCAAACTGATCCTCCTGGCTTGATTGCCAATTGAGCATGCATTGAGATTTTTTCCGCCAACCATCACTTTCAGTTCAGTTGTTTTCTTTCGAAGTGGAATTTTTTTTGCAGACAATGGAGTAAATGGGACAGGATTGCTCAGTCGGTAGCGCGCCAGTCTCGTAATCTGCAGTTCCCAGATTCGAGTCCCAGCTGGGTCAGCTTTGAGATTTATTTCCGCAAAACTTATCCTGCCCACGCTCAACAGAAGACACCGATGGGCTTGGAAAAGCCACCGTCCTTCGGATGGGACGTTAAGCTGTGGCTCCATGTGAATGTGCAGGACAGCCGTACCCTGTGCACGTTAAGAAACATGCTGGATGGTTCTGACGGGTGGCTACCATCTGTTTCCCAATAGCTGTTCCAATGGGTACCCTCCTCCAACCTTCTCTGAACCTTCGGGATCTTTGTGGCCTGGCAATTTAGCACATTTTGTGGGAAAAAAAAGGGCCGCTCAGAGGTACATAAAACAACCCAACAACCCTGTGCATGTTAAAGAACACGCTGGATGGCCTTGACGGGAGGCTACCATCTGTCTCCTAACTAAGATTGGGGGGCCTAGTGAGTCTTGTATGTAGCTAAGGTTAGGGGGACCTAGTGAGTCTTGTTACATTTCTCACGAGGGTCGCCTGCATGAGACATACATTAGCCCCCCCTCCCCCCCGAACCTTCTCTGAACCCTCAGAGCCCTTGTGACCTGTCCATTTAGCCCATTGTGTGAAAAAAGTGTCGCTCGGAGTTCAAACAACCCAAATCAGTGAACTAAATGGTCAAGTCACAAACATCCCAAGGTCTCAGAGGAGGCTGGGGAAGGGCATCCACTGTGCAGTGGTTAGGAGACATTGCAAATCTATCATCAAACCCATGCAGCGTGTTCTGCAATTGAAAAGGGTATTGATTTCCTGAACGGAATCACCGCGATCTTTAATGGATCGTTTTCGGATCCATCGTGATCTTTAAACTTAGGTAGGGTATGACTGGGTTGGGTTGTTTTACCTCTGAGCAGCACTTTTTTGCACACCATGGGCTAAATGGCTAGGTCACATGGACACCGAAGGCTCAGAGAAGGTTGGGGGAAGAGACCCACTGGAACAGCTGTTGGAGACAGATGGTAGCCCCCCGTCAAGGCCATCAGCGTGTTCTTTAACGTGCACAGGGTATGGCTCTCCCGCACACGGGCCCACGTCTTAACATCCCATCCGACGGACGGCAGCCTTTCCAAGCCCATCGGTGTCCCCTACTGACCGTGGGCAGGGCGGGGAATTTTGCGGAGATAAATCTCAACGCTGACCCAGCTGGGACTCGAACCTGGGAACAACAGATTACGAGTCTGGCGCGCTACCGACTGAGCCACCCCCGCCCCCACCCAATGAAAGGGAAAAACTGAATCGGATAGGACATGAAATTATTCTCAGATCATCCAGTTTTATTAACACTTAGAAGCAAAATATCGCCCTTGAAGAGCTGCGTCCCTCTGTTCCACACTAGGCACATTTCAAATTCCAGTACACGTCACGTGCGCGCGTCTTCTCATGTCCCCATCCTCGCCACGCGCCCACTTCATTAAGCTCTTCTCCCGGGGCCTTCCCTTTGCCATTACGGTTATTTACTGGGCATCCATCCGTTGTTTGTTCTCCTTCAGCGGTAGCAGCAGTCTTTCCGGCCGAGTGGCCGTGACCTTTACGGTTTCGCTGTCTCGCGCTCTGCTCAGAGTCTATTCGTTACATTTCTCATGAGGGTCGCCTGCATGAGACATCCACACACGTAAAATTATGTTCCTTATGAAAAAAAACGCCTCTTGAAATGAAATGAGAGATTGATATTTCTAGGATGTGCCTTGGAGTACTAACGTTATCAAGTTGGGACTTGGACAGGGTGGGGATTAGCGGAGATAAATCTAAAAGCTGGCACAGTCGGGACTCGAACCCGGGAACATCAGAGGGTTGGGTTGTTTTACTTCTGAGCGACACTTTTTTGCACACAATGGGCTAAATGGCCAGGTCACATGGACATCGAAGGCTCAGAGATGGTTCGGGGAGGGTACCTATTGGAACAGCTGTTGGGAGATTGATGGTAGCCTCCCATCAAGGCCATCCAGCGTGTTCTTTAATGTGCACAGGGTATGGCTCTCCTGCACACGGGGCCACGGATTAATTTCCCATCCGACGGACGGCGGCCTTTACCAAGCCCATCGGTGTCCCCTACTGACCGTTGGCAGGGCGGGGAATTTTGAGGAGATAAATCTGAACGCTGACCCAGCTGGGACCTGGAACCTGGGACATCAGAGCGTTGGGTTGTTTTACCTCTAAGCGGAACTTTTTTTGCATACAATGGGCTAAATACAAAGTCACAAACACCCCAAGAATTCAGATAAGGTCGGGGGAAGGAGACAGATGGTAGCCTCCCGTCACGGCTATCGCCTGTTCTTTAAAGTTGACAGGGTATGGCTGTCCTGCACATGGAGCCACTGCTTGACGTCCCATCCGACGGGCGGCAGGTTTTCAAACTCGATCGGTGTGCCCTTTCCTACTGAGGGCTGGGAGCCGGCCTAGGGGAGAGAAATCATAATGGTGGGACTCGAATCTGAACTGAAGGCCGGGGCGGGGGTGGCTCAGTCGGTAGCGCGCCAGGCTCGTAATCTGTAGTTCCCAGGTTCGAGTCCCAGCTGGGTCAGCGTTGAGATTTATCTCCGCAAAATTTCCCGCCCTGCCCACGGTCAGTAGGGGACACCGATGGGCTTGGTAAAGGCCGCCGTCCGTCGGGTGGGACGTTAAGCCGTGGCCCCGTGTGCGGGAGAGCCATACCCTGTGCACGTTAAAGAACACACTGGATGGCCTTGACGGGAGGCTACCATCTGTCTCCAAACAGCTGTTCCTGTGGGTCCCCTCCCCCAACCTTCTATGAGCCTTCGGGGTCCATGTGACCTGGCCATTTAGCCCATGGTGTGCAAAAAAAGTGCCGCTCAGAGGTAAAACAACCCAACCCAACTGAACTGAAGATTGCGGACCAGGTGTGCTACCAGCTGACTTTTATGAATGCGGAATTCATTTTTCAGTCTGGCAACCTTCGTGTTACACGCTCATCAGATCACTGCCAGATCACTAATTTCTAAAAAAATCGTTGCCAAATATTTTTTCTGAATTCTCTAATAAACCATAGTGTTCCGGATACTTTTTTTGAGCGACTGTATGTGAATGGGAATATGATTTCGAAGATCTGTAACTTTTAAAATACGAATTCAACGGTAATATGTGATTGAAGATAAAGATCACAATCAAATCTATTTAAATCTCGATTTTCAATAATATTCGTTCAATATTTAAATAGTTATGGAAGCTAGAACATTTCACAACAGTTACGTGCCATAAGAATTTACCTCAGAAATTAATTAAAACTTAATTAATAAGCATATTTTCGAACCGTTTAATGAAATAGATATTTTTTAGAAGTTTCCATGATGGCATTTCAATTTTAGACAGTTAAAAAACTTTTTTTTTTAAAAACAAGCTAATTTATTGCTAAATATTTCGACTTACGTAACTTTTTAAATACTGAATGAATATTGTTGAAAATGGAGATTTGATTTCGTTTTTTAATTTATTTTCAATCACATTTTTTCCATTAAAAGTATATTTTAGAAATTAGAGAGGTTCAAAATTTACATAACAGGAAAAATTCTCTATTTTGTCAGGGGATTGCATAAAAAAAGATTGCACTCTACGTAATCGTTGTGAAGAAGATGTTATCTTCGCTATCTTTGTAAGTTGTACTTTCTAAATCTTTGTGTACAGTCGCTCAAAAAAGTATCCGAACACTATGGTTGATTACAAAATTCAGAAAAAATATTTGGCAAAGATTTTTTTTTAGAAATTAGTGATCTGAAAACCTTCGTGTCACGTGACACAAAGGTTTCCAGATCGCTAATTTCTAAAAAAAATCGTTGCCAGATATTTTTTCTGAATTCTGTAATCAACCGTAGTGTTCGGATATTTTTTTGAGCGACTGTAGGTGGTCATATTATTTTGATACTAGATCGTGTGGCCTCACTCACGGAAATATTGAGCGTGTGCAGTTACCGTTCACAGCAAACTGGAGCGTGTGCAGTAACTGCACACGCTCCAGTTTGCTGTGAACGGTAACTGGAGCGTGTACAGTTGCTGTACACGCTCCAGATACTATTCCTGAATTCTGCAATCACGTGACACGAAGGTTGCCAGATCACTAATTTCTAAAAAAAAAACGTTGCCAGACATTTTTTCTGAATTCTGTAATCGACCATAGTGTTTGGATACTTTTTTGAGCGACTGTATGTGTTTCTGTTTTTCGCAACTTTGATTCTAACTGTATTTTGTTTGCGGCGTTGAAATAATCAGAGAGCATTATTCGAACTGCAATTAGCATATCCAGAAGTCTAAAAATGTACAAACATAGGAGCAGAAAACGAAAAAAAACTTTCAAGCCACCACATAAAAAAACCCAACTGAACTCGCATCCATATATTGCTACACTGTTAAACTGAAACTAGTCAACAGAACAAGAACAATTTTGGATTGCTCTGGGAACGAAACAGAGAAAAAAAGAATTACAAAAAAAAAAGGGAATTCTAAGTGCATCTGCAATAACGAAAAGAACGTCTCTGAAGATCTCAGAGATTTAAAGAACAAGAGAGAAACAACAGGGGGAATGCAATTAAAGTTACATGATTGACTTAAGAGACAGATTTCTGCGCCTGAGGCAGTCCCATTCGTTAGAAGAAGAGGAGGACTGTCGAGAAGGAATTCTTTACTGAAGCTGCAGATGGGTTGGGTTGTTTTACCTCTGAGCGGCACTTTTTTGCACACCATGGCTAAATGGCCAGGTCACAAGGACCCCGAAGGCTCAGAGAAGGTTGGGGAGGGGACCCACTGGAACAGCTGTTGGGAGACAGATGGTAGCCTCCCGTCAAGGCCATCCAGTGTGTTCTTTAACGTGCACAGGGTATGGCTCTCCCGCACACGGGGCCACGGCTTAACGTCCCATCCGACGGACGGCGGCCTTTCCAAGTCCATCGGTATCCCCTACTGACCGTGGGCAGGGCGGGGAATTTTGCTGAGATAAATCTCAACGCTGACCCAGCTGGGACTCGAACCTGGGAACTACAGATTATGAGCCTGGCGCGCAACCGTCTGAGCCACCCCTGCCCCGTAGCTGCAGATGAAAGCCAATGGAGTCTGCCGCAGTTTCTGTTATCAGAAGAGGGAAATTGCGAGGCCCAGAAGACTTCATCTTGCTCCAACCCGGTGGACGGCCAGGCGGCAAGCAAGACGATCCTAGCCACTGCTACCCAAGGGAGATTCAATCTCAGCATCGGAAACGAAGCGCGACCCTTTGCTCTGAGTCTCCCTGGTTGCAGTGAATGCAAGAACGGTAGCATCTCTCTGTCTCTCCCCGGATGGCGATGCCGAATCCGGTCTGGCCAGCGTTTAGAGTCCCTGGACTCAGATCTAAGCCTTACACCTTACTCCTTGACTTAGTCTTATCTCGTTACAGTTAAGGAATTTGCGTTGAGGAAAGTTATGCAGAATTTCTGTCGTTTCCTTAAGGATTTGATTAGCTAAATTGTAAATGTTTAAATAAGTAAAATGGATTTGATATTCGTTTTCATATTTCTGTCGAAAAGGTTGAGGAAATTAGTTTTAAATTATTCAGGAAGTCTTACATGGAGCTTATAATTAGTAAATGTATTCTATAAATTAGATTGCTGCCGAGGTGGCTCAGTCGGTAGCGCGCCATGCACGCAATTTACAGTTCTCAGGTTCGAGTCCCACCTGGGGCAGCATTGAGATTTATCTCCGCAAAACTCCTCGCCCTGCCCACAGTCAGTAGGGAACACCAATGGGCTTGGAAAGGTCGCCGTCCGTCGGATGGGACGTTAAGCTGTGGCCCTTTGTGCGGGAGAGCCATACCCTATGTACGATAAAGAACACGCTGGATGGTCTTGACGGGAGGCTATCATCTGTCTCCCAACAGCTGTTACAGTGGGTCCCCTTCTCTAACCTTCTCTGAGCCTTCAGGGTCCTTGTGACCTGTCTATTTAGCCCAAGCATGTCAAACTCGTTAACCACCGAGGGCCATATTAAGTATTATATATTAAATCGCGGGCCGCAAAACAAAAAAACCCAGATGAAAATTGTTATGTGCAAACTAGACTAGAACGCAGTATTCGTTCCAGTGAACGAATTGACTGGAGGGGCGGGGGTGGCTCAGTCGGTAGCGCGCCAGGCTCGTAATCTGTAGTTCCCAGGTTCGAGTCCCAGCTGGGTCAGCGTTGATATTTATCTCCGCAAAATTCCCCCGTCCTGCCCACGGTCAGTAGGGGACACCGATGGGCTTGGAAAGGCCGCCGTCCGTCGGATGGGACGTTAAGCCATGGCCCCGTGTGCAGGAGAGCCATACCCTGTGCACGTTAAAAAACACGCTGGATGGCCTTGACGGGAGGCTACCATCTGTCTCCCAACAGCTGTTCCAGTGGGTCCCCTCCCCCAACCTTCTCTGAGCCTTCGGGGTCCATGTGACCTGGCCATTTAGCCCATGGTGTGCAAAAAAGTGTCGCTCAGAGGTAACCCAACCAAACTCGTTCACTGACTGCTAACGAATAGCTTCCGACTCTACTGGCATTTCGTGACTCATTGCCATGCGCAAAGTACGTACATTTGAATGACCTCGAGACATGTGTATACATGTCGGAGCCCGATCGTAGAATTGTTCATATCATGAAATGCCACTATTTCATGAAATGATCGGACATTTCATGATATGAGCAATTCTACGATCGGGCTCCGACATATACATTTATGCGCAACAGTTTCCCTTATATATAAATAGAAATGTTTTCTGAAATACGTTTATTTAATTCATGTACTAATAATTTTAATTTTTTAATAATAATAAATTTAATATAATTTTAATTTTAATTATAATTTTAATTCATAAACTTATAATTTTAATTAAAGAATCCAGTGTTGTCAAAAGTTAAATAAACGTATTGGTTATCAATCTTGGCGGGCCGCAGAACAGTTCCCGGCGGGCCGCGTGTTTGACATGTCTGATTTAGCCCTTGGTATCCAAAAAAGTGCCGCTCAGAGGTAAAACAAATCCAATTCAACTATTTCCCAATCTTCTTTAAGCCATTGGAGTTCTTGTGACCTGTCCATTGTGTGCTGAAAAGTGCCGCTCACAGATAGGACAACTCAGTTCCACGTTATTTGAATCCAGGGAGTATTTGCGCTGTGACCTTTTACTCCATCGAGTTTGGAAGAAAAATTGCAGCTCTGTTACAAACCTGCAATTCAACTGATTAGTAAACAATACACTTATTTATAGCGAACTCAATATTTACAGACTAACACTTGAACAGCAACCCATGATAAAGGGCTTTTTCTTCTTTCCCACTAGAGTGGCCAAGAAAGGTAAAAACTTAGAACTTTAATTTGATCTTTTATCAAGATAAATAACATTGGGAACATATGTCACCATTATCGCCTTTGAATCGATGGTAATGTGTCTGCCAAGCTCTTTAAGGGAAAAGAAAAAACAACTCCAAAGTTGTCTGCTCTTAACGGAGGACACCTGAAATCATTATTATTATGATTTCCCGAACTTCTTCTGCCACTCTCTTATCTCCTGGTCGATAAGAACTTGGTCTTGTATCAGCAGATAGTTAAAGGATGGGTCCTTCTATCTGCTGCAATAAATAAAACTCTCTTTCCCAGGCATAACGATCGTTATTTTCTTTTTGGTTTCATCGTTTTGAGGAGCCATTTACTGAAGTACCGTTGCATTCTGGGAGTGCAGAGGGCAGATAATAAATTATTAAGTTTTAATTTGAAAATAAGAAAAATGTTTAATCGCTTTGGTTTCGTGGTCATTTAGAACACACGAATATTAAACTCGAATCGATTAAGGAGTAATTTAGTTTGTTTTCATCCCTATTGTCACTTTTGCTCTGGGAATGGGTTGTTGGGTTGTTTTACCTCTGAGCGGCACTTTTTTGAATACCAAGGGCTAAATGGCCAGGTCACATAGACCCCGAAGGCTCAGAAAAGGTTGTGGGAGGGGACCCACTGGAACAGCTGTTGGGAGACAGATGGTAGCCTCCCGTCAAGGCCATTCAGCGTGTTCTTTAACGTGCACAGGGTATGTCTCTCCCGCACACGGAGCCACGGCTTAACGTCCCATCCGACAGACGGCGGCCTTTTCAAGCCCATCGATGTCCCCTACTGACTGTGGGCAGGGCGGGGAAATTTTGCGGAGATAAATCTCAACGCTGACCCAGCTGGGACTCGAACCTGGGAACTACAGATTACGAGCCTGGCGCGCTACCGACTGAGCCACCCCCGCCCCAATGAGAATGGGCTAAAGAGTCAGGTCTCGAGGAATTCAAGGTGGACCGAAGGTCCGTTAAAGGAAAGGAGCTACCTTCAAGGGAACATATATATAATTCAGATGTTTTTTAACGTAAACATGGAATGATATTCCAATCCCAAAGCCGAAAGGTGACTCCAAGTTCATTACAATCCCAAAGATGGTTATTTAATTCAATCCCAAAGTAAAAATGTGGCTTCCAGTTTATTACAATAAAAAAGTTGATTATTTAATCCAATTCCAAAGCCAAAAGGTGTTTCTAATTTCATTCCAATTGGTCATTTAATCCAATTCCAAAGCCAAATGGTGGCTTCAAGTTGATTACAATAAAAAAGGTGATCATTTAATTCAACTCCAAAGCCAAAAGGTGGTTCTAATTTCATTCCAAGCCCAAAAGTGGTCATTTAATCCAATCACAAAGCCAAATGGTGGCTTCAAGTTGATACAATCTCACATTTAATCCAATTCCAAAGCCAAAAGGTGGTTCTAATTTCATTCCAAGCCCAAAGGTGGTCGTTTAATCCAATCGCAAAGCCAAATGGTGGCTTCAAGTTGATTACAATCTCAAAGGTGATCATTTAATCCAATTCCAAAGCCAAAAGGTGGTTCTAATTTCATTCCAAGCCCAAAGGTGGTCATTTAATCCAATCGCAAAGCCAAATGGTGGCTTCAAGTTGATTACAATCTCAAAGGTGATCATTTAATTCAATTCCAAAGCCAAAAGGTGGTTCTAATTTCATTCCAAGCCCAAAGGTGGTCATTTAATCCAATCGCAAAGCCAAATGGTGGCTTCAAGTTGATTACAATCTCAAAGGTGATCATTTAATTCAATTCCAAAGCCAAAAGGTGGTTCCAATTTCATTCCAAGCCCAAAGGTGGTCATTTAATCCAATCGCAAGGCCAAATGGTGACTTCAAGTTGATTACAATCTCAAAGGTGATCATTTAATCCAATTCCAGAGCCAAAAGGTGCTCCTAGTTCATTGCAAGCCCAAAGGTGGTAATTTAATCCAGAATCAGAGCAAAATGGTGACTCCTTTCTCTCCAAAGGAACAGAAGTTAGCAGAGATAATTCTCAATTATGGGCCAGTTTGTGGAGCTAAGTGCGCTACCAACAGATTACGAGCTAGGTGCGCTACCAACTGAGCCAATCCGTGTCTCCTTGGTTTGTCATCAGCTGTTCGGTTAGTTAAGCCTAGTCGAGGGCGACCTCCTTTAACAAGATTACTTAGGGTTGGGTTGGGTTGTTTTACCACTGAGCGGCACTTTTTTGCACACCATGGGCTAAATGGCCAGGTCACATGGACCCCGAAGGCTCAGAGATTGTTGGGGGAGGGGACCCACTGGAACAGCTGTTGGGAGACAGATGGTAGCCTCCCGTCAAGGCCATCTAGCGTGTTCTTTAACGTGCACAGGGTATGGCTCTCCCGCACACGGGGCCACGGCTTAACGTCCCATCCGACGGACGGCGGCCTTTCCAAGCCCATCGGTGTCCCCTATTGACCGTGAGCAGGGAGGGGAGTTTTGCGGAGATAAATCTCAACGCTCACCCAGGTGGGACTCGAACCTGGGAACTGCAGATTACGAGCCTGGCGCGCTACCGACTAAGTCATCCCCGCCCCAATAGGTCAATAGAATCTTATGCCAAATTGAAGTACACCTTGTTGCCGACAAACGCTACAGACGATTTCTTCCAGAAATTCAAGTGAGATGATGTCATCTAACTATTTCGTAGGAATTAATGTAAATAATAAGAGATGCATTGCAAAACCCTAACCTGATTAATATATGTTTAATTTGATTCCTTTATTTTGACTCTGGTTAATGCTTTGTGTGTTTTATTTATCTAAGTATATTCCATATATCTAACTCTTTTTTACAGAAATGATAAAGTTAGAAACAAAAAACTGTTAAATGTGGTTTTATTGTAATACATTATACGTATAGATTAATTTCTATAAGCAATTTACTACATTACCATCACAGCTTCAGTATATAGATATTAGTATTTAAGATAGTGTGTATAACTGAAAGAAAGATTATCTGCGCTTTTTGGATATTATTTCAACTTATTTTGTTATTATCTACTTTCCGCAACTTTATTTTTATCCCAAAGTAAGAATTTACTATCTTAGCTTTTATATGCTCTGGTTGGGTTGTTTTACCTCTGAGCCGCACTATTTTGCACACCGTGGGCTAAATGGCCAGGTCACATGGACCCCGAAGGCTCAGAGAAGATTGGGGGAGGGGACCCACTGGAACAGCTGTTGGGAGACAGATGGTAGTCCCCCGTCAAGGCCATCCAGCGTGTTCTTTAACGTGCACAGGGTATGGCTCTCCCGCACACGGGGCCACGGCTTAACATCCCATCCGACGAACGGCGGCCTTTCCAAGCCCATTGGTGTCCCCTACTGACCGTGGGTAGGGCGGGGAATTTTGCGGAGATAAATCTCAACGCTGACCCAGCTGGGACTCGAACCTGGGAACTACAGATTACTAGCCTGGCGCGCTACCGACTGAGCCACCCCGCCCCAGAGAAGGTTGGGAGAGGGGACCCACTGGAACAGCTGTTGGGAGATAGATGGTAGCCTCCGTCAAGGTCATCCAGCGTGTTCTTTAACGTGCACATTGTCTGGCTTTCCGGCACATGGGACCACTTCTTAATGTCCCATCCGATGGACGGCGACGTGCCGAAGCCCATCGGTGTCTTCTACTGGCTGAGGGCAGAGTGGGGTTTTGCGGAGATAAATCTCAACGCTGGCCCAGCTGGGACTCGAACCTGGGAATTGCAGATTACGAGCCTGGAGTGCTATCACAAAAGTAGTGGAGAAATCGTGTTAAATCGAACGACTAGTCCTAAAAACCGGTTGCACTTGAAAAACCTTGTTGAACCCAAACCGTGTTGGTAGAATTCAAGTTAGTCGGAGAATGAGTATATATTACACACACAAAAAAAAACTGCAAAACTTGAAAGTGGAAATTAAACAAAATTTATCCAAAGTGAACAAATGATTTTAGAGTAAAGGAAGATTGCAACACATTTCGGTCACAACAACTTCATTTTGTTAACGCCAAATGTGTAAAAAAAAATTACGAGAAAATTGAGTCAAAGTTGGATCTTTCCTTAACAAATCCCTTAATCTGATGATATTCCACAAGGCTACCACTACCAAAGGAATGTTGATTCCTGCATAAAAATAATGTCCGTTGTTTCCCATCCTCCTCAAAAGGCAGATTTTTAGGGATTTATAATCTTTGTTGAGGAAGATATACGATGAGAAATAGTTGAGCTTAACTCGGCCATTGATCGCTTCTACTTAGTTTTCAAATAAAGTGATGTAAATTGGTGAGGCAGGCTGTGGTTCAGTTAATCTGAATGGATGGATTCTTGTGCAGGTGTGTCAGTTAATTTTCTTGGGAACTATGTTAACAGATATTGGTTGGGTTGGGTTGTTTTACCTCTGAGCGGCACTATTTTGCACACCATGGGCTAAATGGCCAGGTCACATGGACCCCGAAGACTCAGAGAAGGTTGGGGGAGGGGACCCACTGGAACAGCTGTTGGGAGACAGATGGTAGCCTCCCGTCAAGGCCATCCAGCGTGTTCTTTAACGTGCACAGGGTATGGCTCTCCCGCACACGGGGCCACGGCTTAACGTCCCATCCGACGGACGGCGGCCTTTCCAAGCCCATGGTGTCCCCTACTGACCGTGGGCAGGGCGGGGAATTTTGCGGAGATAAATCTCAACGCTGACCCAGCTGGGACTCACCTGGGAATTACAGATTACGAGCATGGCGCGCTACCGACTGAGCCACCCCCGCCCCCACAGATATTGGAGATGTGCTGCATGAGATAACAGACGAATAGGGATCACTGCCGGGACATTTAAGAATCTATGGAGAGTGTGGAGAAATAGGCGAAAAAAGATAATAGTTTAGTTCTTTCTAGGGTTAGTTATGGTAGTGAAACTTGTACACTTTGTAAACAAGATAACATGAAACTAGATGCTTTTGATTCCAGATGCTTACGCAGTATCTTGGGCATTAGGTGGTTAAACTTTGTAACTAATGATGAGGTTACGCAAAGGAGTCTGCAAACTCCTTCAAGTAGCATATTGTGCAGCGACAGACTCCGTTGGTTTGGCCATGTTGCCCGTATGCATAACTATAAATAAAAAAAATAAATACCCCCTCAAGCAGCTGCTTGCCACAGAGGTCTGACAGGAGCCTGTCAGTTTATATGCCAAAGTGGAAGATCTGAGAGGATGGCAGGACCTCAGCAGAAAAACGACACACACATCCATGCCTAAATCCGGGGCTCGAACCCAGGTCCCTTAGATCAGTAGCCAAGCGTGCTAACCACTCGGCCACGGGACGGCTTGCATAACTATAGATTAGCAAATAGGGTTACAAGAAAGCTAAAGGCCTCAGAATGAGAGACCTAGGATGCGACGGGCAATATCAAAGAGTACGTAGAGTTGACAAACTAATTATTTCAAGTGTTTCTTGTCTACAGGACATCTATCTGTGATATTTTATCTTATCTCAACAAAAAATTTAACTGCCCTTTAAAATATTCCCTTCTAGCATATCGTAGATCTTATAATCATATTCGATGTACCGGGTAATAATTTTACCCCTAACCATCTCCATCAGAAAGGTATGCCTATTTGGCATGAATAACAGCAAAATATGTAAGTAAACCACCCTTAGGTGGGCCCCTAAGGGCAAACATAAGAAAAGCTAAGAATAGTAGTAAAATTGTATAAGAAACCTGAAACGGGTAGGTCTCTTCAGAGAACGCTACCGTCTTTAGGCCTCTTGTACTTGTTCAAAACAGTATGATCGTAAAGAATCAGAGAAGAAATAATCTCATTGGGATTATTGCTTACAGCCTCAAAAAAACTTTTTGAGGTGCGTTTTATATGTGTTTATATATGGTCGATGCCCAAGTCTTTATGGGGTTGTCTGTTAGTGATAAACCAGGGGGCATCGACCGCAGTTCTCAAAATCTTGTGTTGTAAGACCTGAATCTTACGAATATTGGTGGGTGTGGTATTCGCCCATAAGGGTGAGGCATAGAGAATCACCGGTCTGAACCTTCTAGCATCTATGCAAAGTTGCAGTCATCTAACGCCAATTTCAAAAATACTTGGTGGTACTCCTGTTGGGTGAATACTCTGCAACTCTGAAAGAAAGAGTGGGGCGGGGGTGGCTCAGTCGGTAGCGCGCCAGGCTCGTAATCTGTAGTTCCCAGATTCGAGTCCCAGTTGGGTCAGCGTTGAGATTTATCTCCGCAAAATTCTCCGTCGTGCCCACGGTCAGTAGGGGACACCGATGGGCTTGGAAAGGCCGCCGTCCATCGGATGGGACGTTAAGCCGTGGCCCCGTGTGCGGGAGAGCCATACCCTGTGGACGTTAAAGAACACGCTGGATGGCCTTGACGGGAGGCTACCATCTGTCTCCCAACAGCTGTTCCAGTGGGTCCCCTCCCCCAACCTTCTCTGAGCCTTCGGGGTCCATGTGACCTGGCCATTTAGCCCACGGTGTGCAAAAAAGTGCCGCTCAGAGATAAAACAACCCAACTTATAATTCGAATAAATACATCACACGATTCAACCACGAATAATTACGAGTAACCTTATATTAACATATTAGGTCCATGTTTCTATTTTTACCAACAGAGCTGACTCTCGTCAAATGTGTTACCAGCTCTCCAACCAATCATCTCTCTACCAGAGACTTACCAACGAATTTCCGTACTTGGCTATTGCCGTAATGATACTGCATCTGACGTGTGTTCACGAGCTCTCTCTAGCTACTGCTGCGCGAGTCATTTGAAGCAGAGAGAACATCACATCGTATCGCCACGAGTGTGCTCCAGCCACTCTGGATGCACACAGGCAAAGCGTGGCGGGGGAAAGAGTTGATTTGATTATGTGTTCCGCGGCAGTATCAGCAATCAATAACGCTTCTGTTCTGTCGCAGGACCCCCCTCCCCCTCCCCAACACACATCCCTCCCTTCACAACAACAACAATGAGTTGTGCAGAGGCGCATAACCGACCACATTACGGCAGAGTGACCGCCCAGTCCCCGAACCTTTCTCTATCATCTCTCTCTCAAGGGCGGGACCGTGAAGTGGGAGAGGGGGGGGGGGGGGATTCAGAGAGGATGGTTAAATAGCCACGCATACACGTGCGCCTCGTATACAGAAAACAAGGCTTCGGATCTCCAATGAGCACGTCTGAAGAGACTACAGAAAGGGGTGAAAAAAGATAGGAAGATAACTTCAGTATGACCTTATTGTCATTTCGTAGAGAGGAAATAACTTCTGCCCACTTTTTTTTCCCATCCTTTTTGGTTTTTTTTTTTCTTCTTACTTCACATGTGAGAGTCGTAGTTTGTTTTGGGAGTCCATTCGTCTGATGTCTGGCAGTGTTCCAAGTGAGGGTTTGAAGCCGGGCAATGCGATCCCTTAAAACAGAGAGCTTAGAAAGAGATGGGGGAGGGGGGGGGGAATCTAGGGAGGGGAGGGCATTTAGTTGCAAAATTTCAGCTCTGCAAAACAAGGCTGCCAAAGAAGTCTTGCGCACCATTAATAATTCTTGCCTTGTATTTTTTTCCTTTCTACTTTCTGTCGCGAAGAGCTTGCAGGGAATTTTTTTCACGAGCAGAACGGTGAACGGTTAATGAGAGTTAAAATGTTATTGTAGTTAGAAGACATGGTGGGTACTGAGAAAAGGTTAATGTCTTTTCAATGATCTTTGTGGTGTTATTCATCATCTTACTAGAGACATAAGTGTCAGCTAGAGTTGTTTCGATCTCAGGGTTTAGACAAGTCGTCTCCGTGCTGAGTGATAAGCTATAGGATCGTATATGACATAATGTACAATCGCTCAAAAAAGTATCCGAACACTATGGTTGATTACAAAATTCAGAAAAAATATTTCGCAAAGATTTTTTTTTAGAAATTAGTGATCTGGCAACCTTCGTGTCACGTGACACGAACTGGAGCGTGTCAGTAACTGCACACGCTCCAGTTTGCTGTGAACGGTAACTGCACACGCTCAATATTTCCGTGAGTGAACCCACACGATCTAGTATCAAAATAATATGACCACCTACAGTCGCTCAAAAAAGTATCCGAACACCACGGTTGATTGCAGAATTCAGAAAAAATATCTGGCAACGATTTTTTTAGAAATTAGTGATCTGGCAACCTTCGTGTCACGTGATTACAGAATTCAGGAAAAATATCTGGAGCGTGTACAGCAACTGTACACGCTCCAGTTACCGTTCACAGCAAACAAACTGGAGCGTGTGCAGTTACTGCACACGCTCCAGTTTGCTGTGAACGGTAACTGCACACGCTCAATATTTCCGTGAGTGAGCCCACACGATCTAGTATCAAAATAATATATCCAGTTTGCTGTGAACGGTAACTGGAGCGTGTACAGTTGCTGTACACGCTCCAGATATTTTTCCTGAATTCTGTAATCACGTGACACGAAGGTTGCCAGATCACTAATTTCTAAAAAAAAATCTTTGCCAAATATTTTTTCTGAATTTTGTAATCAACCATAGTGTTCGGATACTTTTTTGAGCGACTGTATAAGCATTTAAGAAAATTTTTTCGCCAATTTTTTTCCTTTGAAAGTGCAAGTAACGTAATTTATCAATACTATATAACTTAATTAATCTGTATTACATTAAACTCTGAACGGGGATCGCTCAGTCGGTAGCGCGCCAGGCTCGTAATCTGCAGTTCCCAAGTTCGAGTCCCAGCTGGACCAACGTTAAGATTTATCTCTGCAAAATTCCCCGCCCTTTTCTTGGTCAGTAGGGGACAACGACGGGCTTGGAATGGCCGCCGTCCGTCGGATAGGACGTTAAACCGTGCCTGCTTATGAGGGAGAGCCATACTTTGTGCACATTAAAGAAAAAGCTGGATGGACCAGACGCGGGAGGCTACCATTTGCTTTCCATTTACCGACTAACAGGGCAGATGGTATAGCCTCCGGTCAAGGCTTTGTGATCTGGCCATTTAGACCATTGCGTACAAAAAAGTGCAGCTCACAGATAAAACAACCCAACAGCTGCTTGACTGGTAATTTATTTCTTTTAGTATGATATTAAGTCCATTTCTCTGGTATTTCACGAATAGTGCAATTTTTTCCTCTTATTTTAGGGGCGGGGGTGGCTCAGTCGGTAGCGCGTCAGGCTCGTAATCTGTAGTTCCCAGGTTCGAGTCCCATCTGGGTCAGCGTTGAGATTTATCTCCGCAAAATTCCCCGCCCTGCCCACGGTCAGTAGGGGACACCGATGGGCTTGGAAAGGCCGCCGACCGTCGGATGGGACGTTAAGCCGCGGCCCCGTGTGCAGGAGAGCCATACCCTGTGCACGTTAAAGAACACGCTGGATGGCCTTGACGGGAGGCTACCATCTGTCTCCCAATAGCTGTTCCAGTGGGTCCCCTCCCTCAACCTTCTCTGAGCCTTCGGGGTCCATGTGACCTGGCCATTTAGCCCATGGTGTGGAAAAAAGTGCCGCTCAGAGATAAAACAACCCAACAACAACAACCCCTCCCCCAACCTTCTCTGAGCCTTCGGGGTCCATGTGACCTGGCCATTTAGTCCATTGTGTGCAAAAAAGTGCCTCTGAGAGGTAAAACAACCCAACCTCTGATTTTAATTCTTGAATGTACAATTTTTGGACGGACTTCGACAGAATTATCTTTAATATAAGAACTGAAAGAATTGAAATTTGAAGGTGGGCCACATTTAAATGAAGAGTGAGATCTATATAAATGGACAAAAAAAAAAGTGTTCAGTCGGTACATGCTCGAATCAGCGAATTCAATTTCTCTGGCGACATTCAAAAAAAAAAGCTTTATACATAAATTCAACAAACGAAAAACTAATCCAGTAAAAACAATCCGGGAAATGCAAAAAAAAAAATCGATCAATGGAAGTCAGTGAATTTTACAAAAAGAATATTTTTACAGGAGATCAGTTTCAGCGAGAGCTCTTTGAAACACGGGACCACCTTTCTTTCATTGGCTCGTATATTTCTCACCGTCTTCGACCTCTGATGCCAGCGTGGCATCGACGGGTTGTCTGTCTCATAACTTCACGAGATGCACATAGAGATGAGCAAACGCCGTCCCTCACGTGGCCCTGGCACGTTCTGGAGTGGAGAAAGTAATTCTCTTCCTCTGGCTGACCAAACCGATCCATCGCATCACTCTGCCGTCATGTTGGGTTCGCATCGCAGCTCGTAGGTCCGCTACGTGTTGTGTTCGAAGCAGAATCAGAATGCACTGATTGAAGAACGTGGTGGCCGCAAAAGGAGTTCATCTCGCGCCCACGTGCATGCCGCCGAACGACACGGGTGAATCGTGGAGAGGTAGAGATCCCATCCTCCCCTTTCTGCCCTCGTCCGCCTGGATCCATTACAAGAGAGGATGGTGAAACGGTAAGACGAGGATGCTGGAGAAAAGGCCGGTGATGTGACGTTCACAATCACAAGACCGACACTTATTTGTTGTTGTTCTCCCCCCTCCCTTCTTTTTCTGTCGTCTTTCTAATTCTCCAGGGATAGATGGAGAGGGATGGTGGGAGATGTAATTTCAGGCGATGGAAGAAAGAGAATTTGATGAAAGAAGACCATGGTGGAAAAGAAAGGAAACTGCGGAGAACTTTCTGGAGGGGAAAGCTTTGACGACAGAAGTCGTGTAATGACGACCGGTAAACACATTTGGTGACATCAGATGGCTTTAAATGTGCCGTTGAGGGAGAAACTAGAGGATGCGTGGTTAGGTAAAAACAAACAACTGCAAGCGTGTTTTCAGATTGTTTTTTAAGTTCTAAATTGTCCGTCGCATATATTCCCGGCACGTTCGTTTCTTTGGTGCGATCACATGTTGACATGAAAGTCTCATAAGTTTGAATATCTTTTTCTTTCTTGCTTTTACTCATCTGTTTCGGAACGGAAGGAATCTTTGTAGTTCTTTTTCTTCAGTTTTGCATAAAAAAAGGATTCTTCCCAGTTTCAGGCATTCGAAGTGCTGAAAATTCAGGAAGACTTTGGGAAAGTTGTCATGTAGTTAAGGTTTAAACGTGGGTTGGGTTGTTTTATCTCTGTGCGGCACTTTTTTGCACACCATGGCTAAGTGGCCAGGTCACAAGCACCCCGAAGGCTTAGAAAAGTTGGGGGGAGGGTACCCGCTGGACAGCTGTTGCAGATAGATGGTAGTCTTCCGTCAAGGTCATCTAAGCATGTTCTTTAACGTGCACAGGGTATGGCTATCCTGCATACTGGGCCACGGCTTAACGTCCCATCCGACGTTGGTTGGTTGTTTGGGGTTTTTTGGCGCAACAGCAACTAAGGCTATATTGCGCCAAAAATTCGAGTCGTCGTACCACTTTTGGGAACTCAACTATCACGTTAGTCTGGGGAACTTGTACCCCATCCGACGGACAGCGGCCTTTCCAAGCCCATCGGTGTCCCCTACTGACTGTGGGCAAGGCGGGGAATTTTGCGGAGATAAATCTCAACATTCACCCAGCTGGGACCCGAACCTTGGAACTATAGATTAGGAGCCTGGCGCGCTACCGACTGAGCCACCCCCGCCCGATTTAAACGTGACACGGGGTTCTGAGACTTGATGGAGAATTTTTTCTGCGGAGGTCCTGCCATCCTCTCAGACCTTCAACAAAGTCATATAAACTGACAGGCTCCTGTCAGACCTCTGTGGCAAGCAGCTGCTTGAGGGGGGTATTCTATAATAATCCAATTGCATCTTTATGGACTAGATCTAAGTTGGATAATTTGGGTTGCACCATCTAGGGTCATAACCGAATTCATAACAGAAAAATCATGGACTCGCATTGGCCAGTGAAGGAATGATATCTTTTATGCATGAATCATTCCAGGATATTCTGAAATGAAATCAAACAGAAAGGTTAGGAGGGAAATAATAATAAAAAAGCGTTTTTCATTTTAAAGTAGAACCATCGATTTCTCTAACAAATTTCAAAATCTAATATTTTGTTGTTAGACAGGTGTCGGTTCCTGGGGTTGGTAGAATATAATTGATCCACGGCGCCCACAGGTAATGACTTAAGATTTTGGTTCGTTCTGTTTTGGGCTTTCGACGTTTGAGAATTGCAGGATGATAATCAACTCCAAGTTTAAAACAATAACAAAAAGTTTATTATGGAAAATATATACAGAGTCTCCCCGAGCACTGACGTTGGCTACAAACAATCATATTCAGATTGACTCTTCGCACCTAACAGAGGAAAACCTCTCGTCTCGTGAATATTCACCGAGACACCTCTACCCGTCTGCTCGGGGCGGGGGTGGCTCAGTCGGTAGCGCGCCAGGATCGTAATCTGTAGTTCCCAGGTTCGAGTCCCAGCTGGGTCAGCGTTGAGATTTATTTCCGCAAAATTCCCCACCCTGCCCACGGTCAGTAGGGGACACCGATGGGCTTGGAAAGGCCGCCGTCCGTCGGATGGGACGCTAAGCCGTGGCCCCGTGTGCGGGAGAGCCATACCCTGTGCACGTTAAAGAACACGCTGGATGGCCTTGACGGGAGGCTACCATCTGTCTCCCAACAGCTATTCCAGTGGGTCCCCTCCCCCAACCTTCTCTGAGCCTTCGGGGTCCATGTGACCTGGCCATTTAGCACATGGTGTGCAAAAAAAGTGCCGCTCAGAGGTAAAACAACCCAACCCGTCTGCTCCAGCCAGCGCCTAATTCAGAACTGAAAAGAAGGTCAAGATGACCTTCTTACGGGTTCTACGACGTCCGACGCTGATCTCCCTATCCCACGGGCGGTCATTTGGCTCGCACCCTTGATGAATCGAGCTGGGCCGTAAAGGTGGGCCGATCATCGACGATCAGGTACAGTCGCTCAAAAAAATATCCGAACACCATGGTTGATTACAGAATTCAGAAAAAATATCTGGCAACGATTTTTTTAGAAATTAGTGATCTGGCAACCTTCGTGTCACGTGATTACAGAATTCAGGAAAAATATCTGGAGCGTATACAGCAACTGTACACGCTCCAGTTACCGTTTCCAGTTTGCTGTGAACAGTAACAGCACACGCTCAATATTTCCGTCAGTGAGCCCACACTATCTAGTATCAAAATAATATGACCACCTACAGTGTTATTTCTACTAAAATTCAGAAAAAATATTTGGCAAAGATTTTTTTTTAGAAATTAGTGATCTGGCAACCTTTGTGTCACGTGACACGAAGGTTGCCAGATCACTAATTTCTAAAAAAAAAAATCGTTGACAGATATTTTTTCTGAATTCTGTAATCAACCATATTGTTCGGATACTTTTTTGAGCGACTGTACCATAAGTCTGTCTTGCTGATTACAGCAAGACATACTATAAATAAACAGCTTTCGTCAGTGGTGGGAGAAAGGAAACAGTTTCACATGAAGGATTACAAATACAAGGTCAAATACAAATATATACATGCAACGACAAAATCATATCCAGGTATCGCATCAAAACCTGACAACAGGAGTATTGTGAGTTGCACTCAGATATATTGAAATCCAGTGAGACGGATTTCTATGATTTAGTTTAAAAAAAATCGAGATATTCAAATTTTGTGACTTTGGTTATGAGCTGAAACCCGCTAATAAAAAAAATAAATACCCCTTCAAGCAGCTGCTTGCCACAGAGGTCTGACAGGAGCCTGTCAGTTTATATGCTGTAGTAGAAGGTCTGAGAGGATGGCAGGACCTCAGCCGAAAAACGGCACAAACAGCCATGCCTTACCTGGGGCTCGATCCCAGGTCCCTTAGATCAGTAGCCTTGGGGCTCGAACCCAGGTCCCTTAGATCAGTAGCCCTGGGGCTCGAACTCAGATCCCTTAGATCAGTAGCCCTGGGGCTCGAACCCAGGTCCCTTAGATCAAGCGTGCTAACCACTCGGCCATGGGACGGCTATGAGATGTCACCAAATCCAATAAGATTGTGTTTTACGACTTAAATACTAGATAATTAAATCGATGATTTTAATATTTTGCTTTAATTTTTTAATCTGATTCCACGACATTGAATTGATATGATGCTGCGAAATCGAATTACTCTGATGTGTTTAAATCGTATTCAGCTGATGACACGAAAAGGAATCTCTGATGCGCACTCCCACCCAAAATCGAAATTAGCAAGATGCCCGAAAATCAAATTCATCTCATGTCACGAATGCGAATTTATCTGACGTCACATAATCGAATCAGTCCAGTGCCCCAAAAATCGAATCAATTTGATGCCACAAAAATCAAATCAAATTGATTCTACGAAAAGTTCTAATTCATTTGATGCTACGAAAAATGGAATTCGTCTAATGCCAAGAAATTGAATTAATCTGGTATCCCGAAATCAATTAATTCGATGCCACAAAATGAATTAATTCGATTTCCAAAATCGTATTCATCTGATGCCACGAAAATCGAATTGAGCCAATGGTCACAACAGACTTCATCTGATGCTAGAAAATCTGAATCTTGCACAGGAATGATGGCCATTTCGCTGAAAAAACCTTCAGCATTTTGAATTCTATGCTTTAAAACAAGAAGCAATAAAATGCATAGGCAGTAAGAAATCAGTTGTCTTTCACGCGGGATGCATCTCTGATGGCGAGGCGGGGGTGGCTCAGTCGGTAGAGCGCCAGGCTCGTAATCTGTAGTTCCCAGATTCGAGTTCCAGCAGGGTCAGCGTTGAGATTTATCTCCGCAAAACTCCCCGCCCTGCCCACGGTCAGTAGGGGACACCGATGGGCTTGGAAAGGCCGCCGTCCGTCGGATGGGACGCTAGGTCGTGGCCCCGTGTGCGGGAGAGCCATATCCTGTGCACCCTTTAAACCATCTGTCTCCCAACAGCTGTTCCAGTGGGTCCCCTCCCCCAACCTTCTCTGAGCCTTTTGGGTCCATGTGACCTGGCCATTTAGCCCATGGTATGCAAAAAAGTGCCGCTCAGAGGTAAAACAACCCAACCCTGAAGCGCGGCGCACCTTTCGCACCCTACTAAAACTTTCTGTCTGCTAACGTAACAGTCAACAACAATGATGGGAACCAGAAGTTCTTAACTATTTTTTAGGTTCCACACCGTTGCAATGATGTAGTGTGCATCCTTCCACCCACATTTACAAGTCTCTTTGCTTGGGTTATTTTTCAAAACAAAAACTGATTTCCAAATATCCCTCTAGCATGCCCTGGGGAGCCTTTTATCTCACCACTGGCCAAGAACCTCTCTCCCAAATCAATTATTTCTACGAAACCTTTCTTTCGGCTAAAATAATAATAGTAAGCGTTCAACAACACAATCGCTCTTTATACCATTCTGAGAATTTGATCTCCATCAGCAAGGTGACAGGTCTTCATAATCGAGGTCGGATTCTGCTCTCCCCTCCCTCACTCTCACACCCCGTGCTCTCCCCCTCGATCTTGTCCTGCATCCTCATGCGAGCACTTTCCGTAATAGAAGTGTGAAAGGAAACTAACGATTGGTGATTAATCGTCCCCGAGTTAATTGGTGGTCCGCGAGTCAACAGTATGGGGTGGACACGATACTGGCACGAGGCGGCGAGCTGATTATCCCCTAGGTCATAACCGGCGGCTCCCACACTTCGCTCCGAAAGCGTCCCCGTCTCTATGAATCTGCAGAGCAGCTCTGCTTCACACTTAATCCGATTGAATGGCTGCTAGTGATTACGGAGCTCAGAATCATTCAATTGTGAGTTGCTCATGTTGCTCGTCTCTTGCGGGGGCGATTTGTGGGATTAAACATGAGATGTTTAAGTTTCTGAATTTGAAAGGATTTAAGCGTGTTTCAACGCTATCTGAAGTGAGCAGGTGCCGGTGTTGCAAACTCTAGCTCCTAGTTAGTGATCACCATTTCGTGTACCTTTTGGCTCTGAAAGACGCAGATTCGGTCATCATTATTAGGGAGGGAACAGTGTCATCTACTCTTGTCCTGACGATCATCTTTGGATACATCACACAATGGTGTTGTTGTGGCAATCGATCGAATAAGTGTTCCCAAGGCTGTGGATAATTATCCTCCTGCTCAGATGATGATTGATCGATCATATATCGCAAAAGTTGACATTTAGAGGTTGGGTTGTTTTACCTCTGAGCTGCACTTTTTGCACACCATGGGCTAAATGCCCAAGTCACAAGGACCCCGAAGGCTCAGAGAAGGTTGGGGGAGGGGACCCACTGGAACAGCTGTTGGGAGACAGATGGTAGTCTCCCATCAAGGCCATCCAGCGTGTTCTGTAACGTGCACAGGGTATGGCTCTCTCGCACACGGGCCACGGCTTAATGTCCCATCCGACGGACGGCGACCTTTCCAAGCCCATCGTTGTCCCCTACTGACCGTGGGCAGGGCGGGGAAATTTTGCGGAGATAAATCTCAACGCTGACCCAGCTGGAACTCGAACCTGGGAACTACAGATTAGGAGCCTGGCGCGCTACCGACTGAGCCCCCCTCCCCGCCCCATCTTTAGCAGTTCAGCATTAGTTTTTATAATGCCAAAAAGTTCGATGAAACTTCGAAAATGATTAATCAGATAGCAATTATTTTAATATATAGAGCAAGTCCAATTCTAATTTCGGCAAAAAACCCCATCAAAACGTTATAAATCGTGGAAGTCACGGAAGTCTCTCATTCCGGATATACCTTTAAATATTCATTACTTGGACATCAATTTACTTTAGTGGTTAGATGAACTTGGACCTCGGTATGACATTTAGGGCAAACTGATTTTTCGTCTATGACGATGATTAAAAAAAAAAAAAGGATTGAACCGAATGTGTAAATAAGGAGTGTATAGTGACCTGGTCCTTTAGCCCATGGTGGGCAAAAATGCGCCGCTCAGAGGTAAAACAGCCCAATCCTTCTTCGTAAATCAAATAAATCAGCTGCTTTAAACTAAAAAATAATAATTCAATCGACCGAATTATATAAACAGGATCGAATTACTTTCAGAAAACAACGGGATAATACAGTTGGGTTGGGTTGTTTCACCTCTGAGCGGCACTTTTTTGCACACCATGGGCTAAATGGCCAGGTCACATGGACCCCGTAGGCTCAGAGAAGGTTGGGGGAGGGGACCCACTGGAACAGCTGTTGGGAGACAGATCGTAGTCTCCCGTCAAGGCCATCCAGCGTGTTCTTTAACGTGTACACGGGGCCACGGCTTAACGTCCCAACCGACGGACGGCGGCCTTTCCAAGCCCATCGGTGTCCCCTACTGACCGTGGGCAGGGAATTTTGCGGAGATAAATCTCAACGCTGACCCAGCTGGGACTCGAACCTGGGAACTACAGATTACGAGCCTGGCGCGCTACCTACTGAGTCACCCCCGCCCCGGGATAATACGGAAAAAAATCCTTGTTTAAAAGAATCTTCAGATTAACCACTAGTTTATAACTAGAGTTTTATTTTCTTTTTTTTTTTTGTGTGTGTGTGTGTGGGGAGGGGGTTAATAAAACTGCACTTGGGGGTAATTATCGAACAGAAATTACAGTTTCAAAATTCAAGTTCAAATCCCGTTTGAAAAAACTAAATATTGTGTTTCAATATCGGATTGAAATTTGATTGAAATAAAAATATTTTTTTTGAAGTATTAAAATTTCATTATTAATATATAATATTAGTTACATAGAATAACACATGCATTGCCAATAAACGTAAAATAATGAATAATAATAATTCGTTGTCTTATCTTTGTCTATGCAGTGTTGGCAAACGATTAACTCAAACAAATCGAGAGTATAATAATTAATTTTTTTTATGAGAAAAAAAGAAAGAAACCTATGAAATATCTTTTTTTTTCCTGATTTAAACAGAAAATTTGAATCTGCTGTGCAGGCTAAAAAAAGGCTGAAATCGGATACAAAACGAAAAAATTCGCACCCTTTTTATATAATTCGGTCGTATATTTAGTTTTAAGAAGCTGATTTATTTGATTTACGAAGAAGGTTTGGGTTGTTTTACCTCTGAGCGGCGCTTGTTTTCACACCATGGGCTAAATGGCCAGGTCATATGGACCCCGATGGCTCAGAGAAGGTTAGGGGAGGGGACCATTGGAACAGCTGTTTAGAGACAGATGGCAGCCTCCCGTCAAGGCCATCTAGCGTGTTCTTTAATATGAACAGGTATGGCTCACCCGCACATGTGGCCAAGGCTTAACGTCCCATCCGACGGACGGCGGTCTTTCCAAGCCCATCGGTGTCCCCTACTGACCGTGGGCAGGGCGGGGAAATTCTGCGGAGATAAATCTCAACGCTGACCCAGCTGGGACTTGAACCTGGGAACTACAGATTACGAGCCTGGCGGCTACCGACTGAGCCACCCCTTACGAAGAAAGAATATAGAATTTAGTCATTAAGGAAGAGACCTATAACACAGAGTTGGCTTGCATTACCTGTTAGCAGCATTTTTTTTAACACAATACGTTAAATGAACAGATCATATAAACCCTAAGGGATCAGAGAAGGTTGGGAAAAGAGGACCCACTGGGCAGCTGGTAAGAGACAGAAGCTCCTTTAAGGCCATCCAGTGTGTTCTTTAATGTACATAGGTTATAGATCTCCTATACACAGGGGGCGGGGGTGGCTCAGTCGGTAGCGCGCCAGGCTCGTAATCTGTAGTTCCCAGGTTCGAGTCCCAGCTGGGTCAGCGTTGAGATTTATCTCCGCAAAATTCCCCGCCTTGCCCACGGTCAGTAGGGGACACCGATGGGCTTGGAAAGGCCGCCGTCCGTCTGATGGGACGTTAAGCCGTGGCCCCGTGTGCGGGAGAGCCATACCCTGTGCACGTTTGAGAACACGCTGGATGGCCTTGACGGGAGACTACCATCTGTCTCCCAACAGCTGTTCCAGTGGATCTCCTCCCCCAACCTTCTCTGAGCCTTCGGGGTCCATGTGACCTGGCCATTTAGCCCATGGTGTGCAAAAAAGTGCCGCTCAGAGGTAAAACAACCCAATCCAACAACCCATCTGATGGGCGACGGCCTTTCAAAACTCATAGGTGTACTTTCTGAACGAGAGTAGAATGGTGATTTATCGGAGATAAATCTCAACGCTGTTTCCGAGGGACAGGTACACATATAAGAATACTCAAACCTAAACAAATATGCTCTGCGGCGACTGAAGTCCACTAAAATCAGAGACCTAAAGTCTCTCTCGGCAATTAAAACAAAAGTAAGAATCTTCGTAGAAGTCGGAGCAGATTAAAAACCACCACGAGATGCTTTTCTATGGTGACTCAGCACCTTGTAACAGAAATGAAGACAGAGAAAAGGAGATCATCAGAGCTCGGCTATTACTGTCATCAATGATAAGTAAATAGGATGCCAATTTCGCTTCTTCTTTTTTTCCTGGCGCATCCTTTTGTCTTGTCACTCCCCCATTCTAACTACGTGATGAATGGGCTTCATCCCAGCTCATTTCCTTCCGAAGTGGCCCCTCGTGCTGACTCGCTCTCCTCCAGCACAATGTTAAGCGTGCGCTCGAGGCACTCTGCGATGCAGGAGGACGTGCGCTCGCGGCACTCTCTGCTACAAGAGATGAAGTTCTGTTCCACAAACCGAACTGACATAAATGTGTTAAGGGAGAGAAAAAAAATACCCCTTCAAGCAGCTGCTTGCCACAGAGGTCTGACAGGAGCCTGTCAGTTTATATGCCATAGTAGAAGGTCTGAGAGGATGGCAGGACCTCAGCAGAAAAACAACACATACAACCATGCCTTACCCGGGGCTCGAACCCAGGTCCCTTAGATCAGTAGCCAAGCGTGCTAACCACTCAGCCATGGGACGGCAGATAAATACCCCCTCAAGCAGCTGCTTGCCACAGAGGTCTGACAGGAGCCTGTCAGTTTATATGCCACAGTAGAAGATCTGAGAGGATGGCAGGACCTCAGCAGAAAAACAACACATACAACCATGCCTTACCCGGGGCTCGAACCCAGGTCCCTTAATAAGTTAAAAATGTGATCTTTATAAAAAAAAAAACTGGATGATTTAGAGTAGGGCATACATTTCTATAAAATCTGAAGATTTTTAACTTTTTGAGCGTTATATTTTTTCTTTATCTTTGGGTCGATTAAATTATTTACGTCAATTAAAAAAAATATTTAAAATTTCTACAGAGCCAGATGCAACAAATGAAAGAACATAAAAGACGATCTAGAACCCGGGTGTGACGCAATAAGGAAAATGTCGGCAGTTCGAGTATACTCGGGCATGATGTTCTGTTAAAAAAAAACTAGTAATTTCATAATAGGGTAGATGCGCCGATGTAAAAAAAAAATTTGCTAATTACGAAAAGTTGGGGGATTTAGGAAAAAGAACTCTCTGTTCTTTATGAAAATTTGATGACTTAAAAAAAGAAAACAAAAGAAAAATCGGTCGTTCACACAAAAATTATATGATTTCGTAGAATATAATAATAATATTTAATTCAATAATAAATTATTTAATTCGTAAAATTCTGGATTCGGATGTGGTAGGAGATGTGTAGATGAGATTTTTTCACTCAGGCAGATTCTTGAGAAATGTTTAGTTTAGAAATCTTTGGTTACTGGCTTTGTTGATTTCAAAAAGGCTTTTGACTCTGTTGATCGTCATAATTTGTGGTTGATTGTTAGATCATATGTAATACTGAGTCGTGTGTGAGAGTTGGTAAGGCTTGTAGCAATTGGTTTAGCATTACTTCTGGTGTTCGACAAGGGTGCATTTTCTCTCCTTTTCTCTTTAGCTTGGTTATTGATTATGTTATGCGAAATTCACTTCAAGGGAAAGATTTTGGCCTTAAATGGGCTGGAGATACGAAAAGTTCTGATTTAGATTATTCTGATGATTTAGCCCTTTTGGCAAATGATGTTGATGAGATGAACTCTTTCATTCGAGCTGTTGATGAGACTGGTAGTAGAGTAGGTTTGGTTATAAACAGAGAGAAAACTAAAGTGATGAAAATTGGTCAGGCAGGCTGTGATTCAGTTAATCTGAATGGTTGCAGTCTTGAGCAGGTGTCACAGTTTAATTATCTTGGGAGCTATGTAACCGATAATGGTGATGTGCGGCATGAGATTAACAGACGAATAGGGATTGCTGCCGGGACTTTTAAGAATCTATGGAGAGTGTGGAGAAATAGGCGTATACACCTAAAGACTTAAATTAGACTGTATAATAGTTTGGTTCTTTCTAGGGTTAGTTATGGTAGTGAAACTTGAACACTTTGTAAACAAGATAACAGGAAACTAGATGCTTTTGATTCTATATGCTTACGCAGTATCTTGGGCATTAGGTGGTTTGACTTTGTAAGTAATGAAGATGTTATAAGAAGGAGTAATCAACCTCCTTTGAGCAGAATATTGTGCAGAGAGAGATTGCGTTGGTTTGGCCATGTTGCCCGTTTGCATAGCTGCAGATTGTCAAACAGGATGATGAACAGTGTGTCTAAGGGTTTCAGAAAAAGAGGGAGACCTAGGATGCGATGTCAAACAGGACCTTGCTAGAATTGACCTAGAGTGTCCAAGTGCAGAAGCTGTAGCTCAGAAGAAAGATGTCTGGAGAGGAAAATAACACAGTCTGGTTGGATCTCCGTAGCCCATGGCTGCATCATGAAGAGAGCGAGTGAGTGAATGTGTGTGTGTGTGTGATATCCAATGTCAGCTTTTATGGATATTATGAGAAATTTCAAAAGCGGATTTTTAAGAAAATAGAATGCTATAAAATAAAACTGACACCTGCCCTTTTTGAAAATTCGAAGATTAAAGCTAGACATCTATTTTCTTTTAAAGAAGACCTTTAAAAGAAAGAAATCTTTACTCTTTATGAAAATTGTATGCCTTAAATAAAACGAAAAAGAATATGAGTGGGTTGGGTTGTTTTACCTCTGAGCGGCATTTTTTTGCACACCAAGGACTAAATGGCCAGGTCACATGGACCCCGAAGGTTCAGAGAAGGTGAGGGGAGGGGACCCACTGGAACAGCTGTTGGGAGACAGATGGTAGCCTCCCGTCAAGGCCATCCAGCGTGTTTTTTAACGTGCGCAAAGTATCGTTCTCCCGCACACAGAACCACGGCTTAACGTCTATCCGATGGACGGCGGCCTTTCCAAGCCCATCGGTGTCCCGTACATAACCTGTACCGTGGGCAGGCGGCCACGGCACAGGTTATGTACGGGGGACGTAACCCTGACCGTGGGCAGGGCGGGGAGTTTTGCGGAGATAAGTCTCAACGCTGACCCAGCTGGGACTCGAATCTGGTAACTACAGATTACGATCCAAGCGCGCTACCGATTGAACCACCCCCGCCCCTAAGAATATGAAAAATTTGACTGAATTTGGCTTTTAAGTCTGTGTACATACAATGAGCTAAATGGTCAGGTCACAAGACACCAAAAGGCTCAGGAAAGGTTATGGGGAAAACAAAAAGGTTACAGTGTACAACTGTTACCAGATGCAGACTGAAGCCTCTCGTCCAGCGTTAACGTACACAAGGGGCAACGTCTTAACTATCTATCAGGATGACTGTGGAATTTCCAAGCTCATTGATGATACTTTTTTCCCACGGACAGAGTGCATGTTAGAGAAGAAGTTCTCAACGCAGGGAAAATGGGTATTACAACCTGGAGTAGTATCTGAACTCAGACATCCTAGATGCATATGCTAAGGGATTTACTCGGTGATTGCATAATTAAAACGAAAACTTGCTGTTGAAATTCAGAAACTTAAAAAAAAATGCTTTTTTTATGAAAATCAGATGATTTAAAAAGAACTTGTACTTACAAAAATCCGACGATCTAAAAAAAACTGCCCTTTATGTAAATTCGACGAGTTAAAAGAAAAAAAACTTTTAACGAAAATTCGGTATTTAAAAGCAAACGAAAATCCGTTCTTTGTGAAAATTCGATGATTTATGAAAAATCGACGATCAAAAAGAACAAAAATATGCTTTTAATCCAAATATTTTAATCTAAATGCAACGATTTAAAAGTAAACGAATATTTACATTTTATAAAAATTCGATGATTTAAAAGGCAACATCTGCTATTTATGAGAGTTTGATCTAAAAGAACCAAAAGTTGGTTTTTATGAAAATTCGACGCATTATCAAGAACCTGTAAACTGTTATTCATCGAATATCGAAGGTTTAAGAGAAACACGCATTTTTAATGGAATTTTATGATTAAGAACAGATCATTTGGTAGAAACTTCGTCTTTTGATGAACGGGCTGTACAAAATAACTTCAGAGGTGGCACAGAATGACATCGAGGGCCACATGCGGCCCGAGTTTGAGATCTTTTATTTAGAAGAAAACACACAACTACTATGTATGAAAATTTGATGATTTAATAGTGTTGATATTAAACATATCAAATCTTTTTCCGATCATCTTAAATTTAGGTAGTATCTGATTTTTCGGCTTCCAAACCACTGTAATTTTCGACATTATATTACCTCTTGCTTAACCTATCACAAATCACATCAAAATAAACTTAACCAGATTTTTGAAGGTGGTTTTATTAAAATATTATATATCACTATACAGTTAAAACGCTTAGCGTAATTTTCACACATTATCCACGACACATTGACGGCAAATTTCGAAATATCGTGTATTTGATCATTTGTCACATGACTTGTTCAAACGCAGGGAAATTTGAAGTGCATTACATAAATATACATTGAAAGCAATATCGAAATATTAAGCACGAAAAGATTTCGACGAACAACCAAATCGCAATATCCAAATTTAAAACAGGAAGATTCCGAGGAACAACAGAAACACAATAAAAATAAAAATAAATACCCCCTCAAGCAGCTGCTTGCCACAGGAGTCTGACAGGAGCCTGTCAGTTTATATGCCAGAGTAGAAGGTCTGAGAGGATGGCAGGACCTCAGCAGAAAAACGACACATACATCCATGCCTTTCCCGGGGCTCGAACCCAGGTCCCTTAGATCAGTAGCCAAGCGTGCTAACCACTCAGCCATGGGACGGCAGATAAATACCCCCTCAAGCAGCTGCTTGTCACAGAGGTCTGACAGGAGCCTGTCAGTTTATATGCCATAGTAGAAGATCTGAGAGGATGGCAGGACCTCAGCAGAAAAGCGACACATACATCCATGCCTTACCCGGGGCTCGAACCCAGGTCCCTTAGATCAGTAGCCAAGCGTGCTAACCACTCGACCACGACCGAAAAGTATTACCCAATTTTAAAACAGTAAAAATTCCTGGGGCAACCGAAACAAATATTTAAATTTTAAAAAACCAAAACTTCAGAGGAATAGCAGAAACTTATTACCCTAATTTATAACAGGAAAAATTATGATTGATACTGAAACACATTACCCAAACAGTAACTAAAATTCACTCAATAAAACACGTGTCCAGTCTTACATTTCTTTAGACACTGAAACACACGTGAAACGAGGTGAAAAAAATGCGAATGTTAACTTCCATCTACCGTAGTTAAGCGCCAAGACTCCACCCATGGCAATAATTGACTGCTACATACATAAGCACATTCAATCGTTGCACCGTGTGGCCATGTCCGTCAGTTTTCACTAAAGATTGTCTCTTTCGAGTGGAAAGAGGCTCCCTCTTGCGGAGATTAGAAACAAAATGCTACAGTGGTATAGAGATAGATTAAAGAGGGCAAGCAAAAAAAAATGATCAAATAAAAAACAAAACACCAACTGAGTGGTGGTCTTACCTTTGGGTGTGCCCGTTTCGGGAAGGCAATCTTTGGATCGATCTGTGTGAGAGAAATGGAACAGAGGTGAGAAAAATCAGACGCATTTTGCCGTGACGTCGCCACCTGGGGGGTGACGTCACGGACACAGAGACAAATGAAATATTAGATATTATTAATAGGGACATAAATGCCAGTTATTAGAGATATAATGAAAGTATAGCTTTTTTTTTTTGCTGTTTCGCCTTTTGTAGCTTTTTAAAAAATATGCATTTCTATACAGTATGTAGGCAAAAATAATAAGCTACTTATTATTTTAATGACTCCCTAGTTTATTTATAAGTCAGCAACGGTTTTACATGTTTAATTCATTTGTAGAATTCGGAATAATGAAGAAGAGTTAGATTTTTAAATCCAACTATTTAAGTTCTAAAAATAGATTCATTCTTTATTCCCAACAGTAAAGAATTTAAAAATTTAATTGTCCAATAAATACACTGCCTAGATGTGTAAATACCTGGATTTATTATTAACGGTCTTGCACTAAACAAAATTATAAATTTTAGAAATTTATTTTCAGTTAATTTGAGTTTGTTATTGACATTAATATGCTTTTATTAAACTCACAATGCAGTGGCCAGTTTCAAATTCTTGTGGATTATTCAAATTAAAATGTATTTTAATCTCGTTTTCAGAATAAACGAGATAATAATTTCGCTTTATTGTCAGTAGACACCGAACTTTTTGTTTACAGAGATAAATTAAAAATTATTTTTGTGTTGGATAGGTATTGATGAAATATTACGATATGCTCTGGGTTCGATCCCCGGGTAAGGCATGGCTGTTTGTGTCGTTTTTCTGCTGAGGGCCTGCCATCCTCTCAGACCTTCTACTGTGGCATATAAACTGACAGGCTCCTGTCAGACCTCTGTGGCAAGCAGCTGCTTGAGGGGGTATTTATTTATTTTTATTTTACGAATCTCTCTAAAGCTATAATTACGCCCTCTAGCGGTGGGAAAATTTGAAAATTCCAAAATTTCAAACGGATATTGCAAATGATGCATATATGATAGAAATTTGAAATTTTGGTGGTGGAATGTGATGGTTACAAAGTTTCCATTGCCAACAATGAATTGACTCCTTAGACCCAGAGGGGGTGGAAAATAACACTTTTCTAGTTTTAGCAGATAATTGTTTTTAGAGATAAATGAAAATTTTTTGGGGTTATAGATAGGAATTGATAGGAATTGATAGGAATTGATAAAATATTATGATTCACACTTTTTAAATCTTCCGAAAAATATAATAGCGCTCTCTAACGATGGAAAAATTTGCAAATACCAAAATATCAAACAAATATTCCAAACAACATATTTAAGCTAGAAATTCTAAATTTTGGTGGTGGAATGTGAACGCCATGTGAATTCCATTGGCAACAATGGATTTCCTCTTAGACCCAGGGGTGGATGGGAGAACACATTTTTTTTTTGCTTTAGCAGGTAATTGTATTTAGAGATAAATGAAAAAAAATTTTTTGGGGTAAGACACGAATTAATAAAATATTATGGTTCGCATTTTCGGAATCTTTTCGAACACTATAATTATGTGCTCTAACGGTGAAAAAGAATGAAAATTTCAAACGAATATTGCAATGATGTATTAATGATAGAAATATGAAATTTTGGTGGTGGAATGTGAACAATTTGGCCATGAAGTTTCGATTGGAAACAATGAAAATAATATTTAGAAAACTGTTTTATAGTTTGATTGGTACTAATCAAATATAATTCGCAGTTTTTAAAATAATAGTAGTTTTATTATATATATCTTTAAAATAAAAATAAATACCCCCTCAAGCAGCTGCTTGCCACAGAAGTCTGACAGGAGGCTGTCAGTTTATATGCCACAGTAGAAGGTCTGAGAGGATGGCAGGACCTCAGCAGAAAAACAACACACACAACCATGCCTTACCCGGGGCTCGAACCCAGGTCCCTTAGATCAGTAGCCAAGCGTGCTAACCATTTGGCCATGGGACGGCCATATATCTTTACAGATCGCTAAGGGGTGGGGGTGGCTCAGTCGGTAGCGCGCCAGGCTCGTAATCTGTAGTTCCCAGGTTCGAGTCCCTGTTGGGTCAGCGTTGAGATTTATCTCCGCAAAATTCCCCCGCCCTGCCCACGGTCAGTAGGGGACACCGATGGGCTTGGAAAGGCAGCCGTCCGTCGGATGGGACGTTAAGCCGTGGCCCCGTGTGCGGGAGAGCCATATCCTGTGCACGTTAAAGAACACGCTGGATGGCCTTGACGGGAGGCTACCATCTGTCTCCCAACAGCTGTTCCAGTGGGTCCCCTCCCCCAACCTTCTCTGAGCCTTCGGGGTCCATGTGACCTGGCCATTTAGCCCATGGTGTGCAAAAAAGTGCCGCTCAGAGGTAAAACAACCCAACCCAACAGATCGCTAAATACACTGGCGGAAATTGAAAAAAGAACACTATTAACAATTGAAGCGAAATCTATGAGATTTATTTATTAGAAACAACTTGTTGAGAAAGGATAGTGATCACACGTGTGAAGTGATTCAATGTTTATCTTACCTTTTAATGAGTATTACATTTTAAAGAAGGTACAGTCGCTCAAAAAAGTATCCGAACACTAAGGTTGATTACAGAAATCAGAAAAAATATCTGGCAACGATTTTTTTTAGAAATTAGTGATCTGGAAACCTTTGTGTCACGTGATACGAAGGTTGCCAGATCACTAATTTCTAAAAAAAAATCGTTGCCAGATATTTTTTTCTGAATTCTGTAATCAATCTTAGTGTTCGGATACTTTTTTGAGCGACTGTACATTTTAATAAAGTGTCGAACCTCCTCGAGCAGCAAAACAAGCTTCCAATCTGACATGCAATCGGTCGTAAAAATGTTAGATATCACGCTGGGGGATACCATTCCATGCGCTTTCAACTTCGACTTGTAATTCAGCGATGGTTGCTGCCTGCCGCGGTTCGCAGAAGAGTCTTTGTCTGATCCCGTCCCACAGATGCTCGATTGGAGACAAGTACGGAAAGCATGCTGGCCAAGGAAGTTGGTGCACTGCCTGAAGAGCATGTTGAGTTGTCCAGGCGTGGTGTGGGCGGGCTTTATCGTGCTGGAACATCGCATTTGGGATTACACTCAAATATGGCAGGACAATTGGCTGTACGATGTCGCTGACGTACATGTTGCTATTCAGTGTATTCTGTACAAACACGAGACACCTACGAGAGTGAAAGCTAATCGCTCCCCACACCATGATGCCAGGCGTGGACCCTGTGTGTCGCTAGCGGATGCACGATGGAAGAAGTCGCTCACCTTGTTGCCTTCCGACACGTAAACGACCATCAGATGCTCCTAAGTAGAATCGACTTTTATTACTGAAGACCACAGACTGCCATTTTCCCTCCAATGAACTCGATCTTGACACCAGTACAAACGTGCTCGACAGTGAGAAGATTGCCAGTGGCACACGTTCCCGTAGTCCTCCTTCCAAAAGACGGTTGCCTATCGTTCTTGTTGACACCCTTGGTACGACAGAGAATCCAATTTGTGACGCCATAGCCGTCCGCTCTGCCACCCTCCTGATACCCCGATCTTTTCGTGCGTCCATAACTCTGTGTTGTCCGGAACCGCATCTGCGATCTGCAAATGCTCTTCTGACCATCGACACCACCATCATACCACTGCCGATACCTCTCGTCCAACGCGGTGAACAATTTGACGAAAAGACCAACCTGCTTCCCGAAGAACCACTATACGACCTCGCTCAAACTGAACGAATAAACTCGAATAAACCACTATACGACCTCGAAGACGCACTATACGACCTCGCTCAAACTGAACAAATAAACTCGAATAAACCACTATACGATCTCGAAGACCCACTATACGACCTCGCTCAAACTGAACAAATAAACTCGAATAAACCACTATACGACCTCGCTGAAACTGAACAAATAAACTCGAATAAACCACTATACGACCTCGAAGACCCACTATACCACCTCGCTCAAACTGAACAAATAAACTCGAATAAACCACTATACGACCTCGAAGACCCACTATACGACCTCGCTCAAACTGAACAAATAAACTCGAATAAACCACTATACGACCTCGCTCAAACTGAACAAATAAACGCGAATAAACCACTATACGACCTCGAAGACCCACTATGCGACCTCGTTCAAACTGAACAAATAAACTCGAATAAATCAAACTGAACAAATAAACTCGAATACGACCTCGCTCTAACTGAACAAATGTTGCACGCCTGCGTCGTCCAGGCATGGTAGCTTCTTCAAAGAGCATTGAACAACACAACACAAGACGAATAACTTTCTTTCTTCATGTCCTAGTCCTTAAATACGCCCTGCGTACATTTGCATGTTGTCGTCGTCGGTGACGTCATCATTTCATCCAAAAAAGAAGACCCTCTGGGTGTTCTTTTTTCAATTTCCGCCAATGTATGAAACGGCAGAACTGTTATCGATATTTACAAATAATATGTACAGAATAAAAATTTGAAAAAATTGTTTTTAAGAGATATTCACTGACAGCAATAACTACCCACTTTTCTGAGAGGTGTGGGAAATGCAAATTTTTAGATTTAAGAATTAAAAGGACGAATACTTTTATGCTGTATAATTACTAATAAAATATTATTTGAATTTTTATCATCATCCGCTAGTTTAAATTAAAACTTTTAAGGAATGAAACAATAGGTAAAGGAAAAACTTCATTCTCTTTTAAAACGAAATTCTCATATGCGCCAGAGGCGATATGTGTTTTTCTGGGTTTATATGTATTTTATACATATGTTACCGCTAAAGCTCGAAAGCCGTTAATGTGCACATTACCTAGCTAATCTGCAGATTAACTGATTTGCTCCGTTAACGTGCGGAATCAAGAGTTTTCCGCATTTTACCTAGGTAATGTGCACATTAACGGCTTCCGTATCGTTAAAGTTCAAAAGGTTGTTTCTCTCATAGTGGTGAATCTCTTGAATATGAATCTTCGTGTCACGTGATTCACTCGTTCGCATTATAAAAAACGCCTCGGATGAGCGTAGGTCAAGTGGGAACGAATCGGTAAAGTGATTCATTCTTGATAACGAATCACTAAAATGATTCGTTCTCACTTGGCCTGCTCATTTTGGGGGCGTTTTTTATAATTCGGACGACTGATTCATGTTGACAGAGGGATGACCCTGGTTTCAACCCTACTCTCGGACACTAGATAAATAACATTATGTTAATTTAAGCGTACAGAAACGTTCCTGTTGTTCCAGCAAAGATCTTATTTTCACTTTAACGAGTGCCTAGTAGGTAATGTGCAGATTATCCAGGTAATTTGCAGATTACCTAGGTAATTTGAGAAATGAAACAATTTTCCGCACTTTAACGGATCACCCTAGTTAATCTGCACAATACCTAGATAATCTGTAGAATAACAGATTTCTGCACTTTAGCGATAACACATATAAAAATAATGTACTTTATTTTTATCTCTGTCATAGCTACTTAATCTGTACCCCCAACTTTCTCTGAGCCCTTGGAAGTCTTGTGATAGGTCCATTTAACCCATTGTGTGCAAAAAAAGTGCCGATGAGTAATAAAAGGACCCAACCGAACCTATTCTACACTTACCTAACTTATTCATCAAGAGCTCGAATGTTAATCAATATGTAATTCCGCTGCATCACATACCCTTCACCAAGTTATTTATTATTCCTGAAAAAATCTTCAACTTTTCTCTTGATGACCAGCTTCAATGATTCGTTTCCTTCTATGCATGGGACTGGCTCAGTCTGCAGCAAGCTAGGTGCGCAATCTAATGTTCCCGGGTTCGAATCCCAACATTACTTGCACTGAGATTTAATTCTCTAAATCCCCACCCTGCCCTCGGTGAGAAAGATGGCATTAATAGGATTTAAAATGATAGCACTCCGTTGTTTGGAACTGTGAGGCGTGAACCTTGTACGGAAAAGATATACTTTGTCTAGGTTAAAGAATACGCTACCTATATAGTATATCCTAGACAGGAGGGTTATTCCCAGCCCTGCCCACGGTCAGTAGGGGACACCGATGGGCTTGGAAAGTCCACCGTCCGTCGGATGGGACGTTAAGCCGTGGCCCCGCGTGCGGGAGAGCCATACCTTGCGCACGTTAAGGAACACGCCGGATGGCCTTGACGGGAGGCTACTATCTGTTTCCCAACAGCTGTTCCAATGGGTCACCCCCTCCCCCAACCTTTTCTGAGCCTTCGGGGTCCTTGTGCCTTGGTCGTTTAGCCCATTGTGTGCAAAAAAGTGCCACTCAGAGTAAAACAATCCAATCCTAGACAGGAGGGTTCCGTCTATCTACTAGTATTTGTCCAGTGAATCTCTACCCATCTTTGAGACCTTGAGGGTTTTGTGACCTGACCATTTAATCCAGTGTTGCAGGGGAGGGGGTGGCTCAGTCAGTAGTAAGCCAGGCTCGTAATCTGTAGTTCTCCAGTTCGAGTATCACCTGGGCCAGCATTGAGATTTATCTCCCAAAACTCCCAGCCCTATCCTCGTCAGTAGGGGACACCAATGGGCTTGGAAAGAGCGCCGTCCGTTGGATGGGACGTTAAGCCGTGGATCCGTTTACAGCAGAGCTCCGTTTACAGTATGCTTTAATGTACCCCATGTGTACATTAAAGCACACGCTGGATGGCCTTGATGGGAGGCTAACATCTGTCAACTAACAGCTGTCCAATGAGTTCCCTACCCCCAACCTTTTTCTGAGCCCTTGGGAGGTTGGTGCACCTGGCTATTTAATCCCATAGTGTGCAAAAAATCACTCTTAGAAGTAAAGCAACGTAAGTAATGTGTGCCTAGTGTTATTGAGCGGTGAAACTAATCCAAATTTTTTTTAAAACCTTTTTGTCTCCCAGCAGTCAGTTATTTATTTATATATCACATAATGACACTGGTGCTCAAAATTAAAGAATAATGTATAAATTCGTATATAACTCGATGCATTTTTAAGGGAAATTTTTTAAAGAGATTTATTATTACATTACAAACGTAAATCAAGCAGAAGAAATTCATAATCGTATAATGTGCATGCATTAAGATCATAATTATGCAATTGACATGAAGGAGTGGTCATTGGAACAATACGTAAAGTCTGTTAAGTACGGGGGGCGGGGTGGCTCAGTCGGTAGCGCGCCAGGCTCGTAATCTGTAGTTCCCAGGTTCGAGTTCCAGCTGGGTCAGCTTTGAGATTTATCTCCGCAAAATTCCCCGCCTTGCCCACGGTCAGTAGGGGACACCGATGGGCTTGGAAAGACCGCCGTCGTTCGGATGGGACGTTAAGCCGTGACTCCGTGTGTGGGAGAGCCATACCCTGTGCACGTTAAAGAACACGCTGGATGGCCTTGACGGGAGGCTACCATCTGTCTCCCAACAGCTGTTCCAGTGGGTCCCCTCCCCCAACCTTCTCTGAGCCTTCGGGGTCCATGTGACCTGGACATTTAGCCCATGGTGTGCAAAAAAGTGCCCCTCAGAGGTAAAACAATCCAATCCAATCTGTTACGTACGACATGCGGTATGTTAATATGAAGTATGATCACCGTTGACAGCCATGCAGCTCAAGCAACGACTCCTCATATTCTTATGAGGATATTGTTGATGAAGTCTTGAGGGATTAATGACCACTCCACCGACAAGTGCTGTTCTAAGCTCGTGGAGTGCTCTGGCGAGCTCCAGTGCGTCTCCCTAGAGCATCGCATACATGCTCAATGAGATTGAGATCAGGAGATCTGGGTGGCCGCTCCATTCGGCGAATATCTTCCTCTTCGAGAAGATCGTCGACCACATAAGATCGATGAGGTCGGCGTTGTCGTTCATAAGAATAAAATCTGGACTGGAATCGCCTGAATATGGGTTCAGGAACTCGTCTCTGTATCGCAGGGCAGTAACAGAGCCACTCGGAAAGATGTACAGGTCTGTACGCCCGTTCGTCATGATACATGCCCCAACCATCACGCCACTGCCACCAAAGTCCTTTCTCTGAAGTTCGAGGGACTGTTGCGGGTACCTGGTTCTCTTCAGATGAGACTACGTCGCGAATCAATACTTATTTGAATCGTGATTCATCTGTGAACGTAATATGTGCCCATTGGTGTGGACTTCAAGTACAATGTTGACGATTCCACGTTAAACGCTCGCCGGGAGGTGAGAGTTATAGGAACACAAATAACAGGTCTCCTGGTATAAAGGCATTGATCATGAAGTCACCTGTAAATAGTATGCCTTGAAACATCGTTCCTGTAGTTGCTGCAATCTCCAAACACAGTTGCCTAGCGGTCATCACTCTGTTCCATCTGGCAATAAGACTCATATAGCGATCATTTGCAGCAGTTGTGGCCTGGGAAGGCCTTGTCCTAGTCGATGACGAATATCTCCTGTCTGTTGAAACTGTCTCCAGAGTCTTGACGGGACATTTTGGGGAACATTCAATGCTCTGGAAACTTCCATCTGGGACTGACCTGCTTTCATCCTTCCAATTGTTCTCCACCGCTGGAAATCATCCATACGATGACTTCAGGATATAATCAGCTCGACGTGCCACTGAAATGAAAGCAATATTTGCCTAGAACAGCTACAAGCTACGATTAGACTCTTGGGGCGGGTGTGGCTCAGTCGGTAGCGCGCCAGGCTCGTAATCTGTAGTTCCCAGGTTCGAGTCCCAGCTGGGTCAGCGTTGAGATTTATCTCCGCAAAATTCCCCGCCCTGCCCACGGTCAGTAGGGGATCACCGATGGGCTTGGAAAGGCCGCCGTCCGTCGGATGGGACGTTAAGCCGTGGTCCGTGTGCGGGAGAGCCATACCCTGTGCACGTTAAAGAACACGCTGGATGGTTTTGACGGGAGGCTACCATCTGCCTCCCAACAGCTGTTCTAGTGGGTCCCCTCACCCAACTTCTCTGAGCCTTCGGGGTCCATGTGACCTGGCCATTTAGCCCATGGTGTGCAAAAAAGTGCCGCTCAGAGGTAAAACAATCCAGCCCAACGATTAGACTCGCACGTCTTTTTAACGCATTCCTTATTTGCATATTCCGACTTAGGTGCGGCAACTGTAAATGCGGGATAGTTTTCCGCGTAGCGTATTTTCGATGTTCACCCGTTTGCAGTGCATTCTTTTAGATATATCGGCAGCTATATATATGCTTTTATAGATTATCCTTTAATTTTGAGCACCAGTGTATTTTCTAAAATCTTTCATGATCCAATTTTATCTTTTTGTTTCAGGGTAGAACTATCCTTTTTAGTTCAAGGATCACGTCTATTTCCACTCTGTTATCCCAACGTCAATTAAAGTACTTTTTACGAACCAGAAGCTAAAAAAAGTTTAACACGGCAGTAAACGTTTTAATCTTTAACTAGGACGGCTCAGTTAAATTTTCAAGCGTGTTAAGCTTTTCCACAATTTGACTTCATGGTATTTTGTGAACAATGTTATGGAAGAAAAAACAAAAACAGTGCCCAGAGGTGGGTTAAAATACATACACCAAAATAATCTGTACATAAGGGTGTCCAAATTTCGATACATAAAAACCTGGAACATTTCAGTAAATGTCATGGTTTCAGAAAGCCGAGACGATTTAATTATTTTTTCAATTTCATTTTACTGAAACTGGGACTTATTTCTCATGAATATAAACTCACAGAAAACTATTTTTAATCAAGGCAATTCTACAACGAAATAATAGAGTTGGGTTGTTTTACCTCTGAGCGGCACTTTTTTGCACACCATGGGCTAAATGGCCAGGTCACATGGATCCCGAAGGCTCAGAGAAGGTTGGAGGAAGGGACCCACTGGAACAGCTGTTGGGAGACAGATGGTAGTCTCCCGTCAAGGCCATCCAGCATGTTCTTTAACGTGCACAGGGTATGGCTCTCCCGCACACGGGGCCACGGCTTAACGTCCCATCCGACGGACGGCGGCCTTTCCAAGCCCATCGGTGTCCCCTACTGACCGTGGGCAGGGCGGGAAATTTTGCGGAGATAAATCTCAACACTGACCCAGCTGGGACTCGAACCTGGGAACTACAGATTACGAGCCTGGCGCGCTACCGACTGAGCCACCCCCGCCCCACGAAATAATAGGTATGACGCATTCATGACGACAATTCGCAGTTGTGGGAAGAACAATAATTCGCCCATTCTAAGCGCGTCGAATAGAGTGCACAGTTGTTCATTCTGCTTAAAATAAAAAAAAAAATAAATACCCCCTCAAGCAGCTGCTTGCCACAGAGGTCTGACAGGAGCCTGCCAGTTTATAGGCCATAGTAGAAGGTCTGAGAAGATGGCAGGACCTCAGCAGAAAAACGACACATACATCCATGCCTTATCCGGGGCTCGAACCCAGGTCCCGTAGGTCAGTAGCCAAGCGCGCTAACCACTCGGCCACGGGACGGCTTATTATAAATGCTACTTCATAAATGATTCGTAATACAACTTCATAAATGATTTGACAAATATTCAGACGCAGAAAATCTTAGGAGTGCTATTCACAACACAGTTAACTTTTGGTGACCACTAAAATAACATTTGTTAGAAAAGCTAATCGCACCGTTTTCTTAATTCTGAAATGTTATGGCAAATGTGATATTGATTCCCTAATTCGCTCATTTGAGACTTCATCAGACCTCACCAGACATCACCTATATGCCTCACCTGAAATGGACACCTCATCAGGGGCGTAGCGAGGGGCGGAGGTGGCTCAGTCGGTAGCGCGCCAGGCTCGTAATCTGTAGTTCCCAGGTTCGAGTCCCAGCTGGGTCAGCGTTGAGATTTATCTCCGCAAAATTCCCCGACCTGCCCACGGTCAGTAGGGGACACCGATGGGTTTGGAAAGACCGCCGTCCGTCGGATGGGACGTTAAGCCGTGGCCCCGTGTGCGGGAGAGCCATACATTGTGCACGTTAAAGAACACGCTGGATGGCCTTGACGGGAGGCTACCATCTGTCTCCCAACAGCTATTCCAGTGGGCCCAACCTTCTCTGAGCCTTCGGGGTCCATGTGATCTGGCCATTTAGCCCATGGTGTGCAAAAAAGTGCAGCTCAGAGGTAAAACAACCCAACCCAAGGGGCGTAGCGAAGGAGTATGGTTGAGGGAGTGTGGAGAAATCGTAAATTATCCAACTCGAAAATCAAATTTTGCCATCTGAGAAAATAATGTCTCTGTCAGGTTCGTACCTAGATTTTCGTTCCGTGTGGCGGGGCATTTTTTTCAGGCATTTTTCACAACTCTCCTACATTTTGTACTTTGCCATTTGGCTTACAATTTTGCCAACTACCCATAATTTCTTAATTAATTTTTAAATTAATTTCATAATTCTTTCTACTCTCCTCAATTTCACAAAACCAATCCCAATCTTTACATCTCTGCTAAGTTGTGAAATAACTTCTAATTTTTCAAACTTCCAAAAATTTTGCAAAGTTGTCTCGATTTGGCTATCTCTCTTTAATTTCACAAAACTAATCCCAATTTTCACAACTCTACTGAATTGAATCAAGTGGAATCGAATTTTACCAACTACCTTTAGATTTTGCCAATTCGCCGTAATTTAACAGAAAAAAAAAATCGCAATTTTTTACATCTTCCACGAATTTGCCAAGTCACTTTGAATTTTATCAACTCTCCTTAATTGCACGAGAAAGTCACAATTTTCACACCTCCCCTGTATTTTACCAAGTGGCTTCGAATTTTGCCAACTCCCCTAGATTTTGCCAAGAGTTCTCGATTTTTCCAACTCTCCGTAATTTCACAAAACCAATCCCAATTTTCACAACTCTAACCTGTACTTTACTAAGTGGTTTCCAATTTTGCCAACTCCCCCAGATTTTACTACCTCTCCTTAATTTCGCAAAAACAATCCCAATTTTTACATCTCTCCTAAATTTGCCAAGTCACTGCAAATTTTTCAAACTCCCAAAAATTTGCCAAGTTTTCTCGTTTTTGTCAATTCTCCTTCATTTCACAAAAACAATCCCAATTTTCACAACTCGCCCGTATTTTACCAAGTGGATTCGAATTTTGTTAACTGTCGTAGATTTTGCCAAGTTTCCTCAATTTTGCCAACTCGCCATAATTTTACAGAAAATCCCAATTTTTATATCTCACCTGAATTTTGCAAAGTCACTCAGAATTTTGCCAACTCCCCAAAATTTTTCAAGTCTCCTAGATTTTGTCAACTCGCCATAATTTTACAGAAAATCCCAATTTTTACATCTCAACTGAATTTTTTCAACTCCGCAAGATTTTGCCAAGTCACTCCGAATTTTATCAACTCCGCAAGATTTTGCCAAGTCACTCCGAATTTTATCAACTCCGCAAGATTTTGCCAAGTCACTCCGAATTTTATCAGCTCCTCAAGATTTTGCCAAGTCACTCCGAATTTTATCAGCTCCTCAAGATTTTGCCAAGTCACTCCGAATTTTATCAACTCCTCAAGATTTTGCCAAGTCACTCCGAATTTTATCAACTCCTCAAGATTTTGCCAAGTCACTCCGAATTTTATCAACTCCTCAAGATTTTGCCAAGTCACTCCGAATTTTATCAACTCCTCAAGATTTTGCCAAGTCACTCCGAATTTTATCAACTCCTCAAGATTTTGCCAAGTCACTCCGAATTTTATCAACTCCTCAAGATTTTGCCAAGTCACTCCGAATTTTATCAACTCCTCAAGATTTTGCCAAGTCACTACGAATTTTATCAACTCCGCAAGATTTTGCCAAGTCACTCCGAATTTTATCAACTCCTCAAGATTTTGCCAAGTCACTCCGAATTTTATCAACTCCTCAAGATTTTGCCAAGTCACTCCGAATTTTATCAACTCCTCAAGATTTTGCCAAGTCACTACGAATTTTATCAACTCCGCAAGATTTTGCCAAGTCACTCCGAATTTTGCCAACTTACCTGCATTTTACGAAGTGTGATTTTGCCAACTGCTCAAGATTTTGCCGTCTCCATTTTCCCAACTGCCCTAGATTTTGACAAGTTGTCTAGATTTTGCAAACTCCCTCTTAATTTTACAAAAAAACAGATTACAAATTTTCACAACTCATTAAATTTTACGAAGTCGCTTCGAATTTTGCCAACTCCGAGGTTACTTTTTACCCCCATAGCTACGCCCCTGCACCTCATCTAATATCAGACATCAAAAATCTTGAACGCACCCAGAGATGGTTTACAAAAAGATATGCCATATGAAGAATGGTTGAAAAGGCTCTCTTTGCATTCCTTGGAGTGTAGAAGACTAATGTTTGACTTATTCATGGAATAACTCACTCTAACGCAGGTATTCCCATATTCAACCTTATCAACAGAAGAACAAGAGGTCATTATCTTATGATCGATAGCCTTTTGCTCGAAAGAACTGTAAGTATCATTCCTTTGTGTGTCGTGTTGGAAGAGTATGGAACTCCTTTCCAAGCGAGATTGTCATTTTTACAAGTATTGATAACTTTACTTTTAGACCAGGCGTGTCCAACCTTTTGACTTCAAGGGATGGGGGTGTCTCAGTCGGTAGCGCGCCAGGCTCGTAATCTGTACTTCCCAGGTTCGAGTCCCAGCTGGGTCAGCTTTGAGATTTATCTCCGCAAAACTCCCCGCCCTGCCCACGGTCAGTAGGGGACACCGATGGGCTTGGAAAGGCTGCCGTCCGTCGGGTGGGACGTGAAGCCGTGCCCCGTGTGCGGGAGAGCCATACCCTGTGCACGTTAAAGAACACGCTGGATGGTCTTGACGGGAGGCTACCATCTGTCTCCCAACAGCTGTTCCAGTGGGTCCCCTCCCCCAACCTTCTCTGAGCCTTCGGGGTCCACGTGACCTGGCCATTTAGCCCATGGTGTGGAAAAAAGTGCCGCTCAGAGGTAAAACAACCCAACCCTTTTGACTTCCCTGGGCCACATTGAGTGAAGATTAACTTCCTTGGGCCACATTGAGTGAAGATGAATTGTTTTGGGTCGCATATAAATATATAATATAGTTAATGTATATAAATAATAAAACTTTATTTATTTTCTTATGTTTTTTATTATAAAATTAAGAAAAGGGCAACATAAAACTAGTGGGATATCAAAAAGTCGCTGAAAATCACATAATCATGTTGAAAGCTCATATCGTAAACACGTAAACTTTACGATTTTATGGGCCGCATTACTAGCTGTCCAGGGACGCATGCGGCCCGCGGGTTGGACACGTCTATTTTAGACTGAAGAGATTTAACTTATCTCCATTTCTCAAATGTTTCAAATTTTGATATTCTTTCTCTTGCCCGGTATCAATGTGCTGGACTTATCATTATTATGTGTGCTGGAACTATCATATCATTATCAGTGTGCTGCACCTATCATTCTTATTATTATAGAGAAGACCTTCCATCCTTCTCTACTGATAGGTCGCAGACCTATTGATTTTATTGATTTTAATTTTTTTATATACTCTATTTCATTTCTATCCTGATGCAACCACTTTGTGTCTGAAGGAGATGTCTTCGGAGGTTAATGGGTGCAACATCTCCGTTGCGAATTTCATTCAGGGTTCCGTTTCATCTGTTTACATTGGTTGCCGAGAGGGAAATTGACTAATGTACGGAGACGAGAGGTGTCTTGTGAAACAATTTCACCTCGCCCCAAAAGCAGACATTGGCCTTCGAGAGGAATGAGAGTGTTGGCTGGCAGCAGAGCTCCATCTCACTTGTGAAATATGGAAATGGAGTCGGGTTTTGCCCAGGGCTCGGTTCTGATTGGCCCTTTTTGGTCGAGAGTTCCCAGGGTTGCCAGAAAGATATTGTCACGCTCGACCCGGGAGAAACAGTTCGGTGTGGGTTGATCAGATTAACAGACCAGGGTTTGGTCTTTTTCTATCTTTCTTTTGCTATCTTTGCTAAGTCCAACTTTAGTGAAATTCACTGGACTGACTTTTAGGCCATGATTTAGGGAGGGAAAGTGTTAAATTAGACATCTGTTAAATTAGTGAGATGATAAACTTTTACCTAAGTATGTTAGGCGAAATTTAAAGAAATTTGCTTTGCTTGGGAAAAATCACGATCAGAGAAATCTGGAGTGGGTGTTTCATGAAAATTTACGCCGTGTGCACATCACAATAACTTAGCAGAATGCAGTTCTCGTTCCGGAGAAACTTCAAAATGGTAGAGTTATTTTAATTTAACTTACTCTGCTTGTTGTCACTTTCACTTTTAAGTTTTACTTTCATTATTTTGTTTTGAGGTTGTTCGAACTCAAGCTTAACTGAATGGAGTGAGTACTTAGTCAATTTATTGTAATGTAAAATCATCCACCTTTATAAGCCAGTGGTGGAACTTTGTTAAGTGTTGAATTTAAATAAATTCAAAATTTTTGTTATTGTTCAAACAAAGATTGGGTCTTGGTCAATCATGTGAAATCTCTTACTCGTCGCAACTACAGTTAGAGAATACGGAACTGCGTATTGCTAGCTTGTAGATTGTTCCTGGTTCGAATCTAAAATCTTCTTTCGGCCACTCTTTCAAAAATATTTGTTTGAAGGCATTAAATTTCGAAGTCAGATCATCAAGTTATTGACATGCAGTTCTAGATAAGATAATTATTTTAGTAAACGCGGAACATTTTAAGTTCATACCGTATGCCTCGAAGAGGAAAAAGTTGCGGATGACACTACAATAATAATGATTACGATTTACTTTGTGGAGGGGGGGGGGACTCCCCTCATAGCTACGTCGCTGAGTGCAAACTGCGTTATTGTACAGTAGCTCAAAAAAGTATCCGAACACCACGGTTAATTACAAAATTCAGAAAAAATATCTGGCAACGATTTTTTTAGAAATTAGTGATCTGGCAACCTTCGCGTCTTTTGAGCTACTATACACACACACAGAAAAATGTCCACGGAAATAAAGGCGTCAATAGAGTGACCGAGTTAATCCAAAAGCGGATTTATTAAATCCACGTAAATCACATGGCAGAGTATAGCGTGTTTAGTTACTCATCAAAGGGTCTTGTGTTCCAGCCTGGGTTAAGTCATGGTGTTTGCATTGATTTTCTGCTGAGGTCCCCCATCCTCACAGATATTCTAATATGGCTTATTAAACTGGCAGGCTCTTGTCTGATATTTGTGGCAAGTAACTGCTTGAGGTTATTGTTGGGTTGTTTTACCTTTGAGCGGCACTATTTTGCACACAGTGGACTAAATGGCAAGGTCACAAGAACCCTGAAGGCTCAGAAAAGGTTGGGGGAGGAGACTCACTGGAACAGCTATTGAGAGACAGATGGTAGCCTCCTGTAAAAGCCATACAATCATGTTTTTAGACGTTCTCAGGGTATGGCTCTCCCGCACACGGAGCCATGATTTAACGCCCATCCGACGGATGGCGTCTTTCCAAACCCACTGGTGCCCCTACTGACCTGGGCAGGACGAGGAGTTTCGCGGAGATAAATCTCAATGCTATCACAGCTGAGACTCGAACCTGGGAACTGGAGATTACGAGCCTGGTTGCTACAGATTGAGCCACCCCCGCCACCAACTGCTTGATGGGGTATTTACTTATTTATTTATTTATATTGTAAATCGGAAGCGGACTGTACTTCTATTTTTTGGGGGGTATGGATTTGCCGAAAAATCTTTTCGTAGCTCTGGAGAGTACTATAAAAACCGGGGCGGGGGTGGCTCAGTCGGTAGTCTGCTACAGATTGAGCCACCCCCGCCACCAACTGCTTGATGGGGTATTTACTTATTTATTTATATTTTAAATCGGAAGCGGACTGTACTTCTATTTTTTGGGGGGTATGGATTTGCCGAAAAATCTTTTCGTATAACTGGAGAGTACTATAAAAACCGGGGCGGGGGTGGCTCAGTCGGTAGCTCGTCAGGCTCGTAATCTGTAGTTCCCAGGTTCGAGTCCCAGCTGGGTCAACGTTGAGATTTATCTCCGCAAATTTCCCCGCCCTGCCCACGGTCAGTAGGGGACACCGATGGGCTTGGACTGACCGCCGTCCGTCGGATGGGACGTTAAGCCGTGTTCCCTTGTGCGGGAGAGCCATACCCTGTGCACGTTAAAGAACACGCTGGATGGCCTTGACGGGAGGCTACCATCTGTCTCTCAACAGCTATTCCAGTGGATCCCCTCCCCCAACCTTCTCTGAGTCTTCGGGGTCCATGTGACCTGGCCATTTAGCCCATGGTGTGCAAAAAAGTGCCGCTCAGAGGTAAAGCAATCCAACTATAAAAACCAAGACATATGGCCACCCCATCTGTACAGCATGTTTCATATTTTTCACTCTTTTATTGGTGCTTCAAGCTTCATTTCCGAAAACAAGCACATTTTTGCTCTTTCATTATATTTTTCGCATATTCCCATAAGGCTAAAAAAAAAATGCTTTCATGGACAGGGTGTGGTCTACTAAAAATCATTTCAGTAGCGGTGTTATAAGCTAAAACGTCCGACCATAACTCACAGCAAACAGCCGAGGTAAGCATGAAAGAAAACTAGGACGGATATGGTTTTATCCCCTAGTGATGTTTATTTATCGGCTAAATGGAAATGGTGACAAAGACCTCATGGATCAGTTGAAAGTTGAGGAAGAAAACCCACAGGAGATCAACATGGTTAGAAAAGCGGGTGTTGTTCTGCTGGTAAAACGAATCCAGGTTATTTTTAAATGTGATCTTGATCTTGCTAAAATCTCGAATTTGGAATCTTCCACGGATAATAACTATGATCCCTGACTCATTCAAATCTTCTTTGAATCCTAAGGTGTTTGAGAATTATTAAAGTTAGTAAGTTGAGAACAATAGGTTTGGTTGTTTTACCTCTGAGCGGCACTTTTTTGCATACCATGGGCTAAATGGCCAGGTCACATGGACCCCGAAGGCTCAGAGAAGGTTGGGGGAGGGGACCCACTGGAACAGCTGTTGGGAGACAGATGGTAGCCTCCCGTCAAGGCCATCCAGCGTGTTTTTAACGTGCACAGGGTATGGCTCTCCCGCACACGGGGCCACGGCTTAACGTCCCATCCGACGGACGGTGGCCTTTCCAAGCCCATCGGTGTCCCCTACTGACCGTGGGCAGGGCGGGGAATTTTTCGGAGATAAATCTCAACGCTGACCCAGCTGGGGCTCGAACCTGGGAACTACAGATTACGAGCCTGGCGCGCTACCGACTGAGCCACACCCGCCCCTGAGTACAATAGAATGTGAAACATAAAATCTTCATGTTTCTTCATGATTGTGGTGTGAAAAAAATAAACTATTTCTGTTATAAAATCTTCATGTATCTTCAAGAATTAAAGACTTTAAATGAGAAAAAAAATTTGATAGAGTCGAAATTTATTATAAAGTAATAAACATTCTCCCACTGAAAAATTATGTTTTTAGTATCTTGATGAATGTTAGTAAAAGTGGTCTGATCAATTTTCTCAATAATAAATTACAATACAAGGCAAAGAGAAAGTCCTAGTAGTTATGTTATAAATACCTAGAAAAACTATAATCAAAAAACATTGCTTTTTTCGGCACCAAAAATTTTCGACTCAATTTCGAGAATGAAAAACATATTTACAAATATTCAAAATATCTTTACAAATATGTTGATGAAATAGAAAATATTGAAACAATGTTATGAAGAAATAATCATCATAAAAGGTATTGTTTTTAACTAAAGCATTGTATCACAATTATTAGGTTCATATTATTGTTGCTAACGTTTAACTAATGTATAATTTAAACGTTTAGTTTACTGACACCACGAGCGAGTGTAAATACACCACGAGCGAGTGGGGGCGGGAGTAGCGCAGTCGGTAGCGCGCCAGGCTCGTAATCTGTAGTTCTCAGGTTCGAGTCCCAGCTGGGTCAGCGTTGAGATTTATCTCCGCAAAATTCCCCGCCCTGCCCACGGTCAGTAGGGGACAACGATGGGCTTAGAAAGGCCGCCGTCCGTCGGATGTGACGTATAGCCGTGGTCCCGTGTGCAGGATAGCCATACGCTGTGCACGTTAAAGAACACGCTGGATGGCCTTGACGGGAGGCTACCATCTGTCTCCAAACAGCTGTTCCAGTGGGTCCCCTTCCCCAACCTTCTCTGAGCCTTCGGGGTCCATGTGACCTGGCCATTTAGCCCATGGTGTGCAAAAAAGTGCCGCTCAGAGGTAAAACAACCCAACCCAACCTGAGCACTAGGGAATCCTTGAGACCTGGTCATTTAGCCCATTGTGTGCAAATAAAACGGAGTTCAGGAGAAAACAACCCAATTTTGACTGTACTTAATACCAATTTAAAATGAAAGATATATAACATCGGTCACTTTATGAGATGTATTTGTTATGCCAATAGTAACTCAGTAACATCTTATATAAGTTTCGCATGAAACAAGCAACTGAAAATAATTTAAAGATCTCAATGAAATTTAATTCAAACTCGATTTTCCCCAATATTCGTTTAATGACTTACAGAAATTGTAATATTATTACTATTTATGTAAGTCATCAAACGAATATATCATATAATTATCAAATATATATTATAATAAATAATAATTTAACAAAGTGTAACCTGTACTAATAAAATAGTCGTTGAAAGTATATTATGATGTTTACCCATTTGTCATTCCTCTTGTCTTAGTAACGATTTTCAAAAGTTCTAGAATTTAAAGAATGAGTCGGTGTTAATCTTCAGTCCCGCAGATTGGCCCAATTATCAAAAAATGATCCCGCCAGTGGAAAAGTCTGGAATTACCATTATGAATTTTTCATAATGGTAATTCCAGACTTTTTGACAGAATATTTAACCTAGGGTAACTTTTCTTGGTTGTACGTGGAGAAGAAAAATTGCTGTTATTGAAGCGAATAACTTAGGAATAAATTCATTCACAGGTTTCTCTGTTGAGTTTACAGTGCAGGACTCCTGTCATTGTAATAAGAAATAATTCATAATACAGAGGGAGATGTTGTGCGATGTGATATACGTTTAACAGATGATGCCTCTCTATTAACCAATGATCACGCCTTGCTAAACAATTGCCACTACGTGGTAATGTATGATCACGTCAACATCGAGTTGGTTGTGTTGTTTTACCTCTGAGCGGCACTTTTTTGCACACCATGGGTTAAATGGCCAGGTCACATGGACCTTAGAGAAGGTTGGGGGAGGGGACCCACTGGAACAGCTGTTGAGAGACAGATTGTAGCCTCCCGTCAAAGCCATCCAGCGTGTTCTTTAAAGTGCACAGGGTATGGCTCTCCCGCACAAGGGGGCCACGTCCCATCCGACGGACGGTGGCCTTTTCAGGCCCATCGGTGTCCCCTACTGACAGTGGGCAGGGCGGGGGAATTTTGCGGAGATAAATCTCAACGCTGACCCAGCTGGGACTCGAACCTGGGAACTACAGATTACGTCAACATCGAGCAACCTAAATTGATTTTGAAGCAGTATTTAAAAAACTGGAAAGGAAAGTGAAAAAGAGAATCTCACACTGAAGGACTAAGAAGAGCAACAATTTCTGGAATCGTGGCAAACTTGTTGATGATGTTTTGCCACCACATATTTTTGATGGCATGTCAACAGCTAAAATGTTGCTTCTATTCTGATGAAAACATTCTAAATTGTATCCATTTAAATATTTAAGGCAACACCAGAAATAAAACAGAGGATTCATTCATAATAATAAATAATAATAAATACCCCCTCAAGCAGCTGCTTGCCACAGAGGTCTGACAGGAGCCTGTCAGTTTATATGCCACAGTAGAAGGTCTGAGATGATGGCAGGACCTCAGCAGAAAAACGACACAAACAACCATGCCTTGCCCGGGGCTCGAACCCAGGTCCCGTAGATCAGTAGCCAAGCGCGCTAACCACTCTGCCACGGAACGGCTAAAAATAAATACCCCCTCAAGCAGCTGCTTGCCACAGAGGTCTGACAGGAGTCTGTCAGTTTATTTGCCACAGTAGAAGGTCTGAAATGATGGCAGGACCTCAACAGTAAAACGACACAAACAACCATGCCTTGCCCGGGGCTCGAACCCAGGTCCCGTAGATTAGTAGCCAAGCGCGCTAACCACTCTGCCACGGAACGGCTAAAAATAAATACCCCCTCAAGCAGCTGCTTGCCACAGAGGTCTGACAGGAGCCTGTCAGTTTATATGCCATAGTAGAAGGTCTGTGAGGATGGCAGGACCTCAGCAGAAAAACGACACATACATCCATGTCTTACCCGGGGTTCGAACCCAGGTCCCTTAGATCAGTAGCCAAGCACGCTAACCACTCGGCCATGGGACGGCGGATTCATTCATGCTCAGTGTAAATCTTTGAAAAGGTTTTTTTGCCACTGTCTAGATTCTTAATTTCGAGAATGTCTTCCTGCTGAGTTCTTTGAATATTTACGATAGTGGAAAGTGTAATACCTATCTTTACTCCTCCACATGCAGCAAAAATATCTATGGAAACTATAATTTTGACATATTAACGGGCTATTTGCATCTTTTGAGGAACCTTTGCATATATTTTAGTGTGAAAAATATATAAGGTATTTCAAAAGTTACCGAACACATGTTTGAAAACAGTACTTTTAATATATGCATAAAGGTTCGCAACATCTTTCCTGCGGGAGGCAAGATCATGGTTTGGCTAGATTATCAGAGCCAGGCCCGGATTAAAAAGTAGAAAGTGGGACAAGAAACTTAATCGAGACAAAGTAAAAAGAAGGGGGAGGGGCAAGACATTGGATTTCCACCACAGTTTAGAATTCCCTCCTTTCAGTTTTCGTAGTCTAAAAAAATGCATGTACAGTCGCTCAAAAAAGTATCCGAATACTATGGTTGATTACAAAATTCAGAAAAAATATCTGGCAACGATTTTTTTAGAAATTAGTGATCTGGCAACCTTCGTGTCACGTGATCTGGCAACCTTCGTGTCACGTGACACGAAGGTTGCCAGATCACTAATTTCTAAAAAAATCGTTGCCAGATATTTTTTCTGAATTCTGTAATCAACCATAGTGTTCGGATGCTTTTTTGAGCGACTGTACACCCAAATCAGATTTACTTCAAGACCTAAAAAAAACAATACAAAGAATTGAGCCACTACAATTCCACTGAAATTTCTCATCATGCAAAGAAGTATTCCACGATATGTTTTAACTATATTTTCATGCAGGTCCTGATCTAGGGGTGGATGTGTGGGGAAAGGGAATCATGCCCCTCCCCTCTGAAAATGCCGGAAAGGATAATAAAAGCATAAAAATATTAAACTTATGAATTTTTCATGAATTTCTCAAAAATATTTGAATATACCGACTGAGCCACCCCCGCCCATCTTCAGTGGAGAGAATTTCACTCTCTATAACAGAATGTTTCAAAAGTCGCCAAAACAAAGCTTCAGAACATGAATAAAGCAAAACAAAAATTTATTTACTTCTAAAAACGTTTTTTTTTTTATTATCATTTTCGTGAATATCAGAACATGAATAATTTTTTGTTTTGCTTTATATCCTGTTCTTTTATTATTTGAATAAAATATCTCCAAAATTAATTTTTTAAAACATTTCTCAGACTGAGGGGGGAAATGTTATACTATAATAGAAATCCAGTCTCTTCACACCTCCCCTCCCCCCTTAATTTTTTTCTAGATCCGGTCCTGTTTCATGCAATGATACTATTTTACCGCTCCTGCAGATAAGCAGATGCTTGGCTGTCAATTAACTATTCTGTGTAATTAATACGAATAAAAACAGAACAAAAATTATAATATATATATCGATCAAGCTCTCGTATCTCATTTTTCTGCATACATCTAATAATGTGATTTTGTGCATACTGAAGAGATGACGTAACATGCATGCTAAATATTTACCCGTGACCTGGAAATGAAAAAAAAAAACGTTTTTAGAAGTAAATAAATTTTTGTTTTGCTTTATTCATGTTCTGAAGCTCTGTTTTGGCGACTTTTGAAACACTCTGTTATAGAGAGTGAAATTGTCTCCACTGAAGAGGGGCGGGGGTGGCTCAGTCGGTAGCGTGCCAGGCTCGTAATCTGCAGTTCTCAGGTTCGAGTCCCAGCTGGGTCAGCGTTGAGACTTATCTCCGCAAAACTCTCCGCCCTGCCCATGGTCCGTGTGCGGGAGAGCCATATCTTGTACACATTAAAGAACACACTGGATGGCCTTGACGGGAGGCTATCATCTGTCTCCCAACAGCTGTTCCAGTGGGTCCCCTCCCCCAACCTTTCTTAGCCTTAAGGGTCATTGTCACCTGGCCATTAAGCTCATGGTGTGCAAAAAGTGCCGCTCAGAAATAAAATCAACCCAAACCAAATCTCCTCTGAAGTAAAAAAAAACCTCATCGTTCCAATAAGCAACACCGAGGTAAAGACTATAAAAAAGAAAAAACAGATATCGTTAACTGTTTTCTTTTTCTAGAAGTTTCAGCATCGGTGATAATATTACGTTCAGCGAATGTTTTGCATTATATCAGAAACTTAGGCGAGATAAAATACCATCCGCATTGATTCTCCGCTTTATTTAAAAGAAAACGAAAAAAAAGGCAGGAGAATAAACAGATGTTTTGATTTAAGTTCAGAACATCATTTGATTTCAGTTCAAATTCAAATTTAGAGCTGGGGAAGTTTGGTAAGCATATTCATCCCTTCATAACAGGGAATAGAAAAAAAATAATAACAATAGAAAACAAAAACCACGTCCTATGCATCGCAGCATAAACAGGAATGCGCAGCTCATATTGAATTATACCTTAAGGAAAAATTGGTGGAGGAAGGAAAAAACAAGGTGGACTACTTCTTCTCTTTCAGAAAAGAGCAAAGTAAAAAGATGGTGAAATGTCTGCTTTTTAGAAGCGAAAAAGATGAAACATTCTTCTTTGCTTGTTTATAGGGAAGTGAAATATAACTACTCTTCTTCTGCAGAAGGCGAAGAATGGCGAAGATGAAAATATTTTCCTTTAAAGAGCGAAAGTGATTTAGGCTTTATACGGAAATTAAGGGGATCTTATCGTGCCCTTTAGAGCAAAGTGTGTGTGTAGAAAGAGATGCTATTTGATATGGAAGGGGAATTAAGTTATTGATTTATACATAATTAGTGATATGGAGCAAAAGAATATTTAAGCAATGCGAAAAAGATTGATGTATGTGGGACTGGGTTGGCTCATTTGGTAGAGCATCAGGATCTTAATCTGCAGTTCCCAGGTTTGAGTCCCAACTGTGCTAGCGTTGAGATTTATCTCCATTGCACCCCACATGATGGGCTTGGAAAGGCCAGAGCAGTCCGTCCGATGGGACGTTAAGCTGTGGTGTCGTATAAGAGAACCATATCCTGAGAGAGGGTTTTCCTGAGACGGTAGTGCACCAGGCTCATAATCTGCAGTTCCCAGGTTTGAGTCCCAACTGTGCTAGCGTTGAGATATATCTCCATTACACCCCCACATGATGGGCTTGGAAAGGCCAGAGCAGTCCGTCCGATGGGACCTTAAGCTGTGGTATCGTATAAGAGAACCATAACCAGGGGGCGGGGTTTCCTGAGATTGTAATACACCAGAGCTCGTAGTTTGCAATTCGCACTTTGACCTTAATCAGAAAGGGAATATCGTTTGGCTTGAAAAGATAGTCGTCCGTTAGATGGGACGTAAAGCCGTGACTCGAAATTGTAGGACAGGCACACATAGTGCACGTTAAAGAACATGCTGTATGGCCTTGACAGGAAACTTTGATTTGTCTCTTAATAGCTGTCCAGTGGATTCCCAACCCCCTTCTCTGAGCCATTGGGGTTCTTGTTACCTGACCACTGTGTGCTCATATGGGAACACTGAATGTAAAACTATTTTTAATTAATCAAAAATGTCTAATTAGTAAGATTTTCGAAAATTGTTTCTATATGAAAACAAATAATAAATTTATAAATAATAAAGGTATTTTATTTGTATTTTTCTTAATTTTATTTTTTTCGTTATTTATAAATTTTTTGACGAGACTTCAAAAACGAAAAAAGATATAAATTGACCCTGAATTAGCTGTTTACCAGAGTCCTGACACACGCCTATCAGTATAATTAGTGTGTTGTTATCAGTATAGTTAGTTGTGTTGTTTAAGTATAGTTAGTTCTGTTGCTATCAGTATAGTTAGTTGTGTTGTTTAAAACACAAACGTCCCATACCTTATCGATGGTCACTACCCTATCAGGAGCTTGAACTATCATCATCATCCTCAAGCAGCCACGGGCTACGGAGGTCCAACCAGATTGTGCAATGTAGTTCTCCAAACACATCTGTAAGGAGTTGCATCTACTGCTGCATCTGGCCACGGCACATCAATTCTAACAAGGTCCTGTTTGGCATTGTCTGCCCACCGCATCCTAGGTTTCCCCTTCTTTCTGAGGCTTTTAGGTACACATTCATAACCCTATTCGCTAATCTATAATTATCCATAGGGGCAACATGATCAAACCAACGCAGTCCTTCTTTGCACAACATGCTGCTCAAATCAGGTTGATGATTCCTTTGCCTTTTTCATTAGTTACAAAGTTGAATCATCTAATGTAATGCCCAAGATACTGCGTAAGCATCTAGAATTAAAAGCATGAAGTTTCCTGTTATTTTGTTTACAAAGGGTCCAAGTTTGACTACCATAACTAACCCTGGCCCCGTGTGCGGGAGAGCCCATACCCTGTGCACGTTAAAGAACACGCTGGATGGACTTGACGGGAGGCTACCATCTGTCTCCCAACAGCCGTTCCAGTGGGTCCCCTCCCCCAACCTTCTCTGAGCCTTCGGGGTCCATGTGACCTGGCCATTTAGCCCATGGTGTGCAAAAGAGTGCCGCTCAGAGGTAAAACAACCCAACCCATAACTAACCCTAAAAAGAACCAAACTATTATACAGTCTAATTTTAGTCTTTAGGTGTATACGCCTATTTCTCCAAACTATCCATAGATTCTTAAATGTCCCGGCAGCAATCCCTATTCGTCTATTAATCTCATGCCGCACATCACCATTATCTGTTACATAGCTCCCAAGATAATTAAACTGTGACACCTGATCAAGATTGCAACCATTCAGATTAACTGAATCACAGCCTGCCTGACCAATTTTCATCACTTTAGTTTTCTCTCTATTTATAACCAAACCTACTCTTCCACCAGCCTCATCAACAGCTCGAAATGAAAGAGTTCATCTCATCAACATCATTTGCCAAAACAGCTAAATCATCAGCTTTATCTAAATTGAAAATTTCAAGCGCCATTAATTCGTAAACAATAAAGTCGGTGACCGGTACCGACAACAACTTTAGTCGTTCAAAAGATTTTTTTTTATAAGTGTCAAAAACTGACACTATGAGAAAAGACAAAGTTTAACTGAACTAATTAGACGATGTCTTACCTACACTTGTTTCAGTAATAAGTATAACACAGCAATCATTATTTATGTTCAAACGAATTTTTGGTATTAATCTCTATGATTAGCAATACTGTCGTTAAAAATTTCAGCTGAAAATTATTTAAATACTGAAGATCAGTTTCGGATTATTTTGGTCCAGATCTTGGAGGGGCGGGGGTGGCTCAGTCGGTAGAGCGCCAGGCTCGTAATCTGTAGTTCCCAGGTTCGAGTCCCAGCTGGGTCAGCGTTGAGATTTATCTCCGCAAAATTCCCCGCCCTGCCCATGGTCAGTAGGGTACACTGATGGTCTTGGAAAGGCCGCCGTCCGTCGGATGGGACGTTAAGCCGTGGCCCCGTGTGCGGGAGAGCCATACCCTGTGCACGTTAAAGAACTCGCTGGATGGACTTGACGGGAGGCTACCATCTGTCTCCCAACAGCCGTTCCAGTGGGTCCCCTCCCCCAACCTTCTCTGAGCCTTCGGGATCCATGTGACCTGGCCATTTAGCCCATGGTGTGCAAAAAAGTGCCGCTCAGAGGTAAAACAACCCAACCCAAACCCAGATCTTGGATAAAAGTCTCATTCTTGTATAAAAAAAAGTTTATTTGGAAATTTCGAACTACCATTAGAATACACGGTGCGTAACATCTAAGCTGAGCGAAAAAAAAATCTTTCGTTGCGCAATAAAAAAAATCGCATTTCAAAACTCTCATCGGACTAAATGAAATATCTCTGTGTATAAACACAACCAAAGTATGATTATTGCAAAAGAAACAGCGATTTCAAAAAAAACAAAACGAAAAGAACTTGGCACATATACGGGCAAGAACACGTTTGCGATTCAAGAAACACAATTGGTTATTGAAGAAGGTAGTTAAAAGATTTCATTATCCTTTCAAACGCATAAAGTAATTGTTTTTTGATCTTATTTTTTTCTCCATTTCAATCCGAGGCGGAAAATCGTGTACCGTTGTTTCTCGTCTGAAAATAAGAAAACGAAAAACCTGGAATGCGGGATGTTTGTAAGAATTTGCCCCCCACTCAATGCAGGTAGGTAATTGAATATTACTTATTTTGAAGTGTTCATTGCATAAAGGCAATTCTTTTGTAGCATGTTTACGAGTGATAAGTGGAATGTAACCGAGGTTCTTAAGAAATTCTCTTGATTAGGTAAAGCGATGTGGCCAGAGGCCAGAGGAAGTTCGCATTTCTGAGTACTTTCAAATGATTTTTGATTAAATCATTTCTCTGAGATTTTTATCACTCGGATTGCCACTCTAGGGTTGGGTTGGGTTGTTTTACCTCTGAGCGGCACTTTTTGTACACCATGGGCTAAATGGCCAGGTCACATGGACCCCGAAGGCTCAGAGAAGGTTGGGGAAGGAAACTCACTGGAATAGCTGCTGGGAGACAGATGGAAGCCTTTCGTCAAGGCCATCCAGTGTGTTCTTTAACGTTCACAGGGTATGGCTCTCCCTCACACGGGGCCACGGCTGATTATATACTTAGTGAAGAGTTGATTAAGACCTGATCAATGTTGTTTCAGTGAATATGGATTAAGATTTATAATTAAGCAAGTTCTTAAATGGACTTTATAAGATTTATTTTTGACAAAATTAATTCGTTACTTAAAGAGTTTTGTGGAGGCTGAACATCTAACAACATAGTCTACTCAGCCTTCCATAGCTCTTTAAACAGAAGGAATGTTGTTGAAAATATAGATTTAGATACATTCAATCTTTATATTTAGTTGTGTATTTTAATGAACTAACTATTTGAGAGATTACAGAGATTTGAAATAAGTTTTTCATTGACGTAACACGGGATTGGCTGGCCATAATTCATTGATTACTGAATGTACAAACAAAGCTGATTCCACACTTATCGGGGCGGGGGTGGCTCAGTCGGTAGCGCGCCAGGCTCGTTATCTGTAGTTACCAGGTTCGAGTCCCAGCTGGGTCAGCGTTGAGATTTATCTCCGCAAAATTCCCCGCCCTGCCCACGGTCAGTAGGGGACACCGATGGGCTTGGAAAGGCCGCCGTCCGTCGGATGGGACGTTAAGCCGTGTGCGGGAGAGCTATACCCTGGGGGCCCCGTGTGCGGGAGAGCTATACCCTGTACACGTTAAAAAACACACTGGATGGCCTTGACGGGAGGCTACCATCTGTCTCCCAACAGTTGTTCCAATGGGTCCCCTCCCCCGGGGCGGGGACGGCTCAGTCGGTAGCGCGCCAGGCTCGTAATCTGTAGTTCCCAGGTTCGAGTCCCAACTGGGTCAGCGTTGAGATTTATCTCCGCAAAAATTCCCCGCCCTGCCCACGGTCAGTAGGGGACACCGATGGGCTTGGAAAGGCCGCCGTCCGTCGGATGGGACGTTAAGCCGTGGCCCCGTGTGCGGGAGAGACATACCCTGTGCACGTTAAAGAACACGCTGGATGGCCTTGACGGGAGGCTACCATCTGTGTCCCAACAGCTGTTCCAGTGGGTCCCCTCCCCCAACCTTCTCTGAACCTTCGGGGTCCATGTGACCTGGCCATTTAGCCCATGGTGTGCAAAAAAGTGCCGCTCAGAGGTAAAACAACCCAACCCCTCCCCCAACCTTCTCTGAGCCTTTGGGGTCCATGTGACCTGGCCATTTAGCCCATGGTGTGCAAAAAAGTGCCGCTCAGAGGTAAAACAACCCAACAACCCAAAAACTTTTAGGCGTTTCGATATTGCTTACACTGAAAAGAAGTACGTGGAAGTAATGCAGTTGTGCACAAACTCCAGACACTTTTAGCAGTTTTATCTGGCCATCGCCAAATTTGCAAAATATAATTTTCTTTTTTCAATCTGGCTCTATTAAAGTGAATGACGCAATAAGACGAAAAATTGAATAGCATCATAAAACTACATTGGTTTCCACAAATTAAAGGTGGGGTTGTTTTTCCTCTGAGTGCCACTTTTTTGCACACAATGGGCTAAACGGACAAGTTACAAGGACAACGAAGGCTCAGAGAAGGTTGCGGGAGAAGGTGACCCATTGGAACATCTGTTGGGAGAAGGCCTCCTCCCCATTTACAGCTTTGGAACTAAGTACATCAACGTTGAACTGAAGAGGGACCTTTCGTTCCAGGTTGCAATGCATTACTGAGAAGTGAGACGCCTTCTCATTGCAACCGGCAATCACGATGAGTTGACAAACAGCTGAGGAAGAGATGACATAAGCAACTGCGCTAAAGGATCGATCTGATGGGGGCGTGATTGCTTAGGATCGCATGCATCCTTAGCTCTGCAATGGGGATAACTTTATATGATCAAGAAAAACTAATATACACCTGCTGGCTTTGACCGAAGACTCATTTCCTCGAAATGAATGAACAGTCAACCGTCAAAATAGACGAAACAGTATTAACCACATTCTATGATGTATAAATATACCCAGTCTACGGACAGACCAGGATTTAGCTTCGGAGGGCGGGATTTAGTTTCGGGGAAGGTTCGAGAATTTAGTTTTTTTTTTTGGGGGGGGGGGGAGGGGGAGATTTAGTTTCTGGGAGGGTTCTAGATTTCGTTCTTTTAGGGGGGTTCGAATTTAGTTTCGGGGAGAATTGTTGGATTTACGACAGTTGTTGTTTTACCTCTGAGCGGCACTTTTTTGCATACCATGGGTCACAAGGACCCCGAAGGCTCAGAGAAGGTTGGGGGAGGGGACTCACTGGAACAGCTGTTGGGAAACAGATGGTAGCCTCCCGTCAAGGCCATCCAGTTTGTTCTTCAACGTGCACAAGGTATCGCTCTTCCTCACACGGGGCCACGGCTTAACGTCTTATGCGACGGACGGCGGACTTTCTAAGCCCATCGGTGTCCCCTACTGACCGTGGGCAGGGCGGTAAGTTTTGCAAAGATAAATTTCAACGCTGGCTCAGCTCGGACTCGAACCTGGAAACTACAGATTACGAGCCTGGTGTGCTACCGACTGAGCCACCCCCGCCCCTTATATATGTGGTCTTTATTTTCTTTATTAGTATTTTGAAAGGGGAGAAGGGCACTTGAATCGTCTCCAAGATCCGCCTTTGCAATCGAGAGTGTTTTGGCTCATTCGGTAGCATGCCAGGCTCGTAATATGCCGTTCCCAGGTTCGAGCCTCGCTTGTGTCAGCGTTAAAATTTATCTCCGTTAAACTCTCACTCAGCTCTCGGTCAGAAAAGGGAGAGCGACTGGCTTAGAAAGGCCCCGGCTGTCGGATGGAGAGTAAAGCCATGGCCTCGAGTTCAGGAGAGCCATACCCTGCGAACGTTGAAGAACACGCTGAATGATCTTGTTGGGAGGCTTCGATCTGCCTCTTAACAGCTGTCCAGTTAGTCTCCTAGCCTTATCGAAGCCCTTGGGTTTCCTTGTGACCTGGTAGTCGCGTTTTCAAAGAAAAAATGTCATTCCCTTTGAAAACGAGCAACTCATATTCGTCAGATGTAATATAAGCTCACCGGGGGAAAAAATTAGTAAGCCCTGGCTGAATGTTACCTAATAGCGTGTAACGCCTCCGTGCGATCGAAGAACAGCCGAAATCCTGTCTGGCATGGATGCCACCACTCAGCGGATGTAGTGCCCATCAATATCCATCTAATCTTCCAGCAGCAAATGCCGCAGTTCCGCCATATTGGCCGGATGGCTAGGACGGCGCTTCACTCGTTGACACAAATAGTCCCAAAAGTTTTCTATGGGATTCAAATCCAGGGATTTGGCGGGAAAGTCGAGATGTTCGAAGGCTTTAGAATGGTCGTCGTGCCAGTCCGACACACTTTGAGCCCTGTGCACGCGACAATTGTCGTCTTGGAAGATTGGGGTATCCTTCTGGTGTTCACTGTGGAGATGCTGCACAAAAGGCAACACGTGGTCGTCTAGTAACTCCGTATAGCCCTTCTGGTTCAAGTGTGACATCACCGCAACCAAAGGACCCATTTCCTCGTACGTGAAACACCCCCAGAACATCACAGAGCCTCCTCCAGCTTCAACAGAGTTGGGTTGTTTTACCTTTGAGCGGCACTTTTTTGCACACCATGGCTAAATGGCCAGGTCACATGGACCCCGAAGGCTCAGAGAAGGTTGGGGGGAGGGGACCCACTGGAACAGCTGTTAGGAGACAGATGGTAGCCTCCCGTCAAGGCCATCCAGCGTGTTCTTTAACGTGCACAGGGTATGGCTCTCCCGCACACGTGGCCACGGCTTAACGTCCCATCCGAAGGACGGCGGCCTTTCCAAGCCCATCGGTGTCCCCTACTGACCGTGGGCAGGGCGGGGAATTTTGCGGAGATAAATGTCAACGCTGACCCAGCTGTGACTCGAACCTGGGAACTACAGATTACGAGCCTGGCGCGCTACCGACTGAGCCACCCCCGCCCAGCTTCAACAGAACCTTGCACATAGTCCACATGGAAGGCTTCATGCGGTTTACGATGTACCCGTCGCCTCGCATCATTCGAGTACAAGCATAAACGTGGCTTATCCGACCAGATCACACGCTTCCAAGAGTCGACAGTCCAGTCTTTGTGGCGCCATGCCCACTCTAGCCATGCCGAAAGCTGCTTCACAGCTGTTAACATGGATCTCTTCCGCCGTACTCTGCTCCAGATATCCATGGCATCCCTTCAGAGCGTTCGGAAACAGCTTGTTGTAGACCTGCATTGACTGACTGGATCAATTCCTGCTTCGTTGCAAAGCGGTTTGCCCTAATAGTGCTTAACACACTGTGGCGGTCCCTATTGGTGAGCAGTCTTTCTGTCGCAGTTCTGGTAACGATTAACAGTGGACTGCGATGTACGCCACTGCTGGAAGACCCTTTGGGAATTACATTTTGACACACCTGCAAAGGCATCAACTTCTTGTACACTATGCCCTTTGGCCTGGCCAAACGCAATAAGACCTTTTTGCCACTCATTCACATCTTTGGCGTGACCCATGTTTCACAGAGCGACTAACACACACGTGGCACACAACCACTTCTTGTCACTGTATGAACCCCGTAGCGCACGGCACAGCTATTTGTAGGACGCCTTTATTACTGATGCGACCTCTGTTGCTGTTGAATAGACGTAACCCTCTTAAGGCGGGAGATGAGTAATTTTTTCTCCGATGAGCTTATCTTCCTCTAGTTTTTAATTTTCGTTGTAGGTTTTTTGACTTTTAACTTTTTTATTTGTCTGGTGTATATAGCCATAAAGCTGCTGGCGTAAAACAATAGTCTTAGGCAACAATAAACAATCAACCTTCCAGTAAATTAATCCGATAAATCGCTGGTTCAGAATCGAGTAAAAACAATGGATTGTTTATCATTATCGATTAAATATTGTATCAAACAATCGATTCTTTGCCAAATCGAATAACAAATGTCTGTCTTTAGGGTTGGGTTGTTTTACCTCTGAGCGGCACTTTTTTGCACACCATGGGCTAAATGGCCAGGTCACATGGACCCCGAAAGCTCAGAGAAGGTTGGGGGGAGGGGACCCACTGGAACAGCTGTTGGGAGACAGATGGTAGCCTCCCGTCAAGGCCATCCAGCGTGTTCTTTAACGTGCACAGGGTATGGCTCTCCCGCACACGGGGCCACGGCTTAACGTCCCATCCGACGGACAGCGGCCTTTTCAAGCCCATCGGTGTCTCCTACTGACCGTGGGCAGGGGGGGGGGGGGAATTTTGCGGAGATAAATCTCAACGCTGACCCAGCTGGGACTTGAACCTGGGAACTACAGATTACGAGCCTGGCGCGCTACCGACTGAGCCACCCCCGCCCCTTCTGTCTTTAGAAATAACTTAGATGGAAGAAAACCTGGTGAATTATCGGAAGATAGAGGGTTGGTGTCTTACACCGACTGAAACTCAGTTTTCCAGAAAACGCTTCACTTGTTGTAAGTAACATTTCTTGAATCCTCTATAGCAGCATCTAACTTTTTTTTTTAAATCCACCCACAACTTTTGCTATCGTCCAAAGAGAGAGAGCTCCGTTACAGACTGATTGCTCTCCTACCAGTTTCTTTTAGTGTGTTGCATTTTTTTTTTCTTTTCCGAACCACTCTTGTGTACATTAGGGATGAACATTTTCCCGCCTGCTTTGCATAGAAGAGGATAAAATAAAGACGAACCAAGAGAGAGAGAGAGTCTTGCTAAAACAGTTTACTTCCGCAGTTTCCAACGTCTAAGCGGCTTAGAAAAACTAAGTTCCCTAACTCACCGACGGATCACTCTGTAAAAGTCTCCAGGATGAATGTGAATCAGCATCAATCCCCCCAGCTAATGTCTCCTCCGACTGCGCCAACTTACCAGCCGGTGCAACCGTCGCATCCACGTCGGTCGCCGACGCCGCAGTATGCTGCTGCTGCTGGAGCACAACGTCCATGCCGCCGGGCACAACTGCTACCAATCAATACCAGCTTCTAAGGCCAGCGAAAGCAACGTCGCTGCATGTTTATCAGGGAACCACGGTATCAGGATTCCCCTTTTCTGGAGACAAATGTTCGATAATGGTGGCGGAATGTCTTGTCGTGAGCTGGCCACGGAGTGGAGGGAAACAGGGGGTAAGGGGGGGGGGGTGAGGCGGTTTTATATATCACTTTGGAAGGTGATAACTGATGCTGTTAGAGTGTCCAGTGATGGCTTAGCATCTTAAAGATGGAGTCTGTAACAGGGAAGAAGAAACTTCCCTCTGATGGTTGTCGTGGAAACAGCAAAACCTCTCGTTCAAAGGCAGAGGGGAAAAAAACGAAGGAAGAAATCCAAAAGCGAGAAAATTTTCAAAGCATCACAGCAGTATGCGGTCGTTCCTAGCAGAAACGAAAATCCGAGATTTTGGATGCAGGAAGACGAAAAGTTGTATAAACTGAAGAAAAAAAAAAAGATCGTTAGGTTCGGAGAAGCTTTGCGATCACATCTGGTGTTTTGTGGATGTCTCGGTATTGCATTAGAAACGCATAAGTCTTCGCTTACGGTTCAGCAGTTTTCGCGTTTGTATGTGCACCAGCGGTTTAGAGGAGTAAATGGTTTTCAGTTGCAAAAAGTCATTCTAAAGACAGCAAACTTTGTGTATCGAAAAGTAAGAAGTCGAGAGATTAGGTGAACGCGGTTTCTGAATGCACTGAATATAATCACAGGAAAAAAAAACGAAACAGAGAGATAAAAGCAATAAAAATAAGTCAAAGCAAAAGGAATCTCGTTTAATTTTAACAACGAGATTAAATCGCTTCGAGTTTTACATTTAAATTTCGAAAATTATCTCTTGATGTAAATTCAGGTTTAAATAATTGAAAGTTCTCAACTGGTTGGTTGTTCTGTGATTCCTCTGAGCTGCATTTTTTTTACACACAATTGGCTAAATGGCCAGGTTCCAAGCACCCCAAGCGCTCAGAGAAGGTGAGGAGAGCCACTGGACAGCAGGGATGTATCAGGGGGAGGGGGGAGCACCTCCCGAAAATCCAGCCATCTTTTACGAAATCTCAAATTTGTCTGTCTGTCTTTAAATCCGAAACAGGTGTCTTTATGTAATTTTATTTCAACCCCATAGTATGTCCGACATTAAAAAGAGATTTATAAAGCAACTATAAAATGCTATTCGATATAAATAAAATATAAAAATAATTACCTCCTCATGCAGCTAAAATATCTGTGCTTGCTACAGAAGTCTAGATAGGAACCGGTCAGTTTATGAAACATAATAGAAGATCTCCGAGGATGGCGAGACCTCGGTAGAAAAACAACACATTTATCCATGCCTTATCCGGGGCTCGAACCAGAACCTCTTATCAGTAGCCAAGCGCACTAACCACTCGGCCAAGTATAGAACATCATTTTTGCCTTTCCTGTCTGGCGGGAATATTTTAGTAATTGGGAAACTTACTAAAGTCTTATTCTCAGGGGGCGAGGGTGGCTCAGTCGGTAGCGCGCCAGGCTCGTAATCTGTAGTTCCCAGGTTCGAGTCCCAGCTGGGTCAGCGTTGATATTTATCCCCCGCAAAATTCCCCGCCCTGCCCACGGTCAGTAGGGGACACCGATGGGCTTAGAAAGGCCGCCGTCCATCGGATGGGACGTTAAGCCGTGGCCCCGTGTGCGGGAGAGTCATACCCTGTGCACGTTAAAGAACACGCTGGATGGCCTTGACGGGAGGCTACCATCTGTCTCCCAACAGCTGTTCCAGTGGGTCCCCTCCCCCAACCTTCTCTGAGCCTTCGGGGTCCATGTGATCTTGTCATTTAGCCCATGGTGTGCAAAAAAGTGCCGCTCAGAGGTAAAACAACCCAACTAAATTTTCTAACACTTTCAGTATGCTTTTCAACTTGTACAGGGTACGGCTCTATCTCTCTCTTTCTCTATTGTACACGTAACTATGGTTTAACGTCCCATGCGCTGGACGGCTGCGTTGGGAGAGCCACTGGACAGCAGGGATGTATCCGGGGGAGGGGATGTGTCCATCCTGTCCTCGGTGAGAAAGGAGGCCCGTCGGTGCCCCCTTTCTCACCGAGGACAGGATGGGAGTTAAGTGAGGAAAAATCTCAATGGTGACACGGTTGGGACACGAACCTGGAGACTGCAGATTACGAGCCGGCGCGCTCCGGACTGAGCCACCCTCGCCCCACTCTGAACTTTTGTCTACAGAAGGGATGGGTTGGGTTGTTTTACCTCTGAGCGGCACTTTTTTGCACACCATGGGCTAAATGGCCTGATCACATGGACCCCGAAAGCTCAGAGAAGGTTCGGGGAGGGGACCCATTGGAACAGCTTTTGAGAGACAGATGGTAGCCTCCCGTCAAGGCCATCCAGCGTGTTCTTTAATGTGCACAGGGCATGGCTCTCCCGCACAAGGGGCCACGGCTTAACGTCCCATCCGACGGGCGCCGGCCTTTCCAAGCCCATCGGTGTCCCCTACCGACCGTGGGCAGGGCGGGGAATTTTGCGGAGATAATTCTCAACGCTGACCCAGCTGGGACTACAGAAGGATGGAATCCTGATAAGCAGTTCACTGATAAACACGAAAAAGAAAAATTGCCGTTCAAGCAGTTACTTGACACAGAGGTCTGACATGTCCTCTGTACGCAATAGCTAAGATCTGTGAGAAGGGCCCGATCTCATCTCAGCAAACTTACAAAACAAGATATATGTATATATCTCCCGAGGCTCGAATCCAGATTTTTTTTCATCAGTAGCCAAGGAAGCTAATCATTCGGCCATTTAAATAAGTCGAGCATTTGTCAATAATAACTTATTTGTAATAGAAAAGTAGTCGGGAGATAAACTTGAATTTGGGTTGGGTTGTTTTACCTCTGAGCAGGATTTTTTGGCACACCATGGGCTAAATGGTCAGGTCACAAGAACCCCCAAGGCTCAGAGAAGGTTGGGGGGAGGGGACCCACTGGAACAGCTGTTGGGAGACAGATGGTAGTCTCCCGTGAAGACCATTAATGTTCTTAACGTGCACAGAGTATGGCTTTCCCACACACGGGGCCACGGCTTAACGTCCCATCCGACGGACGACGGCCTTTACCAAGTCCATCGGATTAAACTTGGAATAACGCTTTTGGAAACAACCTTATTTTAAGAGATTCAGCGAAGTCGAACTCGGAACAAAGTTGTAAAAGAACTTTAAAAACCTAGTCTTGAAAATAACGTTGAGTTCAGCTTAAGTTTTTTATTTCTAATGTCAAAACTTTTCACCCTTCCAAATCTTAAACAAACAAATAGTACATCCAGTTTTTTTTTTGCATTCGTTTAAAAATGACACTTATGTATTACCTAGTAATCAGTTATATTTATTTTGAAGCAGGAATGCATAATTAAATTTTGAGCTTTCTTTTATGATGTTAGACGATAAAAAGGTGAAAATTACAAGAGCTCGAGAAGACGAGCTCGTTTTTTAGGTTACGTTAGCGGAACTCTCCAGCCAAGAGATTTCGAAAAATGAGCGTTCGGCGAGCGGGGACACTAGATTGGGCGCCTCGCGCATCGCCTTGTTTTTCTGCTGGAAAGCTGTCACCTTCTAACGCTACAATAACAATGTTGACCCTTTTTTTTTTTACCATAAGGCTTGATGATCATTAGGTGGGAATCTTTAATGGATAAGATGGATAGGCTTGAACGTTGGAGATGCATAAATAGTGATGCTATTAGTGAAGAAAAATGTGTTCAAGATATGTGAGGTAAGGTTTTTTTTTTGTAAGATTCTCGATACCAGAAAAGAAAAGTTTAAGCGCATTTTTTAAAAGTGGAGAAGAATAGTTAGATGATTTGTGGAAAGCAAAAATAATGAAAAAAATTCTTGATGTTAGAGAATTTTTTTCGTTTTGAAAAGTTGGATAAAAAATAAGCTCGCATTGATGAAAAAAGTATTGGTTTTCGGATTGGGTACGAAGTTAAAAGGATTGCTTCCGAAAGTGTGTCTGGGTTGGGTTGTTTTACCTCTGAGCGGCCCTTTTTTGCCCACCATGGGCTAAATGGCTAGGTCACAAGGACCCCGAAGGCTCAGAGAAGATTGGGGGAGGAGACCCACTGGAACAGCTGTTGGGAGACAGATGGTAGCCTTCCGTCAAGGCCATCCAGCGTGTTCTTTAACGTGCACAGGGTATGGTTCTCTCCGCACACAGGTCCCGTGTGCGGAGAGAACCCATCGGTGTTCCCTACTGACCGTGGGCAGGGCGGGTAGTTTTGCGGAGATAAATATCAACGCTGACCCAGCTGGGACTCGAACCTGGGAACTGCAGATTATGAGCCTGGCGCGTTACCTACTGAGCCACCCCCGCCCCATGTGTGTATGTTGGGGGAAACTTGGAGAATGGGGGGATATTTTGTTGATAATAAAAGGCTGTGTTGTTTTACATCTCATCAGCACTTTAAAATGGGCTAAATGGCCAGGTCACAAGAACCCCGAAGGCTCAGAGAAGGCCTGGGGGAAGGGACCCACTGGACAGCTGTTGGAAGACAGATGATAGCCTCCCATCAAGGCCATCCAGTGTGTTCTTTAACATGCACGGGGTATGGCTCTCCTGCACACAGAGCTATGATTTAACGGAAGGTTAAGTAATAAAAAATAATTTACAAAAAAAAAGTGTGGGATAAGAAAAAAGAAAAATAACAATCAATTTCTGTGGTTTAGAGGAAAGATCTATAAGTTAAACCGGAGGGGGAGGTGGGAGGGGGATTTAGTAGATACGTTGTTTTACCACAGAGAGGCAATTTTCTTGCAAAAAGTATCAACTATCATGTGTTAAAGACAAGAAGTATACAAAACACAATAAGGGATTTATTGTATAATTCTACTACTAACTAATATAACTATACTAACTAAACTAAATACTAACTATGCTAACTAAACTAACTATACTAACTAAACTAAATATAAAATACAATATTTCTGTTTTCATTGCACTAGATTTGGTTTCTGACTTTTGAATGACCACATCTGTAGCTGGTAAACAGTTTGAAGTCGTTTTTGTTTATCTCGAAGTAGCTGAATCAGAAATGTACAGTCGCTCCAAAAAAAGTATCCGAACACTATGGTCGATTACAGAATTCAGAAAAAATATCTGGAAACGATTTTTTTTTAGAAATTAGCGATCTGGCAACGTTCGTGTCACGTGACACGAACGTTGCCAGATCACTCATTTCTAAAAAAAATCGTTGCCAGATATTTTTTTCTCAATTCTGTATATCGACCATAGTGTTCGGATATTTATTTGAGCGACTGTAGGTGGTCATATTATTTTGATACTAGATCGTGTGGGCTCACTCACGGAAATATTGAGCATGTGCAGTTACCGTTCACAGCAAAATGGAGCGTGTGCAGTAACTGCACACGCTCCAGTTTGCTGTGAACGGTAACTGGAGCGTGTACAGTTGCTGTACACGCTCCAGATATTTTTCCTGAATTCTGTAATCACGTGACACGAAGGTTGCCAGATCACTAATTTCTAAAAAAAATCATTGCCAGTTATTTTTTTCTCAATTCTGTAATCGACCATAGTGTTCGGATATTTATTTGAGCGACTGTATTCTACCCATTTGCGAGAAAAATGTAACGAACAGGTTATTTTGATTTACATTCTCATAAAGGGCGCTCTTTCATGACGTTAGAAAAATAGTGAATTTAAAACTTTAAAGCTCAAATGTTGTTAGATAAGGTTTGAAAAAAGGAAACTCTTTCCACATATTTGTGATGATATATTCTTTAATTCTATACCTATGATGGACTACGTTTTCGCGTTTAAACCACTTTTATTTTTCCACTTTGTTTAGAGAATCTTAAATTATTCGTTGATTTTTAAAGAAATTTGTTGCGTTAAAACTTCAAGTCCCTAACTGTAGGGGCGGCTCAGTCGGTAGCGCGCCAGGCTCATAATTCCTAGGCGTTCAATACCCAAGTTCGAGTTCCAGCTGAGCCAGTGTTGAGGCATTATTTCCGCAAAATTTCTAATCCTTCGCACGATAAGTAGGGGACACAGATGAGCATGAGAAGGCCGTCATCCGTTGGATGGGACTTTAGCCGTGGCCCTGTGTGCGGAAGAGAGCCATACCCTGTGCACGTTAAAGAATACGCTGGATGGTCTTGAAGGGAGGCTGCCAATATGTCTCCCAACAGCTGTCCAGTGGGTACCCTTCCCCAAACCTTCTCTGAGCCCTTGGGGTCCTTGTGACCTGGCCATTTAGTCCATTATGTGCAAAAATGTGCCGCTCAGAGGTAAAACAACCCAACCCTACCTGTAATGGACCCATTTTCGAAACCTGGAACTATTTTATTTCGCATTCTTTTCTGTTCGTCATTTCGAATTTTCAGTTTTCCACCAGTCCAATTTGAGGGGCGGGGGTGGCTCGGTCGGTACCGCGCCAGGCTCGTAATCTGTAGCTCCCAGGTTCGAGTACCAGCTGGGATTTATCTCCGCAAATATTCCCGCCCTGCCCACGGTCAGTAGGGGACACCGATGGGCTTGGAAAGGCCGCCGTCCATCGGTTGAGACGTTAAGCCGTGGCTCCGTGTGCGGGAGAGCCATACCCTGTGCACGTTAAAGAACACACTGGATGGCCTTGACGGGAGGCTACCATCTGTCTAACAGCTCTTCCAATGGGCCCTCTCCTCCAACCTTCTCTGAGCCTTTGGAATCCTTGTGACCTGGCCATTTAGTCCATGTTGTGCAAAAAATTTCCACTCAGAGGTAAAACAACCCAAACCAACCAGTCCAATTTGTATTAACTTTCTGCTAGTAGACTAACATTTTGCTTCATTAAAACGAATACGAATTGAAATAATTCTTTAATATATCTATTCAATATTTTTATTCAAATCTGAATTAATAAGGTTACAAAGAATCATTGCTTTCCTGAGAAATGCAATCAATTGCTTCTCATCTTCCTACAGAGTAACATTTATTTTAAAAACAATAATCTGAGACACTAATAACACAACTGTCATTAAAACTTTTATTGTGGTTTGTTTTCCTATCATTTCCATGAACAAACTTTTAACATTAATTTGGCGTTAAAAATAAGAAAAATCACTAGCAGTAAGCAAACAACATCGTCATCATTAATTCTGATACTGCAATTTAACGCCAGTAGATACTTAAACAATAATCTTCAAAGCGGAATCGACGAAATAGTCTAACAAACATTTAAAGTAAAGCAAGAAAGTGAACAGATAAATAAATAAAAGGCAGTTTGAAGAACAGAGATTAATTCACCGTTCAGAGGATTAACACTCTTTGAGATTTCGTTGCTTACGATTTTGCAGTCGCTTTAGAGGTTTATTTTATCTGAGATTTCCAATGGGATGAAATAGGTTGATGTGATTTTGATTTAATAAATAATCTAGTTAAGGTGTAGATTAAATTAAGCTCACGGACTTTCCACAGATTCCCACTTATATCGAAACAGCAAAAGAGGAAAAATTGCGAAAAGTGAGAACTTTAAGAACTTTCTGTTTTCATGAAAGCGGCATTCGTATTAGATGTTGGAGAATAAGAAGAGGTTGAAATCTAATTTGGATGCCTGGAAAAAGATTCAATCGTCTTTCTTATTCTTACTCTCAGAATTTAACTTATTAAGTAGAGACGGTATTCGACAGGTTCAATCCGGTTGTAACTGATAGGTTGGGTTGTTTTACCTTTGAGAGGCATTGTTTGCACACAATGGGCTAGATGACCAGGTCACAAGCACCCCGAAGGCTCAGAGAAGGGGAGTTGGGTTGGGTTGTTTTACCTCTGAGCGGCACTTTTTTGCACACCATGGGCTAAATGGCCAGGTCACATGGACCCCGAAGGCTCAGAGAAGGTTGGGGGAGGGGACCCACTGAAACAGCTGTTGGGAGACAGATGGTAGCCTCCCGTCAAGGCCGTCCAGCGTGTTCTTTAACGTGCACAGTGTATGGCTCTACCGCACACGGGGCCACGGCTTAACGTCCCATTCGACGGACGGCGGCCTTTTCAAGCCCATCGGTGTCCCCTACTGACCGTGGGCAGGGCAGGGAAATTTTGCGGAGATAAATCTCAACGCTGACCCAGCTGGGAATGGAACCTGGGAACTACAGATTACGAGCCTGGCGCGCTACCGACTGAGCCACCCCGCCCCAGAGAAGGGGAGAGTACTCGCTGGGCAGCTGTTGGAGACAGATGGTAGCCTTCCGTCAAGGTCATCCAGTGTGTTCTTTAACGTGCACAGGGTATGTCTCTCCCATACACGGGGTCACGGCTTAACGACTCATCCGACGGACGACGGCCTTTCCAAGCCCATCGGTGTTCCCTAGTGACCTTGGGCAGGGCGGGAATTTAGCGGAGATAAATCTCAACGCTGACCCAGCTGGGACTCGAACCTGGGAACTACAGATTACGAGCCTGGCGCGCTACCTACGGTCCACCCCCCCCCCCCCAAATATTGCGACAGATATTGAAGTATAAAAATTGCTTTAATTGCTTTTACACACAGTAAGACCTTTATTTGCACTGTTTCTGTTTAGCGTCATGAAGGAATTAAAGAACTCAGTTCTACTGAATATGAATTAATTCTCTATAACATTTTGCCGTAAAATATGACGTTAATGAAAACATCGGTTTGTTCATTGTATGTGATTATATGCTGCATCGCAGCATCAGAAAGCGCTCACAAAACACCGCTCTTTACAACATCGCCATACTACCGTTTTTACCAAAGATCGTGATTGTCTCGTAGACATAGTCCAACAGCAAACCCAATCACAGGCAAGATTTCGGTAATTGTTGAAATAAAGAGAAAACATAATGCAAATCATTTTGTACTCTCTTTGATTAATGTTAACCAGTGGGTATAAGAGCCCCACCTCGTGCATGTTAAATGAAAGAAAAAAAAAAACACTGAATGCTCTTAATAGAGACTTCTACATGTTTCGTAATAGCTGTTAAGTGAATTATTTATTCTGATCAATCTCTGAGCCTTTGGGGTCTTTATTACCTGAGTATTTAGCCCATTGGGTCCACAAAGTTAATTCCAACTTGGTTTGTTTTACCTCTGAGAGACAGTTTCGAGCATATAACAGCCAAATAGCCAGATCACAAAGACTAAGGTTTCATAAAAAATTCCTGGTCAGATCTTAGGAGACAGATGGACGCTTCCCGCCAAAGCCAAGTTTATGAACATATTGGTGTCATGTAACGTGCACAGAGGCACTACTTAGCGCGGCATCCGACGGACGGTAACCTTTCCCGTCCCCTTTCTGACCGAGGGGGTGAGGGGGTAGGGATAGCAGAGATAATTCTCGACTCTTGCACATTTGGGACTAAGAACTAAGAATATCATATTACGAGACTGACTAGGATAACTGTGAGGTTAATCTCACACATCAGATCCTAACATTACAACCTAAATAATTCTAGATGTATCAAAAATATTATTTTTTGTTCACTGCTGCCGTAAAAATTCCCCGATTTAACTGTGACATTTACTTAGACATGGATTCAACAGATATTTGAAATTCACCGATTTAACTGACATTTACTAGACATGGATTCAACAGATATTGAAATAATGTAGCTGTTCTTTTATCAATGTTCTACTGTTACTTAATAATTCTTCATATGTGTATTGTATAATTCATGTTGACATTGCACACAGACCTTCTTTTCCAGAGGAAGCAAAGGACTCGATTAGTTAATTAGAAAATACACGGAAATAATCGGCGACGTAGCCGTAATTAATTCCCACGACAGCTTGACACGAAACTCCACCAAGAATTTGCAGCGGGTGGTTTCCGTGGCAAATTATGACGGTGTGTGTCTGTAGAGGGAGGTGGTTCACTTCAAACTAACATCTCTCATCAATGCAACACCACGTCACGAAATGGGCAGAGGGAGGAGAGCAGAGCATTTTGAAGGAAAAAGAGCCGTGAATGGTCTGGTGGTTAGTCAGTCGGGATTTAAATCACAGAGAAGGAAGGGGATTTTTGCACGTGTCTGAAGAGAGTCCCTATTCGGAACCTGAAGTTCACAAATTGGTCTTTGTACTATATTAGCAATAAGTTTGTCAGGTTGTGTTTTACTTTTTTTGCATACAATGGGTTAAATGGCCAGGTCACAAGGATCCCGAAGGCTCAGAAAAGGTTGTGGAGAGGGGACCCACTGAACAGCTGTTAAGAGACAGATGGTAGCCTCACGTTAAGGCCGGTGCGGGGTTGGATCAGTCGGTAGCGCGCCAGGCTCGTAATCTGCAGTTCCCAGGTTCGAGTCCCAGCTGGGTCAGAGTTGAGACTTATCTCCGCAAAACTCCTCGCCCAGTTCACGGTCAGTAGAGGACACCAATGGGCTTGGAAAGTCCGCCGTCCGTCGGATGAGACGTTAAGCCGTGGGCCAGTGTGCGGGAGTGTCCTACCCTGTGCACATTAAAGAACACGTTGGATGGCCTTGATGGAATGCTACCATTTGTCTCCCAACAGCTGTTCAAGTGGGTCCCCTCTCCCAACCTTCTCTGAGCCTTCGGATTCCTTGTGACCTGGCCATTTAGCCCATGGTGTGCAAAAAATTGTCGTTCAGAGGTAAAACAACCCAACCCGTTAAGGCCATCCAGAGTGTTCTTTAAAGTGCAGAAGGTATGGCTCTCCCGCATACGGGATCACGCCTTAAGGTCCTATCCGATAGACGGCGGCCTTTTGAAGTACATCGGTTTTCCGTTACGGAACGAGGACAGGGCAGGGATTTCTGTTGGAAGGAATATGTGTATTAGAAACAAAATATAAAATAGATTATGCCTCAAGCAGATGCTTGCCATAGAGGTCTCACAGGAGCCTGTCAGTTTAGTATGCCATAGAGAAGGATCTGTTAGATAGCTGGAGATGTTGTCCAGAGATTCCCTTCCCTGCCTAGTTCTGAGCCTTTGGAAGGTTCTTGCGACTTTTTTTTATACAAACTGAGCTAAATGGCAGAGCCACAAGGACCTCGAGGGCTCAGAGAAGGTTGGGGGAAGTGGATCCACTGGACAACTATTGGGAGACAGATGGTCGCCTCCCGTCAAGGCGATCCAGCGTGTTCCTTAACGTACACAGGGTATGACTCTCCCGCACACGGGATCACGGCTTAATGTCTCATCCAACTGATGGCGTCCTTTCCAAGCCAATCGGTATCCTCTACTGATCGAGGGCAGTGCGGGGAGTTTTGCGGAGATAAATCTGAACACAGGCATAGTTGGGACTTGAACGTGGGAACTTGCAGATTACGAGCCTAGCACGCTACCCACTGAGCCACCCCCACCCTAAATGTTCAGATCACATTGACCCCGATGGTTCAGAGAAGTTTGGTGGAAGGGGACCCACTGGACAACTATTGGGAGACAGATGGTCGCCTCCTGTCAAGGCGATACAGTCTGTGGATATCCCGGAACACGGCTTTAAAGTCCCATCCGACGGACTGTGTCCTTTCCAAGCTCCTGTTCTTGGGAAGGGCGGGGATCTCCCGGGACACGGTTTTAAAGTCCCATCCGACGGACTGTGGCCTTTCCAAGCCCCTGTCCTTGGGCAGGGCGGGGATCTCCCAGGACACGGTTTTAAAGTCCCATCCGACGGACTGTGGCCTTTCCAAGCCCCTGTCCTTGGGCAGGGCGGGGATCTCCCAGGACACGGTTTTAAAGTCCCATCCGACGGACTGTGGCCTTTCCAAGCCCCTGTCCTTGGGCAGGGCGGGGAGTTTTACGGAGATAAATCTCAACGGTGGCCAAATTGGGGTTTCCAAATAGGTAGGATAATTTGTGTGCACTGACATACCTCTCAGAGACAAAATAACCCACACCAAAATTCAATTTCTCGTGTATAAATGGGAGTAAATAAATGCATACTTAAAACAAAAGTCCTTATTTTTTTAAATGAAAGATTATATTTATTATTAAATTACTAAAAGAATATAAATTAGTTACATATAGTAGTAGTAAACATTAGTGCTTTTTGAGGTATTCCTACTTGACAGAATGGAGGGAATAACTTTTGGATTTAAAATAAATTTACCCTAAGCAGTACGACCTAAATTTTTCGTACGAGGTTCCCTCGGACAACTTACGTATTGTAGTCGAAAGCTAACCCATGGTGTGCAAAAAGGCCCTGAGCGGCACCTTTTTGCACACCATGGTCTAAATGGCCAGGTCACAAGGACCCCGAAGGCTCAGAGAAGGTTGGGGGAGGGGACCCACTGGAACAGCTGTTGGGAGAAAGATGGTAGCCTCCCGTCAGGGCCATCCAGCGTGTTCTTTAACGTGCACAGGGTATGGCTCTCACGCACACGGGGACACGGCTTATAACGTCCCATCCGACGGACGGTGGCCTTTCCAAGCCCATCGGTGTCCCCTACTGACCGTGGGCAGGGCGGGGAGTTTTGAGGAGATAAATCTCAACGCTGACTCCAGCTGAGACTCGAACCTGGGACCTGCAGATTACGAGCTTGGCGCGCTACCGACTGAGCCACCCCCGCCCCATCCACCCAATTGAATATCCCAGTAAAAACTAGGGAAGGACACCAAAGCTAATCATCTTTAATGAAACTCCAGATAGAGTTTCAGACATTGTTTTTTTACCGTTTTCTCGTTTTTTGCACTTCTGTATTTAACAAGTTAGGAGTCACCGTAATTACTCAAATACTCGGTCCTTTTTGGTCCCCGTGTTTTCCCACGTGTTTCAACCCATTTTCTCAGTTTTGCGTTATAAAATCGCGTTTCTAGCAATAATAGGCCCGATTTCGTTTCCGTCCTGTCAAAGTTTGGAAGGCGATATATTATTTTCCCATAAAAATCATTATGCCAATGCAAAAACGTCTTCACCGTCGCCTGCAACACCAAGGGGTGGGGGTGGCTCAGTCGGTGTCGTGCCAGGCTTGTAATCTGCAGTTATCAGGTTCGAGTCCCAATTTGGACAGCTCAGTGAGAGACACCGATGGGCTTGAAAAGGCCACCGTCCGTCGGATGGGATGTTAAGCCGTGGACCCTCTATGGGAGAGCCATACTTGTGCACATTAAAGAACACGCTGGATGGCCCTGAGGGAAACTACAATCTCTCTCCTAATAGATGTTCAGTCCTCCCCCAAACGTCTCTGAGTCCTCGGGGTCCTTATGACCTGGCTGTTTAGCCCATTGTGTGCAAAAAATGTGCGCTCTGAGGTAAAACAACGCAACTCAGTGTTCCAACACCAAAATTTTAAATCTCCACCATAAATAGATCGTTTACAATATTTGTTTAAATCTTTGCATTTCCCAATATTTTCCCACTCTCACCTAGAATTATTATACCTATTGGGAATAGGGGCGGGGGCGGCTCAGTCGGTAGCGCGCCAGGCTCGTAATCTGTAGTTCCCAGGTTCGAGTCCCAGCTGGGTCAGCGTTGAGATTTATCTCCGCAAAATTCCCCCGCCCTGCCCACGGTCAGTAGGGGACATCGATGGGCTTGGAAAGGCCGCCGTCCGTCGGATGGGACGTTAAGCCGTGGCCCCGTGTGCGGGAGAGACATACCCTGTGCACGTTAAAGAACACGCTGGATGGCCTTGACGGGAGGCTACCATCTGTCTCCCAACAGCTGTTCCAGTGAGTCCCCTCCCCAACCTTCTCTGAGCCTTCGGGGTCCATGTGACCTGGCCATTTAGCCCATGGTGTGCAAAAGAGTGCCGCTCAGAGATAAAATAACCCAACCCTATTGGGAATGACTGAAAATGCGAAACGCCATTTTCCATCAATACCTAGTCATCCATAAAAAAAAAAAAGATTTTTTAGCTTATCTCTAAAAGCAAAAAAAGTTGATTGAATAAAGTGGGGCAGACAAAGACATCTAGTTTTTTTTCCTTAAAAAAAAACTGGATAAACGTATATTTCAGTATTGATCTTGCGAAATATTTTCCTCCTAGATTTATTTTATAGATCCTTGCCGTCATATAAGTGTCAGTATTGACATCTTGGTTGTCAATACGTATCGAAATAGACACTTGTTTGTCAAATTTGTTTCGGTATAGACACTTGGATCCTTCTGACTGCCTATCTGAGCTTTTGCAATAAGGAGAAGATGTGTTAGATATAGTTGAAGACTAAAATGAAAGAAAAAATCTTTCTCTGTCGAAAATACAAGGAACATCACTGATGCCACGAGATTAAAGCAATATTTTCTTCCAAGCAGTTTTTTGGAATTGTTTATAATGCTACAACGCTGAAAACGTTTTCTGAGATGCCATACTTCTAGGGGGGCGGGGGGCTAAGTAGGTAGCGCGCCAGGCTCGTAATCTGTAGTTCCCAGGTTCGAGTCCCAGCTGGGTCAGCGTTGAGATTTATCTCCGCAAAATTTCCCCGCCTTGCCTACGGTTAGTAGGGGACACCGATGGTCTTGAAAAGGCCGCCGTCCGTCGGATGGGACGTTAAGCCGTGGCCCCGTGTGCGGGAGAGCTATACCCTGTGCACGTTAAAGAACACGCTGGATGGCCTTGACGGGAGGCTACCATCCGTCTCCCAACAGCTGTTCCAGTGGGTCCCCTCCCCCAACCTTCTCTGAGCCTTCGGGGTCCATGTGACCTGGCCATTTAGCCCATGGTGTGCAAAACAGTGCCGTTCAGAGGTAAAACAATCCAATCCATACTTCTTGGCAAACCTATACCTGGTTCTAGATGTACACCAAACTAGGAGTTGTGATGTGAAAAAAAATACTGGAAATGAACTGGAATTAGAAACTTGAAATTTCGTTATTCTTCTGGTCGACACATCTGCTCCTCCTCCAAGAGACTTACTACACAGAGCATCGGTCCCTGTTCGCTCGATTGGATTATAAAGAGTACAAGGAAAGATCTCAGGAATGTTGGCGAGAGACGATTAATAGGTCTTCGGCCAACGCTTTTCTGAAGGGTTTTTCGTTCAACGAATATCTGTTCACAAAGAGAGCGTCTTGAGGATTCTTGTGAGAGTCGCCCGACAGTTTGGCGCGGGAGTTGACAGGAACGCAAGAAGTAGATGCAATATGGATTGAAATATAGTTCAAAAGTAGTTGTTTAGCTTTCTAAAAAATACCTTGGTTTCTGAAGAGTACATCTTTAGGAACGGATTGGGTTGTTTTACTTAGAGCGGCACTTTTTTTGCACACCATGGGCTAAATGGCCAGGTCACATGGACCCCAAAGGCTCAGAGAAAGTTGGGGGAGGGGACCCACTGAAACAGCTGTTGGGAGACAGATGGTAGCCTCCCGTCAAGGCCATCCAGCGTGTTCTTTAACGTGCGCAATGTATGGCTCTCCCGCACACGGAGCCACGGCTTAACGTCCCATCCGACGGACGGCGGACTTTCCAAGCCCATCGGTGTCTCCTACTGACCGTGGGCAGGGCGGGGAATTCTGCGGAGATAAATCTCAACGCTGACACAGCTGGGACTCGAACCTGGGAGGCCAGGTCACAAGGACCCCGAAAGCTCAGAGAAGGTTGAGGGAGGGGACCCACTGAACAGCTGTTAGGAGACAGATGGTAGCCTCCATTCAAGGCCATCCAGCGTGTTTTTTAACGTGCACAGGGTTCCCCGCACACGGAAACATGGCTTAATATCTGATCCGATGGACTGCGCCTTTCCAAGCCCATCGGTGCCACCCTACCGACCGATGCTTTGTGGAGCTTTGTGAAGGCTTTGTGGAGATAAATCTCAATGCTAGACCAGGTGGGATTCGAACCTGGGAACAATAGATCACAATCCTGGCGCTCTACTGATGGCGATCATCTCCCCCCCCCCCCCCCCCCCGAAAAAAATAGCGAAAGACTTATTCGTCAAACATATTTGGCCCATTTTGTAGATCCTATTGTTTTTCTGAACATTTCGGTCTAATCTGGGAGAAGATGTCATTATTTTGGTGCATGCTTTGATGGTTTTCCATGATACTCAACTGATTCATATTCTCGTAATGCATTATCTACTCTATTGTTAAGCCTTTGGGGCGGGGGTGGCTCAGTCGGTAGCGCGCCAGGCTCGTAATCTGTAGTTCCCAGGTTCGAGTCCCAGCTGGGTCAGCGTTGAGATTTATTTCCGCAAAACTCCCCGCCCTGCCTACGGTCAGTAGGGGACACCGATGGGCTTGGAAAGGCCGCCGTCCGTCGGATGGGACGTTAAGCTCGTGGTCCCATGTGCGGGAGAGACATACCCTGTGCACGTTAAAGAACACGCTGGATGGCCTTGACGGGAGGCTACCATCTGTCTCCCAACAGCTGTTCCAGTGGGTCCCCTCCCCCAACCTTTTCTGAACCTTCAGGGTCCCTGTGGCCTGGCCATTTAGCCCATGGTGTGCAAAAAAGTGCCGCTCATAGGTAAACCAATCCAATCAATGTTTAAGCCTTATAGATTTATCTCTCTCTTTTTCTTGAATAAAGCCATCACTCATTGCAGACACGAAAGTCCATATCTTTCACTTATCCTATGGGATATTAATGGAGAGAGAGAGAACGATAAAACCAACCACAAAACAGATCTGCATTACCAAAAGGGCGCTTTCAATCTTCTCAAAATGTCGACCTAAATACATCTAATAGAGATAAGTGTGAAAGTACCTCATATACACATTCTCTGCCCTTCTCACGGTCAGAAGAGGACACTGATGGGCTTGAAAAGGCCGCCGTCCGTCAGATGGGACGTTAAGCCTGGCCCCGTGTGCATGAGAGCCATACCCTGTGCACGTTAAAGAACACGTTGGATGTCCTTGACGAGAGGCTACCATCTGTCTCCCAACAGCTGTTTCAGTAGGTCCTCTCCCCTAACCTTCTCTGAGCCTTCGGGGTTCCTGTGACCTGGCCATTTAGCCCATGGTGTGCAAAAAAGTGCCGCTCAGAGGTAAAACAGCCCAACATCATATACACTGTCCTACCAATATATTAGAGGTTGTTGGGTTGTGTTTTTTTACCTCTGAGCGGCACTTTTTTGCACACCATGGGCTAAATGGCCAGGTCACATGGACCCCGAAGGCTCAGAGAAGGTTGGGGGAGGGGATCCACTTGAACAGCTGTTGGGAGACAGATGGTAGCCTCCCGTCAAGGCCATCCAGCGTGTTATTTAACGTGCACAGGGTATGGCTCTCCCACACACGGGGCCACGGCTTAACGTCCCATCCGACGGACGGCAGCCTTTCCAAGCCCATCAGTGTCCCCTACTGACCGTGTGCAGGGCGGGGAATTTTGCGAAGATAAATCTCAACGCTGACCCAGCTGGGAATCGAACCTGGGAACTACAGATTACGAGCCTGCCGCGCTTCCGACTGAGCCACCCCCGCCCCACCAATATATTAGAGAATTTCCGTGTTATGTCAAAGGGAATCTAACTTCGAAGCTCTATATTTTCCAAAATTTGCATTTAGTGGAAAAATATGACTGAAGATAATCTAAAGATCAAAATCCAATCAATTTCAAACTCGATTTTCAACAATATCCGTTCAGTATGTAAAAGTTACGGTGGCTGAAATATTTAAAAATACATTATTGTGTTTTATAACAAAAAAACTTTTATAACTGTCGAATATTGATGTAAGCATTTCGAAAACTTTTAGAATGTATATGTATTATATTAATTGTTTGAAAGAGTATTATTTTAAGTTTTAATTAATTTGTGAGGTATATTCTTATGAAGCATTTCTATTTTTAGATATTTTATCTACCGTAACTCTAAAACACTGAAAGAATATTATTAAAAATCGAGATTTAAACAAATTTGATTGCGATCTGTAATTTATCTTCGGACATATTTTCCTATTAAACACATATTTCACAAGTTAGATTCCCATTGATATAACATGGAAATTATCTAATGCTTTAGTGGGCAGTGTATGTATAGTATATTATGGCGGGGGTGGCTCAGTCGGTAGCTCGCCAGGCTCGTAATCTGTAGTTCCCAGGTTCGAGTCCCAGCTGGGTCAGCGTTGAGATTTATCTCCGCAAAACTCCCCGCCTTGCCCACGGTCAGTAGGGGACACCGATGAGCTTGGAAAGACCGCCGTCCGTCGGATGGGACGTTAAACCGTGGCCCCGTGTGTGGGAGAGCGATACCCTGTGCACGTTAAAGAACACGCTGGATGGCCTTGACGGGAGACTACCATCTGTCTCCCAACAGTTGTTCATGTGGGTCTTCTTCCCCAACCTTCTCTGAGCCTTCGGGGTCCATGTGACCTGCCCATTTAGCCCATGGTGTGCAAAAAAGTGCCGCTCAGAGGTAAAACAACCCAACCCATGTATAGTATATAAGAAAAAATCAGAGTGAATAAAAAACATATTGACTCCATATATCAATGTCTTTACGGATAAAGAATGTACTTCTCATGTGGTCGACAAATAAGAGCACGAGATGAAATATTACTATTCAGAGAAATAACACGTCTCTTGCCAAAAAACATCGATTTAATTTACTTCGGATTCCAAGGACTCCAGGGTCAGATCGCTTTTCATCAATATACAATCAAAAGGTATATTAAATAAAGGCACCAAATCATAGAATGAAGTGTTGACGGCTCTAAATAATGCAGTAACACCAATGTTCTGTCCAATTTTTTTTCAAACCGAAAAAAAAAGGCAAAAAAAGATATTTGGAACACATAAAATAACAAATTTCATTGCTTTTTAACTGTGGTCATTAGACTCAAATCAGGATATAGGGGACCATTCACCCATCGTGGGAATGCTAGTAACAGTTTATCCCCCATCTTGAAAATGCTAGTAACTGTTTATCCTCCATCTTGAGAATACCAGTAACGGTTTATCCTCCATCTTGAGAATGCTAGCAACAGTTTATCTTCCATCTCGAAAATGCTAGTAAAAGTTTATCTCCCATCTTGAGAATCCTAGTAACAATTTATCGCCCATCTTGAGAATCCTAGTAACAGTTCATCCCCCATCTTGAGAATGCTAGTAACAGTTTATCCCCCATCTTTAAAATGCTAGTAACTGTTTATCCTCCATCTTGAGAATACCAGTAACGGTTTATCCTCCATCTTGAGAATGCTAGCAACAGTTTATCTTCCATCTTGAAAATGCTAGTAAGAGTTTATCTCCCATCTTGAGAATGTTAGTAACAATTTATCCCCCATCTTGAGAATCCTAGTAACAGTTCATCCCCCATCTTGAGAATGCTAGTAACAGTTTATCCCCTTCTTGAGAATGCTAGTAACAGTTTATCCCCCTTCTCGAGAATGCTAGTAACGGTTTATCCCCCATCTTGAGAATCCTAGTAACAGTTCATCCCCCTTCTTGAGAATGTTAGTAACGGTTAATCCCCCATCTTGAGAATCCTAATAACAGTTCATCCCCCATCTTGAGAATGTTAGTAACACTTTATCCCCCTTCTTGAGAATGCAAGTAACGATTTTTCCCTCAACTTTAGAATCCTAGTAACAGTTCATCCCCCTTCTTGAGAATGCTAGTAACGATTTATCCCCCATCTTGGGAATGCTAGTAACAATTTATCCCCCATCTTGGGAATGCTAGTAACGATTTATCCCCCATCTTGAGAATCATAGTAATAGTTCATCCCCCTTCTTGAGAATGCTAGTAACGGTTTTCCCCATCTTGAGAATCCTAGTAACAGTTTATCCCCCTTCTTGAGAATGCTAGTAACGGTTTATTCCCCATCTTGAGAATCATAGTAACAGTTAATATTCCTTCTTGTGAATGCTAGTAACGGTTTATCCCCCATCTTGAGAATCATAGTAACAGTTCATCCCCCATCTTGAGAACGTTAGTAACAGTTTATTCCCCTTCTTGAGAATTCTAGTAACGGTTTATCCCCCATCTTGAGAATCATAGTAACAGTTCATCCTCCATCTTGAGAACGTTAGTAACAGTTTATCCCCCTTCTTGAGAATTCTAGTAACGGTTTATTCCCCCATCTTGAGAATCCTAGTAACAGTTCATCCCTCTTCTTGAGAATGCTGTAACGGTTAATCTCCCATCTTGAGAATACTAGTAACAGTTCATCCCCCATCTTGAGAATGTTAGTAACAGTTCATCCCCCTTCTTGAGAATGCTAGTTACGGTTAATCCGCCATCTTGAGAATACTAGTAACAGTTTATTCTCCATCTTGAGAATCCTAGTGACAGTTTATCGTTCATCTTGAGAATTTTAGTAACAATTTATCCATTATCTTAAGAATCCTAGTAACAGTTTATCCTCCATCTTGAGAATGCTAGTAATAGTTTATCCCCAAAAACTTTCCGTCCCCTGAAACAAATTCCTGCTGACGACCATGTCCACCTTGTGTTTCGAAATAATTATGACCTATCATATCGTATACCGGATTGATTTTAGATATATTAATATTTTCACTATCCCTCCACCACCCGGCAACAAATTTTTTTATTGATTCGCTCCTTAGCATGTGTCGAGTATGCTTCATGTTTATGCATGAGGGATGTTGGACATTTTATAACATGTTATAGAGGTTCCACAACTGAAGAGAATGCTAACGCTGTTTTAGTCAGCCTCGTGTTTGTTATCGTGTCAAATTCATATTCTGAATTTAAGTATCAACTTATTTCCGAGTCCCCCCCAAAAAAAAACCCATCAACGGTGCCTTACTAAGGATCGAAAGTGCCAGGATTCGAGCCATCGATAATGTATGAATGTTTATTTTAATTTTTGTTTTTTGTTGATGTCTCACCTTCTTTTCAGATTTAGTATATAGCGTTATTAAAATAACAGTCTCTTTTCAGATCACTGTGGCAAACACTTGCTTCAGATTGAATTTTCTATTGTGCATATTTTGCACCAATAGTTTGTAAAAAAAGAACACCACGACGAAAGGGGAGAAATTACACTTTATGGTGAAAATATTTTTCTAAAAAATATAATAATATCGGTGTGGCGTTCTGTTTCCTTGTTAGGCAATACAGTTACTTAACTTTTCCTCTTTTTTCCCCATATCTTACTTTCTCTCCGCTTTATCTAGGGGGGGAGGTCATCTAGGGGGGGTGAGGGTGTGGAGAGGGACGATGGGACCCCCCTCTCAGAATACTAATAACCGGAACGGAGGCGAAAAAATATATTTCAGGTATTTTTCAAGAAATTTATTACATACCACTAAAATGGATTCTATCACATCTCATAAAATTTGAGAATCAATAACATACTACATGAAAGTCGGGAATCACTATCATATCTCATGAAAATTGGGAATCACTATCATATCTCATGAAAGATGGGAATCACTACCATATCTCATGAACGTTGGGAATCACTACTACAACTCAACAAAGTTGGGAAACATTACTAGATCTCATCAAAGTCGGGAATCACTACCATATCTCATGAACGTTGGGAATCACTACTACATCTCATGAACGTTTGGAATCACTACTACATCTCAACAAAGTTAGGAATCACTACCAATCTCATAAAAGTTGGGAAACATTGCTAGATCTCATCAAAGTCGGGAATCAGTACCATATCTCATGAACGTTGGGAAATCACTACCATATCTCATGAAAGTTGAGAATCACTACTACATCTCAACAAAGTTGGGAATCACTACAAATCTCTTAAAAATTGGGAATCATTTTATTATCATATTTGGGAATCATTACTAGATCTTAACAAAGTTGGGAATCACTACCATATCTCGTGAAAGTTGGGAATCACTACCATATCTCGTGAAAGTTGGGAATCACTATCATATCTCGTGAAAGTTGGGAATCACTACCATATCTCATGAACGTTGGGAATCATTACTACATCTCAACAAAGTTGGGAATCACTACCATATTTCAGAACGTTGGGAATCACTACCATATCTCATAAACTTTGGGAATCACTACCATATCTCATAAACTTTGGGAATCACTACCATACTCATAAACGTTGAGAATCATTACTACATCTCAACAAAGTTGGGAATCACTGCCATATCTCGTGAAAGTTGGGAATAATCATTACCATATCTCATGAACTTGGGAATCATTACTACATCTCAACAAAGTTGGGAATCACTACCATATCTCATGAACGTTGAGAATCACTACCATATCTAATGAAAGGTGGGAATCATTACTATATCTAAAAAAACAGTTGGGAATCACTACCATATCTCATGAACGTTGGGAATCATTACTAGATCTCAATAAAGTTGGGAATCACTACCATATCTCATGAACGATGGGAATCATTACTAGATCTCAATAAAGTTGGGAATCACTACCATATCTCATGAACGTTGGGAATCATTACTACATCTCAACAAAGTTGGGAATCACTACCATATCTCATGAACGTTGGGAATCACTGCCATCTCTCATGAAAGTTGGGAATCACTACCACATCTCATGAAAACTGGGAATCAAAACCGTATGAAATTTTGTAATCTCTATCATATAGCTCTTAAAAGTTGATAACCACTATCATATATGAAAGTTGGAAATCACTAGCATATCTCAACTACTTTTCGTTTCGCCATTTTGTTCAGTGTTTAGCAGAATATTGCCTTTTAGAAGCAAAACAATACGGACCTGAAATGGTAATCAGACTAGTCATCATTCGGGTGTTTATCAAATAATCACTTTTGATCCATAAGTGATTGCAGGGGAAACACTGCTGATTGAGGGGCGGGGGTGGCTCTGTCCGTAACACGCCAGGCTCGTAATCTGCAGTTCCTAGGTTCGAGTCCCAGATGGGTCAGCATTAAGATTTATCTCCGCAAAACTCCCCGCCCTGCCCACGGTCAGTAGGGGACACCGATGGGCTTGGAAAGGCCACCGTTCCGTCGTATGGCATGTTAAGCCGTGGTCCCGTGTGCGGGAGAGCCATACCCTGTGCACGTTAAAGAACATGCTGGATGGCCTTGACGGGAGGCTACCATCTGTCTCCCAACAGCTGTTCCAGTGGGTCCCCTCCCCCAACTCTTTGAGCGTTCTGGGTCCTTGTGACCTCGCCATTTAGCAATATTCTGTGCAAAAAAAAGTGACACTCAGAGGTAAAACAACCAACCAACTGCTGACTGAGAATCGTACTTAGAGCGACGGATTTCTATTGTGGGATGTAAGAATGCCCACTTCCTAAATGACACTGAAAATGTACCACGATCATCAACATTATAAAGCTGCCTCATGCTTCTCCGGCTGGATCCGTTCGTAGCTTTCACTGGTAGTGGAAATATTCATCAGAAACCGATAGCTCAGTGGTCAGAGCAGCCATTATAAGTGTTGTTTTGTCGCGAGATCTCATACCGTACAGCTCAAAAAAATATTTTTTCGCTAAACTTCATAAAAATAGCAGATTTTTCATGAAGGTCTGTAAAAAGTCTGCATTCTTCAAAAATCAAAAGATCTTGTTTCTTTCATGAATTCTTGTTGCTTTCTTGAAATATGGTAGCGATTTCCATCTTTCTTGAGATATGGTAGCGATTTCCAGCTTTCTTGAGATATGGTAGTGATTTCCAACTTCCTTGAGATATGGTAGCGATTTCCAGCTTTCTTGAGATATGGTAGCGATTTCCAGCTTTCTTGAGATATGGTAGCGATTTCCAACTTCCTTGAGATATGGTAACGATTTCCAACTTCCTTGAGATATGGTAGCGATTTCCAGCTTTCTTGAGATATGGTAGCGATTTCCAACTTCCTTGAGATATAGTAGCGATTTCCAGCTTTCTTGAGATATGGTAGCGATTTCCAACTTCCTTGAGATATAGTAGCGATTTCCAGCTTTCTTGAGATATGGTAACGATTTCCAACTTCCTTGAGATATAGTAGCGATTTCCAGCTTTCTTGAGATATGGTAGCGATTTCCAACTTCCTTGAGATATGGTAGCGATTTCCAGCTTTCTTGAGATAAGGTAGCGATTTCCAACTTCCTTGAGATATGGTAGTGATTTCCAACTTCCTTGAGATACAGCAGTGGTTCCTAACACTCACGCGATAGGAAAATGATTTTCATCTATCTTGAGATATTGTAGTAATTTCCAAGTGAAAAAAAAATATATATAACGGAAGAGTTGGGTTGGGTTGTTTTACCTCTAAGCGGCACTTTTTTGCACACAATGGGCTAAATGGCCAGGTCACAAGGACCCCGAAGGTTCAGAGAAGGTTGGGAGAGGAGACCCACTGGAACAGCTGTTGGGAGACAGATGGTAGCCTCCAGTCAAGGCTATCCAGCGTGTTCTTTAACGTGCACAGGGTATGGCTCTCCCGCACACGGAGCCACGACTTAACGTCCCATCCGACGGACGGCGTATTTCCAAGTCCATCAGTGTCCCCTACTGACCGTGGACAGGGCGGGGAGTTTTGCGGAGATAAGTCTCAACGCTGACTCAGCTGGGACTCGAACCTGGGAACTACAGATTACGAGGCTGGCGCACTACCGACTGAGCCACTCCCGCCCCATATAACGGAAGAGAGTGGGGGATTATTAGGTTGAAGCGTAAAGTAACAAAATGGAGTTTCTGGATTTTGCAAAATTATTTTTGATGAAGGTCTGTGTTTACTTTTTGTTACATATTATCTCTGCACTCGTGTTTCGGCATAGCCATTTTATGAAATCAGCGAATTGGCAAGTACACCTATCCCTCGATTTACACGGTACTCAGTTCACACAATTTTATCTTTGCACGGTCAAAAATTGCGACCAGTTTCGATTTACACGGTACTGACTGAGACGTACATAGAAAGGAAATCTCAGTCAGTACCGTGTAAATCGAAACTGATTGCATTTTTTGACCGTGCAAAGCCAAAATTGTGTGAACTGAGTACCGTGTAAATCGAGGGATAGGTGTATACTTATTTATCACATCACAAAAATTACATAGCTTAAGTACAGTCGCTCAAAAAAGTATCCGAACACTACAATCATAAAACCCAAATCTGCAACTATTCGAAATATTCAAGCACGGGTTCGTTAATACAAATAATAAGTAAATTATCGTCTTCTCTGATATGGCGAGATGCACGGTGATGATCCTTTGAGGGGAATAATCTGGATTTGTAGCTGACAGCTTCTGGATCGAGACTATCCATCTTTGGAATAATGGGAGAGGAGAAAAATTCTTTTCGGAGAAATTTAACATTTAATCGGATCAAGACGTCAGCTCGAATATCGGTGATACGAAGTCAGAAATGCTCCGAGGAGAAGTAGAAGAGTCGTCGTTTGTGTCGCCATACAGCTGTAGGCGACGGATGATAAGAGGCTGCAGAAAAGATGCAGTGAAGATGGATGGAGGATGGTGGTTGGGCGAAGTTATGGGTGGAAAAAAGCTGAGTGATAACGTATCTGAGTCGCATCCTCCTGCAAGCGTTGAAAACAGTACTTAAAGTTAAAACTTTGCTATCTGTTAACTTTTGGTGAGAAAGTTTTATGGTTCTGTGTGTTAACGTAAAAGGAATGGTATATGACATTGCAACAATAGGAAGGACTCTCGTGGAAAACCGTAGCAGAAACCAGACCTAGAAAAAAAAAGATTTAAAAAGAAGGGAGTGAAGAATTATCAGGTTGAAGCATAAAGTGTCAGAATGAGGATTCTGTTTTATGCAAAAATACGAGGAGCGTTCCAAATAAACGAGAATTTGATTCTAAAAAAAATTACTCGCAACAAAATAGAGAAATCTTACATACTACTTATCAGCGTAGTTCCCGTTAACTGCAATGCACTTGTTCGAACGTTCTGGAAGCTTCTTAATTGCAATTTTAAAGGTTTTTGGTTGCTTGTCATTCAAAATTTTCTCTCTGCAATGACCTCATCAGTATAAGGCGGGGGTGGCTCAGTCGGTAGCGCATCAGGCTCGTTATTTGCAGTTCTCAGGTTCGAGTCCCAGCTGGACCAGCGTTGAGATTTATCTTCGCAAAACTCCTCACTTTGCTCGCAGTCAGTAGGGTTGGAAATGATTTCCCGATGGGCTTGGAAAGGATGCCATCCGTCATATGGGACGTTAAGCCGTGGTCAGTGCGCGGAAGAGCCATACCCTGTGAACGTTAAAGAACATGCTGTATGGCTTTGATGGGATGCCTCGATATGTCTCCCAAAAGCTGTTGCAGTGGGTCCCCTCCCCAACCTTCTCTGAGCCTTCGGGTCTTTGTGACATAGTCATTTAGCTCATTGTGTGAAAATAAGTGTCGCTCAGAGGTAAAACAAACCAACCCACATCATTGTCTCGGAATCTTGCCACCTAAAAACTCCACCAGCGGTTGATGGTAACTCTGGATGTGTCCAATCTGCTAATGATGGTAACTCTGGATGTGTCCTAACAAATAATTTTGACCAAACATTCTGACCTGGTTTCTAAAAGTAAGCAGAAAAGTGCTTTTAAGCGCATAGTGTCCTTAATACAGGTGCTTTTTCATAATTGTCTTCGATACAAGTGTACTTTCATAAGTCTCCTTAATACAAGTAACATCTCATAAGTCTCCTTAATACAAGAAATATTTTATAAGTCTCCTTAATACAAGTAACATTCATAAGTCTCCTTAATACAAGAAATATTTTATAAATCTCCTTAATACAAGTAACATTTCATAAGTCTCCTTAATACAGATCCATTTCATAAGTCTCCTTAATACAGATCCATTTCATAAGTCTCATTAACATAAATGTCATTTCATAAGTCTCCTTAATACCGATCCATTTCATAAGTCTCATTAACATAAATATCATTTCATAAGTCTCCTTAATACAGATCCATTTCATAAGTCTCCTTAATACAGATCCATTTCATAAGTCTCCTTAATACAGATCCATTTCATAAGTCTCCTTAATACAGAACCATTTCATAAGTCTCTTTAACATATATGTCATTTCATAAGTCTCCTTAATACCGATCCATTTCATAAGTCTCATTAACATAAATATCATTTCATAAGTCTCCTTAATACAGATCCATTTCATAAGTCTCCTTAATACAGATCCATTTCATAAGTCTCCTTAATACAGATCCATTTCATAAGTCTCCTTAATACAGAACCATTTCATAAGTCTCATTAACATAAATGTCATTTCATAAGTCTCCTTAATACAGATCCATTTCATAAGTCTCCTTAACATAAGTATCATATCATAAATCCTCATAATACATATTGCATTATTCATGAACTATTCGAAGAAATATCTCCTTTTTGTTCTTACAGAGAGTAAAAGGATCCAAAATTGAGAAACATAAATTAGACGACAAAATGCGAAATTTGCTATAATATTTTTCCCTTTGATTTATTTCAAGCAATATAAACAAATCTGAAGGATTTTTTTTTCAGACAGCAGAGAACAGTTACTTGAATTTCAAGCCAACAGTGGGGATACATCAAGTTCGGTAAATGGCTGCCAGGAATTTCCAAATGATGTTCTGGATATACAGAGACGGAATACTTAAAATACCTCACGGTCCTTTTTTTCCCGTTCCGAACGGTCGTCGCAATATCGAGCAGGCGTAAATCGTTCGGCGAATGAACGCCGCTCGTTCATGGTCTCTATCTCGTGCAGCACGTCCTGCCACTTCTACAAGTTACGGGAGGAAAATCATAAAGATGGTTCGTTTATGGTTCTCCCAATACGGTAATACGAACATTACGATTTCCCGGTGCTTTGCTACTGCTGATGTGGCCGCGGATCTCACGGTTTGCGGTTGAGAGCTCATCCATCATTCCGGTAAAGTTTGAATATATCTTACGGTGCTCGAAATCAGAATGAGTACCGTTGCCACGACGATGTTGCGATATAATGTGCAGAAAACATCGCTTGACGAACGAACGACTTTAGGTTGGTGGGGAATTTCATCTGGCGAGAGAAATAACGAATTATGCTTTCGAGATTATTACGAACTGATGAAGGAGCCGAGGAATGGCCTAGTGGTTGCCGAAGAATGGCCTAGTGGTTAGGGAATCGGGATTGTAACTGGAGGGATTAAGGGCGTTTTTAAAGTGACTCGAAGACTTATTGGTGGTGTTACACTTCCGACGGCGTAGGTGTATCGTTTGTAGGTCTGAATTATTGACCAGAAGGAGGCTTCAAGTGCTTTGCAAAATATGTTTCGACGTTTCCGTGTTATGGGAATGAAGAGATGCATTTGAGTCTTCCTAACTCTGCAAAGAGGTTCTTCGAGAAAAAAGTCACGAGGTAAGTAAAGATTTCAGTGAGATCTTAAATCTATCTCGATTTTCAAAAATGTTCCTGTAATATTTAAGCAGTTAGCAGTTGTCTGTCACAAGGATTAACATTAAAAGCTAATTAAAGAAGAAATAACAAATGCAAAAACATATCATTTAGCAAATTAAATCTAAATTTTGGATGTTTGTCTAAGGATTCTTTCATAAGAAACAATGATAGTCATGACAAAATTTGAACAATTAGACAAACATGGAAAAAAATTACTTTACGAGTTGGGATTGCTTTATATCTAAGCGCTACTATTATATGTAGGCCAGGTACTGGATCTAAGAAGGGGGGGGGGGGCAAGGCCATGCCCCCCTTTCAGAATGCTAGTAAGGGTAAAAGGGTCAAAAAATTATAAAAAATTATGAAATTGATTTACATTTAATGCATTTTTCAAGAATTTTTTTAAAGAATTATGAAACGGATGGCGAAATGTTATACTGCATTGGAATTCCAGTCTCCTGGTCCCCCCCCCCCCCCCGCGCTTTTACATTTTTCGGAATCGATTATGCTTATTGTCCACTACTTCCCCTCGATTTTTTTCTAGATCCGGGCTTGCTATGGGCTAATTGCCAGGCCACAAAGACCCCCTCCGAGGACTTGGAGAAAGTTGGGGGAAGGGAACTCACTGGACAACTATTAGGAAATAGATGGTAGCCTACCATAAGAACCATCTAGAGTGTTCTTTAACGTGGCCTTAAGGCTCATCGGTCGGCCCGGTCGGTAGGACACCGACGGCCTTAAGGCTCATCGGTGTCCCTTACTGACCGAGACAAGGGTGGGGAGGACCCTGGCCATTTAGCCCATGGTGTGCAAAAAAGTGCCGCTCAGAGGTAAAACAACCCAACCCTTCCAATGAGATTATTTACAAACCTAGGGGGATCCGTCGCTTTCGATTCAAAAGATTTGACTGTCGTTTCTCATTCAAAATGACCTTCAAAGGGTCTCAGCACAAATTGATAGGTAGTATATTTCTCAAGAATTTGCCAGAGTGAAAAAAAAATTGATTTATGCAACCCCTGCCACAGCTGAGTCTACACTGTTCGTCTGTAAATAATCTAGAAATCAAATGTTAGTTCTTTTAAGCAAAATAAAAAAAAAAAGAATTTTATCTGGAGCAAAAAGTTGAGCGATGCTTGTAATTATCACAAGAACCGGACACACATTTTAGAAATAGGGATAATAAAGTTTTAAAATCTTTAGTACCAACACCTATACTATTTAAAATAGCCTATATTTCAGTTAGTATTTGAAAACGGAAACTTTCCTGGCTTTAGATATTTTTTCAGATTTTTTTCTATTATTTGCTATTTTTCCGTCTTGGTCATTGGTGATTAGCGTGTTTGGTTACTGATCAAAAGGAGCTGAGTTCGAGCCCCGGGTAAAGCATGGATTGTATTGTCGTTCTGTTGAGGTAATACAAACCATGCCTTATTCACTTTCCTCACAGATGTTTTCTATGGCGTATCAAACTGACATGCTGTTATCAAACCTCTGTGGCAAGCAGCTGCTTGAGGGTTAATTGATTCGTTTTCGAGAGAAAACATTGATGTATTACATAGAATATCACCAAAAAAACAGGTACACTCTCCGAACATTTTGGTGTAATGGGTTGGGTTGTTTTACCTCTGAGCGGCACTTTTTTGCACACCATGGGCTAAATGGCCAGGTCACGTGGACCCGAAGGCTCAGAGAAGGTTGGAAGTATATAGATCTCCTAGTAAAAATATTAACTGGTTCCTAAAAGAAATTTCTGAATATTTATTAAAAAGGGCAGGAATTAAAAATTTAATTATTGTTGGTGATATTAATATTGATGTGGCAAATACTAATAAATGTGGTTGTGATACGTATTTAAATACTTTGATTGAATTTGGTTCAGAACAAATCGTTAAGGGTTTTACTAGAGAGGACGAAACATTAACTAAATTTACAAGGACGTTAATCGATCAGGTTTTGGTTAAAACAAGTAGTTTTGATGTTAAAAGTAAAACATATAGAAATAAATTTGCAGATCATTATGGTATCTTAATTAAGATTTTCAAAAAGAATATTAGCTCTAATGATGTTACATTTTTGAAAGAGGATTCAAACCTAGGTTTTAAAAAATTTTATAATGATACTCTTATTATTCAAAAATTGCAAATGACACAATGGAATGATATAGTTGATGAAGACATGAGTACAGAATTAGTATATCAGAAAATATTAAGTAAAATTGATGAAATTCGGGAAAATTCTTGTAGTAAACAAATTAATAATTGTAAAACTAAGAGAATAAGGAAAGAATGGATTACAGATGACATTATTTTAGCAATTAAAAATACAGATAAATTATGGAAAAGATATAAAGATAATGTTAATAATAAACAAAATTATGACTTATATAAAATGGAAAGAAATAGGATAAACATCATTATAAGGAACCAAAAACGCATATTTTATTCAAATAAATTAGCAATTAATAAAGGTAATAATACTAGAATGTGGGAATTAATTAATGATATTATTGATGATAAAAAAGGATGTCAATCGACGAAAATGTTGAAAGACACTTGATTAGAGATAACACTCCAAAAGAAATTCTAAATAGTTTTGTTAAGTTTTTTGTAACAATTTTAGTGAGATGCAAGCAGAATATGCGACGATGAATACCAGGTCAGATAAGGTTTACGAATTATGTTACATAAATAAGAATTCTATGCATTTTCCACTAGCTGGTAACTTCGATGTTGCCAATATTATAGATCACTTAAAATATAACATAATCTCCTGGATTTGACAATATTAAACCAAAATACATAAAGGAAAGTAAATGCAATTCTGTCCATGTGATAACAATTCTTATAAATAAAATTTTTGAAAATTCGCAAATCCCAATAGCTATGAAAATTGGAATTATTCGTCCAGTATGTAAACGTGGATCAAAAAAGAATTTTAATAAGTATACACCAATCACTCTATTAACAATTTTTGATAAGATAATGTAAAAATTCGTTGGAGATCGCTTGCAAAAGTTTTTGAATAAAATAAATTTTCTGTCAAGTTAGCAATTTGGGTTCCGTAAAGGTATGGGAACGCAAAGTTTTTTTGGAAGATCTTATAAATAATATAAATATTAATTTAAATATAGGAAAGAAATGTGTTGCGGTATTTGTGGACTTAAATAAAGCATTTGATTCCGTTGACATTGACATCTTGCTACAGAAATTATATTTACTTGGTATAAGAGGGAATATTTTTGAATGGTTTAAAAGCTACTTATTACATAGAGAAATAGTTATGAAAATAAATGATAATTTTAGCGATAAATTTCAGATCAATTTTGGAGTTCCACAAGGATCTATTCTCGGCCCTATGCTATTCCAAATATACATAAATGATTTGGCTAATATTAATTACGATAGTAAATTATATATGTATGCTGATGAAACAGTGCTAATCAACTTCCACTCTGATTTAGAATACGCTATTTGCAATCTACAAAATGATTTTAATATAGCAGTTAAATGGTTTGCTCTTAATAAACTGAGTGTAAGCGAGAAAAAAACTAAATTTATATGTATTGGTTCCCAACAACCTACACTTAATAGAAGAATTACTGAGCATCGAATAAGTTGTACTATGCTGGATGGTTTATCACCTGGTATATGCAATTGTCCTAAAATAGAAGAAATAAACGAAATAATTTACCTAGGCTTGAAAATAAATTCGAAAATGAAATGGAATAAACATATTGATTGGATGTGTTCAAGAATACGATTTGTAGCATTTAAAATTAGGAAACTTAACTTGTTTAATGATACACAGATATTTTAGAATATAAAGCACTTTTTGAACCTATAATTAGATATGGGATAATAGTTTATGGAACAGCCTATAAGACAGAATTAAATAAAATTAAAAGAATACAATTTAGTCTGCTAAAAGGATTGTGTAATTCAGAAGTTAAAAATTCCGTTACAACGAAAGATGATATATTTAGTTCGTTTAAAATTTTACCTATTGAAAGTTTATATGTTTTTGTTTCTGTTATCAATAACTTCTTTGATGATACCTATAAGCAAAATATTTGCCACAATAAGTTTACTAGAAAAAAGGCTATGGGTAATAATTACGGACGAAATTCCAAAGAATATCAAATTCCTTACCTATTTAACTTGATTCCTAAAGAAATAGTTAACTTAAAAAAATTGTGATGTTAAAGAAAAATTATTTCAGTGGTTGATGAGAAAGTGATGTTTTTATTTGGAAACTCATCATTTTGTCGGTTTTCTTTTTCATTTATTCTTTTTTTTTTCTCTCCTTCATTTTATGTAATACTGATGTAATCTAGATCATAACTGTAAAACCATATATGTACATTTCCGCTGATAAGCTTCGGCTTAGTGGGATTTTTTATGTAAAATAATTATAGATAATACACCCCCTCAAGCAGCTGCTTGCCACAGAGGTCTGACAGGAGCCTGTCAGTTTATATGCCACAGTAGGAGATCTGAGAGGATGGCAGGACCTCAGCAGAAAAACGACACACACATCCATGCCTAATCCGGGGCTCTAACCCAGGTCCCTTAGATCAGTAGCCAAGCGTGCTAACCACTCGGCCATGGGACGGCAACAATATAGAAAATAAATTTCAATTTGAATTTGAAAAAAAAAATTTTTTTGGCATAGTTTTAATTTTGTAACAGCCATAATGTAGTCGCTATGGCAGAGTGGTTAGCTTACCAAGTTACAGATCAAAGTGGCATGGAATTTATTTTGTGTTGTCTTTCTACTGAGATTTCGTCTTCTCATACTTTCCCTATGTCGTTATATACTGCCAAGCTCTTGCCAGACCGATATTTGCAAGCATCTGCTTGAGATCATTAGTTTTTTAGGTTACTTCAAATTGTTATATAAGACCAATATTAAAGCCAATAATATACATGGTTATCTACCTAACGAAAAAAAAAAATAGTGGCGGGGGTGACTCAGTCGGTAGCGCGCCAAACTTGTAATCTGCAGTTCCCAGGATAGAGTCCCAGCTGGGTTGAGACTTATCTCCTTAAAGGGTGATGATTCAGTTTATCCTTGTACTTCTTCCTATCGAAAATAAGCTCCACTGCTTATCATTCAAACAACCTTCTCTCCTCTGCTCCCTTTTACACAACAAGAGTTGATTCGATTGGGAGATAGGTCGCTAAGTCGTGACGCAGTGTGCAGGAGAACCATAGTCTGTGAACGTTAATGAACACTCTGGATTGCCTTAACGGGAGACTACCATCCGTCTCCTAACAACCGTCCTTTGGGTCCTCCCACCATCATTCTTCCAGCCCTTGCGATCATTGTGATCTGTCCAATTAGTCCCATTAGGTGAGAAACAGTGACGTTCAGAAGTAAAAGATCCCGACTACACAATTCTATCGCATTATGCTGACGAGTTCCTTGTCAGTCCTCTGAGGTAAGTAGCAGCTTAAGGTGTTTCAGTTTTTTTAATGTGAGTTGCCACCTCTTTAGCTCAATGGGTAAGGAACTGGTGCGTAAACAGAGTATCCCATGTTTGAATGTGAGAGGCAGATTGGTGTGGTGAGGTTTCACGCCTAGTTTTGGAATTTCAATTTTCAACATCTAGACAAACAACTAAGTTGTTTTTATGACTATCATCAGGGGCGTCGCCATGGGGGGATAGAGGGAGGATCCCCCCAAAGAAACTCGGAGTTGGCAAAATTCGAAGCGACTTCGTAAAATCTAGGTGAGTTGTGAACATTTAATTTTTTTTTTGTAAAATTAAGGGGAGTTGTCAAAATCGAGACAACTTGGCAAATCGAAAGCGGTTTGAAAAATGGAGAGACGCAAAATTCAGAGCAGTTGACAAAATTCGAAGCCACTTACTAAAATACAGGTGAGTTGGTAAAATCGGGACAACTTGGCAAAATCTTGGGGAGTTGGCAAAATTCGGAGTGACTTAGTAAAATCTTGGGGATTTGGCAAAATCGGGACAACTTGGTAAAATCTTGGAGAGTTGGCAAAATTCGGAGTGACTTGGTAAAATCTTGGGGATTTGGCAAAATCGGGACAACTTGTTAAAATCTTGGAGAGTTGGCAAAATTCGGAGTGACTTGGCAAAATCGTGGGGAGTTGGCAAAATCGTGGGGAGTTGGCAAAATTCAAGTAAGATGTGAAAATTAGAATTTTTTTCTGTAACGTTATAGCGAGTTGGCAAAATTCAAGTGAGATGTGAAAATTAGGATTTTTTTCTGTAAAATTATGGCGATTTGGCAAAATCTAGGAAAGTTGGCAAAATCTAGAGGCAGTTGGCAAAAACTAGGGGCAGTTGGCAAAATTCGAAGTGACTTGGCAAAATCGTGGAGAGTTGACAAAATTCAGGTGAGATGTAAAAATTGCAATCTTTTTTCTGTAAAATTTTGGCGTGTTGGCAAAATCGAGGCAACTTTGCAATATCTAGAAAAGTTGGAAAATCTTGGGGGAATTGGCAAAATTCAGAGTGGCTTTGCAAAAATCAGGTGTGATGTAAAATTGGGATTTTTTTATGTAAAATTGTGGCGAGATAGCAAAATCTAGGGCAGTTGGCAAAATTTGAATCCACTTGGTAAAATATAGGCGAGTTGTGAAAATTGTGCCTTTCTTGTGCAATCAATGAGAGTTGATAAAATTTGAAGTGACTTGGCAAATTCAGGGAAGATGTAAAAATGGCGTTTTTTCTGTAAATTTACGGCGAGTTGACAAAATCTAGAGTAGTTGGCAAAATTCGAATAAACTTGGTAAAAATAGGCGAGTTGGGAAAATTGAGATTTGTTTTGTGAAATTAAGGAGTGTTGGACAAATTATTGAGAAAACTTAACAAAATGTAGGGCAGTTGGAAAAATTCGAATCCACTTGGAAAATACGGGCGAGTTGTGACAATTGGGTTTGTGAAATTTAGGAAAGTTGACTGAACTTGCAAAATCTTGGAAGTTTGAAGTGATTTGGCAAATTTAGGCGAGAAATAAATATTGGGATTAATTTCGTGAAATTAAGGAGAGTTGGCCAAATCAAGGGAAAATTCACACTGACTTGCAACAATTCAGACGAGATGTAAATATTGGGAATTATTTAATTATTTCTGTGAAATTATGGTACGTTTGCTCAGTAGGCAAAATTTGAAATTTGAATTTCGAGTTGGAAAATTATTGATTTCTCCTCCCCCCCCAACCATAGTCCTTCGCTACGCCCCTGACTATCATTAAATGCGAGTTCCTTTGCATTATAATTTATATTTGTTATTCATGCATAAATTATTTTCACATGTTTAGTAAACAAATCTCTCATTCATTGAAATAATTACCAGAACAGGGTGAACGAAAAATTTTCGATATTGACACAGTTGGGATCTGAACCTTTACAAAAAAGTGCCGCTCAGAGTGCAAAACAACCCAACCCAACAAAGCCCTGACCCTTCACAGTTGGGACTAGAACTTTCATATTTGAAATCCGAAGTTTCGCAGTTGAAACTGACACCTTTACAGTTGGGACCTGTACTTTCACAGTTGAGCTCTTAGCATTCAAGTTGGGACCAGAACCTCCACAATTGAAACTCAAACATTTGCAGTTGAGAATGAACATTCAAAGTTGAGTCCTGAACCTTCACAGTTGAGTCCTGAAACTTCACAGTTGAGTTCTGAAACTTCACAGTTGAGCCCTCAGCATTCAATTTGGGATCAGAACCTCCACAATTGAAACCCAAACATTTGCAGTTGAGAGTGAACATTCACAGTTGAGTCCTGAAACTTCACAGTTGAGCCCTCAGCATTCAAGTTGGGACCAGAACCTCCACAACTGAAACTCAAACATTCGCAGTTGAGCTGAACTTTCATAGTTGAGTCCTGAACCTTCACAGTTGAGTCCTGAAACTTCATAGTTGAGCCCTCAGTATTCAAGTTGGGATCAGAACCTCCACAGTTGAAACCCAAACATTCGCAGTTGAGATTGAACCTTCATAGTTGAATCCAGAACATTCACAGTTGAGTCCTGAACCTTCACAGTTGAGTCCTGAAACTTCGTAGTTGAGCCCTCAGTATTCAAGTTGGGATCAGAACCTCCACAATTGAAACCCAAACATTTGCAGTTGAGAGTGAACATTCACAGTTGAGTCCTGAAACTTCACAGTTGAGCCCTCAGCATTCAAGTTGGGACCAGAACTTCCACAACTGAAACTCAAACATTCGCAGTTGAGCTGAACTTTCATAGTTGAGTCCTGAACCTTCACAGTTGAGTCCTGAAACTTCATAGTTGAGCCCTCAGTATTCAAGTTGGGATCAGAACCTCCACAGTTGAAACCCAAACATTCGCAGTTGAGATTGAACCTTCATAGTTGAATCCAGAACATTCACAGTTGAGTCCTGAACCTTCATAGTTGAGTCCTGAAACTTCACAGTTGAGCCCTCAGCATTCAATTTGGGATCAGAACCTCCACAATTGAAACCCAAACATTTGCAGTTGAGAGTGAACATTCACAGTTGAGTCCTGAAACTTCACAGTTGAGCCCTCAGCATTCAAGTTGGGACCAGAACCTCCACAACTGAAACTCAAACATTCGCAGTTGAGCTGAACTTTCATAGTTGAGTCCTGAACCTTCACAGTTGAGTCCTGAAACTTCATAGTTGAGCCCTCAGTATTCAAGTTGGGATCAGAACCTCCACAGTTGAAACCCAAACATTCGCAGTTGAGATTGAACCTTCATAGTTGAATCCAGAACATTCACAGTTGAGTCCTGAACCTTCATAGTTGAGTCCTGAAACTTCACAGTTGAGCCCTCAGCATTCAATTTGGGATCAGAACCTCCACAATTGAATCCCAAACATTTGCAGTTGAGAGTGAACATTCACAGTTGAGTCCTGAAACTTCACAGTTGAGCCCTCAGCATTCAAGTTGGGACCAGAACCTCCACAACTGAAACTCAAACATTCGCAGTTGAGCTGAACTTTCATAGTTGAGTCCTGAACCTTCACAGTTGAGTCCTGAAACTTCATAGTTGAGCCCTCAGTATTCAAGTTGGGATCAGAACCTCCACAGTTGAAACCCAAACATTCGCAGTTGAGATTGAACCTTCATAGTTGAATCCAGAACATTCACAGTTGAGTCCTGAACCTTCATAGTTGAGTCCTGAAACTTCACAGTTGAGCCCTCAGCATTCAATTTGGGATCAGAACCTCCACAATTGAAACCCAAACATTTGCAGTTGAGAGTGAACATTCACAGTTGAGTCCTGAAACTTCACAGTTGAGCCCTCAGCATTCAAGTTGGGACCAGAACCTCCACAACTGAAACTCAAACATTCGCAGTTGAGCTGAACTTTCATAGTTGAGTCCTGAACCTTCACAGTTGAGTCCTGAAACTTCATAGTTGAGCCCTCAGTATTCACGTTGGGATCAGAACCTCCACAGTTGAAACCCAAACATTCGCAGTTGAGATTGAACCTTCATAGTTGAATCCAGAACATTCACAGTTGAGTCCTGAACCTTCACAGTTGAGTCCTGAAACTTCGTAGTTGAGCCCTCAGTATTCAAGTTGGGATCAGAACCTCCACAATTGAAACCCAAACATTCGCAGTTGAGACTGAACCTTCATAGTTGAATCCTGAACATACACAGTTGAGTTCTGAACCTTCACAGTTGAGTCCTGAAACTTCATAGTTGACACCTGATCCTTTACAGTTGAGACCCAAACTTTACAGTTGGGGCCCCGCACTTTCTCAATTGAGCCCTGAACCTTGACAATTGGAGCCAAAACCTTCTCAGTTGAAACCCGAACCTTTATAGTTGGGGCCTGAACTTTTGCTGTTGAGAACTATACCTTCACAGTTCAAACCAGAACCTTTGCTATTCAGACCTGAACCTTTACAGTTGTGGCCTGAATCTTTGCAGTGTAAATCTGAACCTTTACAATTACACCCTGCGCCTTCACAGCTGGGGGCCTGAACCTTTATAGTTGAGACCTAGATCTTTACAATTGCGCCCTGAACCTCGCAGATAAGACCCGAATCTTTGCATTTGAGGCCTGGACTTTTGCAGTTGAGACCTGATAGAACCTGAAACCGGGAACCTGAGGCTGCAATCCTAGTGCGCTACCAACTGCCTGTTTTTGAGCCGTATCTCACGAAATAATAAAAAATATCTAAGTAGCCAAAGTAAAGAAGATTATCGACAAAGGAATTAAAAGATAAAGGCAATAGAAAGAAATCCATTAGAAAATTACTTTCCAAACAACATCCACTAAGTCACAAACAGAGATAAGATTTTCCGTAAATTAATATCAGTAATATTCATGTTGCTGTCTGTCACTTTTTTCTTCTCTCCTTCATTTCTTTCCCATCTCCATAAATTAATATTATAATTTGCGACGCAGGGTACACTGCTTTAAAAAAAAAGAATTAATTGAAAAATCTTATTTTTTCCTTCCTTGCTTCTTCTACCCCGCTTAAGCAGATATCGGAAATCGATTTAAATAATCTTTATGACGTAGAAGTACATAACTCATGTAAATTAGGGCGACGAAATTAGTCTTCTCGGGAGGAGAGCAAAGAACACCGGGAGCAGGGAGAAGAATGAATCTCAGGATGATCCATCCAGACGAACTTACAAAGATTTATGATGAAGGAATGTGGAAGACAAAAATGCGTCCAGTGAAGAGACTACGGAGGATTAATGTTGGTTGTTTATAAAGGCATGTTTGTCGTGATCAAGAATAATCAGCCAAGAATCCAGCCCATTAGTCACTCATTTCCATGCGGGGATGCCCTAGATGTGTCCAGGAAGGCTTTTCGAAAACACTCCAACACGGTAATTACCGAGACTCTGTGTTCTAAGAGGCTTAAAAGAGTAAGCTGGGTTGTACAGATTAAAACCAATTGTTTCTAGATGCTCGGCGGGCAAATATTGACGGAAGAGAGAGAGGATGCAAAACGGAAAAAAAAAATTAAAACTATCTTTGTTGATCTTGAATTAAAGGGTAGGTGTTAGAAATTGAATGGGAAGATAAGACACATCAGAAAATCTTAATTGGCTTTTAAATATGATACGGAAGGACTGATCACGTGACTGGCAGCGGGAGAACCCCATCCGACGTAAGAGGTTTTGTGAACGCAATATGGGGGGGGGGGGGGTCTAAAAACATATTTGTAAAGAGATATAAAAACTAGAAAGTCGCTAGAATACTGAAATGTTCATTTTCAGAGAGAATAAAGATTTCTATTTTTTACTGCCTTTTAGCTCTTCAAGCAAATTTAGAGTAGGGTTGGGTTGTTTTACCTCTGAGCGGCACTTTTTTGCCCACCATGGGCTAAATGGCCACAACCCCAAAGGCTCAGAGAAGGTTGGGGGAGGGTTCCAGTGGTTGTCCCAACCACTGGAACAGCTGTTGGGAGACAGATGGTAGCATCCCGTCAAGGCCATCCAGCGTGTTCTTTAACGTGCACAGGGTATGGCTCTCCCGCACACGGACCCATGGCTTAACGTCCCATCCGACGGACGGCGGCCTTTCCAAGCCCATGAGTGTCCCCTTCTGACTGTGGGCAGGGCGGGGAGTTTTGCGGAGATAAGTCTCAACACTGGCCCAGCTGGGACTCGAACCTGGGAACCACAGATTACGAGCCTAGCGCGCTACCGACTGAAAGAAAGAGATCTGGGTTCGAGCCCCGAATTCCACTCTACCACAGGAATGAGTAGGTATTAATGAAATAATTTCACTCTACCTACTACCTACGTGTCACGTGACACGAAGTTTGCCAAATCGCTAATTTCTAAAAAAAAAAACGTTGCCAGTTATTTTTCCCGAATTCTGTAATCAACCATATTGTTCGGATATGTTTTTGAGCGACTGTAACCATGTCATGTCTTTCTAATATCTATTTTTATTTATTGTTGCATTTTTATTGTATTTTTGTTGTAAATATTTATATGGTATTAAAAGTGTGTTTTTGCAAGTGCTGTTGTCGGGATGTGACCAACGCGCTGATGTTTTTGGGTCTGAGCTGACAAATCGAAAGACCTTTTAGGACCATTTACAACTAGCCTCGGGCGCGAGTGGATTGCTGTAGATGATCCGGCAATAATAAACAGCAGTCTTGAGCGTCGCTGTCAAACAAGAAGAACGTTTAAAAACGCGTCAAGGGACGCCGCTCTTACTCAAACAAAATCCTTAAGGAGAGGGTTCGATTCTATGTGAGAATCAAGGTTCGGTTCTTGGTGAACCAAATACAGTTCTATTGTTGTTTTGGGTTGTTTTACCTCTGAGCGGTACTTTTTTGCACACAATGGGCTAAATGGCCAGGTCACAGGGATCCCGAAGACTCAGAGAAGGTTGGGGGAGAGGACCCACTGAAACAGTCTCCAGTCAAGGCTATCCAGTGTGTTCTTTAACGTGCACAGTGTATGGTTCTCCCGCACACAGACCACGGCTTGCTTTCAGTTGATGCTAAAGTTATCTTCATAGAAAATCTAGAGAATCTCCAACTTTTGAGATTCTCTAGATTGTCTATGAAGATAATTAACCTGTACTATCTACTTGGTCATAAAAGTTGAATGGCATTATATACCTGGTCATGAATATTCACTGACAGTATATATATGGCCAGTATCTACCTAGACACGAAAGTTCACTTGTACTATCTACCTGGTAACGAAAGTTCACTGGCATTACATAATACTTGGTCAGGAAAGTTCACTGGCAATATGTACCTGGTCTAGAATATTCACTGTCACTATCTACGTGGTCAAGAAAGTTCAATGGCAATATCTACCTGGTCAAGAATATTCACTGTCACTATCTACGTGGTCAAGAAAGTTCACTGGCAATATCTACCTGGTCAAAAAAGTTCACTGGCAATATCTACCTGGTCAAGAATATTCACTGTCACTATCTACGTGGTCAAAAAAGTTCACTGGCAATATCTACCTGGTCAAAAAAGTTCACTGGCAATATCTACCTGGTCAAAAAAGTTCACTGGCAATATCTACCTGGTCAAAAAAGTTCACTGGCAATATCTACCTGGTCAAAAAAGTTCACTGGCAATATCTACCTGGTCAAAAAAGTTCACTGGCAATATCTACCTGGTCAATAATATTCACCGTCACTATCTACGTGGTCAAGAAAGTTCACTTGTCACTGTCATTATCTATGTGGTCAAGAAAGTCACACTACCTGGTCTAGAATGTTCACTGGCACTATCTACCTGGTCACGAAAGTTTACTGGTATTGCTGTATCTTTACTGTTGCTATCGAATTTATGGTCATTATCTATAGTATTACAGTACATAATCTAGCTTAGTGGTTTCCAATAGACGTCACAATCCTCAAGTTTTTTTAAAATTTGTGTGGCCCTTATCTTGAGATTTTTTATCGAAATAGATTAAATAGAATATTGACTTAGGCTATCCATAAAGAAAGTTAGAAAATAATACTTGGTTAAAGGAGGCGTTTAGAGCCGTTCGGGCCAAAAAATTTGGAAATCATTAATCTAGGAGATTAATGATCTAGGAGAGATTGATTCTACCATCCTGGAAAATTCGTTAGGTAGATCATGTACCCAATAATTTACGATTTTTTAAATTATTAATTACGGTAGCCAATAAACTTAAAAATTGCGTACTGCGATATGGGTTGCGCTGTTTTGCCTCTGAGCGGCGCTTTTTTTGCAAACTATGGGCTAAATGGCCAGGTTACATGGACCCCGAAGGCTAAGAGAAGATTGGGGGAGGGGACCCACTGGAACAGCTGTTGGAAGACAGATGGTAGCCTCCCATGAAGGCCATCCAGTGTGTTCTTTAACATGCACAGGTATGGCTCTCCTACACACGGGACCACGGCTTAATGTCCCATCCGACGGACGGTGGCCTTCCAAGCCCATCGGTGTCCTCTACTAACCGTGGGCAGGGCGGGAAGTCTGAACGCTGACCTAGCTAGGACTCGAATCTGGGAACTGCAGGTTACGAGCCTGGCGCGCTACCGACTGAGCCACCCCCGCCCCACTGCAATATGAAATAGAACCATTTGATTCACATGCACCAGTACGACGTGGATTTTTAAACGTTGCTAATTTATTGCTTTTATTATTATTATTATTATTGAATAGTAAATTCAACACACGTTTGGGGGCGGGGGTGGCTCAATCGGTAGCGCGCCAGGCTCGTAATCTGTAGTTCCCAGGTTCGAGTCCCAGCTGGGTCAGCGTTGAGATTTATCTCCGCAAAATTCCCCGCCCTGCCCATGGTCAGTAGGGGACACCGATGGGCTTGGAAGGGCCGCCGTCCGTCGGATGGGACGTTAAGCCGTGGCCCCGTGTGCGGGAGAGCCATACCCTGTGCACGTTAAAGAACGCGCTGGATGGCCTTGACTGGAGGCTACCATCTGTCTCCCAACAGCTGTTCCAGTGGGTCCCCTCCCCCAACCTTCTCTGAGCCTTCGGGGTCCTTGTGACCTGGCCATTTAGCTTAGATCAGAACTTCAACGGACAGAGTTAGGTAATGGAATCTACTGGATAGATTTTAGGAAACGGATGGAATCCTCTTCCCGTCAAGAATCCAGAATGTGCTTTAATGTGCACAGGATATAACTCACCCGCACACAAGGTAATGGCTTAGCATCCTGCCCAACGGATGGTGGACTTTCCACGACTATCGATATATCCTTCAGAAAGGGAATGGCGATGGTCAGTGTCGATTGATTTCAATGTTGGTACAGCTAAGACTCAAATATGGGAAGATCGGATTATGAGTCTAATGCGCTGATAACCGAAGTAACTCCCTTCTCATGAAAAAGGGTGGTAAAACTCGAAGATTGGGTTGTTTTACTTCTGAGGGTCACTCTTGTGCACGTAATGAACCCAAGGGTCAGAGTTGGTTGGGTGTTTGGGTTGCTTTACCTCCGAGCGGCATTTTTTTGTATGCAACGGGCTAACTGCCAGTTCACAAGGACCCCGAAATCTCAGAGAAAGTTTGGGGGGAAGAGACCAACTGAAACAGCTTTTGGGAGACAGATGGTACTCTCCCGTCAAGGCCATCCAGCGTGTTCTTTAACGTGCAAATGGTGTGGCTCTCCCGCATACGGGGCCACGGCTTAACGTCCCATCCGACGGACAGCGGCGTTTCCAAGTCCATCGGCGTCTTCTATTGACTGTGGGCAGGACGGGAAGTTTTACTGAGATAAATATCAATGCTGATCCAGCTGGGACCCGAATCTGGGAACCACATATTACGAACCTGGCGCGCTGCTGACTGATCCCTCCCCCCCACCTCCCAGTCAGATTCAGGATTGTTAAGGGAAGAGGACACTGGACAGCTGTTGGGGGACAGATGGAAGCCATTAGTCGCCAGTTGAGATCATTCAGCGTGCTCTTCAACATGAACAGTGTATGGCTCTCTTGTATACTGTACCACGGCTTAATGTCTCTTCTGAAAGGGGGCGGGGTTGGCTCAGTCGGTAGCGCGCCAGGCTCGTAATCTGTAGTTCCCAGGTTCGAGTCCCAGCTGGGTCAGCGTTGAGATTTATCTCCGCAAAATTCCCCGCCCTGCCCACGGTCAGTAGGGGACACCGATGGGCTTGGAAAAGCCGCCGTCCGTAGGATGGGACGTTAAGCCGTGGCCCCGTGTGCGGGAGAGCCATACCCTGTGTACGTTAAAGAACACGCTGGATGGCCTTGACGGGAGGCTACCATCTGTCTCCCAACAGCTGTTCCAGTGGGTCCCCTCCCCCAACCTTCTCTGAGCCTTCGGGGTCCGTGTGACCTGGCCATTTAGCCCATGGTGTGCAAAAAAGTGCTGCTCAGAGGTAAAACAACCCAAACAACAACCCTTCTGAAAGACGGCGGCCTTTCTACGACCATCGATACCCCTTTTCTGATCGCGGGTGCGATTGTGTTCTGCGGAGATAAATCTCAACCCTGAAACAGATGGAACTCGAACCTTGGAACATCAAATTACAATCCTGGCGTTCTTCTGACTTTGCCAGTCCCCTCCTCACAAAAACAGAAAGACAAAACTCCAGAAACAACGAGTAATTGAATCAAAACCTGACTCCGTTCTTAACACTATGCATTATTTCTCAGACCAAAACATCCAAATTATGAAATGATTTACACAAGTCCTTCCCATCAGGAAAGACGAAACACTCGATTCGTTCCTTCCTGAATTTCAGCCTCGTTTTTGATGGACAGAAACAGAGAACGAGAACGGACACAAATTCGTGTTGGAAATTTATCTGCCAGTTCCCGAAATTCTTGAAACACCGAGCTCAAGGCTTGCAAGAGACTCGAGACACTCTCCTCTAATTACAGTTTGTTATTTAGCAATTTCTGAAATGCGTGTACGGCCATATTTAATTACATCAGTGTTTGTTTCATTAGCTGCAGACTTCCTCTGATGCTTTATGGCACACTCAACTACTTGATCTCAGGACTTTTCATCTCTCTGGATGATAAAAGACAATGTTTACATTTCTGATTGTTAAACACAGTCGTGCCTTTACAACTTCTTCGTGTATACTTTAGATGATGACAAAAGCAATCGACAAACAGTATTACCTAAAGTGAAGTTATCGTGCCTTTGTGCTCGTTTAATGTGCAAAAAAAAAATGTGTGCGAATTATTATGCACAATTTCTTGAGACAAAAGACAGTGAGAAAAATGTTTAATTAGTGAGATATTAGTAAGAGGTTGCTTCGAGTAGTGAGATATTTTCCCTCGTGTTTGCTGGGTTTGATGGGCATTAAACTCGAGATAAAAATGAGTTTTTCTGTTTGCTTATGCTTCTCTAGAGTAAAATAAACAGTTTGAGGCGATGGGAGGTAGCAGAAAAAAGGACGTAGACTCACTAGATGCATTGAAGCTTTAATAATTTGGCTGTCTTCTTGAAAAAGTTTATTTTTGGGGTTTATTATTCACAGTTAAGGGTATTGTTAAAAATTAAATATGTAATTGTGTTTAGTTTTTCTGATATAAATGTGTTTATTATTAAATTATTCGCGAAAATAACTCAGTTTACAGAATTTTAATATGAATTCTGACGAATAGAAAATTGAGTTGGTCAAACAATTTGCTTCAGTACTTAAAGTGATGTTTAGAATTCTGTTTAAAATTTTCGCTAATTTTTTTTTCGTAATGATGGAAAAGGTATGAAGCAAGCAGAACAGTAGAAATTGATATTGCTATTTGCATCATTTCATTTTTTAAATTAAACTAATTTTTAGGGGCGACGATGGCTCAGTCGGTAGCGCGCCAGGCTCGTAATCTGTAGTTCCCAGGTTCAAGTCCCAGATGGGTCAGCGTTCAGATTTATCTCGGCAAAACTACCCGCCCTTCTCACAGTCAGTAGATGACACCGATGATCTTGGAAATGCCACCGTCCGTCGGATGGGACGTTAAGCCGTGGCCCCGTGTGCGGGAGAGCCATACCCTGTGCACGTTAAAGAACACGCTGGATGGCCTTGACGGGAGGCTACCATCTGTCTCCCAACAGCTGTTCCAGTGGGTCCCCTCCCCCAACCTTCTCGAGTCTTTGGGGTCCTTGTGACCTGGTCATTTAGCCCATGGTGTGCAAAAAAGTGCCGCTCAGAGGTTGTTGGGTTGTTTTACCTCTGAGCTACACTTTTTTGCACACCATGGGCTAAATGGCCAGGTCACATGGACCCCGAAGGCTCAGAGAAGGTTGGGGGAGGGGACCCACTGGAATAGCTGTTGGGAGACAGATGGTAGCCTCCCGTCAAGGCCATCCAGCGTGTTCTTTAACGTGCACAGGGTAATGCTCCCCCGCACACAGGGCCACGGTTGAACGTCCCATCCGACGGACGGCGGCCTTTCCAAGCCCATCGGTGTCCCCTACTGACTGTGGGCAGGGCGGGGAATTCCGCTCAGAGGTAAAACAACCCAACCCTTCTATTTCTCCCAACCCATTCTCCTAGTTTTAAAATAATAATTTCCTTCTGATAGAATAAAGTACAAACACCTTAAACACTGACAACCTTATATACTCATAAGATACTTTCAGTAAGAAACGAACTTTAAAATTAAAGAGACAATAAGAAGCCAAAAAAAAATATAATTATTGTTTTCAAGCAAATATCATTTTCAAAGAAGTCCACGACAGCAGATACCTCCAATGGCGGAGTAATTAATTTAGAAATAATATGGATCAAAGAATCCTTTATTCATTTCGCTGAGTATTTCTCTTGTTGTTTTTTTTTTGTGAGGATTCGTTCTCCTACATCTTCAAGCTCCCTAATAACATTTAAAATAATTCGAATCTTATGGAATGAATACGATCAAATCTGCCTCATGATGTCATTTTTCCTTTCTGCCTTTCTTAAGTACACTTTCTTTTTTTTTCATCTTTCTTTTTTCGCCATGTTTACTTTTAATTGCATTTTTTCTTCTTCTGTAGAACCGTTACTCGCAACAAACAGAGAAATCGATTAATGGGCGTCCTATTAGCTGCTAATGAAAAGAACCTTTTTTTTTTCGAAGCCAGAGGCAGAATTTAATAAAAAAAAAATCTTCAGGAATTTCTATCGCAACGAATTAAGATTATGTGTTGGATTGGTTCTACATTGAAGAGGTATTTTTAAGCGACAAGGGGATGCTTCCTTCGAGGCCATCTAGAGTGTTCTTTAACATTAATAATGATGTTAGTAGATAATATTAATTTTCGACGAATTATTTCTTACATTTTCAGCGCAAATCAAATATCTATAATTATTTTAAAGTTCGCTAGAGTGAATTAAAAAATAATTTAAAAATGTTTTAGCGGGTTGGGTTATTTTACCTCTGAGCGGCACTTTTTTGCACACCATGGGCTAAATTGCCAAGTTACTTGAACCCCGAAGGCTCAGAGAAGGTTGGGGGAGGGGACTCATTGGAACAGCTGTTGGGAGACAGATGGTAGCCTCCCGTCAAGGCAATCCAGCTTGCTTCTTAACGTGCACAAGGTTACGACTCCCCTGCACACGGGGTTGTTGGGTTGGGTTGTTTTACCTCTGAGCGGCACTTTTTTGCACACCATGGGATAAATGGCCAGGTCACATGGACCCCGAAGGCTCAGAGAAGGTTGGGGGAGGGGACCCACTGGAACAGCTGTTGGGAGACAGATGGTAGCCTCCCGTCAAGGCCATCCAGCACGTTCTTTAACGTGCCCAGGGTATGGCTCTCCCGCACATGGAACCACGGCTTTACGTCCCATACGACGGACGGCTGCCCTTTCAATCCCATCGGTGTCCTCTACTGACCGTGGACAGAGCGGGGAGTTTGGCGGAGATAAATCTCAACGCTGACCCAACTGGGACTCGAACCTGGGAACTGAAGAAAATACCTAATAAGAAATGGGACTGAGTTTACTGGTGAGATTTTAAGTGTTGTGTTGTTTCATCTCCGAGCGAGACTTTTGTTCATACGAAGGTTAAACGGCCAGGTCACAAGGACTCTGTTATCCCCTTTTTCAACGAGGGTAGAGAGAGGGTAGAGTGAGGGTTATAAATAATAGCAGCTGCTTGCACAGAGGTCTGACAGGAGACTATCAGTTTATATGCCATAGTAGAAGGTCTGAGAGGATGGCATGCCCTCAGTAGAAAAACGACACACACATCCATGCATTACCCGGGCTCAAACCCAGGTTCCTTAGATCAGTAACCAAGCGTGCTAACCACTCGGCCACGGGACGGCGGTGAGGGTTAGCGGTAATAAAGATGAGTGAGGGTTAGCGGTGATAAAGGTGATTGAGGGTTAGCGGTGATAAATGTGAGTGAGGGTTGGCGGTGATAAATGACAATCTGGTACAGCTGAGGCTCGAACTTGGAAACTGCAGATTGCGATCCTAGCACGCTAGCTACTGAGTCCATTTTTACTTCTGAACGGCACTTTGTTTTTTACACCGGATGGGTCGACAGATCACGTCACAAGTACCCCAAGGGTTCAAAGAAGGTTGGGATATGAGAACTATCAGGCAGTTGTTAGGAGACAGATGGAAATCTACCGTCAAGGCCATCCAGAAAGTTCTTTAACGTGGATAAGGTATGACTATACTGTACACAGACACACGGCTTAACTTTACGTCCGACGAAAGACGACCTTTCCAGGTTCCTCGATGCCCTTTTTTAACCGAGAGCACGGCAGGAGGGGAGGGGGGTGGCTAGCGAAGAAAAATCTCAATCCTCGTACACTTGGTAATCAGAATGTGGGAACTAGATTACGCGCCAGTCTATATGCCATAGTAGAAACGTGGATATCCTTGCAAACGTGGATATCCTTGCAACTGTAGTGTTATTTGCAAGAATTAGTGCATTTCAAATCGTAAATGCAGTCAATTTTTATTAATATATCAATATATGAACGGTTTTAAATTTTCACGAGGTTGTCCGGGGTTGAATTGTTTTACCACTGAGCGGCACTTTTTTGCACACAATGGGCTAAATGACAAGCTCACAAGGACCCCGAAGGCTCAGTGTTGGGGGAGGGGACCCACTGGAACAGCTGTTGGGAGGCAGATGGTAGCCTCCCGTCAAGGCCATCCAATGTGTTCTTTAACGTGCATAGGGTATGTCTCTTCCGCACATGGGGGGGCGGGGGTGGGGCTCAGTCGGTAGTGCGCCAGACTCGTAATCTATAGTTCCCAGGTTCGAGTCCCAGCTGGGTCAGCGTTGAGATTTATCTCCGTAAAATTCCCCTCCCTGCCCACGGTCAGTAGGGGACACCGATGGGCTTGGAAAGGCCGCCGTCCGTCGGATGGGACGTTAAGCCGTGGCTCCGTGTGCGGGAGAGCCATACCCTGTGCACGTTAATGAACACGCTGGATGGCCTTGACGGGAGGCTACCATCTGTCTCCCAACAGCTGTTCCAGTGGGTCCCCTCCCCCAACCTTCTCTGAGCCTTCGGGGTACATGTGACCTGGCCATTTAGCCCATGGTGTGCAAAAAAGTGCCGCTCAGAGGTAAAACAACCCAACCCAACGGGCACATGGGGTCACGGCTTAACGTTCCATCCGACGGACGATGGCCTTTTCAAGCCCATCGGTGTCCCTTTACTAACCGTGAGCAGGGCGGGGGTTTTGCGCAGATAAATCTCAACGCTAACCAGCTGGGACTCGAACCTGGGAATTGCAGATTGCGAGCCTGGCTCGCTACCCACTGAGCCACCCCCGTCCCCGAGAAGTTGTCCAGGCACTTGAATCATACTGTATTTGCAGAAAACGAGATAGTTTGGATAGATAGAAGAATTGGAGATAGATAGAAAGCGGTTGTGGCTTTTTCAATTTCCTTGCATGCTAAACACTCATCAGATACTATTAGAAGAATGTGTTTGATAAAAATAGGGAGTAATCTGCTGTTCCTTTACTGGTACAACTAGCAATCTTCTTCATTGATTACTTTTGGATCTCCAGAATGCCTAACTGAAGAATTATGACCTCGAAATCGACATTCATTAAATGGTAGAGGATGAAGAAATGCTTGCCAACTTTTTTTGGCTCCGGGTCAAGTCATTAATCATTAATTCTGAAATATTTATCGGCATATTCAGGGCTTTGTGGACTTTTTTTTACGTCGATCGTGGATATTTTTTCTTCGTTTTTTTTTTTAGAGACTAAACGCTCATTATGAAGAAGAAACACAAGTTTAACTTTAGGCAAATGATTGATTTTTTTTTTTTGAAAAAGATAACTGATTTGTAGTATCCGGAGATCTTTTGACGCTCCGATATGGAGCGAATTTTTTGGCACACAATAAGCAAAATTGGCAGGTCACAAGGACCTCAAAGGGTCAGAGAAGGTTGAGAGGAATGAACCCACTGAACAGCTGTTAGGATTCTGATAAAAATCTGCCAAAGGCTTTGAGTTGGGTTTACTTCTGAGCGGCACTTTTTTGCACACCATGGGCTAAATCAGCCAGGCCACAAGGGCCCCGAAGGCTTAGAGAAAGTTGGGGGAAGGGACCCACTGGAACAGTGCTTGGGAGACAGATGGTAGCCTCCCGTCAAGGCCATCCAGCGTGTTCTTTAACATGCACAGGGTATGGCTCTCCCGTATACGGGGCCACGGCTTAAATTCCCATCCGATGGACGGCGGCCTTTCCAAGCCCATCGGTGTCCCCTACTGACCATGGGCAAAGCGGGGAATTTTGAGGAGATAAATCTCAACGCTGATCTAGCTGGGACTCGAACCTGGGAACTACAGATTGCGAGCCTGGCGCGCTACCGACTGAGCCACCCCATATCTGAATGAGGATAATTAGGAAAATAATTTGAACCATAATTCTGGTCGACATTCTGAATCCACCCTTTACCTAGTCATCGACGTTAAAAAATGCACTCTCCGTTTTCCGAGTTACCCCACTGTTTGAATTTATCTGCAACCAAAAGAAAAAAAAAAGTTCACAGAAACACAGAATTCTTTCATAATCACTCACCTTTTTACCGTCTAATTCATGAGGTCCGTTGGCTAGAACTTTATCTACACTGTCAGGATCTGCAAATGTGACAAACCCAAAACCCCTGGAAGAAAGGAAAGAACTATTTTAAACGTTGTATATGTGTCTGCCCTGATAGAACACTATATGTATACAATTTAAAACCACAATTCTTAAACATTGAAAAAAAAATAGCAATGCACACTATAATAGGTTTTATCGACATGCACATATAGAGCAAGTTCAATCTAACTTGAAGAATGGATTAGGACTGTGTTTCTGAAATGTTCTGTGGGTGGTGAGCATCTTAGATGGGTTCGCCGCTGGTTACGGTTAAATTTGTAACGTATAATAAAAAAAAAACTAATTCGTTCATTGTAAAAATGAAGGTTAAAGTTCAATAAGTAATAAACACTCATTTCAGTAAGTAAATACACAAGGGAAAAGCCACTTTTTCCGCTATGTTACGACTTTCCGAGAAAAGGAGAGTGGGGGGGGGGGGCTCAGTCGGTAGCCCGCCAGATTCGTTAATCTGTAGTTCCCAGGTTCGAGCCCAGCATTGACAAATGGGTCAGTGTTGAGATTTATCTCCACAACACTCCCCGCCTTGCCCTCAGTCAGCGGCGGGGTGGCTCAGTCGGTAGCGCGCCAGGCTCATAATCTGTAGTTCCCAGGTTCGAGTCCCAGCTGGGTCAGCGTTGAGATTTATCTCCGCAAAATTCCCCGCCCTGCCCACGGTCAGTAGGGGACACCGATGGGTTTGGAAAGGCCGCCGTCCGTCGGATGGGACGTTAAGCCGTGGCCCGTGTGCGGGAGCGTCATACCCTGTGCACGTTAAAGAACACGCTGGATGGCCTTGACGGGAGGCTACCATCTGTCTCCCAACAGATGTTCCAGTGGGTCCCCTCCCCCAACCTTCTCTGAGCCTTCGGGGTCCATGTGACCTGGCCATTTAGCCCATGGTGTGCAAAAAAGTGCCGCTCAGAGGTAAAACAACAACCCAACCCTCAGTCAGTAAGAGGACACCGAATGGCTTGGAACCACTGTCTATGAGATGTAAAGCCGTGGCCCCGTGTGCGGGAGAGCCATACCCTGTGCACGTTAAACAAGCTGGATGGCCTTGACGGGAGGCTACCATCGTCTCCTGACAACTCTCCAGTGTGTCTCCTTACCCCCAAACTTCTCTGAACCCTCAGGGTCTTTGCGACCTGGCCATTTATCCCACTGTGTGCAAAAAGTACCGCTGAGAGAAAAAAAACACAACTCTGCACCACAAAAGTCTGGTCAGATAGGGAACACTAATGGGCTTCGAAAGGCCGCCATCTGCCGGACAGGTCGTTAAGCTGTGGTTCTGAGACTGAAGAGCCAAACCATGTGCAAGGACCTGTCCTCTGGAATAGTGGTCAGTTATCCTGACCACTAAGCCACGTAAGGCTAAAGATCGGTAGGGTTGTTTTACCTCTGAGAGGCACTATTTTGCATACCATGGACTAAATGGCCAGGTCACATGGACCCCGAAAGCTCAGAGAAGGTTGGGGTAGGGGACTCACTGGAAAAGCTGTTGGGAGACAGATGGTAGCCTCCCGTCAAGACCATCCAGCGGTTTTTTAACGTGCGCAGGGTATGGCTCGCTCTCGCACACGGCGCCACGGCTTAACGTCCCATCCGACGGACGGCGGCCTTTCCAAGCCAATCGGTGTCCCCTACTGACCGTGGGCAGGGCGGGGGGTTTTACGGAGATAAATCTCAACTCTGGCCCAGCTGGGACTCGAACCTGGCTCAAGGAATGTAGTCAAATGTATTATTTATTGCTGAAACAGAAAAAACATTATATACATATTTCATACACGTAACTCATTTTCGGTGAGAACAATATTTGGTAAAGGTAGAAACAAAAAAAAAAACCCGATTCAATGAAGTTTATTTTAATGCATGGTGCATACAGATGATTGTCGAGTAACGGAGATTAAATATCGGAAATTGATTATTTTAAAAATTATTGTCGAGTAATGAAAACGAATAATTTTACAAGCATTTCTATTCTATATATGACAAGTTTATAATCTTTAACTAATCCGAGCAAATTTTTATAGGCATGCATTTTTATCTATCAAAGATGCATTTTTATCTTTCTGGGTTGGGTTGCTTCACCTCTGAGGTGCACTTTTTTTTGCACACAACGGGCTAAATGGCCAGATCACAAGGACCCCGAGGGCTCAGAGAAGATTGAGAAAGGTGACCCACTGGACAGCCGTTGGGAGACAGAAGGTAGCCACCTGTCAAGGCCATCCAGCGTGTTCTTTAACATTCAAGGTATGGCTATCCTGCACACGGGGCCACGGCTTTCCCATCCGAAGGACGGTGGACTTTCCAAGACCATCAGTGTCTCCTTTCTGACCGGGGGAGGGCGGGGAGTTTTGCGGAGATAAATTTGAACATTGGCACTGTTACGACTCGAAACTGAGAATTGCACATAACGAGTTTGGAGTGCTATCGACTGAGCCAACCCCGCCCAGAATGAAGGAGAACTATGTCTTATCTACATCAATTTTGGGCCCTTGGGGTCCTTGTGACCTGGTCATTAGCTCTTTGCATTCCTCCACCAAAAAAAAAATACGGCTAAAGTTAAAACTGGCACAAGAACCTTTCCTTTCCATTGTATAAAAAAAATTCGAAACACCAACGTGACGTACTTAAATATCCGATTTGATATTTTTTTTTCATTTATTCCGGTTATTTTTATAATTGTTTAACGTAAATCTTAGTCTTAAAATTCGGAGACAAAGTAAATTTGCGATCGTCAAAGCCAGAAACCCACCATATGGTTGGAAACCGCCGCTAAAAACTGTTAAAATGCTTTCACTTGGAGTAATAAGAAAGCATCGAAACATTCATAAAGAAAAAAAGAATAATAAGAAAGCCAACAGTTGGAGTAATAAAGAAAAAAAAGCCTAACTTATTGATATAACGAGTGCCAGAAAAATTTCACTGAAAACCATTTTTCTGCTTACTGGGTTTCCGTTGGTGATTGGGGAATTTTAATCACTAATTTTTTTTCTGAGCAGACGTTCGGATTTTTCTTTTTTATTTATAAATCTTAGCTAGCGATTGCGAAATTTATAAGAAAAAAAAAAGAGACTAAATAAGAATATAAAAGTGTAAAAAAGAATGAAGATAAAAAAAAATAATAAATTTTTCTTTTTATATTTCGGAGATTTCGTTGTGAAATAAAAAATTTTCTTATTTAAAGAAGTAATTAGAAATCGAAAAAAAATCACTTTAGAGTCATCTTTTTTTAAATCCGTTTAATATGCGATTTAAACATTCTCCTGAGCCTTTTCTGTTGTTGTTATTGCGTTGTAAGATTATTAAGGAAATTTTTTTGTGTTGTTTACCTTCTTATCGTAATCGTTGTGATTGAATCTGCGATATATACACTAGCCTTCCAAAATATTGAATAATTCCCATGCTGTGTCAATGAAATATAACTTCTAAGCTCTATAACTTCTGAAATATGCATTTAACGAGCAAATGTGACCGAAGATAAATTACAAATCATAATCAAATCATAATCAGATCTCGATTTTCTATAATATTCGTTCAGTATTTAGAGTTATGGAAGCAAAAAACTTCATAACAGTATTGCGTCAAAAGAATTTATCCAAAAAACTAATTAAAACTTAAATACACCCAATTCTGTTTTTACACGGTAGATAGGTTCCTGAAAAAACCGTGTAAAAAAAATACAGTGCATAGAAAAAATAGAAGATTGGTTCCAGACGTGAAAACCCAGTACAAATAATAAGTTGTTTTAAAAAAAAAAACGTATCAAAATATTTTATTAAATCTTTTTTTGATTTTTATTCATTTCAACACTTTTTTTATTTTATAAACTTATAAAGATAATTATTTGTATATACATATATAAAGTAAATTATCCTTCATAAAGAAAATAATATGTCACTTATTCAAGAATACAAAACTGCAAAAAAATGACATATGTGCTTATTAACTAGATTTTTTTCGTTGTCACTTTCTGACAATAGATGCATTCGTTTGCGTAAGACTGGAATTAAATCACTTTCATCGCTTGAAACGTTTTGGCCTTCGTCTTCATACTCCAATGGTGAAATGCTCTCGTTTTCATACACCAATGGTGAAATGCTCTCGTGTTCACACTCCAATGGTGAAATGCTCTCGTGTTCACACTCCAATGGTGAAATGCTCTCGTGTTCACACTCTAATGGTGAAATGCTCTCGTGTTCATACCCCAATGGTGAAATGCTCTCGTGTTCATACACCAATGGTGTATCTATAGTACATTTTCAAAGTTAAAAATACTTAGAAAAATGTGACCATAAAAGCGGCATCTACTTCTTTTTGGGTATGAGGTGCTAGTTCACCGAGCTTCCAGAGTTAAGTAATGTTTTAAATAAATAAGCGGCATCTTTGTTATAAATGGAAATTCTAGGAATTTTTTCTTGAATAGGAATATTTTTTCAGAATTAAATTCAAATGGAGATATTTAAAAAGGTGCCGTTTGAACCGTGTTAAAAAAATAAATCGTGTAAAAAGAGAATTGGATTTTTTTTAAAATCGTGTAAAAACAGAATTGGGTGTAATATATATTATTTTTAACCATTTCGTAATATACATATATACATTTAAGAAGTTTGCATAATGCTTATTTTAGTATTAGAAAATTATGAATTATTTATATAAATACCGATGTTGAAAAAAAAAGAAGACATCCAGCGTCTTACTGATACTTGTTAAAAACAAAACGACACTTGAGAGTCTTTTGACATTTTGTGCACTAAAAACACTTTCGTTACTTTAACTATTTAAAAAAATACAACACTTCAAAACATGGGCATTTTTTAAAAATGTTCCCGAGTGAATTTCATGATACAAATTTCAAAAATCATTCACAACCATCTAAACACTGAGTAAAGGAATTTCTTATAACGGTTATTACTTATGTTTAAGGATCAACTTTAATATCTACTAGTAATATGGTTATTACTGATGTTTAAGGATCAACTTATGTAAAAGGATCAACATCCCTTTTTACGTCATTCATAAATCCAAAACATAAGTAATTAAGAATTTCTTATAACGGTTATTACTTATGTTTAAGTTAAACAAACATTTTGACAGATTTTCATCGAGAGCTTCACTTTATCTTGAAGTTATTTCTCTGTAAAAACTTATTTTCAAAATCAGAAAGTTTTGGGTATGGCTATCCATTCACCATACATTAAATATATGTCTATCCAGAAAATACAAGGGGGCGGGGGTGGCTCAGTTGGTAGCATTCCAGGCTCATAATCTGAATTCCCAGGTTCGTGTCCTAGCTGATACAGCGTTGAGACTTATCTCCGAAAAACTTCCCATCCTGCCCAAGGTCAGTAGGGGACACCGATCGGCTTGAACTTATCTCCGAAAAACTTCCCTTCCTGCCCTCGGTCAACAGGGGACACCGACCGGCTTGAACGTATCTCCAGAAAACTTTCCACCTTGCCCTCGGTCAACAGAGGACACCGACCGGCTTGAACTTATCTCCGGAAAACTTTCCACCTTGTCCTCGGAAAGTAGGGGACACCGACCAGCTTCAACTTATCTCCCCAAAACTTTCCACCCTGCCCTCGGTCAGTAGGGGACACCGACCTGCTCGAACTTATCTCCGGAAAACTTCCCTTCCTGCCCTTGGTCAATAGGGGACACCCACCGGCTTGAACTTATCTCTGGAAAACTTTCCACTCTGTCCTCGGTCAGTAGGAGGCACCAACCGGCTTCAACATATCTCCGGAAAACTTTCCACCCTGTCCTCGGTTAGTAGGGGACACCGACCGGCTTTAACTTATCTCCCGAAAACTTTCCTCCCTGCTCTCGGTCAGTAGGAGACACCAACTGGCTTGAACTTATCTCTGGAAAACTTTCCACCATGCCCTCGGTCAGTAGGGGACACCGACTTGCTTGAACTTATCTCCGGAAAACTTTCCTTCCTGCCCTTGGTCAGTAGGGGACACCCACCGGTTTGAACCTATATCTGGAAAACTTTCCACTCTGTCCTCGGTCAGTAGGGGACACCAACCGGCTTCAACATATCTCCGGAAAACTTTCCACCCTGCCCTCGGTCAGTAGGGGACACCGACCTGCTTGAACTTATCTCCGGAAAACTTCCCTTCCTGCCCTTGGTCAATAGGGGACACCCACCGGCTTGAACTTACTGACCGAGGACAGCTTAGAAAATTTTCGATCAGTAGGAGGCACCAACCGGCTTCAACATATCTCCCGAAAACTTTCCTCCCTGCTCTCGGACAGTAGGAGACACCAACTGGCTTGAAAACTTTCTCTGGAAAACTTTCCACCCTGCCCTCGGTCAGTAGGGGACACCGACCTGCTTGAACTTATCTCCGGAAAAATTTCCTTCCTGCCCTTGGTCAGTAGGGGACACCCACCGGTTTGAACCTATCTCTGGAAAACTTTCCACTCTGTCCTCGGTCAGTAGGGGGACACCAACCGGCTTCAACATATCTCCGGAAAACTTTCCACCCTGCCCTCGGTTAGTAGCGGACACCGACCGGCTTCAACTTTTCTCCCGAAAACTTTCCACCCTGCCCTCGGTCAGTAAGGGGACACTGACCGTCTTGAACTTATCTCTGGAAAACTTTCCTCCCTGCTCTCGGTCAATAGGAGACACCAACTGGCTTGTTGGTGTCTCCTACTGACTTGAAATTATCTCTGGAAAACTTTCCACCCTGCCCTCGGTCAGAAGGGGACACCGACTGGATTCAAAAGGCTGCCGTCCGACGAATGGACTTAAAGCCATGGCGCTGTGTTCGGGAGAGTCTTAAAAGTGGGTTGCGGGATATGAATCCGCGCTCGGTACTAATGAAGTGTTAAGATTTACTTTTTTTCCTAATCCCCAAGTGTTTTGGTCCTCATCGTTAGTGGTGTTTAAATTTGGAAATGAAAAATCTGAAGAAAATACTTGAAGAGTATATCTTTGAAGAGCTTAGTAAATTGAAGAGAATACTGTAAAGCGACCTATTCATTCTAGAACGAAGCTTTCAAAATAAAAACCTTTTCCATCGTGAAACCGGAGCGGGGGTTCTCAGTCGGTAGCGCGCCAGGCTCGTAATCTGTAGTTCCCAGGTTCGAGTCCCAGCTGGGTCAGCGTTGAGATTTATCTCTGCAAAATTTCCCCGCCCTGCCCACGGTCAATAGGGGACACCGATGGGCTTGAAAAGGCCGCCGTCCGTCGGATGGGACGTTAAGCCGTGGCCCGTGTGCGGGAGAGCCATACCCTGTGCACTTTAAAGAACACGCTGGATGGCCTTGACGGGAGGCTACCATCTGTCTCCCAACAGCTGTTCCAGTGGGTCCCCTCCCCCAACCTTCTCTGAGCCTTCGGGGTCATGTGACCTGGCCATTTAACCCATGGTGTGCAAAAAAGTGCCGCTCAGAGGTAAAACAACCCAACCCATCGTGAAACCTTTTGCGCACACTGAAAATAATTCTTTCTTTTTCCAATTTACTTTTAACTTTTGGGTTTGAAAACGTAAAAAGTGGTTATGAGTAAAAAGTTATTCGAAAACGTAAAAAGTATTAAACGTAAAAAGTTATTCGAAAAAAGTGGGAAAGGTTTAAAACTTGGGAGAAAAAGATGAATAAAAACGTAATATATATATTTTTATGTACAGTCACTCATAAAAGTATCCGAACACTATTTATTGATTACAGAATTCAGAAAAAATATCTGGAACGTTTTTTTTATAGAAATTAGTGATCTATTTTCTAAAAAAAGCATTGCCAGATATTTTTTCTGCATTCTATAATCAACCATAGTGTTCGAATACTTTTTTGAGCGAATGTACAGTCGCTCAAAAAAGTAACCGAACACTTGGTTGATTACAGAATTCAGAAAAAATATCTGGCAACGATTTTTTTAGAAATTAGTGATCTGACAACCTTCGTGTCACGTGACACGAAGGTTGCCAGATATTTTTTCTGAATTTCGTAATCAACCATAGCGTTCGGATACTTTTTTGAGCGAATGTACATTATTTTATAAACAAATTAAAATATTTTCTATTCAGTATTTTACAGGAGTGCATTACCAAATTGAAATTTGGCGACACTTCAAGATATCGCGATATTCACCTTGGAAATGGCTGTTCTAGAGATTTGAATTTTTTGTTAGTGATGGTCATGAAGTTTACATTGGCAATGAGATTCGATCCTTTACCCCCAAGGACTGAGTAAATAAGTAAGTGCAGCATTTTTTTTTTGTTTTAGGAGATATAGGAAAAAAATATTTTGGGATTGGTTAGGTTCTAAAAGTATTGCTAATTGGATTTTCCTCAACTTCATCAGTGTGCACAAGATTTCGAGAGGAAAATAAACTTTGAAAAAGCTCTGCTCTAGAATGAATTCATTATGTATATAAGGGCGGGGGGTGCTCAGTCGGTAGCGCGCCAGGCTCGTAATCCGTAGTTCCCAGGTTCGAGTCCCAGCTGGGTCAGCGTTGAGATTTATCTCCGCAAAATTCCCCGCCCTGCCCACGGTCAGTAGGGGACACCGATGGGCTTGGAAAGGTCTCCGTCCGTCGGATGGGACCGCCGTGTGCGGGAGAGCCATACCCTGTGCACGTTAAAGAACACGCTGGATGGCCTTGACGGGAGGCTACCATCTGACTCCCAACAGCTGTTCCAGTGGGTCCCCTCCCCCAATCTTCTCTGAGCCTTCGGGGTCCATGTGACCTGGCCATTTAGCCCATGGTGTGCAAAAAAGTGCCGCTCAGAGGTAAAACAACCCAACAACCCATTATGTTTATATTAGGCTCTTCAAAGATTCTTCAAGATGCTCTTCTTTAGGTTTTTTCATTTAACCTCTAACGGTGAGAACTAATTTTCACCATTAGATGGGGCTAAAGACGTCAAATGACGAACATCGTTCTCTTTGAATGCGAAAGTTCTATATTCGGCAGAGGCGATACTTAATTTTAATTTCATTAAAAATAACTTAAACACCATAGTTCTTTTGCTACTTGATTGAAAACATTCGAATTTGAAATTTTTAGTGCATTTACCATATTTATTAATGAAACTAAGGACGTAATATAACGATTTGCTTTTGGGTTGTTTTACCTCTGAGCGGACTTTTTCGCACACAATGGGCTAAATGACCAGGTCACAGATCCCGAAGACAGAGAAGGTTGGGGTAGGGGAGACAGATGGTAGCCTCCAGTCAAGGATATCCAGCGTGTTCTGTAACGTACACAGGGTATGTCTCTCCTGCACACTAAGGGGCGGGGGTGGCTCAGTCGGCAGCGCGCCAGGCTCGTAATCTGTAGTTCCCAGGTTCGAGTCCCAGCTGGGTCAGCGTTGAGATTTATATCCGCAAAACTCCGCCATGCCCACGGTCAGTAAGGGACACCGATGGGCTTGGAAAGGCCGCCGTCCGTCGGATGGGACGTTAAGCCGTGGCCCCGTGTGCGGGAGAGCAATACCATGTGCACGTTAAAAAACACGCTGGATGGCCTTGACGGGAGGCTGCGATCTGTCTCCCAACAGCTGTTCCAGTGGGTCCCCTCCCCCAACCTTCTCTGAGCCTTCGGGGTCCATGTGACCTGGCCATTTAGCTCATGGTGTGCAAAAAAGTGCCGCTCAGAGGTAAAACAACCAAACCCAACCTGCACACTAGACTACGGCTTAACGTCTCATCCGACGGACGGAGGCTTTTCGAAAACTATCGGTGATCTCTTTATGACCGTGGGCAGGGTGGGAGTTTAGCGGAGATAAATCTGAACGCTGGCGCAGCTGGGACTCGAACCTGGAAACTACAGATTGCGATCTTGTGCGCGATCGATTGAGAATCACCGCCCCAAACGATTTGCTTCTCAAAGTGTGTTTTGCATATGCAGTTTTCACTTTGTGTTTGCTAATCACAAATTTTTAATACACTATTACAAGGAATTCGTAACTCTCATGCGAACCATGACTGTTTTAGGCGAATTTAATAGTTAGCGCGTTTGGCTACCGATCTAAGGGACCTAGGTTCGAGCCCCAGATAAGGTATGGACGTTTGTGTTGTTTTTCTGCTGAGGTCCTGCCATCCTCACAGACCTTCTACTATGGCATATAAACTGACAGGATCCTGTCAGACCTCTGTGGCAAGCAGCTGCTTGAGTGGGTATATATATATATATAATACCCATATATTGGTTGGTGGATTATCTTTACAAGCCGTTGTAGAACTTGTTATTACTAATAAACAAACAATTAGATTTACTACCATCTCTTAAAATATGGGATGCTCCTTTCCAAAGAAAATGAAGTCCTCAATTTTCCGATTTTTGTGCTCTTTAACAATAGTTGGGTTGGGTTGTTTTACCTCTGAGCGGCACTTTTTTGCACACCATGGGCTAAATGGCCAGGTCACATGGACCCCGAAGGCTCAGAGAAGGTTGGGGGTAGGGACCCACTGCAACAGCTGTTGGGAGACAGATTGTAGCCTCCCATCAACGCCATCCAGCATGTTCTTTAACGTGCACAGAGTATGGCTCTCCCGCACACGGGGCCACGGCTTAACGTCCCATCCGACGGACGGCGGCCTTTCCAAGCCCATCGGTGTCCCCTACTGACCGTGGGCAGAGAAGGGAATTTTGCGGAGATAAATCTCAACGCTGACCCAGCTGGGACTCGAACCTGGGAACTACAGATTAAGAGCCTGGCGCGCTACCGACTGAGCCACCCCCGCTCCTCTTTTGCAATAGTAATTCGTACTAATGGGGTGACTGGAAAAATGCGAAGAGTATTACTTTATTAGCACGTGACAGACTGGTTAGGTTCTGGGAAGGCAAATATACTTATATGTGTTATCGTTCTACAAAGATCTCTACTTTCTCACAGATCTTCTTATGGTGTACTATATACTGATAATCTACTATCAGATCTCTGTGGAAAGCAGCTGCTTGAGTGGTAATTTAATTCATTTATAAAAAATATATATATTTTTTAAATATATATATATTTAAATTATCTCTTAAAACAGGAAAAGTTGCGTTTTCTCGAACACCCCTAAAATTAAGTGAGTGAAAGATTGCCTTCAGTGCAACCCTCACATCCGGAAAAACAAAACCGGGGGGGTGGGGGGGGATTCGAATGTGAAGAGGATGAACCATAATTTGGTCTGATTCCGATTTCGGTATAAAAACCATCCGTCCGGTTTAGTGGTCTTTAAAGAAATGTTTGAAAAATACTTGTAATATATATATATATTTATTATTTTTGTCGACCTAGTTCCACTCATTGGCATTGTCAAAAGAAAGAGAAGGAGGAGGGGGTGTAGCCATCTTGATCCGCCTTGCACAGACCCCAACATCAAAGTTTCAACTTTCTAATTATAATCTATAATTATATAATCTATAATTATTCATACGGGCAACATGGCCAAACCAACGGAGTCTCTCTCTGCACAATATGCTGCTTAAAGGAGATTGCAAACTCCTTTGCCTAACCTCATCATTAGTTACAAAGTTGAAAAAACTAATGCCCAAGATACTGCGTAAGCATCTGGAATCAAAAGCATCAAGTTTTCTGTTATCTTGTTTACAAATCGTCCAAGTTTCATTACTATAACTAATCCCAGAAAGAACCAAACTATTATACAGTCTAATTTTAGTCTTTAAGTATATACGCGAATTTCTCTACACTCTACATAGATTCCTAAAAGTCCCAGCGGCAAATCCTATTCTTCCATTTATCTCGTGCCGCACATCACCAGTATCTGCTACGTAACTCCAAAGATAATTAAACTGAGACACCTGCTCAAGAGTGGAACTATTCAGAGTAACTGAACCACAGCCTGTCTGACCCATTTAATCACTTTAATTTTCTCTGTGTTTATAACAAACCTACTCTACTACTAGTCTGATCAAGAGCTCTAATGAAAGAGTTCATGTCATCAACATCATTTGCCAAAAGGGACAAATCATCAACATAGTCTAAATCACAATTTTTGAAATCTCTAGGCCATTTAAGGCCAAATATTTTTCTTGCATTAAATTTCTCATCGATACCCATGCAACAGAAAATGTTTTCATTTTTAAAAATATAAAAGAAGATACTGATAATAAGCGGCTCGCTTTTAAAAAGAATTATTTGGCAGAAGGCAAAGAAATAACTCTCGATCCCAAACAGAATCATCTTCTGAGTACCAGCTAATGATGACTGACGTAGAGGTTAGAAGAAAGTAAGAATATCACATGGTTATAACAATATCTGGTGATTTGCTAAAAAGAAGAAATATTGTCTTTGCTGATGTTATTTCATCAGTTGCAAAATTTTGTGTTATTGAAGTAAGTATTTATTTATATTGACAATTACACTTTTAAACGTATACTATGGACACGCTTTATGATCTCTACAATAACATTCATTTTTTTCAGAGCAGGCAGACTGAAGTTATGTACAGTCGCTCAAAAAAGTACCCAAACACTACGGTTGATTACAGAATTAAGAAAAAAAGGCAACTATTTTTTTAGAAATTAGTGATCTGGCAACCTTCGTGCACGAAGGTTGCCAGATCACTAATTTCTAAAAAAATCGTTGCCAGATATTTTTTCTGAATTCTGTAATCAACCATAGTGTTCGGATACTTTTTTTGAGCGACTGTAGGTGGTCATATTATTTTGATACTAGATCGTGTGGGCTCACTCACGGAAATATTGAGCGTGTGCAGTTACCGTTCACAGCAAACTGGAGCGTGTGCAGTAATTGTACACGCTCCAGTTTGTTGTGAACGGTAACTGGAGCGTGTACAGTTGCTATACACGCTCCAGATATTTTTCCTGAATTCTGTAATCACGTGACACCAAGGTTGCCAGATCACTAATTTCTAAAAAAAACGTTGCCAGATATTTTTTTCTGAATTCTGTAATCAACCATAGTGTTCGGATACTTTTTTTGAGCGACTGTAGGTGGTCATATTATTTCGATACTAGATCGTGTGGGCTCACTCACGGAAATATTGAGCGTGTGCAGTTACCGTTCACAGCAAACTGGAGCGTGTGCAGTAATTGTACACGCTCCAGTTTGTTGTGAACGGTAACTGGAGCGTGTACAGTTGCTATACACGCTCCAGATATTTTTCTGAATTCTGTAATCACATGACACCAAGGTTGCCAGATCACTAATTTCTAAAAAAAATCGTTGCCAGATATTTTTTCTGAATTCTGTAATCAACCATAGTGTTCGGATACTTTTTTGAGCGACTGTACTTGCGCATCACCTAAAATAACAGTAATTTTTTTGTCAACACTGTTATTAAAGTAACGAAACATACATACATGATTACTACAGTACTATAATTTATCACTATACTTTAAATTTTCACTAAGTAGACTACAATTTATTGAACAGACTTTTAAGTTAATGTTCTTGGGACGACGTATTAATTCTTAATGATATAAATGAAGCGTAAATTAAATTTTTAACCACATTTAATGTGGTAATTAAAACTTCAACTAGGGAAAGAAAAATTCATATTAAATAACAATCAACAAAGTCGTAGATTACTTCCGAAATTCTGAACTAATTAAAACAAAGAGATAAGCTATAGAAAAAACATAAAAAAAACCTTTAAATGAAACTTACGAAGGCAACTTTAAAAATTTTAGAAGCAAAATAAATTATAAAATTCAGAATACAAAAAACATCTTTCTTAAAACTTTATTTCAAAATTGTGATGGTAATATATCAAAATAGTGGAAATTGATAGATGAGATAAAAAATCAGAAGAAGATAGAAAATAAATATCCAGAATTAGAAAGTGGTTCTAATTCAAGTGAAAAAACTAAGTTATTGGCAAACGAAATTAATGAATACTTTGTAAATATAAATAAAAAAAATAAAAAATAAATACCCCCTCAAGCAGCTGCTTGCCACAGAGGTCTGACAGGAGCCTGTCAGTTTATATGCCATAGTAGAAGGTCTGTGAGGATGGCAGGACCTCAGCAGATAAACGACTCATACATCCATGCCTTACCCGGGATTCGAACCTAGGTCCCTTAGATCTGTAGCATAAATCCTCAGCTTGATGTTGTGAAGAAATTGAACAGGTTCAAAGTCTACTACTATACCTAGCGTTTATATTGATAGCTTCCTATGTTGGAAAATGCATATTGGAAAACTAACAAATACACTTAGACACATGTTATATAAATTTTATTATTTAAAAAATATCCTCAGTAATAAAATATTAATAATGCTATACAAATCTTGGTTCCAGTCTGATATACTATATGGTATTACAAGTTGGGGAGGAACATACATTTCATCATTAAGGAGTCTAATCTCAATGCAAAATAAATTTATATTTCAAATTTTACCAAATAAATATAAAACTGTTCCATCTTTTGTAAGTATACCATTTCAGGTGTATTTCCACTGAGACACGTATTTGTTTATAGAACATTAAATTACTTCTTTAAAAACAATAATGCAGTGCTGCATTATACAAATTATTCTATGCGAGATGATGGGAAAGGTTTCTGTTGCCACTTGCAAATAAATAAATTATACACTAAAATTTTGATTATTTGACCTCTAAAGTTTTTAATTCTTTACCGATTATGATTCGAAACGAAACAAATTTTATGCATTTCAGATCTCTCGCTGCTAATTATATAATGAGCGTTACTAATGCTGACAGACTGTTTTCAGTGTTAAAAAAAGTTATAATTCGTTTTTATAAAATCTTTGTTGTTTTTATATATCTTTTTCTTCTTTGTGTAGAGTGTCAATGTTGCCAAAATCATGTACTTAAATAATTTGTATTGTTAACTTACATGAGCTTAGATGCTCTTGGGTTAACAAGAGTACTACAAATATATGTTGTTTGTAACCTTATTATTATAATAAACTGACTTGATCTTAAAGCAGCTCTGCACCTTAAACAGACGGCCAATAAGGGATATTGACGGGCTTAGGAAAGCCACCCTCAATCCAATGGAACGTTAAGCGGTGGCTCCATTCTCAAAACATTTCAAACCCCTCAAAGCGGCACTTTTATGCGCACGATGGGTTAAAATGGTCAGGTCACAAGGGTTGGGTTGTTGGGTTTGGTGGTCTCTCTCTGAGCGGCACTTTTTTGCACACCATGGGCTAAATGGCCAGGTCACATGGACCCCGAAGGCTCAGAGAATGTTGGGGGAGGGGACCCACTGGAACAGCTGTTGGGAGACAGATGGTAGCCTCCCGTCAAGGCCATCCAGCGTGTTCTTTAACGTGCACAGGGTATGGCTCTCCCGCACATGGGGCCACGGCTTAACGTCCCATCCGACGGACGGCGGTGTTTCCAAGCCCATCGGTGTCCCCTACTGACCGTGGGCAGGGCAGGGAATTTTGCGGAGAAAAATCTCAACGCTGACCCAGCTGGGACTCGAACCTGGGAACTACAGATTACGAGCCTGGCGCGCTACCGACTGAGCCACTCCCGCCCCCCTTGACGCGAGACTACCTGTCTCCTAACAGCTGTTCCAGTGGATCCTCTCCCTCCAACCTTCTCTAAGCCCCTCAAAGCGGCACTTTTATGCGCACGATGGGCTAAAATGGTCAGTTCACAAGGACTCCGAGGAATCAGAGAAAGTTGGGAGGAAGGGAACTGGACAGCTATTGGGAGACAGATGTTAGCCTTCCGTCAAGGGCATCCAGCGCGTTCTTTAACGTGAATAGGGGATGGCTCTTCCGCACACGGAGCCACGGCTTAACGTCTCATACGACGGACGGCGATCTTTCCAAGCCCATCGGTGTCCCCTACCAATCGAGCTCAGGGCGGAGAGTTTTGCAGAGATAAATCTCAACGTTAGCGCAGCTGGGACTCGAACTGGGAAATGAAGATTACGAGTCTTGCGCGCTATCGACTAAGCCTTCATCGCCCCATTTATTTAAGAAGTTATTGAGTTCTGTATCCGAATTACTGCTGAAATAACATGAAATATACATATTTACCTAATATAATATTGGCCACTGAATGTATGCATAAATCTGGAAGAAATGAATGAAAGGCGATATGTCGATGAAAAAATATCTTTTTTGATAAACAAGTTAAGAATTTATGAAAGAATACATTATCCCATTCTTTCTGAATCCATTCCGAAAAGAGGTTTGATCTTATATTCTAGATAATATGATATAGATGCAAATGTCTCTGAAAATGTAACACACATCGTGTATTTTTCTAAAATGTTACGCACTGCAAAAAACAGGGTTAGAAAACTATGGGTGGATTGAAAACATACCAAAGAAAAAGAAATTAAAAAGTCTTATTTTTTTCAGAGCAAAATATATATTAATCAGGATTAAATTCACCTTTCTGATTAAAAAAAAAAGTTAATTCCAAAATAACTCAAAGAGAACGACCTCGTTTAAAAGAATTGTATTTGATATTGTTTGACCAATGACATAGCGAATAATCAAGTTGTGGGAATTTCTTGTACAGGATGTTTTGATTGCTTTGAAGTTTCCTCTTTTCTTTTTTTGAAAAAAAAAATATTTCTTTGCTTTATTCTTTGGACCGATGGGAAATCAAAGAATTAACTGACTTGGATGCTGTCTGGGCGAAGAAACAATTGCGAGAGTTAGGGAAAACTTTAGAAAACATTGCTCCAGCTCAGTTGTTTTATCCCTGAGCGGCTCTAGTTTTTTTGCACACGGTGGGTTAAATAGCTACTTCACAAGAACCCCGAGGGTTAAGAGAAGGTTGGGAAAGAGGATCCACTAAACAACTAAGAGACGGAACCCTTCTAGGTCATCTAGCGTGTTTAACGAGCACCGGGTTTGGGTTGTTTTGACTCTGAGCGGCACTTTTTTTGCACTCAATGGGCTAAATGAGCAGGTTACAAGGACCCCGAGGACTTAAAGAACGTTTGGGGGAGAGTACCCACTGGACAGCTGTTGGGAGACAGATTGTAGCCTCCCGTCAAGGTCATCCAGCGTGTTCTTTAACGTGCTCAGGGTATGGCTCTCCCGGAACACGGCTTAACGCCCCATCAGACGGACGGCACCCTTCTAAACCCATCCGTGTCCTCTACAGATCGAGGTCTGAGAGTTTTGCGAATACACGAAATAAGAAAAGCATCTAAATTATATTCTTATATGGCAAACAATAATATATACGATCATAGAAAAGTAGTGGAGAAGTCGTGTTAAAAAAACGTATCTTGTTAGTCGAAAATCAGCTCTAATTTAAGAATGCAATAAAATATAATCCCCGGCTAATAATAATAGTCATTCTTAAATAGTCACTCTCCTAACAGGATTCTTAAATTAGTCACTCTCCAGGCGTGATAAAAATTCTGAAACTTTATACAAAGTAACTCAACACTTTAATAAATGCTGTCTCTCTTTCAATTATTCTTTTAACCCTTTCATATATTGTGTATATTACAGTCTACATTACTCTTTTAGAATTATTTTAACACAAGAAGAGGTACCTATGATTTTGCAATTCTTAAAGAGGATAGTTGGGTTGGGTTGTTTTACCTCTGAGCGCACTTTTTTGCACACCATGGGATAAATGGCCAGGTCACAAGGACCCCGAAGGCTCATAGAAGGTTGGTGGAGGAGACCCAATGGAATAGCTGTTGGGAGACAGATGGTAGCCTCCCGTCAAGGCCATCCAGCGTGTTCTTTAACGTGCACAGGGTATGGCTCTCCCACACACGGGCCACGGCTTAACGTCCCATCCGACGGACGGCGGCCTTTCCAAGTCCATCGGTGTCCCCTACTGACCGTGGGCAGGGTGGGGAATTTTGCGGAGATAAATCTCAACGCTGACCCAGCTGGGACTCGACCTGGGAACTACAGATTACGAGCCTGGCGCGCTACCGACTGAGCAACCCCCACCCCTTAAAGAGGATAGAGTAGGTTTTAATATAAGGAAGAGACTTGAATTTGGTGCCATCCAGGGGCGTAGCGAAGGACTATGGTTGGGGAAAAAGACGACAACGAAAATTTCCCAAGTCGGAAGTAAAATTTTGCCAACTGAGAAAATAAGACCTTTACATGACTTTATGTCTCTATCGGGGACGCACCCAGATGTTCGGTCTTCGTGGGCGACTTCCAAATTAACCCAATTTCACAATTTCACAAGTTGTCCCGATTTTGACAACTCCCAAAGATTTGGCCAAGTTGTCTCGATTTCATAAAATCAATTCCAATTGTCACAACTCACCTGCATTTAACCAGGTGGCTTCGAAGGGCGGGGGTGGCTCAGTCGGTAGCGCTCCAGGCTCGTAATCTGTAGTTCCCAGGTTCGAGTCCGAGCTGGGTCAGCGTTGAGATTTATCTCCGCAAAATTCCCCGCTATGCCCATGGTCAAGTAAGGGACACCAATGGGCTTGGAAAGGCCGCCGTCCGTCGGATGGGACGTTAAGCCGTGGCCCCGTGTGCGGGAGAGCCATACCCTGTGCACGTTAAAGAACACGCTGGATGGCCTTGGCGGGAGGCTACCATCTGTCTCCCAACAGCTGTTCCAGTGGGTCCCCTCCCCCAACATTCTCTGAGCCTTCGGGGTCCATGTGACCTGGCCATTTAGCCCATGGTGTGCAAAAAAGTGCCGCTCAGAGGTAAAACAACCCAAATGGCTTCGAATTTTGCCAACTGCCCTAGATTTGCAAAGTTACCTAGATTTGACCAATTTCACCAAGTTGCCTAGATTTTCCCAACTTGCAATAATTGTGCAGATAGAGATCTTAATTTTTAGATCTCACTTCAATTTTGCCGAGCCATTTCACATTTTGTCAACTCATCAGATTTTTCCAACTCCCCTTAATTTCACACAACCAATTCCAATTTTCACAACTCGCCTGCATTTTACCAAATGGATTCGAATTTTGCCAACTCGCCATATTTTCACAGAAAAAAATTCCAATTTTTTTACATTTCACCTTAAATTTGCCAACTCTCCAAAATTTTGCCAAGTTCCCGATTTGCCAGCTCTCCTTAATTTCACAAAACCAATCTCAATTTTCAGAACTGACCTGTATTTTACCAAGTGGCTTCGAATTTTGCCAACTGGTCTATATTTTGCCAAGTTGTTTACATTTGCTAACTCCTCTTAATTTTACAAAAAAATCCGAATTATCAGAATTCATCTGGATTTTGCAAAGTCGCTTCGAATTTTGTCAACTCCGATTAACTTTGGGAGAGCCTCCTTCCCATCCCCCACAGCTACGCCCCTGGTACAATCTATGGATATAATAGAAACTAAATTCAAAAACATTGATAACTATGCCTGAGACACAACAAGAACTGTTTTGTTACATTTCACAGGGTTGGGTTGTTTTACCTCTGAGCGGCACCTTTTTGCACACAAGGGGCTAAATGTCCAGGTCACAAGGACCCCGAAGGCTCAGAGAAGGTTGGGGGACGGGACCCACTGGAACAGCTGTTGGGAGACAGTAGCCTCCAGCTCAGGCCACCCAGCATGTTCCTTAACGTGCACAATGTATGGCACGTTAAGGAACATTTGCACATCCTTGTCCGACAGACGCGACCTTCCCAAGCCCATCGGTGTCCCCTACTGACCGAGGGCAGGTCGGGGAGTTTTGCGGAGATAAATCTCAATGCTGGCACAGGCGGGACTCGAACCTGGGAACTGCAGATTACGAATCTAGCGCGCTACTGACTAAGCCACCTCCGCCTCACATTTCATAGGAACCCACAGGAACTGATTTGCTGCATTACACAAGTATCATTCATTTAATATGTTTATCATGAGAAAGTGCATATAAATTAGAATTCTTTTCTGTTCCCCCCTTATGGCTTTTTGAAAGTTCAGAATTTTTCAACTTTTGGGATGGTATTATATTATTTTAGCCGTCCCGTGGCCGAGTGGTTAGCACGCTTGGCTACTGATCTAAGGGTTCGAGCCCCGGATTAGGCATGGATGTGTGTGTCGTTTTTCTGCTGAGGTCCTGCCATCCACTCAGATCTTCTACTGTGGCATAAAAACTGACAGGGTCCTGTAAGACCTCTGTGGCAAGCAGCTGCTTGAGGGGGTATTTATTTATTTATTTTTTATTATATTATTATTTTACTGAAATTCATCACGTACATTATAATGTTAAAAAATAGCTTTTGCCCATTCCTGCAAAAAAGCACATTTCAAAACAAAGCACATTTAAATGGAATTTTTTTCTTTAAACAAAAATTCGAGTGAGAATGATTCAAAGGCTATCCCCGCAGCATTTTTAATGTTTCAAAATTACTACTGGCAATTACCACAGTGTCCTTTATGACCGTTTTAAATTACAACACCTGTTAAAAAAAGAATTTTTTTTTCAATCAAAAACTGCCACAAAAATCACAGAAATCGAAACTTCTGCGACTAAAACTCAACTGATGCTTTTCTTACGTGTTTTCTGCTCTTCACGAGAAAAAAAAAATATCAAACGTGTTTTTAATTTTTAGCAATTTTTTCCTCGTCGTTCTAAAATTTGCCACTCAATTAGAGGAAATGACAAATTTCTTTTATAAAAAAAAATCGATATTTGTCATTTAAGATTAATATTATGAGAAACTCTGTTTTGAAAATAAAAAACCCCATTTATTCCTAAACGAAGCTTTCTTCTTTTTTGCATTTTCTTGTAAAGAACTAGTCGAAATTTAATATTCCAGCAAACAACACTAAGTCCCACCGAAGATCTATCAATAGGATTTCTAAGATTGCATGTTGTGATTTCTCATTATGTTTTACATTCAGCAAAATGTAATTAAAATTCGTTTCGGATTTCGCTTGAACCAAATACGATTAAATTGATCCGTTTCTTTTCTCCCTATTTTTCTCCCTATTTGTTTCCCCCTTCCCTCCCCCTCCTTTTTTTGCAGGTGAACCAATTAACCTTATGTCGTTTGAATTCTTTGCGAGAGACATAATTTGAGAAATAAAGTCTGTCTGTTATGGACTGGAAAATAAAGATGGTGCCAGGTTTTCTAAAACCATTTTTCACTACTAATTTCTTTTCTGTTTACAGCAAAACGTCTTTTCAGATCAAGAAAGAAATTCGTGTTGTTGTTTTTTTTCTTTTGAAAAACTTCAATTACTCTGGGAATGGCGAATAATTGGTAAAACCTTAAAAGCATTTCCTTAGCCTTTGTGTAACTGGATCACCAATCAGTATAAAGAGCCAGATTTCCAGTCTTAAATGGTTGTTAAAATGAGTCGCTGCCTTTCAAATGACTGGTAAATTAAGTAGCGACCTTTAAAATACTGGACAAGTTACACTTTTTAAAATAGTTCTCAACCCCTTAAATCGTTTTTAAAGTAAATCTTGTCTGTTTGTGAAACTTTAGAAAAGTTCCCAGTGCAAATGTTTCTCTCTGCCATTTAAATAACTTCTAGACTGAGATTTTGCTTTTTCTTATTTTTTGTTTAAAGCAAATTGGCCCATTGTTCTTCATTAATTTGGCTCCCTTTAAATTTAATTTAAACGGCGTTAAAATTGTTTGCAATCCTTTAAAAGCTTTTTAAAATGAGTCAATTTCCTTATACTTATTGTTAAAATAAATCGATTTCTCTTCTATGTGATCGTATAACAGCATTTGTTTTTGAAATGTGATTTTCTAAATGGAACCCTCTCCGTTAAAAAGTGGTTAAGATGTCTTTTAATGTGATGGTTTAAATGAACCATTTCTCTCAAATAAGGGTTTAAGTGGGTCGCAGTCCTTTAATTGTGACGATTCAAATGGGTCATTGTCTTAAATGTCGGCGGTGTCTCTGTCCCTTAAATATGGTGATTTAAATGGGTCCTTGTCTCTTAAATGTAGTGGTTTAAATGGACCACTGCCTCTTAAGTGTGAGGGGCGGCGGTGGCTCAGTCGGCAGCGCACCAGGCTCGTAATCTGTAGTTCCCAGATTCGAGTCCCAGATGAGTCAGCGTTGAGATTTATCTCAGCAAAATTCCCCCCACCTTGCCCACGGTCAGTAGGGAACACCTATGGGCTTGGAAAGGTCGCCGTCCGTCGGATCGGATGTTAAGCCGTGGCCCCGTGTGCGGGAGAGTCATACCCTGTACACGTTGAAAAACACGCTGGATGGACTTGACGGGACGCTACCATCTGTCTCCCAACAGCTATTCCATTGGGTCTCCTCCCCCAACCTTCTCTGAGCCTTCGGGGTCCTTTAGACCTGGCCATTTAGCCCATGGTGTGCAAAAAAGTGCCGCACAGATGTAAAACATCCCGACCGAACCATCACGAATCGAAGGCCAAGTTCATTGAACGTAAGAGAACGTGTCACGTGACCCTCCTTGTTTTTTTTTTCTATTCCTCATTCCATGACATTTCTTCATTGGTCTGAAACGAACAGAATCAATCGCATGCAGATGGCTGTCCCGTCTCGAGTTCATCCGTCACATCACATTTCACCTGAAGATGCGCTTTTTGCGAACGACAACGCCCTTCAAAGACAAAGAAAGAGACGTCCGGATGCAGCTCACACGATCTGAAGCATGCTGTCGAAATCGAATTAAGATGCGGACAGTTGGCTAGCACGATAATAGGTCATAATGAGCTTCACAAAACGGCGTTAAGCAAATCCAAGCTCGGAAAGTATTAATATTTAATAATATCTCTGCTACATTATTTGCAATACAATGTTGGAACGCTGAGCGTTTTCAGCGATTTTATTTTCTTCTGGCGTAGAATGTCAAGGTAGGCCAAAATTGTTTCAGCCAATGGACATTGTTCGGATTGTAAATGATGATAAATGAAATAAATTACTCCTGAAGCAGTTGCTTGCCACAGAAGTCTGGCAGAAGCCTGTCGATGTAATGCGCCACAGAGGGATGCTTTCTGGAGGAGAATTGGGTTGGGTTGTTTTACCTCTGAACGCCATTTTTTGCACACCATGAGCTAATTGGCCAGGTCAGAAGGACCCCGAAGGCTCAGAGAAGGTTGGGAGAGGGGACCCACTGGAACAGCTGTTGGGAGACAGATAGTAGCCTCCCGTCAAGACCATCCAGCGTGTTCTTTAACGTGCACAGGGTATGGCTCTCCCATACACGAGACCACGGCTTAACGTCCCATCCGACGGAAGGCGGCCTTTCCAAGCCCATCGGTGTCCCCTACTGACCATGGGCAGGGCGGGGAGTTTTGCGAAGATAAACTCAACGCTGACCGAACTGGGACTCGAACCCGGGAACTGCAGATTACGAACCTGGCGCGCTACCGACTGAGCCACCCCCGTCCCGACACTGAATTCGTATTCACTTGAATTGAAGACTGGGCGCCGATTTACCTTCAGTGACTGATGGCATCATCGATATGCTTTAGGTATATTTTCTGCTTTTTAGGGTGCATATGGGAAGATAGGTATTTTTTAAATCGCTTTTCTTTTGTTGCTTGTAAGTATGGCAGCTTCAGTGAGTCAGAAAGTTTCCTTATTACCTGCTCTTCACAGAAATGTAATATCACCGAAGGTAATATACAGGAAATAACTCACATACGTGAATTATTTTTCTTTCTAGTTACCAGATTTGAGAAATCGCTACATCTTTCGCTCTGATAATAACACTTTTTTCTACTCCCAAGATTTTCAAAGCTAAGTACGGTGAAATTTCTTTTGCCTTTCAAGCAACCTCAACTTGGAACTCTCTACCGAGCGATACCACTTCTTTGAATTCTAAAACAAAATTCAAAAACTGTATTACTCCACTATTATTAGGATATTGAAACGTTTGACCAACAATATGTCCTCACCCTATTATCTGCATTATCCGCAATCCTTCCCCCTTCCGTTCACCGCCCATCGGTGTCCTCTTAAACATTTTTTTCTTCGCCCTAAGTTTTCTAGGTTTATGATCATATTTCATATTATATGTTTGTCTTCGTCTGTGCAACTTTTCATTTTGTTTATATATATATATCAAATAATTATGCAATTCCTGAAAATATGTCTCCGCAAAATTCCCCACCCTGCCCACGGTCAGTAGGGGACACCGATGGACTTGGAAAGGACGCCGTCCGTTGGATGGGACGTTAAGCCGTGGCCCGTGTGTGGGAGAGCCATATTCTGTGCACGTTAAAGAACACGCTGGATGGCCTTGACGGGAGGCTACCATCTGTCTCCCAACAGCTATTCCAGTGGGTCCCCTCCCCCAACCTTCTCTGAGCCTTCGGGGTCCATGTGACCTGGCCATTTAGCCCATTGTGTGCAAAAAAGGGTCCCTTCCACCCAAACTTCTCTGAGCCTTCGGGGTCCATGTGACCTGGCCATTTAGCCCATTGTGTGCAAAAAAGGGTCCCTTCCACCCAAACTTCTCTGAGCCTTCGGGGTCCATGTGACCCGGCCATTTAGCCTATTGTGTGCAAAAAAGTGCCGCTCAGAGGTAAAACAACCCAACCCTGAAAATATGTTTACATTTTTTGTACTATCCTCAATATATCTTTTAATTTCTCAAATGTACTGGGGAATCAAGCCACTTGAACGTTTAAATTAATATCCAAAATTACTGTACCTTGACTTTACTGTAACTCCATGCATGGAATAAGTTATCATTATTATTAACGGTTAATCAGCTAATTAAATCCCTACCAAAAGAAGGATGTGTCCTCCGTGGTGTCCTGCTCTTGAAGCCACTTGTTAATTGGCTTATCGAAGTCCTTCCAATGCATGAATGTGTCCTGATCCTTCATTTTTATGTATATGTTACCGCTAAAGTGCAGAAATCAGTTATTCTACAGATTATCTAGGTATTGTGCAGATTAACTAGGGTGATCAGTTAACGTGCGGAAAATTGTTTCATTTCTCAAATTACCTAGGTAATCTGCAAATTACCTGGATAATCTGCACATTACCTACTAGGCACTCGTTAAAGTGAAAATAAGATCTTTGCTGGAACAACAGGAACGTTTCTGTACGTTTAAATTAACATAATGTTATTTATCTAGTGTCCGAGAGTAGAGTTGAAACCAGGGTCATCCCTCTGTCAACATGAATCAGTCGTCCGAATTATAAAAAACGCCCCCAAAATGAGCAGGCCAAGTGAGAACGAATCATTTTAGTGATTCGTTATCAAGAATGAATCACTTTACCGATTCGTTCTCACTTGTCCTCCGCTCATCCGGGGCGTTTTTTATAATGCGGACGATATGATCATATTCAAGAGATATATATTCATAACCGTCCCGTGGCCGAGTGGTTAGCGCATTTGGCTACTGATCTACGGGACCTGGGTTCGAGCCCCGGGTAAGGCATGGATGTTCATGTTTTTTTCTGCTGAGGTCCTGCCATCCTCTCAGATCTTCTACTCTGGCATATGAACTGACAGGCTCCTGTCAGACCTCTGTGGCAAGCAGCTGCTTGAGGGGGTATTTATTTTTTATTTTTTTTTTATATATTCATATTCAAGAAGATTCATATTCAAGAGATTTACCACTATGAGAGAAACAAACTTTTGAACTTTAACGATACGGAAGCCGTTAATGTGCACATTACCTAGGTAAAATGCGGAAAACTCTTGATTCCGCAAGTTAACGGAGCAAATCAGTTAATCTGCAGATTAGCTAGGTAATGTGCACATTAACGGCTTTCGAGCTTTAGCGGTAACATATATATTTATTTGACACAAATTATTTGCCTTCACTAGTTTTATTTTCTATATTTCATTTCATCCCCAAGTTCATTCTTTCTGTGATATTGCATTGATATTGAAACCAACGAAGTATCGAAAGTTGTGTTGTACTGTTAAGAAATAATGAGTTATCAATGAAGTCTACATTGCGCCAATTTTAATGAAATTGATTTTATACTTATTTATTATTAATCTCTTGATTTAAAGAGCTGTAATAGCGCTTTATCTAGCAACGAATCATATTCATAATCTGCTGCTACTAGTTTTGAGTTTTTCTCCTGGCGACTTCTTCGACATTTTTTTTTTTGATATCCGGTAAAAAAATATTAGATACGATGGGCTAAGAAAGGAGGCGTTCAATAGATGGGACGTTAGGCTGTGGTTCCTTGTATTGGTTGGTTGTTTTACCCCTGAGCGGCACTTTTTTGCACACAATGGGCTAAATGGTCAGGTCACAAGAACCCCGAAGGCTCAGAAAACGTTGGGGTAGGAGAACACTTGTATAGCTGTTGGGAAACAGATGGTAGCCTCTCGTCAAGGCTATCCAGCGTGTTCTTTAACGTTGGTACCCTCCCCCAACCTGTTCCAACAAGCTGTTCCAGTGGGTCCCCTCCTCCAACCTTCTCTGAACCTTCGGGGTCCATGTGACCTGGTCATTTAGCACATGGTGTGCAAAAAAAGTGCCGCTCACAGGTAAAACAACCCAATGCAATCGATACATAAATCATTAAATCACGTGAAAAAACACGAGAATTAAAACTCAATTAATGTATCAAAAATCACAATTCGTGAGTTGATGAATCAGGAAGCACTCTGTGAGATGTAACTTGATGAATAGGATTGATAATCACTTATGAGGGGCATTTCATGTGCAAATGTGTGTGAGGGAGCAGCAGAAGAGAGACATAAATATTGATATCCTACGAGGAATCCAACTGTAGCAAGCTTATCCCCAGACCACGTGGCGACTGAAGAAAAATTAAGAGACGGTGATTACATACTTATGAGGGTGTAGGTAAAAGAAACGACTAAAAGTCACAGCTGCTCATTGGGCATGACGGACAGAGGGGCACTTCTATTGACAGATTACATATGCATCGACTGTACGTGGAGAAGAGTTGCCATAGCAACCACATCTGCATGACCAAGCATGTCCTGTCGTGGTCGATGAATTAGTTAGTAGGACATTTATTATTATAATAATAATACAAAGGCGGATCAGAATTTGCAGGGAGACTGTGGAGGTGGATTAGTACGATTCGCTACGAAAATGTTAGAGAATTTTAATATCAGTGGGAATCTAACTTCAAAGCTCTATAACTTCTAAAATTAGCCTTAAATGAAAAAAAAAAACTGACTTTCGACAGGGCGCAGAGTTTTGCGAAGATAAATCTCAACACTAGGACTCGAATCAGCTAGGACTCGAACTTGGGAACTCTACATTACGAGTCTGGGGTACTACCGACTGAGCTAGGTTGGGTTATTTTACCTCTGAGCGGCAGTTTTTTGCATACCATGGGCTAAATGGTCAGGTCACAAGGACCCCAAAGGCTCAGAGAAGGTTGGGGGAGGAGACGTACTGGAACAGCTGTTAGGAGACAGATGGTAGTCTCCCATCAAGGCTATCCAGCGTGTTCTTTAACGTGCACAGGGTATGGCTCTCCCGCACACGGGGCCACGGCTTAACGTCCCATCCGATGGACGGCGGCCTTTCCAAGCCCATCGGTGTCCCCTACTGACCGTGGGCAGGGCGGGGAATTTTGCAGAGTAAATCTCAACGCTGACCCATCTGGGACTCGAACCTGGGAACTACAGATTACGAGACTGGCGCGCTACCGACTGAGCTACCCCCGCCTCCCGACCGAGCTACCCTCGTCTCATAGAAAAAGAGACGTAGTGTAGATGCGCCCAAACTAAACCACGCCGTGTCTTTCTTAATGTATGCAGTTGCGGTGCGGCTAATAAACTTATCTGCGCAAAATATATTGCAACTTGGTTTTAAATTAATGTTATGCAATAATGGGTAAATAAATTTAAATCTGATGGAAAATGGGAAATGTAATAAAGGTTCTTTTGTTTTTTGTTTTTTGTTTGTAGTTCAGTGGTGATTAATTTTAAGGCTTGAGGATATTTTTCAAATAAAATGCGTTACAAAACAAGAACAACTCACTCCAGGATGCAGATTGTAGGATGCAAAGGACTCTTGATTCTAAGAGAACAAGTAGCTGTTGGAAAATAGCCAAATGGGAAAATGGGCATTGGAGTTTTTTCATGCATAACAAGCACGTCCTATCTTATGTTTACCATAAATTCCTGTCAAATTAGGTTTAAATTTCGTAGTATATTTTTTTTACTGTGTATAATTCATGTTGTTTTTCTAATTTAAAATGGCTAGCAATTGAAAAACGAAAACGTCAGCGGCTAATACGGATTTTAGTTTGAAACTTCAGCTTTTAGGAATCTCTGTAACAACTACTTAAATCTAGCGGTGGAAATTTCTTCTTATCTCTGACAATAAATTAAGGTTGAGTTGGGTTGTTTTACCTCTGAGCGGCACTTTTTTGCACACCATGGGCTAAATGGCCAGGTCACATGGACCCCGAAGGCTCAGAGAAGGTTGGGGGAGGGGACCCACTGGAACAGCTGTTGGGAGACAGATGTTAGCCTCCCGTCAAGGCCATCCAGCGTGTTCTTTAACGTGCACGGGGTATGGCTCTCCCGCACACGGGGCCACGGCTTAACGTCCCATCCGACGGACGGCGGCCTTTCCAAGCCCATCGGTGTCCCCTACTGACCGTGGGCAGGGCGGGGAGTTTTGCGGAGATAAATCTCAACGCTGACCCAGCTGGGACTCGAACCTGGGAACTACAGATTACGAGCCTGGCGCGCTACCGACTGAGCCACCCCCGCCCCAATAAATTAAGGAAGAATGGATGAAACAATACTATATTCAATCAATCGAAGTTAGGAATTTTTTGGAACTTAACTGAGTCCACGTTGTAATGTTCTGATGGCCCCGAGAAGTGAAGGTTTCCCCATATGCCACTGGGCAGATGGCAGACGGTGTTGGGAGAGTTTATTGTTTGCTTTTCCTTTTTAGTAATACCACTTCCCAGCGGAGGTGTCATACAAAAGTAACAGTCACTCACGTGATTGGACGGTTCCCACCATACCATAGGAATGGAAAATGACATCGACCACTTCTTGCATTTTAACTGAACGCTAGAGCTACGAAGACGTGTTGTACAACCATTACACACTATATTTTTAATTTCAATAGTAATAAATGGAAGGTAAATACTATTTACACTGACTCCACTTGGGAGAATTAACAAACATAGGGCATTACAAACCTAATATGAATTCAATGATTATGTAAAAACATTACATATAAGAAAGGGTTCGGTTGTTTTACCTCTGAGCGGCAGTTTTTTGCACACCATGGGCTAAATGGCCAGGTCACATGGACCCCGAAGGCTCAGAGAAGGTTGGAGGAGGGGACCCACTGGAACAGCTTGATGGAACAGGTTGGGGGAGGGGACAAACGTTAAAGAACACGCTGGATAGCCTTGACGAGAGGCTACCATCTGTTTCCCAACAGCTATACAAGTGTTCCCACTACCCCAACCTTTTCTGAGCCTTCGGGGTTCTTGTGACCTGACCATTTAGCCCATTGTGTGCAAAAAAGTGTCGCTCAGGGGTAAAACAACCAACCAATACAAGGAACGACAGCCTAACGTCCCATCTATTGCACGCTGCCTTTCTTAGCCCATCGTATCTAATATTTTTTTACCGGATATCAAAAAAAAAAATGTCGAAGAAGTCGCCAGGAGAAAAACTCAAAACTAGTAGCAGCAGATTATGAATATGATTCGTTGCTAGATAAAGCGCTATTACAGCTCTTTAAATCAGGAGATTAATAATAAATAAGTATAAAATCATTTTCATTAAAATTGGCACAATGTAGACTTCATTGATAACTCATTATTTCTTAACAGTACAACACAACTTTCGATACTTCGTTGGTTTCAATATCAATGTAATGTCACAGAAAGAATGAACTTGGGGATGAAATGAAATATAGAAAATAAAACTAGTGAAGGCAAATAATTTGTGTCAAATAAATATATATACATAAAAATGAAGGATCAGGACACATTCATGCATTGGAAGGACTTCGATAAGCCAAGTAGCAAGTGGCTTCAAGAGCAGGACACCACGGAGGACACATCCTTCTTTTGGTAAGGATTTAATTAGCTGATTAACCGTTAATAATAATAATAATTTATTCCATGCATGGAGTTACAGTAAAGTCAAAGTACATGTAATTTTGGATATTAATTTAAACGTTCAAGTGGCTTGATTCCCCAGTACATTCGAGAAATTAAAAAGATATATTCAGGATAGTACAAAAAATGTAAACATATTTTCAGGGTTGGGTTGTTTTACCTCTGATCGGCACTTTTTGCACACAATGGGCTAAATGGCAAGGTCACATGGACCCCGAAGGCTCAGAGAAGGTTGGGGGAACGGACCCACGGAACGGCTGTTGGGTTGTTTTACCTCTGAGCTACACTTTTTTGCACACCATGGGCTAAATGGCCAGGTCACATGGACCCCGTAGGCTCAGAGAAGGTTGGGGGAGGGGATCCACTGGAACAGCTGTTGGGAGACAGATGGTAGCCTCCCGTCAAGGCCATCCAGCGTGTTCTTTAACGTGCACAGGGCATGGCTCTCCCGCACACGGGGCCACGGCCTAACGTCCCATCCGACGGACGGCGGCCTTTCCAGGTTTTTTTCGGTGTCCCCTACTGACCGTGGGCAGGGCGGGGAATTTTTGCGGAGATAAATCTCAACGCTGGCCCAGCTGGGACTCGAACCTGGGAACTACAGATTACGAGCCTGTCGCGTTACCGACTGAGCCACCCCGCCCCTTCAGCCTTCATGTTTTAGAGACATAAGAATAATTTTCACATTTCCTCTTTTGAAGTGGGGGAAGAAAGCATGGGGGTCAATTTTTAATAGCCTATGACACTCCCCGTGTCTCAAGCTTTTATTTGGCACATAAATCGTTAAGTTTCTCCATCACGTTTGAAAGATATGGTGGAACAACATTTTGTCAAATCCACATACTGGCCAACTGACAAATGTCAAAGCCAAAAGCAATTGGAAGATTGGGAAATGAAAACAGCCGTTTTTACATAACATTTTCAGTGTTTTACAGTGTCATCAATAATATATACATTATCGATCAGTATACATCATCGTAATTCATCATCGGTAACGCATGCATCATCATAATTCAACATCGATAACGTATAACCTCATCGTAATACATCATCGATAACGTACTATTAATAATTCAGTTGGGTTGGGTTGTTTTACCTCTGAGCGGCACTTTTTGCACACCATGGACTTAAATGGACAGGTCACAAGAAACCCGAAGGCTCAGAGAAGGTTGGGGGAACGGACCCACGGAACGGCTGTTGGGTTGGGTTGTTTTACCTCTGAGCTACACTTTTTTGCAGACCATGGGCTAAATGGCCAGGTCACATGGACTGGTCACTTAATGGACTGGTCACTTAAATGGACAGGTCACGTGGAAACCCGAAGGCTCAGAGAAGGTTGGGGGAGGGGACCCACTGGAACAGATGTTGGGAGACAGATGGTAGCCTCCCGTCAAGGCCATCCAACGTGTTCTTTAACGTGCACAGGGTATGGCTCTCCCGCACACGGGGCCACGGCTTAACGTCCCATACGACGGACGGCGGCCTTTCCAAGCCCATCGGTGTCCCCTACTGACCGAGAGCAGGGCGGGGAATTTTTCGGAGATAAATCTCAAAGCTGACCCAGCTGGGACTCGAACCTGGGAACTACAGATTACGAGCCTGGCGCCGGCTGTTGGGAGACAGAGGGTAGCCTCTCGTCAAGGAGGTCCAGAGTGTTCTTTAACGTGCACAGGGTATGGCTCTCCTGTATACGGAGTCACGGCTTAACGTCCCATCAGACGGACGGCTGCCTTTCCAAGCCCATCGGTATGCCCTACTGAATGTGGGCAGGGCGGGGAATTTTATGGAGATAAATCTCAATACTAACCCAACTGGGACTCGAACCTGGGAACTACAGATTATCAGTCTGGCGCGCTACCGACTGAGCCACCAAAGCTACTATTAATAATTCAGTAGTAAAGCATGAGTGACATATATGAAATTCCATCATGTGAAGCAACATAGTTATTCGTTTCCTGACAGGGCGGGGGTGGCTCAGTCGGTAGCGCGCCAGGCTCGTAATCTGTAGTTCCCAGGTTCGAGTCCCAGCTGGGTCAGCGTTGAGATTTATCTCCGCAAAATTCGGTCAGTAGGGGACACCGATGGGTTTGGAAAGGCCGCCTTCCGTCGGATGGGACGTTAAGCCGTGGCCCCGTGTGTGGGAGAGCCATACCCTGTGCACGTTGAAGAACACGCTGGATGGCCTTGACGGGAGGCTACCATCTGTCTCCCAACAGCTGTTCCAGTGGGTCCCCTCTCCCAACCTTCTCCGAGCCTTCGGGGTCCATGTAACCTGGCCATTTAGCCCATGGTGTGCAAAAAAAGTGCCGCTCAGAGGTAAAACAACAACACAACAACGTTATTTGACAAATGGCGCTACGAGCGAATGAAATAAAAAAAAAATGCGAGAATGTTTATAAGTCACCCTAGCTGAAGAAACGTTAGCCGTTGATGATTTAATGGTTAGCATACCAAAAGCAACAGAGCAACTATCGTGCAGTCTCAAGAATGGTTAGTTTATAGTACAGACTCACGTCACCTTTTTGTGTTAGAATCGAAAACTGTATTTCCTAACAAAGAACGCACTACGATTAATTTACGAACAACAATCACACTAGCAAGAATGAAAAAAATCGATCAGTTGTTTGTGTCATTATTTACGACCTTTTACGTACCACCAAGTTATACACTGATTACGTATCACGTGCATACAAGAGACCGATTGTGACGCGACAAACTCATAAACTGCAGAGAAAATCGTCTCGTCGTCAACGTCGACCTACCACACGACGCAGAAGGCCGCGCAGAGGCAAATCTGTCATCGGAAAATATTAGAATCCGATGAAGCACCGCTAAGTAAGTTCGCGTGACCTGTCTTTCGTGTCAAGAGAATTGTCCTTTGGAAAGAATGGCTTTTTCAGGAAGTGAAAGGGCTTTCATCTGCACTGCTCTCAATTCAACAATCGGAGGTCGTCTTGCGCGATTCAACAGTAAGTCAAAGGGTGCGTTTCAAAAATTCAAATGTAAATATTTATCGCTTTTTTTTAGAAAGTTTTCCAAAAAAAAACTACAGTTTTCATTTTATCGTGTGTCTGTCTGTTTATCGCTTTATCCGTTCGTCTCTCTGTTTATTTGTTCCTTTGTCTCTCTATCCGTAGGGGCGGGGGTGGCTCAGTCGGTAGCGCGCCAGGCTCGTAATCTGTAGTTCCTGGGTTCGAGTCCCAGCTGGGTCAGCGTTCAGATTTATCTCCGCAAAATTCTCCGCCATGCCCACGGCCAGTAGGGGACACCGATGGGCTTGGAAATGCCGCCGTCCGTCGGATGGGACGTTAAGCCGTGGCCCCGTGTGCGGGAGAGCCATACCCTGTGCACGTTAAAGAACACGCTGGATGGTCTTGACCAGAGGCTACCATCTGTCTCCCAACAGCTGTTCCAGTGGGTCCCCTCCCCCAACCTTCTCTGAGCCTTCGGGGTCCATGTGACCTGGCCATTTAGCCCATGGTGTGCAAAAAAAGTGCCGCTCAGAGGTAAAACAACCCAAACAACTCTATCCGTTCGTCTCTCTGTTTATTTGTTACTTTGTCTCTCTATCCGTCCGTCCATTAATTTATTTGTCTGTCCATCTCTCTTTTCAATCTCTCTATCGTTCTGTCTTTCCCTCTGCTTGTCCATTTGCCTCTATGTTCATCTGCTAATCTTTCTGTCTGTTCATTGGTCTCCTTTCTGTCCATCTCTCTATGTGCCCATCCATCTCCCTATTCTTCCTCTTTTCCTCTGCCTGTCCATTTGTCTTTCAGTATATCAATCTGTCCATTTCTCTATCTAACTGTCCATCTGATCATCTATCTGTCTTTATGTCCATTCTCTGTCCATCTGCTTCTAAATCCAATCATCTTTCCCTCTGTCTGTCCATTTTTATCTCTGCATGTTCATCTGTCCCTCTTTCTCTCTCCATCTGCTCATCTATCTTTCTGTCTCTCCAGCTCTCTATCCGTCTGCCTTTCTATCCATAAACTCATCTTTTGGTCTATCCATCCGCTTCTCTTTCTGTGTTTGATCATTCATCTCTCCGTCCATTCGCTCATTCCATTCATTTGTCCATCTGCCTATCCGTCCAGTTCTCTGCCCATTCAACTCTCAGTCTCTCCTTCCGTAAGCATTCAACTTTTTATTTCACTAGATAAAAGAAAAAAATTGAGGGCTATCGGATAGGGACTAATCAGACATACGATTCCACACTTTTTGAACCTCTGAAAATTTTCAATTTCCCATCATTAGAGTCGGGCAGGGGTGACTCAGTCGGTAGCGCGCCAGGCTCGTAATCTGTAGTTCCCAGGTTCGAGTCCCAGCTGGGTCAGCGTTGAGATTTATCTCCGCAAAAATTCCCCGCCCGGCCCACGGTCAGTAGGGGACACCGATGGGCTTGGAAAGTCTTCCGTCCATCGGATGGGACGTTAAGCCGTGGCCCCATGTGCGGGAGAGCCATACCCTGTGCACTTTAAAGAACACGCTGGATGGCCTTGACGGGAGGCTACCATTTGTCTCCCAACAGCTGTTCCTAGTGGGTCCCCTCCCCCAACCTTCTCTGAGCCTTCGGGGTCCATGTGACCTGGCCATTTAGCCCATGGTGTGCAAAAAAGTGCCGCTCAGAGGTAAAACAACCCAACCCATCATTAGAGTGACCTAAGTTGTAAGATGTACAGAAAAGTATTTTTTACGATACTACGCAAGAACTGTTTCGGGTGTGAAGTGGATCATCCTAGTCAACTTCGTCATTCGTGCCTTACCATACACGATGAATCAATTGATGATTATTTCACAGAAGCTGTAAGAAACGTTCATTTAACTGATATTGTTGAACGTTTTGTGGAAGAATCAGGTATTGAATTAAATCGACCGGCTAATATCTCATTTACGTCTGAATTGAACTTTCCAACGTTACTAAAAGAGCTGCACGATGAACTGGTATGTACATCTGAAATGGGTACTAACTAAATATTAATGTGGCCTTAATGTTATTCTATTGTAAAAACAAGTGATAATTTGTTATGTTAATAAATATGAATGTCTCTCTAATATTTTTGTCATTGTGATTTCTTTCTTCGTGTAGTTAACATGAATTTTAAGGTTAGCATTGAAAGTGTTAATATTGTTTATTGCTCAGTCGGTAGCGCATCATGCTCGTAATCTGCAATTCTCAAGTTCGAGTTCCAGCTGCGTGAGCGTTGAGATTTATCTCCGCAAAACTCCCCGCCCTGCGCACGGTCAGTAGGGGACACTGATGGGCTTGGAAAGGTTGCCGTCCGTCGGATGGGACGTAAAGCCGTGGCCCCGTGTGCGGGAGAGCCATGCCCTGTACACGTTAAAGAACACACTGGAGGCCTTGACGGGAAGCTACCATCCGTCTCTCAACAACTGTTCCAGTGGGTCCCCTCACCCAACATTCTGAGCTATCGGAGTCCTTGAGACCTGGCCATTTAGCCATGGTGTGCAAAAAAGTGCCTCTCAGAGGAACAATCCAACCCAACCTACCATACATATACGATGATAGGTGGTAATATTATTCTGATATGACTGTGCATATACAGAAATAACATTTTGCAAATCATTCATGATCGTTTTATGACAATATTAAAATGTCAATACCATTTGCAAGTAAAAATATTAGAAAAAGTAATAGGTTGTTGTTGTTTTAGGTTGTTTTAATTCTGAGCGGCACTTTTTTGCACACCACGGGCTAAATGGCCAGGTCACATGGACCCCGAAGGCTCAGAGAAGGTTGGGTGAGGGGACCCACTGGAACAGCTGTTGGGAGACAGAGGGTAGCCTCCCGTCAAGGCCATCCAGCGTGTTCTTTAACGTGCACAGGGTATGGCTCTCCCGCACACGGGGCCACGGCTTAACGTCCCATCCGACGGATGGCGGCCTTTCCAAGCCCATCGGTGTCCCCTACTGACCGTGGGCATGGCGGGGAATTTTGTGGAGATAAATCTCAACGCTGACCCAGCTGGGACTCGAACCTGGGAATTACAGATTACGAGCCTGGCGCGCTACCGACTGAGCCACCCCCGCCCCAGAAAAAGTAATAGGAATTGAAAGTTTGTTGGTTAACCTCGTTATAAACGCAAAGAGCCATTAATTTATTAAAGACAGAGAATACGTAAAAAATAACTGAAAGCCGTATAGTGCTTATTTCCAATTACTAGAAACCGATTAAAAAGTTGAAATTATCATATAATAAATTATTATTTTTATTTATTTTTACAATTACAAGAAATATTAGAAATTTAAAACATTTTTTCCCGGGGTCCCAAAGAGTTCAAAGCCATCTGAGCTATTTCGAGACCGACATTTTTTTTGGTCCGTTTTGAAATTTTGCTTGCAGTTTCACTAACACCTCCAGCATCTTGAAAAAATGTTTTCTCGTTATCTGCATGAGATTTGGGTTGGGTTGGGTTGTTTTACCTCTGAGCGGCACATTTTTGCACACCAATGGCTAAATGGCCAGGTCACATGACCCCGAAGGCTCAGAGAAGGTTGGGGAAGGGGACCCACTGGAACAGCTGTTGGGAGACAGATGGTAGCCTCCCGTCAAGGCCATCCAGCGTGTTCTTTAACGTGCACAGGGTATGGCTCTCCCGCACACGGGGACACGGCTTAACATCCCATCCGACGGACGGCGGCCTTTCCAAGCCCATCGGTGTCCCCTACTGACCGTGGGCAGGGCCGGGAATACGTGCATGAAATGTTCGGTGGATCTCCTATGTCATTCCAGAGTCACGGGTCGTTGTAACCTAATCGTTTAGTGGGGGTAAAATTGTAGGTCGCGACCAGCTTGGAAGAGGATCACTAAACTCTAATAGCTTTATATTTGAGAGTATTTTTAGAGAATTTTTTTTCTTGCACTATTATGTGAGACTGTGCTTATATAAAAAACGTGTTTTATGACAAATGGGATTGGAGTTTGTTAAATCCAAAAAAGTAAGTTTGTTTCATACTATCATATCTAAATATGCTGAAATAATTAGAATTATTTACGTAGTTCTTACATTGCAGGGTTGGGTTATTTTACCTCTGAGCGGCACTTTTTTGCACACCATGGGCTAAATGGCCAGGTCACATGGACCCCGAAGGCTCAGAGAAGGTTGGGGGAGAAGATCCACTGGAACAGCTGTTGGGAGACAGATGGTAGCCTGTCTAACTCCCGTCAACGCCATCCAGCGTGTTCTTTAACGTGCACAGAGTATGGTTCTCCCGTACACGGGGCCACGGCTTAACGTCCCATCCGACGGACGGCGGCCTTTCTAAGCCCATCGGTGTCACCTACTGACCGTGGGCAGGGCGGGGAATTTTGCGAAGATAAATCTGAACGCTGACCCTGCTGGGACTAGAACCTGGGAACTACAGATTACGAGCCAGCGCGCTACCGACTGAGCCCCCCCCCCCCCGCCCCTACATTGCAGGAAAGAGGTCGCAGAAGGTGTTAAAAGATTTCTGAATCAATGGTGTCCATTTTATGAAAAAAGAGTTCAGAGCGATGAAAACAACCCAACTCTCTATTCAAACTGGCGTTCTGTTCGTGATTTCAAGCGGTTCATAAACGTTTTCGTCCTTATTAGCCAAGTATTATTTTCTAATGTTCCTTCATGGATATAAAATAATTTTTCTTGCATAAAAGTAATTGAAAAAATATTTACCACTTGACGAGTGTTTTGATTCCGAATTTCTAAGGCTTTGATGTCGAAATAATACAAGCAGAACTCTTTGCAATTTATTCTTCTTTACTTTGAATACAAGAACATGTATTTTAAATAAATTTGTTATTTTGACTGATTGCAGATCTGCTTTATATTCTATAGAAAAAATATTTTGGAAAATAAATATCCTAGTTCAATCTGTGATATATTACATTTATGTAATGATTTATAAAAAAAAGGAAACATTATTAAAATTCAGTGGCTTGGTTGGGTTGTTTTACCTCTGAGCGGCAGTTTTTTGCACACCATGGGCTAAATGGCCAGGTCACATGGACCCCGAAGGCTCAGAGAAGGTTGGGGGAGGGGACTCACTGGAACAGCTGTTGGGAGACAGATGGTAGCCTCCCGTCAAGGACATCCAGCGTGTTCTTTAACGTGCACAGGGTATGGCTCTCTCGCACACGGGGCCACGGCTTAACGTCCCATCCGACGGACGGCGGCCTTTCCAAGCCCAGCGGTGTCCCCTACTGACCGTGGGCAGGGCAGGGAAAAAATTCAGTGGCTACCCAGTCACTGTGGAATTGAAGGAAATGTTTTAGCTGACTCATATACCAAAGATGCAATCAATTTAACTGACACTACTGATATTCCTATATATAATATACAAATTAAAAATTATCTTAAGTCATCAGAAAAAATAGAGCTCAGCAATTAGAAGAATAGAGTAGAGCTCAGCACAGTAACTATGTAGCCACTGAATTTTAATAATTTTTCCTTTTTTAGATAAATCATTACATAAATGTAATATATCACAGATTGAACTAGGATATTTATTTTCCAATTTTTTTTTAAGTTCAGAGTTCTGTTAAATATCATTTTAGATATCAACTTGATCAAAATATATGTTCATTGCTAAAAATTAAAATGTCTAGAAAGAATTTTTGCAAAATATTAAGATTGAGAACTGGTACTGCAAAGTTAAACAGCTACTTATACAAGATAAAGAAATCAGATAGCGCAAATTGTATTTACTGTAACTGTGAAGAAACTATTTCACATATTTTATTAAACTGTTCAAATTATGACAAAGAACGTAAAATTTATTATCAGCAATTATCTCAACTAGGAATAAATCAGTTTACTTTACAAGAAATGTTGAATTTTCCAGTAGATGACGTCAGAAATGCAAGCTACAACTTTCTTATTAACTTCCTTCTCGCGACTTCTTTATTTAACAGGATATAACCGGATTTCCCCCTCAACAATGCGAAAGTTCGACCAATCAGATTTCAGTTTCTATGGTTACAGTTATTAAATTCAATCTTTCTACTCTAACGTTCTGTAACGGAAATTTGTTCATTCACAGCCTGACTTTGGTACTGAATACGTGTAATATGTATGCATGTATTAAATATATCATTATTACTCAGATCTTTATTTTCAAACTTTAAATTATTATTTATTTATTTTACTATTAAGCATAAAACTATTAAATTAATTAACTATGACATTTCATTGAATAATGACAACTTATATATTTGATATGTATAATATTTAAAATATTCCTTTTTTTCTTTATACTTTTTGTATTGTTTTTAACTGAACCTGGTGTAGAAGGGCCTGACCATAACATCACCATAATTGTTAGGTGTATAAATAAATAAATAAATAAATAAATAAATAAATAAATAAGCGTGCATAATGATTTTCATTTAAGAGGTATTCTACATATTATTTATTTCCACAGAGATACCTTTGAAAATGAGACGGGGTGGGGTGGGGGGTTGGCTCAGTCGGCAGGCACCAGACTCGTAATCTGCAGTTCCCAGGTTCGAGTCCCACATGTGCCAGAGTTGAGTTTCTCTCCACAAAACTCGCCGTCCTGCCCTCGGTGAGTAGGTGATATTGATGAGCTTGGAAAGGCCGCCGTCTGTTGTATGGTACGTTAAGCCTTGGATCCGTGTGCAGGATTGCATGATTAGAGAACACTATGGCTTGCCTTGACTGGAGGCTGCCATATATCTTCCAAAAGCTGTCCAGTGGGTTTCCTTCACCCAACCTTCTCTGAGCCCTCGGGGTCCTTGTGACCTGGCTATTTAGCCCATTGTGTCCAAAAAAAGTGCCTCTCAGAGGTAAAACAATCCAAACCTGCACACTGGGTCATGTCTTTGCATACCATTGATAGAGGGCGGCCTTCTTCCCATACCCACCAGTGTTCTCTATGGACCACTGATAGACGGCGGCCTTTTTCCCATACCCACCAGTGTTCTCTATGGACCACTGATAGACGGCGGCCTTTTTCCCATACCCACCAGTGTTCTCTATGGACCACTGATAGACGGCGGCCTTTTTCCCATACCCACCAGTGTTCTCTATGGACCACTGATAGACGGCGGCCTTCTTCCCATACCCACCAGTGTTCTCTATGGACCACTGATAGACGGCGGCCTTCTTCCCATACCCACCAGTGTTCTCTATGGACCACTGATAGACGGCGGCCTTCTTCCCATACCCACCAGTGTTCTCTATGGACCACTGATAGACGGCGGCCTTCTTCCCATACCCACCAGTGTCCTCTATGGACCACTGATAGACGGCGACCTTCTTCCCATACCCACCAGTGTTCTCTATGGACCACTGATAGACGACGGCCTGCTTCCCATACCCACCAGTGTTCTCTATGACCACTGATAGACGGCGGCCTTCTTCCCATACCCACCAGTGTCCTCTATGGACCATTGATAGACGGCGGCCTTCTTCCCATACCCACCAGTGTTCTCTATGGACCACTGATAGACGGCGGCCTTCTTCCCATACCCACCAGTGTTCTCTATGGACCACTGATAGACGGCGGCCTTCTTCCCATACCCACCAGTGTTCTCTATGGACCACTGATAGACGGCGGCCTTCTTTCCATACCCACCAGTGTTCTCTATGGACCACTGATAGACGGCGGCCTTCTTCCCATACCCACTAGTGTTCTCTATGGACCAAGGGAAGGGTGGGACTCAATCTGAATGAATCATGAATCTCAAAACTGTCACAGGTGAGAATCGAACCTGGGAACTGTAGATAACGAGCCTGGTACGCTACCAACTGAGACAACTAGGAGATAAAAAAAACTATGTAAATTCAGCAGAACCTAAGGGCTAGGAAATAAAAAACTACATTTTAAATTCAGAAGAACCTAATCACCAGCAAAATCTAAGGTGTCAACTGGCTGTAATGTAACATTTAGTCCTTCTAATATTTGTTATTGAGGTTTGATTCTTTATAAAAAAGATAATAACTTGGTGATTTTAATTTCAGATGTTTACAAATACAGCCCAGATGCAGGAAAAAACTATGATCATTTCAGTGTAAAACTTTTCTCTCTATTTTAGATATCTTTAAAAAAATTTCGAAAAATACAGGTAATATACATATATCAAAATATTTTTGGCATTCATCACGGTTGTTAGCATTCTCAAATGGAGGCTTGGGGGAAGTTTCCTTGCTTCTCTCTAGATATGAGTCTGCTTTTAAGCACATCTTGGTAAAGGATTATTAGGAAAATGATGAGGTTATAAGTCATCTTATACATCTTCATCATTCTACATCTTGTGTAGCGAGAGTTGGGTTGTTTTACCTCTGAGCGGCACTTTTTTGCACCCCATGGGCTAAATGGCCAGGTCACATGGACCCCGAAGGCTCAGAGAAGGTTGAGGGAGGGAACCCACTGGACAGCTGTTGGGAGACAGATGACGGCCTCCCGTCAAGGCCATCCAGCGTGTTCTTTAACGTGTACAGGGTATGGCTATCCCACACACGGGAACACGGCTTAACGACCCATCCGACGGACGGCGGCCTTTCGAAGCCCATCGGTGTCCCCTACTGACCGTGGGCAGGGCGAGGGAATTTTTGCGGAGATAAATCTCAACGCTGAGTGTAGCGAGAGACTGAAATGGTTTGGTCGTGTTGTCTGCATACAGGGCAGCAAATCAGTTAAAGGAATTATGAACATTATGTCTAAATATTTGAGTAAAAGAGACAAGCCCAAAAAGACGAGGTTAGATAATGATAAGAAAGTTTTTATTAGGACTGGTTTTCAGTGACTCTATGCAGCAGCTATTGCTTCTCTTGTTGCAATGCAGTAGCCTGTGGCTGCTATAGGATTTTACATGTGGTATCTTATCAATTCGTACTGAACATAAATCCTTTTTTACGATACTCTGCTTTCTGTTCTTAAACTCTCAGTTGTTTTATTACTGACTGATATCGAGCGCCTTCGGATGCATATGCTAACCTTTAAAGCCCGGGCAATTTCTGCTCGGAATTCGCCTAATCCAGGAGGAATCCATCTGTCCCAGATGAATTCCTCCTAACTTCTTGGAAGAATTGCTCTCTTCCAGTGACATGACACTGTGTCAACTAGTAAACAACGAGCTTCACATCTGGCTCTGTTCCAGGAAAGAATCTTGGGTCGTTGGGTATCTGATGTGGAGGCTTGGTGAGTTGGAAAGGCGTTGGAGGCGACGTTTTGGAGAAAGTGTCATTGTTGTCCGAGAGGGAAACTTATTCTCTCGTCTATTGCATCAGCAGAGAGGCCATTAGGTTAGTTGACAAATATAAGGGTTGTCCGAATGGGTTGCTTTACCTCTGAACAGCGCTTTTTTTTGCACAGATTGGGCTAAATTGCCAGGTCACAAGGATACCAAGGGCTCAGAGAAGGTTGGGGGGGGGGGGAGAGAGCCAATGGACAGCTCTTACGAGACAGATGGTTGACTCATGTCAGGGCCATGCAGCGTGTTCTTTAACGTGGACATGGCTTATCGTCCTATCCGACGAACGGCTTCCTTTCCGTGCCTATCAATGCCCTTTTTTCTAACAGAGGGCAGGATGAGGATTAGCGGAGATAAAGCTCAACGCAGGGGCGAAAATAAATCTTCATGCAGTTAGGTTGTTTAAATGATAAGTTTCATTTCTGACTTGATATATCGAAATTCACTCCTATTGATACAGTTTTCCAAATTCCTATTGATACAGTACTCCTATTGATACAGTTTTCCAAATTCCTATTGATACAGTTTTCCAAATTCCTATTGATACAGTACTCCTATTGATACAGTACTCCTATTGATACAGTTTTCCAAATTCCTATTGATACAGTATTCCTATTGATACAATTTTCCAAAGGTGAAATTAGCAACACGATGTCCTCTTTGCTAAACTCTCCTTTCGGTCAACGGTCCGAAAATCAACGGTCAACGGTCCAAAAAAAATCCTTTCGGTCCAAGTCTAGGTGTATCAAGGTGACCTTGACCCATCCACAACGGAATCAAATCCAAAATCACGAAACTGAAAACGGTTTTTGAGAAAAAAACTCAGTTCCTATTCTCCTTTCATTGATTTTTTTTTGAGAAAGGAACTCAGTTCCTAGATCTTTTTGAGAAAGGAACTCAGTTCCAGAGATCCAGAAATGTGAATATCTAATAACGAAGATTCCAGGCCTATAGGAAGAATACCCTACACATGCCATCCATACCTGTTCAAGTGGTTACTCGTGTAGTATGGGAGATAACATTTTCATGCGGCAACTTAGTTGAGCAAATGACTTAAGTCTCGAAGAGTGCTATAATATATTCATGAATCTCTTTAAGTAATAAGACCAAGAAACGCCTTAATTTCACTTTCGATGGACGAGATGTGTGAGAATCCATCTGGCTGCACTTTCTTTTCCATTTTCTCATCATTTCCAAATCTCTTTCATCGCCTTTTACAAAGCTACGCTTCGCGGGGTTCAAGAAACAATATTTGAAAAGTAAAGTTCACTCTCAACATTCGCACTTTCGCGGTTTAATGATTTTTCGAATTCGTGATTTATTTTTTGACTGCAATTTAAATAATTTAATCTATATCTTAATTTAATAATTATCAAATGTGAAGTTTTTTTTTTATGAATGCTTGGGCATAGTTTGATATATTAAAGTACGATAAATGGTCTGTGACATTCAAAGCGTACTATACAAGATCGATTCATAACCACGGAATTCACTGATTATGACCTATTCAAGCTCATTAAGGGGTGGGGTGGCTCAGTCGGTAGCGCGCCAGGCTCGTAATCTGTAGTTCCCAGGTTCGAGTCCCAGCTGGGTCAGCGTTGAGATTTATCTCCGCAAAATTCCCCGCCCTGCCCACGGTCATTAGGGGACACCGATGGGCTTGAAAGGCCGCCGTCCGTCGGATGGGGACGTTAAGCAGTGGCGCCGTGTGCGGGAGAGCCATACCCTGTTCACGTTAAAGAACACGCTGGATGGCCTTGACGGGAGGCTACCATCTGTCTCCCAACAGCTGTTCCAATGGTTCTCCTCTCTCAACCTTCTCTGAGCCTCCGGGGTCCATGTGACCTGGCTTGGATTGGATTGGATTGTTTTACCTCTGAGCGGCACTTTTTTGCACACCATGGGCTAAATGGCCAGGCCACAAGGACCCCGAAGGCTCAGAGAAGGTTGGGGGAGGGGACCCACTGGAACAGCTGTTGGGAGACAGATGGTAGCCTCCCGTCAAGGCCATCCAGCGTGTTCTTTAACGTGCACAGGGTATGGCTCTCTCACACACGGGGCCACGGCTTAACGTCCCATCCGACGGACGGCGGCCTTTTCAAGCCCATCGGTGTCCCCTACTGACCGTGGGCAGGGCGGGGAAATTTTGCGGAGATAAATCTCAACGCTGTGTGACCTGGCCATTTAGCCCATGGTGTGCAAAAAAGTGCCGCTCAGAGGTAAAACAACCCAAGCTCATTAATGAGGAATTTATAAAAATCATTGGAATTGTTCAAAATCGTGTTTTAAGGTGTATTTTGAAGCAAAAAGGAAGGGAAAGTATTAGTGAGAATTATAAATACCTTGGTGTTTTGGAATTACGCAAATTATATTGCATTAAATTCTCTGATACATTTAAATAGAAACTGGGATATTGACAGAACTGGAATATTTCCTGTCCGTATGAGATAATCTAAAAACATGTTATTAACTAAAGTACTAGTTAAGAAAACTATTTTTACTAAGCATTATGTTTTCTTGGTTTATAGACTATATAACATGTTGCAAGATTACCTTAAGCTTATACATAATGTTAAACAATATTCTGTTGCTTTAAGAAATTGGATCATTCGTGATTTCAAAGTGTAAGCTCTTAAAATGCTTTTATGTTTATCTTAGATAATTATAAAAGCTTAAAACCGAGGACGACTCTACCATACAACATAAAAGTTTGATATTTTAAATGCAGTCACTTTAACTATTAAGAGGTTAGTGTTATTATCCCACAGACGAGCTCCCAGCTGGGTCAGCGTTGAGATTTATCTCCGCAAAAATTTCCCGCCCTGCCCACGGTTAGTAGGGGACACCGATGGGCTTGGAAAGGCCGCTCGTCCGTCGGATGGGACGTTAAGCCGTGGCCCCGTGTGAGGGAGAGTCATACCCCGTGAACGTTAAAGAACACGCTGGATGGCCTTGACGGGAGGCTACCATCTGTCTCCCAACAGCTGTTCCAGTGGGTCCCGTCCCCCAACCTTCTCTGAGCCTTCGGGGTCCATGTGACCTGCACATTTAGCCCATGGTGTGCAAAAAAGTGCCGCTCAGAGGTAAAACAACCCAACCCACAGACGAGCATTAAGTCGAGTATGATGTCGATTATGTAAATGACGCAGAATTTGAGTCAATGTATATGCAAATATATTTTTATTACATAGTGAAAAAAAAATATCTATCGAGTTTTTTTTCAAAAACCTCTAAAACGAAGGGGGAAATGTTATACTGAAATGGAAATATAGTTTCTTGCCCTGATCTCCTCCCCTTTTACTTATTTTTTAATTCGATTATGTAACTTGAAGTTCTTTTTTATATTTTTTCCGGGCCTTATGAAGACATTAAAGAAGGAGAGTTGCAATGGCTACTCTCAACTTGAATGAATGAAATAATATAGCTGAGTTGGAAGTTGGTAGACAAAATGGTGGAATGCGATCCTGTAATGGAGAGAAGCATCAAATATGAGAGGGAAATTGAGGCTGCATCCCGTACCTACATTGAAATTGAAAATGCACTGCGGAAAATAGCAAAACAAATGACTTTCACAGCGTTTTCTTTTCATTCTAAATCCTCTGCTTTGAGAGCAACGGCCCATTTCAATCTCCCTCCTTGGAGAATACAGATTAACTTCACCAGCATAACTGTACGTATTACTACTACGTTTAATCGATCCACGACATAACCTCCCGTTTTCAACTGATTATGATCTCAACTTTTTAAGATAGTTCACAGGAAAGTCCTCCTTTAGGGTTAGGTAGAGCGCACACCGCCACAATTTGCAACAGCAATGCGACATGATACCCTTTTACGACGCATTTTATGAAACAACCTCGAGGTTCTTAGAAATCTAAAGGTTAATGGAAGTTCCTAAAGGCTTATGAATGCACCTAAACGTACTTAGAATGTTCTATGAATGCACCTAAACGTACTTAGAATATTCTATGAATGGACCTAAACGTACTTAGAATGTTCTATGAATGGACCTAAACGTACTTAGAATGTTCTATGAATGGACCTAAACGTACATAGAATGTTCTATGAATGCACCTAAACGTACTTAGAATGTTCTATGAATGCACCTAAACGTACTTAGAATGTTCTATGAATGCACCTAAACGTACTTAGAATGTTCTATGAATGCACCTAAACGTACTTAGAACGTTCTATGAATGGACCTAAACGCACTTAGAATGTTCTATGAATGCACCTAAACGTACTTAGAATGTCTTATGAATGCTCCTAGAATGCATTTTAAGGAAAAAACTGCAATCCTCGTGCATTGCTGTTGAAAATTGCAGCGGTGTGCGCTTACCTTACACTATATGCAAAAATTACCTTTAAAGATCTAGCCATGTGTCATCCTTAGAAGTCCTCAAGGTTTCTCTTTTACATAGGTTTTGATTTCAATTGATTTTGCTTCAATTGATTATGATATCAACCATTCGGGAGAATTTACAAGAACGTCTTCCTTGAGGGTTACTCTTAATGTCAAAATCACCTTTAACGACTAGCATGTGTCATCGTTAGAAGTCATCAATGTTTCTCTTTTACATAGGGGCGGGGGTGGCTCAGTCGGTAGCGCGTCAAGCTCGTAATCTGCAGTTCCCAGGTTCGAGTCCCAGTTGGGTCAGCGTTAAGATTATATCTCCGGAAAACTCCCCGCCCTGCCCACGGTCAGTAGGGGACACCGATGATCTTGGAAAGGCCACCGTCCGTCGAATGGGACGTTTAGCCGTGGCACCGTATGCGGGAGAGCCATACCATGTACACGTTAATGAACACGCTGGATGGCCGTGACAGGAGGCTACCATCTCTCTCCCAAAAGCTGTTCCAATGGGTCCCCTTCCTCAACCTTCTCTGAGCCTTCGGGGTCCATGTGACCTTGCCCATGGTGCGCAAAAAAGTGCCTCTCAGAGGTAAAACAACCCAACTCTTTTACATAAGTTTTGATCTCAATTGATTATGATATCAACCATTCGGGAGAGTTTACAAGAACGTCTTCCCTGAGGGTTACTCTTAATACAAAAATCACCTTTAACGATCTAGTTATGTCTCATCCTTGAAAGCCTTCAAGGGTTTTCTTTTTTCACGTGTTTTGATTTTTATTACAGAAATTAATCTTCAGAAAGTTGTTTGGAACTCAAAAAGCAACAGACCCTTCATCTCAGATTTATGTGCAGACAATGAACTTGCCATCTTTTTCACATTCATGTCTATAACACGCCGAACATGAACTAGGTGGCATTAATGGCTTTTATTCACAAAACATTAAGCCCTGAAGCTAATTAGGCAGTCACGGACAGCCGAAGTAATTAGCTTCATGGCTTAATGTTTTGTAAATAAACTTCCTTAACGGTGTTGCACTTGCCAAGAAAACATGTCGAAGGTGATGACGTCTTTTGTCAATAAAGTTGCGTCGTCTGAGGTATGTAAGGGATCTTATTAAATAACGATGCTTTAGGAAGTTTTTATTTGAGTTGGAACAGTTAGAAAGTGTTGGGTGTTCTGAGCGGCGCTTTTTTGCGCTAAATGGCCAAGTCACAAGGACCCCGAGGGCTCAGAGAAGGTTTTTGGGAGGGGACCCACTGGACAGCTGTTGGGAGACAGATGAGGGCCTCCCGTCAAGCCATCCAGCGTATTCTTTAACGTGCACAGGGTATGGCTTTCCTGCATATGGGTACAAGGTTTAACGTATCATCAGACGGACGGCGGCCTTTCCAAGCCCATCAGTGTCCCCTACTGATCGATAGCAGGGCGAGGAGTTTTGCGGATATAAATCTTAATGCTGGAGTTTTGCGGATATAAATCGTAATCTCCAATTCCCAGGTTGCAGGGACTGCAACCTGGGAATTGGAGATTACGATTCCGGCACGCTACCCAACGGGCCTCCCTTGTCCCCGCAAACAACTGATAATTGTTACATGAAGCGATATTTAAAAAATACATAAAAATGGTAAGAAACTGTGGTTTACTGCTAACTTGGGTTATTTTATCTGTGAATCGCATTTTTTTCTAAACAATAACCTAAATAGGACCTAGTGGTCCTATTTAGGTCATTGTGTACAAAAATACCTATGACCTATTTAGATAAATACCTATTTAGGTCATTGTGTACAAAAATACTTGATAATAGTACACAATGACCTAATAGGACCTTTGATACACAATGACCCAGTAGGACCCAGAGAACTTAACGTTCTCTGAGCTCTCTGGGTCCTACTGGGACCTACAGAGAGTCCTCTGGGTCCTACAGAGAGCTCAGAGAACTTAACGTTCTCTGAGCTCTCTGGGTCCTAATGGGAAGCTGTTATTCCTTTTTTTCTCCTTCATTTTAAGTTGGGTTGGGTTGTTTTAACTCTGAGCGGCACGTTTTTGCACACCATGGGCTAAATGACCAGGTCGCATGGACTCCGAAGGCTCAGAGAAGGTTGGGGGAGGGGACCCACTGGAACAGCTGTTGAGAGACAGATGGTAGCCTCCCGTCAAGGCCATCCAGTGTGTTCTTTAACGTGCACAGGTCATGGCTCTCCCGCGTAAGGGTAAAGCTTAACGTCCATCCGAAGCGCATCGGTGTCACCTTTCCAAGCCCATCGGTGTCACCTTTGTGATTGAGGGCATGACGAGAATTCTTTGCGGAGATAATTCTCAAGTTGGCCCAGGTGGAGCTACTAGTTTGGCTCAACTGAAATGATCTCACGCGACTAGGGAGACAATGGTAACGTGACATTTAAATAACAAAATAACAATGCAAGTAATCGTGTCTTGCTTATTATTGCTTAAAATGAAAAGAGATCTACCATATATTAAGAAGTACCGGATTTTTCTCTCTTATGACTTACCTTTGAGACCGTTTATCTAAGCCCAAGGCTTCTTCCGTAACATTAGTGGGGCGGGGGTGGCTCAATCGGTAGCGCGCCAGGCTCATAATCTGTAGTTCCCAGGTTCGAATCCCAGCTGGGTCAGCGTTGAAATTTATCTCCGCAAAAATTCCCCGCCCTGCCCACGGTCAGTAGGGGACACCGATGGGCTTGGAAAGGCCGTCGTTCGTCGTATGGGACGTTAAGCCGTGGCCCCGTGTCTGGGAGAGCCATACCCTGTGCACGTTAAAGAACACGCTGGATGGCCTTGACGAGAGGCTACCATCTGTCTCCCAACAGCTGTTCCAGTGGGTCCCCTCCTCCAACTTTCTCTGAGCCTTTGGGGTCCATGTGACCTGGCCATTTAGCCCATGGTGTGCAAAAAAGTGCCGCTCAGAGGTAAAACAACCCAACCCGTAACATTAGTGGTTACTCTCACCAATTCAAATTCTGTTAATAAATTTATGAATCTTTCAACAGAACACATTTTGTTATTCATTGTATCAGCAGAAATCGCTTATTTTTATTATTTGATTATGAGTTATGCCGTAAAATTCCAGCTATTCTCGAAAATCAAAATAGAATTGTTTGAGTACTGTATTTGGTGATCTGAATACGGCTAATGCGTTGTAAGCTATCTTTTCTGGGTTTTTTTTTCTTTGCTTGGGTTTGATACTGTCAAGATATATTTCTTAAACCTTTTCAAACCACGGTATAATCAAAAATAAATACCCCCTCAAGCAGCTGCTGCCACAGAGGTCTGACAGGAGCCTGTCAGTTTATATGCCATAGTAGAAGGTCTGAGAGGATGGCAGGACCTCAGCAGAAAAACGACACATACATCCATGCCTTACCCGGGCTCGAACCCAGGTCCCTTAGATCAATAGCCAAGCGTGCTAACCACTCGGCCATGGGACGGCTCCCCAAAGGATCAAAGAAGGTTGGGGGAGGGGACCCACTGGAACAGCTGTTGGGAGACAGATGGTAGTCTCCCGTCTAGGCCATCCAGCGTGTTGTTTAGCGTGCACAGGGTATGGCTTTCCCGTACACGGGGCCACGGCTTTGCGTCCCATCCGACGGACGGCGGCCTTCCCAAGTCCATCAGTGTCCCCTACTGACCGTGGGCGCGGCGGGGAGTTTTGCGGAGATAAATCTCAACGCTGGCCCAGCTGGGACTCGAACCTGGGAACTACAGATTACGAGCCTGCCGCGCTACCGACTGAGCCACCCCCTCACGATGAATTAAAGAATATTCATAAATTACAAACCTGTTCAATCCAGAAAGAATTTTCATTTATCTTTGGAAAAAAAAAAGTTGCATTTATTCATCCTTTTGGGGAATGAGGAGCAGTTAGTGATGCAAATATAAACCCCTATCATCATCTTCTATCTCCCAAATTTTAAATTTCTAGAAATGAATAGATCGTTTTCAATAGTCGCTGAAAGTTTTGCCTATGTAATCGGAATAATTTTTTATGTCTAAAAAGGAAAAAAAATGTTTAATGTCTACAAAGAGAAAAGAACAAACAAGAGTCTGCACAGAGGACATGAAACGCCAAAAAAAAAAAATGGATATTTACAAACGGACAGCCAAGGCGAAAAGAAAGTTTGATATCTAAAAAGAGAGCGGCCAAAAAAGTCTTCAAAGGGACAGAGAGAATGAATGAAGACTAGATGTAAAGAACAGTTGTTTATTTTCCTTTCATGTTTACAAACATGTGCTATTTTGATACGGTGACTCCAATGAATGCTATTTTCCTTACTTTTGGTGTTTCTACTTTCGTGCCAACTATTTAACACAGAGGCATTCAATTGTTTTCGCTGGCGGCCATTTCCCAATAGCGGAAACGATGGACCACTTTTCAATATCAGAGGTTGGGTTGTTTTACCTCTGAGCGGCACTTTTTTGCACACCTTGGACTAAATGGCCAGGTCACATGGACCCCGAAGGCTCAGAGAAGGTTGGGGGAGGGGACCCACTGGAACAGCTGTTGGGAGACAGATGGTAGCCTCCCGTCAAGGCCATCCAGCGTGTTCTTTAACGTGTACAGGGTATGGCTCTCCCGCACACGGGCCACGGCTTAACGTCCCATCCGATGGACGGTGGTCTTTCCAAACTCACCAGTGTCCCCTACTGACCGTGGGCAGGGCGGGGAATTTTGCGGAAATAAATCTCAACGCTGACCCAGCTGGGACTCGAACCTGGGAACTACAGATTACGAGCCTGGCGCGCTACCGACTGAGCCACCCCCGCCCCAAAATATCAGAGGAAAGTGGAAGGCTGGATCATTAATGCTATATACTGATTAATTAGGATAAAGCATTGAAAATAACAGAGCAATGTCTTATATAGAATTATCGCGAGAAATGAACAGTCTCTTGTATCAAGAACGTGCTGATTAAAACTGAGTAACTTTCTTACAATTTCTTTGTAAGGATGAACACAATCTGCTTTAAATTGGAAATCACATTTCAACTAAGCGAAAACATTAATACACTCTATATTCAATCGGTGAGTTGGACAAACCTGTTTCTCCAGCTGCAGATTGCACATTATTAATTTAAGACGTCAGACTCAACCGTGGGTTGGGTTGTTTTACCTCTGAGCGGCACTTTTTTGCACACAATGGGCTAAATGGCCAGGTCACAAGGACCCTGAAGGCTCAGAGATGGTTGAGGGAGGGGACCCAATGGAACAGCTGTTGGGAGACAGATGGTAGCCTCCCGTCTAGGCCACCCATCATGTTCTTTAACGTGCTCAGGGTATGACTCTCCCGCACACGCGAACACGGTTTTACGTACCATCCGACGGACGGCATTTCATAGAATCTAGCTTGTTTCTCTTCTGAGAGGCACTTTTTTTTGTAAACAATGACCTAAGGTGCGAAGAACCTCGGGAGATCAAAAAATGGTTGGGGAAGGGACCCACTGGATAGCCGTTAGCATGCAGATGGCAGACTCAAGTCAAGGCCATCTACATAGGGTATGGCTCTCCTGCACATGAGACCATGGTGTTCCAAGAGCATTGGTGGTCTCTTTCTCACGAGGGCAAGGTGAGGGTTACGGGAATAATCTCTGACGCTGACACAACACTTGAAATTGTAACCTGGTAACTGCAGATTATGAGCCTGGCGCGCTACCGACTGTCATAATCCTGACCCGTTATGGATTTAACCAACTATACTGCTCACAAAAATTAGGGGATATTTAATCGCTTCATATTCATTTTGAAATATACCCTAATTTTTGTGAGCAGTATACTATGAAGTATCGATTCATACGGACTTATAATTCTAAGGGATAGGCTTGTTCATTCTAAAGGCAGACTTAACAACTACTCTAAAGGATCGACTAGTTAAGGACTTAACCAACTACTCTAATCCAACTACCGTTTAAGATTTAACTAGTGTAAAGGATTCTAAGCGTTAGGGATTTTCTTTTAAGATATTTTATTCAGACAGTCCCGACACAATAGTTGATTTAATCAACTACTCTAAAAGTTTCGAGTCGTTAGAGCTTAATTATTTTGAATGTTACGAACCGTTAAAAACTTAACGACTCTAAAGGTTTCGAACATTTAAGGTCGTAACTAATGGTTTCGAAACGTTACGGACTTAACTACTCTAAAGATTTCGAACCATTAGGGCCATTGTGTGTGTATGTACACTAGTAAACGTTTCTAGGCGTTGATTTAGCCAACTATTTTAAATATTTCGAGGCGTGTGGAATATAATCAAGAACTGAGCCTTTCGAAACAACTGAGTTGGGTTATTTCACCTCTGAGCGGCACTTTTTTTTTTGCACACCACGGGCTAAATGGCCAGGTCACATTTAGCCCGAAGGTTCAGAGAAGGTTTGGATACGGGACCCACTGGAACAGCTTTTGGGAGACAGATGGTAGCCTCCTGTCAAGGCCATCCAGTGTGTTCTTTAACGTGCACAGGGTATGGTCTCTCTCTCCCGCACACGGAGCCATGGCTTAATGTCCCATCCGACGGACGGCGACCTTTCCAAGCCCATCGGTATCCCCTACTGAGCGTGGGCAGGGCGGGGAGTTTTGAGGAGATAAATTTGAGCGCTGACCCAGCTGGGACTCGAACCTGGGAACTAGAAACAACTGAGCCTTTTTGAACCTACTTGGGTGAACTTTTTTTTGCATTTTCAACTTATTGACGTGAATTTGTTACAACGAAATAGCAAAACGTAAAACATTTTGAGCATTTATATTATTTCTGCTCGCTTTAGAAGTTTTGCACTCATTTGTCATCTGGAGAATATTATAACGAATGCAAAACTTCTGATTTATTCAGAAAAACCAGGAAAAGAATTTCAACCATTTTGTTGCTTGATCACGAAGCTGTAAAGTAGCTTCTTTACTTTTCTCTTATCCAAACTGTACCAATGAGTCATTACGGAATTCAGCCTCACAGGCAACCACACCAATAGAAAAAGTTCCTCTCGGTGAAAATTAAATCCCATTAATATTTTCCGAAAAGTAACCGAGATTGAAAATGTGATGAATCTCTCAGTATTCTGGTGAACGTCTCTGAGAAGATGAACAATCTCCCTTTCCCTCTTAACCCCCCCCCCCCAACCTCAAAGTGAAGAGTGATGAGAAGAGTGTTGAGTTCACTGGTCATTGGTTTCTGTTTTCGAAGAGGAATCGATGAAGGGAATGAAAGGGAAAAGACGGTAATGAAAAAGACACCAGAAAGAAAGAAAAAGAGATCGAGTTAATTTAACTGGAGTGAAAGACGATGTTTAATGAGATGTGTGATGTGTTTCGCAAGATCGCGAGCCAATGCGGAGCAAGAGGTTATGCTGAGAGGAAAGCCAAGAAATTTCTGAGTTTGCAAACGAATTTCTCTTCAAGGATTTTCTGGTTCTTGGAGAGTTTGAAGAAAAGGAAGAGTGTGAAAGATATTTGGTTCAGTTAATAAGAAAGTAAAGTTAAAACGTTGAGAGTTTTCTATGAGTTAGCTGGAAAGCAATGGTAATGTGAAGTATCTGTTGTGACGAAGTGGTTTGAAGGAGAGAGATTGGGTTCTGAGAAAATTAGAAATGGCCTGGAAAGTTAAAATAACAAACGTTCTGCAACAGATCTGGTAGATATGTCTTGAAAGTTTGTTTTTAAACACTAAAAATTGTAAGTTGTTGTGTTGTTTTTTGTGTTGTTTTACCTCTGAGCGGCACTTTTTTGCACACCATGGGCTAAATGGCCAGGTCACATGGACCCCGAAGGCTCAGAGAAGGTTGGGGGAGGGGACCCACTGGAACAGCTGTTGGGAGACAGATTAAGAAATTGAAATTATTCTTATAACTTAAGAGTAAAATAATTTTCCATGTGTATAATGGGTTTAAACCAAGCAGTATCAAATTTTCCTACTAAGTTGGGTTGTTTTACCTCTGAGCGGCACTTTTTTGCACACCATGGGCTAAATGGCCAGGTCACATGGACCCCGAAGGCTCAGAGAAGGTTGGGGGAGGAGACCCACTGGAACAGCTGTTGGGAGACAGATGGTAGCCTCCCGTCAAGGCCATCCAGCGTGTTCTTTAACGTGCACAGGGTATGGCTTTCCCGCACACGGGGCCACGGCTTAACGTCCCATCCGACGGACGGCGGCCTTTCCAAGCCCATCGGTGTCCCCTGTTGACCGTGGGCAGGGAATTTTGCGGAGATAAATCTCAACGCTGACCCAGCTGGGACTCGAACCTGGGAACTACAGATTACCAACCTGGCGCGCTACTGACTGAGCCACCCCCGCCCCTAGCTGTACGGCCTTTTGATTGTTAGGACTATTGTGATAGCAAGCAGCTACTTTCCCCCCTTACTTCCATTTTCATGGCCTAGAGTTGTTAGAATATAGATGCAATTTTCCCCGCCCTGCCCTCAGTCAATAGGGGACACCGATGGGCTTGAAAAGGCCGCCGTCCGTCGGATGGTGCGTTAAGTCATGGCTCCCTGTGCGGGAGAGCCTTACCATGTGTATATTAAAAAACACGCAGGATGACATTGACGGAAGGTTACCATCTTTCTCCTAACAGCTGTCCAGTGGGTCCCCTCCCCCAATCTTCGCTAAGTCTTCGAGGTCCTTGTGACCTGGGCATTTAGCCCAATGTATACAAAAATATTGGTGCTCAGGGGTAAAACAGCCCATTTCGTATCTCATATATTGTTGCATATCACGAAGTAATAAATAAATAAATACCCCCTCAAGCAGCTGCTTGCCATAGAGGTCTGACAGGAGCCTGTCAGTTTATATGCCACAGTAGGAGATCTGAGAGGATGGCAGGACTCAGCAGAAAAACGACACACACATCCATGCCTAATCCGGGGCTCGAACCCAGGTCCCTTAGGTAGAGGTGTATAAATGGCTATTGTGTATAAATAATACAATCACTTTTAACGTGTAACCATTTCAGTTGTTCAGAATGAAAGGAATTACAAAAAATATTTATAAGAAATATAAAATTGTATGTAACCAGTGGTTTACAATGAGAAATTAATGTGATTATTCTGAAGTGATTCTTTCTAATAAATCCAAAATGAATAAAGCATTGAATTAAACATTTATTTCGCATTATATTGTTAATGAAAAATTGCTGTTCAATAACTTACAGATTTTATCATTTTTTTCAAACGTATAAAATAAATATTTCGCGAAATTTCAGTCCAAAATAAGGCTGAAAAGAAAAAAGGTCTCTTAGGGGCGACAAAATTGCATTCGCCTCTAGTGCAAAAAAAAACATGACCACTTAGGATGCAAAAACATGATCGTTTATAGCGCGAAATGTTTGATGCGCTTAAAGGAAGCCGGGTTCGAGCCCCGGGAAAGGCATGGATGTATGTGTTGTTTTTCTGCTGAGGTCCTGCCATCCTCACAGACCTTCTACTATGGAATATAAACTGACAGGTTCCGGTCAGACCTCTATGGCAAGCAGCTGCTTGAGGGGGTATTTATTATTTATTTTATTTATTTATAGCGGCAAAAACACTGCGGTTTATGGCAACAAAATCATGTTCGCGTATGGTTACTATTAGGGCAAAACATACTGTCTCATTTAGGTCGAAAAACATTGGATTTTCACTTAGAGCAGTGGCAATGTTCTCACTCATAGTATGGCAAAAATGCATTGGGTTTGGTTTGTATGAAAATGATATTATGAATGAATGATTCAGTTCAAAAATTATTTCATACACTGAACTAATTCTGGTCTCTTGCTAGAACCCCTTCTCTTTTAGGGGCGGGGGTGGCTCAGTTGGTAGCGCGCCAGGCGCGTAATCTGCTGTTCCCAGCTCCAGTCTCAGCTGGGTCAGCATTGAGACTTACCTCCGCAAAACTCCCCGCCATGCCCACGGTCAATAAGTGACACTGATGGGCTTGGAAAGGCCGCTGTCCGTCGGATGGGACGTTAAGCCGTGGCTCCGTGGTACCGTAAAGAACACACTGGATGGCCTTGACGGGAGGCTACCATCTGTCTCCCAACAGCTGTTCCAGTGAGTCCCTCTTCCTCAACCTTCTCTGAGACTTCGAGGTCCTTGTGACCTGGCCATTTAGCTCATGGTGTGCAAAAAAGTACCGCTCAGAGGTAAAACAACCCAATCCTTCTCTTTTAGACAATTATTAAATTCTGCCTTATTTTCACCTTTAGTTTCTATCAACTATTGAGGGCAAGTCCATTTTTATATGGGGCGGGGGTGGCTCAGTCGGTAGCGCGCCAGGCTCGTAATCTGTAGTTCCCAGGTTCGAGTCCCAGCTGGGTCAGCGTTGAGATTTATCTCCGCAAAATTCCCCGCCCTGCCCACGGTCAGTAGGGGACACCGATGGGCTTGGAAAGAGCGCCGTCCGTCGGATGGGGACGTTAAGCCGTGGGTCTGTGTGCGGGAGAGCTATACCTGTGCATGTTAAAGAAAACGCTGGATGGCCTTGACGGGTGGCTACCATCTATCCCCCAACAGCCGTTCCAGTGGGTCCCCTCCCCAAGCTTTCTCTGAGCCTTCGGGGTCCTTGTGATCTGGCCATTTAGCCCATTGTGTGCAAAAAAGCGCCGTCACGTCACACGAAGGTTGCCAGATCACTAATTTCTAAAAATACTGTTGCCAGATTTTTTTTTTGAATTTTGTAATCAACCATAGTGTTCGGATACTCTTTTGTGCGACTGTACAGAATGTGGAGGCTTTCTGTTTTGAAAAAAAAGGCAAATGCGAGTTTTATTTTTTTGCGAAATTGAAATAAACCATTTGTCTGTATGTAAGAAAATCGTGTCTTTTTTTTTTCTCAAAAGAAAGAATCAGAGAAACATTCCGGATCTGACGGGTTCTTTTTTTTTAAATCATAGAAAAATTCTACTTTGTTTGCATGAGATTCAGAATAACTGGTTGTGATTTTTCGCTATTTCAACTCTCAGTATCAAGAAAATGGAAACAGTTCGATATTATCTCAATACGAAATCACACGCAGAGCTCAATAGCTTCTTCAATAGGATTTTTAATAAAAAATATCTCTAAAGATAAATTAAAGTCAATCAAATCGATCTAAATCTCGTCGTAGATCGTGTATGAATATGTGATGTTCCAGGTAAAGCATTACCCATTTCCATCTTCATCTGAGAATACGCCCAGTTGGCATAAGTAAAAACTTATAACAAGTAAACCACCGTGGGTGGGCCCCTAGAGGCTAACAAAAACACAAGCTAAAAAGTGGCATATATCATGCACAAGAGACCTAAAACGAGTAGCTTTCCTTAGAGAAAGCGATCATTTTAGGCCTCTTGTACTTATTAAGAACATTACGATCATAATTAAGTAAAGAAATAATCTCATTAGGATATAGCCTCAAAAAGCCTTTTCGAGAGGCATTTAATATGAGTACATATGTGGTCGATGCCCAAGTCTTTATTGGGGCGGGGGTGGCTCAGTCGGTAGCGCGCCAGGCTCGTAATCTGTAGTTCCCAGGTTCGAGTCCCAACTGTGTCAGCGTTGAGATTTATCTCCGCAAAATTCCCCCTCCCTGCCCACGGTCAGTAGGGGACACCGATGGGCTTGGAAAGGCCGCCGTCCGTCGGATGGGACGTTAAGCCGTGGCCACGTGTGCGGGAGAGCCATACCCTGTGCACGTTAAAGAACACGCTGGATGGCCTCGACGGGGGGCTACCATCTGTCTCCCAACAGCTGTTCCAGTGGGTCCCCTCCCCCAACCTTCTCTGAGCCTTCGGGGTCCATGTGACCTGGCCATTTAGCCCATGGTGTGCAAAAAAGTGCCGCTCAGAGGTAAAACAACTCAACCCAAGTCTTTATGAAGTTGTCTGTTACTAACTGACTGTTACTAACTGACGCGCTACCGACTGAGCTACCCCCGCCCCTCACTGGGCTCAATCAGGGGGAAAGGAGGGCGATATCATTAGCATATTGGGCTAATAGGATGCGATCAAAAGATGGCAGATCATAAAGGTTCTAAACATCGATTTTGAACAATGTTTGTTCAGTATTCAAGGAGTTATGAACGCTGGAATATTTTAACAGGCTAAAAAAAATTGACCTGAAAATTAAATTAAAACAGATTTAGAGCTCAGTACAGAGTGCATTGCACCCTCTACTCTACTCTAATCACAACTATGCTCTCTGATATCAACCTGTTTTAATGTTTTAATTAAATTTTTAGAGTCAGTTTTTTTGTAGCCTGTTCAATATTCCAGCTTCCATAATTCTTAACATTGAACAGATATTGTTCAAAATCGAGATTCAGAGAGATTTGATTGAGATCTTTAATTTACCTTTAGACATTTTTTTTTCATTAAAAATCCTATTGAAGCAGTTATTGATCTCTGAATGAGATTTTTTTTATTGAGATAACATGAAAATATTTCAATTTTTCTGTCTGTCACCTGTAGTTGTTTGTTCCTTCTCAATGAACTCATCTTTTCGAATTGGAATAAAATAAACAAATATATAAAACAATATCATATAATAAAAGATCGATAAATAAAAAAAAGATTTTACATTTATTAACAGTATATTTTCTAAATGACTAGTGTCCAAACGTTTTTTGGATCGGGCCGATAGAAAATTATTAGGTCTTCTGTGGGCCACCATCGGATCTAGGGAGGGAGGAGGGGGCTGCAGGGGAACGATGAAATCTGATAATTTTGGCAATCTACAAATTCCGCAGATCCTTCATCTCCGCCTGCATAACTCCCAAAACCTAAAGGTGCGGGGTGGCTCAGTCGGTAGCGCGCCAGGCTCGTAATCTGTAATTCCCAGGTTCGAGTCCCAGCTGGGTCAGCGTTGAGATTTATCTCCGCAAAATTCCCCGCCCTGCCCACAGTCAGTAGGGGACACCGATGGGCTTGGAAAGGCCGCCGTCCGTCGGATGGGACGTTAAGCCGTGGCCCCGTGTGCCGGAGAGCCATACCCTGTGCACGTTAAAGAACACGCTGGATGGCCTTGACGGGAGGCTACCATTTGTCTCCCAACAGCTATTCCAGTGGGTCCCCTCCCCCAACCTTCTCTGAGCCTTCGGGATCCATGTGACCTGGCCATTTAGCCCATGGTGTGCAAAAAAGTGCCGCTCAGAGGTAAAACAACCCAACCCTAAACCTACATTCGACTTCGTTTTCAAAACTTCTCGCCCTGTTCTCGGTCAGTATGGGACACCGATGGGCTTCAAAAGGCTGCCGTCCATCGTTCACTTCGGTAGCTTTCCGTTATTTCTTCTAGATCCGGGACTGCTGTGGGCTAAATGGCCAGATCACAAGAACTCCGAAGGCTTAGAGAAGGATGGGGGAAGGAATCCACTGGACAGCTGTTGGGAGAGAGACGAGTAACCTGCCGTCAACGCCATCCAGCGTGCTATTTAACGTGCAAAAGGTATGGCTGTTCTGCACATGGCGCCACGGCTTAACGACGGATGCTCTCGTCGGACGGATGGCGGCCTTTCCAAGCTCATCAGTGTCCCCTACTGACCGAGAGCTGGGCGGGGGTTTTGCGCAGATAAATCTCAACGTTAGCCCAGATAGGACTCGAACCTAGGAACTGATGATTAGGACTTCCATCACCGCGTGTACCGACTGCTCATCGACGTCCCTTGTCTTTCTGACGTCTCGACTTTATTATACCGATAGACCCCAGTCAGAGCCCTGTGGCAAGCTTGGTTGGTTAGTTGGTTGTTATGGCGCATGGGCAACTAGGCCATAATGCGCCAAACTAATAACAATATAATAGATAAAGTCGTGTATACCCGCAACCAAATTTAAATTCATAACGTTGGGTTGTTTGGGTTGTTTTACCTCTGAGCGGCACTTTTTTGCACACCATGGGCTAAATGGCCAGGTCACATGGACCCCGAAGGCTCAGAGAAGGTTGGGGAGGGGACCCACTGGAACAGCTGTTGGGAGACAGATGGTAGCCTCCCGTCAAGGCCACCCAGCGTGTTCTTTAACGTGCACAGGGTATGATTCTCCCACACACGGGACCACGGCTTAACGTCCCATTCGACGGTCGGCGGCCTTTCCAAGCCCATCGGTGTCCCCTACTGACCGTGGGCAGGGCGGGAAATTTTGCGGAGATAAATCTCAACGCTGACCCAGCTGGGACTCGCACCTGGGACTACAGATTACGAGCCTGGCGCGCTACCGACTGAGCCACCCCCGCCCCATAAAATCATAACGCTACAATGTAAAATAGTAAAACAACAAAGAACAAGTGTAAAAGTACAATATAAAACAACTGGAGAAATACAGAATAAAATAATCCCAGGTGTAAGAGACCTGGATGAGATATAGAAAATACTAGGTAAAAATCAAATTCTAGTAAAATAACCATAATATTTTAAAAACGAAAAAACTGAAGATAAAAAGCAATGATCAGATAAAAAATGTCCGTGTGTAAGAGACTCGGACATAAAATCGTGAAAATTAAAATACAATTTACGTTCAAAGTTAAAAGCGGGGCAATGAATTAAAATGTGTTTAATAGTTAAAATGGTGTCCCACTGTGACAAGTTGCTGCTTAAGGGTTTTTCTTTATTTTGCAGGCAGAAAAAATTTAAAACACCATTAGAACAAACGATATACAATTACACTATCTGACGACAATAAAATAAAAAATTAAAAAAATAAATACCCCCTCAAGCAGCTGCTTGCCACAGAGGTCTGACAGGAGCCTGTCAGTTTACATGCCACCGTAGATCTGAGAGGATGGCAGGACCTCAGCAGAAAAACGACACAAACAACCATGCCTTGCCCGGGGCTCGAACCCAGGTCCCTTAGATCAGTAGCCAAGCGTGCTAACCACTCGGCCACGGGACGGCAGTTTCAAGAAAAAAATTTAAAAACTATTCTCGAATATATGAGTTTGTTTTGATTCAATTTAATTACTCCTACGTTAATCAGGCTACGTTTTTCCCTATATTAGTACTGAGATTTTTTCCCAATATTAGTACTGAGAAAAATCATCTGATAACACACGTGGGCAGTACTTTATCCATATCCAATGCACACCAATTCTTGCCGAGACGCTCTAATAATTATTCCGATCTCTTCTGATTAAATACACCACTTTTCAAATCAAATCACTTCAATTTTCCATTACAAATCTTTATAAAAAAAATAAACTTTGCATCATATCCCATTTAATTCGTACATTTAAGAATGTTCCTCTCGTGTAAACGCTTTATCACACAGCTCCAAGTTTTCGCAGTCTCTAAGAGGAAGAAGAACTTGATGCGAACAGTTCTCTTAATTATTATTTTGTTCATTGCTGCAAGGACGCGCATTAAATGTCCCTTAAATAACACAACCGATATATTAAACGACCGACAAAACTTTGTATTTTGCTTCGACCATAACTCCGCTCAATTTGCAGTTACAATTTTTATAGTTTTTCGGGTTGTTTGCACTCCTCTCATTAATAATATCATTAGTTTTAGGCACAGTAATTGGATATACGAATGAAGCCACTGCAGATCACATTACCATGCATAGTGCGTCGTTATCGAGCACCAACTGCTTAATTTATCATCCCATTGTATCCTGTAATGAGCAGTTTAACGCAATGTGCTCGAAATGCACCTTGTCGCCACCTATTCAATGATTGCAGCTATTCAGGTACGACGCCTTTTCTTAACTTAGCAATTTCCTTCCTGACATGTAAGAATGCTACTGATAATTCCCACATGCGTCCTGCAGCATAAATCTCGTAAGCGTTAATGTTACATGAAGATTTTGTAATGTTTAAAGAGAAAGTAAAATTTTCTTCCATAGGAAGCACGGACTACGCATTTGTGCTTTGTCGCTTTCTGTAGCATATCGCATTATACTTTTACTATATTGCATTGTATTATTGCTTCAATGATGCGCCGTGTTTCACTATCCTTTACCTATTCATTTGCATTAATTTCACGATGCTTTTCATACGGTACATTACATTTTCACTATGCATACATTATATTTCTTACTGTTGGGTTGCTTTACCTCTGAGCGGCACTTTTTTGCACACCGTGGGCTAAATGGCCAGGTCACAAGGACCCCGAAGGCTCAGAGAAGGTTGGGGGGAGGGGACAAACTGGAACAGCTGTTGGGAGACAGATGGTAGCCTCCCGTCAAGGCCGTCCAGCGTGTTCTTTAACGTGCACAGGGTATGGCTCTTCCGCACACGGGCCACGGCTTAACGTCCCATCCGACGGACGGCGGTCTTTCCAAGCCCATCGGTGTCCCCTACTGACCGTGGGCAGGGCGGGGAATTTTGCGGAGATAAATCTCAACGCTGACCCAGCTGGGACTCGAACCTGGGAACTACAGATTACGAGCCTGGCGCGCTACCGACTGAGCCACCCCCGCCCTTTCTTACTGTGATTTCCTAATATTTTTACTTGTATTGAAATCGTATTTCAGTACGTATTCATATTACTTTCGCTATGTATTGAAGTCGTTTCACTATGTATTCATATCACTTTTACTATACATTTATTGCATCTGTATCTTGCATTTTAGTTCTAATGAGGTTATATTTTTGAAAGAGGATTCAAACCTAGGTTTTAAAAAAATATATGATGATACACTAATTATTCAAAAATTGCAAATGATATAGTGGAATGATATAGTTGATGAAGACATGAGCACAGAATTAGCATATCAGAAAATATTAAGCAAAATTGATGAAATTCTGGAAAAATTCTTGTTCTTTTAAACAAATTAATAATTGCAAAACTAAGAAAATAAAGAAGGGTGGGTTGTTTAACCTCTGAGCGGCACTTTTTTGCACACCATGGGCTAAATGGCCAGGTCACATGGACCCCGAAGGCTCAGAGAAGGTTGGGGCAGGGGACCCACTGGAACAGCTGTTGGGAGACAGATGGTAGCCTCCCGTCAAGGCCATCCAGCGTGTTCTTTAACGTGCACAGGGTATGGCTCTCCCGCACACGGGGCCACGGAAAATAAGGAAAGAATGGATTACTGCTGTCATTATTTCAGCAATTAAAATAAAGATAAATTATGGAAAAGATATAAAGATAATGTTAATAATAAAGATAATTATGGTTTATATAAAATGGAAAGAAATAGGATAAACACCATTATAATGAACCAAAAACGCATATTTTATTCAAATAAATTAGCAATTAATAAAAGACAATAATATTAGATTATAAATAAAAATAAAATAAATGCCCCCTCAAGCAGCTGCTTGCCACAGAAGTCTGACAGGAGCATGTCAGTTTATACATAAAAAAGATCACCACATAAAAAAGGATATCAATCGACGAAAATGTTAAAAGACACTTGATTAGAGAAAATACTCCAAAAGAAATTTTAAATAATTTTGTTAAGTTTTTGTAACAACTATTACTGAAATGCAAACAGAATTTACGACGATGAATTCTAGATCAGATAAGGTTTAGGAATTATGTTACATAAATAAGAATTTTATACATTTTCCACTAGCTAGTAACTTCGATGTTGCCAATATTATAGTTTACTTAAAATATAACTCATCTCTTTGACTTGACAATATTAAACCACAATACATAAAGCAGTTTTGTTCATGTAATAACAGCAGTTTTGTTCATGTAAATGCAGTTTTGTTCATGTAATAACAATTCTAACAAATAAAATTTTTGAAAACTTAAATATTCCAATAGTTATGAAAATTGGAATTATTCGTCCGGTATATAACAGTGGATCAAAAATGAGTTTTAATAATTATAGACCAATCACTATAATGAAAATTTTTGATAAGAAAATGGAAAAATATATTGCAGATCGCTTGCAAAATGTTTTGAATAAATAAATTTTCTGTCAAGTCAGAAATTTGGGTTCCGTAAAGGTATGGGAACGCAAATTCTTTTGGAAGATCTTATAAATAATATAAATATTAATTTAAATATAGGAAAGATTTGCGTTGCGGTACTTATGGACTTAAATAAAGCATTTGATTCCGTTGACATTGACATCTTGCTACAGAAAATACATTTACTTGGTAGTGGAGGAAATATTTTTGAATGGTTTGAAAGCTACTTATTACATTGAGAAACAGTTATGAAAATAAATGATAATTATAGTGACAAATTTCAGATGAGTTTTGGAGTTCCACAAGGATCTATTCTCGGCCCTATGCTATTTCAAATATATATAAATGATTTGGCTAATATTAATTTCAATAGTAAATTATATATGTATGCTGATGATACAGTGCTAATCAACTTCCACTCAGATTTAGAATACGCTATTTGTAATCTACAAAATGATTTTAATAAAGCAGTTAAATTGATTTCTCTTAACAAACTAAGTGTAAACGAGAAAAAAAACTAAATTTATGTGTATTGGTTCTCAACAACCTACACTTAATAGAAGATTTACTAAGCATCGAATAAGTTGTACTAGGCTGGATGGTTTATTACCTGATATATGTAATTGTCCTAAAATAGAAGAAGTAAACGAAATAATTTTCCTAGGCTTGAAAATGAATTCGAAAATGAAATGGAATGAGCATATTGACTGGATGTATTCAAGATTATGATTTGTAGCATTTAAAATTAGGAAACTTGTTTGTTGATACATTTAATTAATTTAGTACATAAAGCACTTTTTGAATCTAGAATTGGATATGGAATAACAGTTTATGGGACAGTCTGTAAGACAGAATAAAAAAAAATAAAAGAATACAAATTAGTCTAATGAAAGGATTGCGTAATTCAGAAGTGAAAAATTGCCTTACAACAAAAGATGATATATTTAGTTTGTTCAAAATTTTACCTATTGAAAGTTTATATGTGTTAGTTTGTGTCATCAATAACTTCTCTAATAATACCTAAAAGCAAAATATTTCCCACAATAAGTTTACTAGAAAAAAGGCGTAGGGTTTTTCGAAACAACCAAAATTTTATAATAATTACGGACAAAATTCCAAATAATATCGGGGGCGGGGGTGGCTCAGTCGGTAGCGCGCCAGGCTCGTAATTTGTAGTTCCCAGGTTCGAGTCCCAGCTGGGTCAGCGTTCAGATTTATCTCCGCAAAACTCCCCACCCTGTCCACGGTCAATAGGGGACACCGATGGGCTTCAAAAGGAAGCCGTCCGTCGGATGGGACGTTAAGCCGTGTCCCCGTGTGCGGGAGAGCCATACCCTGTGCACGTTAAAGAACACGCTGGATGGCCTTGACGGGAGTCTACCATCTGTCTCCCAATAGCTGTTCCAGTGGGTCCCCTCTCCCAACCTTCTCTGAGCCTTCGGGGTCCTTGTTACCTGGCTATTTAGCCCATTGTATGCAAAAAAGTGCCGCTTAGAGGAAAAACAACCCAACCACACTCTGAGCTCTTGGGGTCCTTATGACTTGGTCATTTAGCCCATTGTATGCAAAAAAGTGCCGCTTAGAGGAAAAACAACCCAACCACACTCTGAGCTCTTGGGGTCCTTATGACTTGGTCATTTAGCCCATTGTGTGCAAAAAAGGGTGCCTCTTAGAGGTAAAACAGCCCAACAGAACTTTGTTCGCTTAAAGTTTACACTTTATACCCGATGCCTAATTAGCCTCAGTAAGGAGTTCTTACGTAACTCGAGAAATGGAAAACATTTTTCCTTTAAAACTAAGTCTTTAAATATTAAACATTCCTCGAAACATGACTGCAAAAACTCGAATTAAGGAAAGAGCCAGAAAGAGAAAGAAGAAAAAAAAAACGGAAACTGAAAACAAGAAATTAATTGGGAAACACGAGCAAGGAACCTAAGACTACAAAATCGAAATCGTAAACAGAAAATTTCTTTCCAGCTAATATAAACAAAGACATGTGCCGTCATAACATATTTTGTCAACAGATTAAAATTTTTTCAGTTTAAAATCCCACTTGTGCATTCTCTGTTTACATCTGCATCATTCAGGAAAAGAAGAGGATCGTAAAATTATCATTTCAACTTTCTGTTTACGTCCACTTTTTTCAATGGTCAAATTTTCGCATTTTCGTCTTTCCATTACCACTCTGTTTTTTCCCCTCCTAATAAATCCATACGTTGAATTATTTTTTTCGGAGCCGTCTTTCATTTAAAAGAACTGAGCGTGTTTATCTTTCCTTCTTTTATCACGGATTTTTTCTGCTTTCTTTCTTTTTCCAGTTTCCTCCACACAGTTTATTTGTTGGCACATATTTCTTATTTTCAAAGCCAAACGGGTTGTTTCTCTTCCATAAATTTTTCATTCTTTCTCTAACTTTCATGTTTCCATCTAATATATTTTAACTTTCGCATCTTTCGGCAGCTACTCTATGAAGTTTTAATTCCCCCAAAGGAAATCGTATGTTTTTTAAACCCGCTTAAAGAAATGCAACAAAACTCTTTTTTTCGAATAACTGATTTGCTTCTACTGATCAAAAGCACTAAACTCATCTGCGAAATTTACACTAGCAGAGACGATGCTCTCTCTGTTCTTAGAATCTTCCAGAATTTTGTTTCTTATAGAGTCGGGGCGGGGGTGGCTCAGTCGGAAGCGCGCCAGGCTCGTAATCTGTAGTTCCCAGGTTCGAGTCCCAGCTGGGTCAGCGTTGAGATTTATCTCCGCAAAATTCCCTGCCCTGCCCACGGTCAGTAGGGGACACCGATGGGCTTGGAAAGGCCGCCGTCCGTCGGATGGGACGTTAAGCCGTGGCCCCGTGTGCGGGAGAGCCATACCCTGTGTACTTTAAAGAACACGCTGGATGGCCTTGACGGGAGGCTACCATCTGTCTCCCAACATCTGTTCCAGTGGGTCCCCTCCCACAACCTTCTCTGAGCCTTCGGGGTCCTTGTGGCCGGGCCATTTAGCCCATGGTGTGCAAAAAAGTGCCGCTCAGAGGTAAAACAACCCAACAACCCAACCCTTATAGAGTCGGAAACCACTTCGCGGTTACTTCGCAGATCTCGAAGTTTTAAAATATTTCTTAATCTGAAACGCGAATTGTGAATTCTATTAACATCGAAAAGAGAAGAGGAAATGGAGAATAACAGGGGAAGATAAAACGTCATATATATTCAAAGGCTGTGAAAAGAACTAAGGATGGAAAACAACGAAAGAGTTTTGGAGAAAAAGTACAGGGATTCCAAGTTTCGGATAAGGATTAAGAAGGGAAAACCCATTGAACAGGTTATGAAAAAGTCATAACTACATAGGAATACTACATAGTCATAACTACATAGGCATAAGAATTCTAAGACTCTGATAATCATTGGGGAAATTGGTGGTTTTATTTCTGAGCGGCCATTTTTTGGCACATAATTTCTAAATGGTCATGACACAAGGATCCCCAGGGGATTAGAGATGATTGAGTGATGGGAATCCACTGATCAACTGTCAGGAGACAAGTTGATGGCTCCGGTCAAGGCCATCCAGCGTGTTCTTTAACGTGCACAAGAGGGGTGAGAGACACTCAGTCGGCAGCGCGCCAGGCTCGTAATCTGTAGTTCCCAGGTTCGAGTCCCAGCTGGGTCAGCGTTGAGATTTATCTCCGCAAAATTCCCCACCCTGCCCACGGTCAGTAGGGGACACCGATGGGCTTGGAAAGGCCGCCGTCCGTCGGATGGGACGTTAAGCCGTGGCCCCGTGTGCCGGAGAGCCATACCCTGTGCACGTTAAAGAACACGCTGGATGGCCTTGACGGGGGGCTACCATCTGTCTCCCAACAGCTGTTCCAGTGGGTCCCCTCCCCCAACCTTCTCTGAGGCTTCGGGGTCCATGTGATCTGGCCATTTAGCCCATGGTGTGCAAAAAAGTGCCGCTCAGAGGTAAAACAACCCAACCCTTCTGACTTTGCCAGTCCCCTCCTCGCAAAAACAGAAAGACAAAATCCATATAAAATTTGGGGCGGGGGTGGCTCAGTCGGTAGCGCGCCAGGCTCGTAATCTGTAGTTTCCAGGTTCGAGTCCCAGCTGGGTCAGCGTTGAGATTTATCTCCGCAAAATTCCTCGCCCTGCCCACGGTCAGTAGGGGACACCGATGGGCTTGGAAAGGCCGCCGTCCACCAGAAGGGACGTTAAGCCGTGGTCCCGTGTGCGGGAGAGCCATACCCTGTGCACGTTAAAGAACACGCTGGATGGCCTTGACGGGAGGTTACCATCTGTCTCCCAACAGCTGTTCCAGTGGGTCCCCTCCCCAACCTTCTCTGAGGCTTCGGAGTCCTTGTGACCTGGCCATTTAGCCCATGGTGTGCAAAAAAGTGCCGCTCAGAGGTAAAACAACCCTACCCAAATCCGTACGGAAAGGTTAGGAGAAAAAAAAAAGAAAAAAATCGAATGCTGAAAGAGTTGGAAATCTAACTCGAAAACTTCCACTTTGCGATCCTGGCACCCTAGTGTATCTCCTGCGGTTCAAAAGAAAAAACCGTGAGAGGTGCAGCGTGTTCTGAGGGAAATTATTTTTCCATTCTGTTATTGATCTTGTTTCTTGAGTGGATTGATTCAGGCAGCAATAACTGGAAAGAAATTCATTATTGCCAGAATGAATTTCTTTACAATTATTACTGTCGGAAGACACAAAATGAAACATTTTGTGCCAATAAAAACTGCAATGTGAGAAATGATAGCAAGGAGGAAGTTGACAGGTTCAGGTACGGGAGAAGTTTTAATTAACAATTTCAATGAAGAACTTAATTAAACTAGTTCTTTGCAAACGAAATTGTTCGCTACGTTTCACTAACAAAATTGGCAGGTTTCAAAGTAGTATACATTAAAACTAAAACGCGAATTTATACACTCATTAGGAGGAGGATGGGGAGTCATTTGAAAAGATGCGAGTCGAATCGATGCATGGGAAATTCGAGTTGGTCCGAAGATAAAAAAAAAAATAAAAATGAGTCTGTGAAAAGAGAACGTTCCTTAATTAATGAATCTTTCGCGATTTGCTGTTTTTTGAGTTAAACACTCCTGATGAGGTTATTATATGGAGACTTGAAAGATGCTCTTGCTTCTTTAGAAGATGCGGAATAATCTTTGATGCAGAGTTGATCCAAGAGGTGAAGTATAAAGTCACGAGGTTGTTGTATATAGCTGGACAGACTATGCAGAAGAGATAGGTCTTTATTTTCAGTCTTCTTTTTATATAACCGTTTCTGTGGTTTTCCAATTAAAATAGAAAATTATATTTACCGACTGTGGTTCCTGCAACCTATTAGAAATACAGAAAGTATTTTAGATTGGGTTGTTTTACCTCTGAGCGGCAGATAGTAGCCTCCCGTCAAGGTCATCCAATGTGTTCTTTAACGTGCACAGGGTATGGCTCTCCCGCACACGGGGCCACGGCTTAACGTCCCATCCGAGGGACGGCGGCCTTTCCAAGCCCATCGGTGTCCCCTACTGACCATGGGCAGGGCGGGGAATTTTGCGGAGATAAATCTCAACGCTGACCCAGCTGGGACTCGAACCTGGTAACTGCAGATTACGAGCTTGGCGCGCTACCGACTGAGCCACCCCCGCCCCGACTGATTGAAGGGGATTACACTAATCCTAACTATGATGCAAAAATGGCAGAGCTCTGAAAATTTTGCACCTAGGGACTTTCCAATTAACGTAGAAAATTATATTTACCGACCGGAGGCTTTTCAATTAAAATAGAAAACCTGAAAAATAAAAACCTAAAACAATTAAAATAGAAAACTTGAAAAGGAAATTTGCGGTTCAAAAAAAAAAACCGTGAGAGGTGCAACGTGTTTTAGGGAATTTGTTTTTCCTTCTGTTATTGAATAAGATTGCAGTATTTGGTGCGTAGGGATGTTTCTGATTTTCGATCTCAGAAATGTGAAGTTTTGAATCCGATGGGCTTTTCGAAGTCAAAACTAAAATTTCGATATCCACGTCGTAGAGAGAGCTAAAAATTGGTGCATAGAGGTATTTCATGTCGTAGATCTCAGAATTGTTAAGGAATTTCAGATTCGGTGTCTCGTTCAAGGTGAGATAGTGGTCGAAAGGAAGGTCTTTAAATCAAAAAGAGGGGAGAGGTTTTTATTTTATATATCACAGGGAAACATCTAGCATGTATATATACTATATATAACAGATTTTTAGTGCATATATATATATACATATATTTCTAGTATTTATATTCAGAGTTGTGTTGTGTTGTTTTACTTCTGAGTGGGCTTTTTTGCGCACAATGGGTTAAATAGCCAGGTCACAAGGACTCCGAGAGCTCAGAGAAGGTTGGGGGGTTGTTTTACCTCTGAGCGACATTTTTTTTGCACACTATAATAAATGGCTAGATCACAAGGACCTCGAAGGCTCAGAGAAGGTTGGCGGAGGAGACCCACTGGAACAGCTGTTAGGAAACAGATGGTAGCTTGCCGTCAAGGCCATCCAGCGTTTTCTTCAACGTGCACAGGGTATAGCTCTCCCCCACACGGACCACGGCTTAATGTCCCATCCGACGGACATGCTCTTTGCACGCCCAGCGGTGTTCCCAACTGACCGTGGGCAGTGCCTGATGCTTACGAAGATAAATATATATTCAGAGAAAGTTACAAAAGTGTGTGTGTCCTTAGATCTTGTTGCAGAGTATCTGAGTTAAAGTTTTCAACTTCGTCATAACCCATCTTTCCATACTCGAATTTTGGGACAAAATAATTCTTAGAATGGTGACATAAAAATGTTTATGTATGCAATGTGATTGTGGTAACTTCTGTAAGAAGCCATTTGATGATTAATTTGTTCTGGCAAAATGATGCTTTACATTTTGTGATGAGGAAAAAAAATGGCATTTCTGTAAATGATATTTTGCATCTCTATGATATCTAATGAAGACAAATGTCATTTTGCGATTGTAGAAGAGGCAAAATTCATTAAAGGATTTCTTAAGGTGTCAATATGATGCCTTTTAATTTGTGGTGTGGAAAAATGCAAATTCTATAAATCATATTTTGCATCTCTATGATATCTAATGAAGGCAAATGTCATTTTGCGATTGTAGAAGAGGCAAAATTCATTAAAGGATTTCTTAAGGTGTCAATATGATGCCTTTTAATTTGTGGTGTGGAAAAATGCAAATTCTATAAATCATATTTTGCATCTCTGTGATATCTAATGAAGACAAATGTCATTTTGCGATTGTAGAAGAGGCAAAATTCATTAAAGGATTTCTTAAGGTGTCAATATGATGCCTTTTAATTTGTGGTGTGGAAAAATGCAAATTCTATAAATCATATTTTGCATCTCTGTGATATCTAATGAAGACAAATGCCATTTTGCGATTGTAGAAGAGGCAAAATTCATTAAAGGATTTCTTAAGGTGTCAATATGATGCCTTTTAATTTGTGGTGTGGAAAAATGCAAATTCTATAAATCATATTTTGCATCTCTATGATATCTAATGAAGGCAAATGTCATTTTGCGATTGTAGAAGAGGCAAAATTCATTAAAGGATTTCTTAAGGTGTCAATATGATGCCTTTTAATTTGTGGTGTGGAAAAATGCAAATTCTATAAATCATATTTTGCATCTCTGTGATATCTAATGAAGACAAATGTCATTTTGCGATTGTAGAAGAGGCAAAATTCATTAAAGGATTTCTTAAGGTGTCAATATGATGCCTTTTAATTTGTGGTGTGGAAAAATGCAAATTCTATAAATCATATTTTGCATCTCTGTGATATCTAATGAAGACAAATGCCATTTTGCGATTGTAGAAGAGGCAAAATTCATTAAAGGATTTCTTAAGGTGTCAATATGATGCCTTTTAATTTGTGGTGTGGAAAAATGCAAATTCTATAAATCATATTTTGCATCTCTGTGATATCTAATGAAGACAAATGTCCATTTTGTGATTGTAGAAGAGGCAAAATTCATTAAAGGATTTCTTAAGGTGTCAATATGATGCCTTTTAATTTGTGGTGTGGAAAAATGCAAATTCTATAAATCATATTTTGCATCTCTATGATATCTAATGAAGGCTAATGTCATTTTGCGATTGTAGAAGAGGCAAAATTCATTAAAGGATTTCTTAAGGTGTCAATATGATGCCTTTTAATTTGTGGTGTGGAAAAATGCAAATTCTATAAATCATATTTTGCATCTCTGTGATATCTAATGAAGACAAATGCCATTTGGCGATTGTAGAAGAGGCAAAATTCATTAAAGGATTTCTTAAGGTGTCAATATGATGCCTTTTAATTTGTGGTGTGGAAAAATGCAAATTCTATAAATCATATTTTGCATCTCTGTGATATCTAATGAAGACAAATGTCATTTTGCGATTGTAGAAGAGGCAATATTCATTAAAGGATTTCTTAAGGTGTCAATATGATGCCTTTTAATTTGTGGTGTGGAAAAATGCAAATTCTATAAATCATATTTTGCATCTCTGTGATATCTAATGAAGACAAATGTCATTTTGCGATTGTAGAAGAGGCAATATTCATTAAAGGATTTCTTAAGGTGTCAATATGATGCCTTTTAATTTGTGGTGTGGAAAAATGCAAATTCTATAAATCATATTTTGCATCTCTGTGATATCTAATGAAGACAAATGTCCATTTTGTGATTGTAGAAGAGGCAAAATTCATTAAAGGATTTCTTAAGGTGTCAATATGATGCCTTTTAATTTGTGGTGTGGAAAAATGCAAATTCTATAAATCATATTTTGCATCTCTATGATATCTAATGAAGGCTAATGTCATTTTGCGATTGTAGAAGAGGCAAAATTCATTAAAGGATTTCTTAAGGTGTCAATATGATGCCTTTTAATTTGTGGTGTGGAAAAATGCAAATTCTATAAATCATATTTTGCATCTCTGTGATATCTAATGAAGACAAATGTCATTTTGCGATTGTAGAAGAGGCAATATTCATTAAAGGATTTCTTAAGGTGTCAATATGATGCCTTTTAATTTGTGGTGTGGAAAAATGCAAATTCTATAAATCATATTTTGCATCTCTGTGATATCTAATGAAGACAAATGTCATTTTGCGATTGTAGAAGAGGCAATATTCATTAAAGGATTTCTTAAGGTGTCAATATGATGTCTTTTAATTTGTGGTGTGGAAAAATGCAAATTCTATAAATCATATTTTGCATCTCTGTGATATCTAATGAAGACAAATGTCATTTTGCGATTGTAGAAGAGGCAATATTCATTAAAGGATTTCTTAAGGTGTCAATATGATGCCTTTTAATTTGTGGTGTGGAAAAATGCAAATTCTATAAATCATATTTTGCATCTCTGTGATATCTAATGAAGACAAATGTCCATTTTGTGATTGTAGAAGAGGCAAAATTCATTAAAGGATTTCTTAAGGTGTCAATATGATGCCTTTTAATTTGTGGTGTGGAAAAATGCAAATTCTATAAATCATATTTTGCATCTCTATGATATCTAATGAAGGCTAATGTCATTTTGCGATTGTAGAAGAGGCAAAATTCATTAAAGGATTTCTTAAGGTGTCAATATGATGCCTTTTAATTTGTGGTGTGGAAAAATGCAAATTCTATAAATCATATTTTGCATCTCTGTGATATCTAATGAAGACAAATGCCATTTGGCGATTGTAGAAGAGGCAAAATTCATTAAAGGATTTCTTAAGGTGTCAATATGATGCCTTTTAATTTGTGGTGTGGAAAAATGCAAATTCTATAAATCATATTTTGCATCTCTGTGATATCTAATGAAGACAAATGTCATTTTGCGATTGTAGAAGAGGCAATATTCATTAAAGGATTTCTTAAGGTGTCAATATGATGCCTTTTAATTTGTGGTGTGGAAAAATGCAAATTCTATAAATCATATTTTGCATCTCTGTGATATCTAATGAAGACAAATGTCATTTTGCGATTGTAGAAGAGGCAAAATTCATTAAAGGATTTCTTAAGGTGTCAATATGATGCCTTTTAATTTGTGGTGTGGAAAAATGCAAATTCTATAAATCATATTTTGCATCTCTGTGATATCTAATGAAGACAAATGTCATTTTGCGATTGTAGAAGAGGCAATATTCATTAAAGGATTTCTTAAGGTGTCAATATGATGCCTTTTAATTTGTGGTGTGGAAAAATGCAAATTCTATAAATCATATTTTGCATCTCTATGATATCTAATGAAGACAAATGTCATTTTGCGATTGTAGAAGAGGCAAAATTCATTAAAGGATTTCTTAAGGTGTCAATATGATGCCTTTTAATTTGTGGTGTGGAAAAATGCAAATTCTATAAATCATATTTTGCATCTCTGTGATATCTAATGAAGACAAATGTCATTTTGCGATTGTAGAAGAGGCAAAATTCATTAAAGGATTTCTTAAGGTGTCAATATGATGCCTTTTAATTTGTGGTGTGGAAAAATGCAAATTCTATAAATCATATTTTGCATCTCTGTGATATCTAATGAAGACAAATGTCATTTTGCGATTGTAGAAGAGGCAATATTCATTAAAGGATTTCTTAAGGTGTCAATATGATGCCTTTTAATTTGTGGTGTGGAAAAATGCAAATTCTATAAATCATATTTTGCATCTCTGTGATATCTAATGAAGACAAATGCCATTTGGCGATTGTAGAAGAGGCAAAATTCATTAAAGGATTTCTTAAGGTGTCAATATGATGCCTTTTAATTTGTGGTGTGGAAAAATGCAAATTCTATAAATCATATTTTGCATCTCTGTGATATCTAATGAAGACAAATGTCATTTTGCGATTGTAGAAGAGGCAATATTCATTAAAGGATTTCTTAAGGTGTCAATATGATGCCTTTTAATTTGTGGTGTGGAAAAATGCAAATTCTATAAATCATATTTTGCATCTCTGTGATATCTAATGAAGACAAATGCCATTTGGCGATTGTAGAAGAGGCAAAATTCATTAAAGGATTTCTTAAGGTGTCAATATGATGCCTTTTAATTTGTGGTGTGGAAAAATGCAAATTCTATAAATCATATTTTGCATCTCTGTGATATCTAATGAAGACAAATGTCCATTTTGTGATTGTAGAAGAGGCAAAATTCATTAAAGGATTTCTTAAGGTGTCAATATGATGCCTTTTAATTTGTGGTGTGGAAAAATGCAAATTCCATAAATCATATTTTGCATCTCTGTGATATCTAATGAAGACAAATGCCATTTGGCGATTGTAGAAGAGGCAAAATTCATTAAAGGATTTCTTAAGGTGTCAATATGATGCCTTTTAATTTGTGGTGTGGAAAAATGCAAATTCTATAAATCATATTTTGCATCTCTGTGATATCTAATGAAGACAAATGCCATTTTGCGATTGTAGAACAGGCAAAATTCATTAAAGGATTTCTTAAGGTGTCAATATGATGCCTTTTAATTTGTGGTGTGGAAAAATGCAAATTCTATAAATCATGTTTTGCATCTCTATGATATCTAATGAAGACAAATGCCATTTTGCGATTGTAGAAGAGGCAAAAATTCATTAAAGGATTTCTTAAGGTGTCAATATTGATGCCTTTTAATTTGTGGTGTGGAAAAATGCAAATTCTATAAATCATATTTTGCATCTCTGTGATATCTAATGAAGACAAATGCCATTTTGCGATTGTAGAAGAGGCAAAATTCATTAAAGGATTTCTTAAGGTGTCAATATGATGCCTTTTAATTTGTGGTGTGGAAAAATGCAAATTCTATAAATCATATTTTGCATCTCTGTGATATCTAATGAAGACAAATGTCCATTTTGTGATTGTAGAAGAGGCAAAATTCATTAAAAGATTTCTTAAGGTGTCAATATGATGCTTTTTAATTTGTGGTGTGGAAAAATGCAATTTCTATAAATCATATTTTGAACTTAAATAATCTCTAACGAAGGCATCATTCCATTTCACGATTTGAGTAAGATGCAAAATGCCATTAAAAGATTTCTTTCGGTGGCATAATAATGCTTTTAAGCTTTAAATTGTGATGGCAAAATGATGCTTTTACGATTTGTGGTTTTGGAAAATGCCATCTCTATAAATCATATTTTGATTCTCTATGATCTGAATGAAAGGCAAAATGGCATTTTATTATTTCTGGAAAAGTCAAAATGCCACTAAAAGATTTCTTGTGGTAGCAAAATGATGCTTTATATTTTAATCGCAATTATGATGCTTTATATTTTAATGATTTTCTTGTGGTAGCAAAATGATGCTTTATATTTTAATCGCAATTACGATGCTTTATATTTTAATGATTTTCTTGTGGTAGCAAAATGATGCTTTATATTTTAATCGCAATTATGATGCTTTATATTTTAGTAATTTTTTTGTGGTAGCAAAATGATGCTTTATATTTTGCGACGAGGAAAAATGCTATTTTTATAAACGTTATTTTACATTTCCATGTCATCTAATGAAGGTAAAATGCAATTTTACTATTCCAGAAAAGACAAAATGCCACTAGACGATTTTTTGTACTGACAATACGTTTTGTAATCGAGAGCGTGGAAAATTTTTTTTTTATATAATTTTATGATGCAGGCAAAATGTTATTTTAGGATTTCCAGAACAGACAAAATACATTTTGGCGATTTCTTATGGTAGAAACATATCGTTATAAATTCAAAGAGATGAAAGTTTAGCGTGAGTTCATAAATAGTACATATATATACCACTAAAGTATGAATGATGCAATTTATTGCAATGACACAAAACTATTACAAACAAATCAACTTTATCTAAACACAAGTATTACATTTCCTCTTAGCATAAAGGCAAACCACTTTGTATTGAATCTCATTTGCGACATTAAATAACCTTAACAATGCTTTATACCTTATACATGTGAAACGTTTAACATTGATCTCCTCTGATAGAGGACCCAATAACAAACTTTACCGTTGATTCCTCTTCTCCATCGGAACCATGTTTCATCTTAAATCAAATAAGAGAAGTCCTTTTACATAGCATTACACAACACTAATTTAATGCACTATCTCCTTCTTCCTTTTCGGGGCGGGGATGGCTCAGTCGGTAGCGCGTTAGGCTCGTAATCTGTAGTTCCCAGGTTCGAGTCCCAGCTGGCTCAGCGTTGAGATTTATCTCCGCAAAATTCCCCGCCCTGCCCACGGTCAGTAGGGGACACCGATGGGCTTGAAAAGGCCGCCGTCCGTCGGATGGGGCGTTAAGTCGTGGCCCCGTGTGCGGGAGAGACATACCCTGTGCACGTTAAAGAACACGCTGGATGGCCTTGACGGGAGGCTACCATCTGTCTCCCAACAGCTGTTCCAGTGGGTTCCCTCCCCCAACCTTCTATGAGCCTTCAGGGTCCATGTGATCTGGCCATTTAGCCCATGGTGTGCAAAAAAGTGCCGCTCAGAGGTAACCCAACCCAACCTGTGCATGTTAAAAACACGCTGGATGGCCTTGATGGGAGGCTACTATCTGTTTCCTAACAGCTGTCCAGTGGGTCCCCTCAACCTTCTCAGGGTTCTTGTGACCTAGCAAACATAAAATAACCCAACTTAATCTTTGTCGGGTTTAGCTTGCATTTATACCTAATAAGAAATTTTAACGTTATCAATTTTTTTCCGAGCTGTGTCGCTTAAGCCATAATATATTGGCTATTTTCAGGGATTTTGGAATAGAAAAAAAAATACAATTTGTAACTTCTTTTCATTCGTTAATAAACTATTTTGTTTATACCGGATCTTACGCAACTCGCATTTAGTAGTTCGTAGGATGGGTCGAATGAAAACATTTTTATAGGACTTCGGGTATAAATTGTATCTGATGATATCTTGGGCTAATAAAATTATTAATTGGAAGACTATTAAGTATTTTAAATAACCATGCACTTGAATTATTCCTTTAGCCAACATCAGTCTTTAAGGGATCAATATTTCGGAGAGACTTGGTTGTTGTTTTAAGTTTGTTTTACCTCTGAGTGGCATAACTTTGTACCCTTAATGGGGTTGCAAGAACACTAGTGGTTCAGTTGTGCGAGTTGTTTTACCTCTGAGTGACACTTTTTTGCACACACTGGGCTAAATGACCTGGTCACAAGGGCCCAGTGGGACACAGAAAGTTGAGGGAAGGGGATCCGCTGGACAGCTGTTGGGAGATAAATGGTGTATGCTTTAATGTGCACAGCGTATAGCTCTCCTGCACATGGAGCAGCGGCTTATTGTCCCATCCGACGGACGGTGGCTTTTCTAAGCCCATCGATGTCATCTAGTGATCGGAAGGTAGGGAGTTTTGCGGAGATAAATTTTAATGGAAAGATTGCCGTCCGTCATATGGAACGCTGACCAGTGGCCCTATCTGCAGGAGAGCCATACGCTGTACACGTTTACATACACATTGGATAGCCTTGACGGGAGACTATGTTTCTATATCAGCTGCTCAGTGGGTCCTTCTACCCCACTAAATCTCTCTGAGCCTTTGGTGTCCTTGTGATCTGGATATTTAACCCATTATGTACACGAAAAGCGTGCCGAGAAGTAAAATAACCCAACCAAGTTAGAGTGCTAAAGACAGAAAAAAATAATCCTCTTTAAAATGAACATCTTCGCCAGAGATTATACATTATCCTGCAAGTTTATTACTCAATTTGGGGTTCGAGTCCCAACTGTGGCAGCCTTGAGATTTAATTCATCTCCCCCCTCTGCCGTCTCTGAGAAAGGAACACTAGATGGTTTTCACAGAGGCCACCGTCCGTTGGAATGGACTTTAATGCGTGGCTCCTTGTGCAGCAAAGCCATACTCTAAGCACGTTAAAGAGTTCGTTGGATAGTCTAAGGGAGGCTTTCATCTACCATCTAACAACTGTCTAGTAGACAATCTTCCTCCATCCTTCTCTGAGCACTTGGGGAACTTGGTTGGGTTGTTTCACCTCTGAGCGGCACTTTTTTGCACACCATGGGCTAAATGGCCAGGTCACATGGACCCCGAAGGCTCAGAGAAGGTTGGGGGAGGGAACCCACTGGAACAGCTGTTGGGAGACAGATGGTAGCCCCCCGTCAAGCCCATCCAGCGTGTTCTTTAACGTGCACAGGGTATGGCTCTCCCGCACACGGAGCCACGGCTTAAGGTCCCATCCGACGGACGGCGGCCTTTCCAAGCCCATCGGTGCCCCCTACTGACCGTGGGCAGGGCGGGGAATTTTGTGGAGATAAATCTCAACGCTGACCCAGCTGGGACTCGAACCTGGGAACTACAGATTACGAGCCTGGCGCGCTACCGATTGAGCCACCCCCGCTTGGGGACCTTGTGACGTGCCCATTTAACCCATTGTATTAAGAAAAGGTTCCATTCAGCGACACTCCAATCGAACAGAATGTAAGCTATGGAAAGTTCTCCTTTCATAAGCCAAACAAAATAAAGTTGCTCATTTTCTTTTCTGTTGTTGTTTTGTATTTAACATTTAAAAAAAAATGAAACCATTTAGATAAATAATTAGATAATTCCGTTCACTTCATCCGCATTAAACAGTCTTCGCTTCTCTTATGTTTTTTTTTTTAGATATGTCCAGAAGGCATGCCTTGGATTTCTCCGATGCACCTAAATCTGCATACATTTTCTTCCCACAAAGACTATTAAACTTAATACAATGACGAAATTTAAATTTTCTTAACCACGCATCACTCGTTTTACTATTTATGAGATTAATATTGCGCGGATTTTTTTATATCATTAAAACCCAATTACTGGTAATCCTTGTTGTTCCTTTTTATATTGTAATGAAGGAGGATCACTTCATCTTATCCTTCACAGTCACTGCAATATTTGCTTCATTATTTTGCAAGTCATTCCTTTTTCAGAAGTGTTTTTCTTTTTGGCGCGTGTTTTTTAATCAATCATTAATCTCTCATTGTGATTTGTTGCCATTATTTTTCATTTTTAGTATTATATAACTTTTTTGATACTCTTTTAGGTTTGGGTTGGGTTGTTTTGCCTCTGAGCGGCACTTTTTTGCACACCATGGGCTAAATGGCCAGGTCACATGGACCCCGAAGGCTCAGAGAAGGTTGGGGGAGGGGACCCACTGGAACAGCTGTTGGGAGACAGATGGTAACCTCCCGTCAAGGCCATCCAGCGTGTTCTTTAACGTGCACATGGTATGGCTCTCCCGCACACGGGGCCACGGCTTAACGTCCCATCCGACGACGGCAGCATTTCCAAGCCCATCGGTGTCCCCAATTGACCATGGGCAGGGCGGGGGAATTTTGCGGAGATAAGTCTCAACGCTGACCCAACTGGGACTCGAATCTGGGAACTGCAGATTACGAGTCTGGCGCGCTATCGACTGAGCCACCCCCCGCCCTATGGCGGGGGGAAGTTAGAAATGCAAAAAATTGATTGCAAAGATACCAGGAAAAATGGTTTAAGAAAAAAAAAAGTGGAAATACTTTAATATTCTTTAAAAAAAAAAAGTGGATAAATGTTTTAAACGTGAAAGAGTTCGAAAAGGAGCAAAAAAAAAGAAGTTAAAACGTAATATTTTTTAAGTACCAATAAAGAAAAAAGTGAGTATATAAATATTTCGAAAAGGAGCAAAAAAAAAGAAGTTAAAACGTAATATTTTTTAAGTACCAATAAAGAAAAAAGTGAGTATATAAATATATGTCGTGGAATTTATTGAAAGTCCCTGAGAAATTTCGAATATTCCTGTCAAAACGTTTGGTATAAAATTTAAGTACTCATGTGTGTAATTTTATGCATTTTAATCAAAGAGTACATTTAAGCCCTAAGCGAGTTCTCAGAGTCAAGTTTATCAAATATGCATGACTTCGAGACGTAAATAAGGCGATAAAAAGTTTTTTGCTTGCTCTGACAGTTTTAAGAAACGGAAGGAAATATAAACAAGAAAATAGTCATAACTGTGACGCTGGATCTCAGCGACTATGGTGCTGCGAGGGAAATCACCGTCGAGGGCAAAACTCGCGTGCGTGTCAAACGACGTGATTGCTTTGACACATGCAGAATCCTTCCAAATTATTACAGAATTTCCATGTTATGTCAATGGGAAGAGAATTTCAAAGCTTCCTAACTTCTAGAATAAGCTTTTTACGAAAAATGCGGCTCAGAGTAGACAGATTTGATTGATAGCTTTAAGTTAATTAAAATTTCAAGGATAAGGGTCATTAGGATGTTTTGGGTTGGGTTGTTTTACCTCTGAGCGGCACTTTTTTGCACACCATGGGCTAAATGGCCAGGTCACATGGACCCCGAAGGCTCAGAGAAGGTTGGGGGAGGGGACCCACTCGAACAGCTGTTGGGAGACAGATGGTAGCCTCCCGTCAAGGCCATCCAGCGTGTTCTTTAACGTGCACAGGGTATGTCTCTCCCATACACGGGGCCACGGCTTAACGTCCCATCCGACGGACGGCGGCCTTTCCAAGCCCATCGGTGTCCCCTACTGACCGTGGGCAGGGCGGGGAATTTTGCGGAGATAAATCTCAACGCTGACCCAGCTGGGACTCGAACCTGTGAACTACAGATTACGAGCCTGGCGCGCTACCGACTGAGCCACCCCCGCCCCAGGATGTTTTGCATTTCGTTGTTTATACTTTTTTTTGCACACAGTGGCTAAATGACCAGGTCACAAGAATTCTAAGGGCTCAGATCGTTCATTCCACGCAGCCCTTGATCAGTAGGGGATATTGATAACCTTGGAAAGGCCGCCTCCCGTCGGATGGGATGCAAAGCGGTGATCCCATATGCGGAGAGCCACACACTTTGCACATTAAACAACACGCTGGATGGCCTTGACGGGAGGGTACCATATTTCTCCTAACAGCTGTATAGTAGATCTTATCCCCCCAACCTTCTCTGAACCCTCTGGGTCCTTGTGACTTGGCCATTTTGGCCATCGTGTGCAAAAAAAGGGCCGCTCAGAGATAAAACAACCCATCCAAGTGTTCTTTAAGGTGAACAGGTGTAGTTCTCCTCCACACTGAATTCCCCGCCCTGCCCACGGTCAGTAGGGGACACCGATGGGCTTGGAAAGACCGCCGTCCGTCGGATGGGACGTTAAGCCGTGGCCCCATGTGCGGGGAGCCATACCCTGTGCACGTTAAAGAACACGCTGGATGGCCTTGACGGGAGGCTACCATCTGTCTCCCAACAGCTGTTCCAGTGGGTCCCCTCCCCCAACCTTCTCTGAGCCTTCGGGGTCCATGTGACCTGGCCATTTAGCCCATGGTGTGCAAAAAAGTGCCACTCAGAGGTAAAACAACCCAACCCTCCATACTGAGCCATGGTTTAACTTTCCGAAGGACGGCGGACTTTTCAAGCCCTGTCCACTTTCTCACCGAGGGCAGTGTAAGGGTTAGCGGAGATAAATCTCAAAGCTGGAAAATGTTGAACTGATGACTTCATTCTTTTTTTTTTACCAATTTCGGATGAGAAAGAGATAGCTGAATCTTCAGTTTACACAGTAGATCATCGACTTGTATAAATCACTTTACTTCTTTATATTTAAAACAAAGGCTATGCTTGAAACGCAGATGTGCCTCCGAACATTAATGGGATTTTAATATATCCGAAGCTGTAAGCGCAGCTGTCTCAACTAATACACGTTTCCATCGTCTGATATGCTTAAAGAAGAGGGAAAAAAGAAAAGAAAAAAACACCTACCTTTTAATCGATATCCCAACGATACTTATATCGATCCTTGAAAAAAACGAAATCATGATGCTGTTAGGTTCGTGTCGTCATTAGTTGTCCACTACCAGCTGTTCATTCAGTATTTTTCTCAAAATACTGCTCTCTAGTCCTTAGGGTCCTTGTACTCTGATCTTTTTTAAGGGTTATTTACCCATTAACAAGAAGAAGAATAACATATTGCCCACTGGGTTGTTTTACCTCTGAAAGGCGCTTTTTTGCACACAATGGGCTAAATGTTCAGGTCGCAAGAATCCCGAAAGCTCAGAGAAAATTTGAGGAAAGAGACCTTGGGTTGGGTTGTTTTACCTTTGAGCGGCGCTTTTATGCACACCATGAGCTAAATGGCCAGGTAACAAGGACCCCGAGTGCTCGGAGAAGGTTGGGGGAGGGGATCCACTGGAACAGCTGTTGGGAGACAGATGGTAGCCTCCCGTCAAGGCCATCCAATGTGTTTTTAACGTGCACAGGTATGGCTCTCACGCATACGGGGCCATGGCTTAACGTCCCATCCGACGGGCGGCGACCTTTCGAAGCCCATCGGTGTCCCCTACTGACCGTGGGCAGGGGGGGGGGGAATTTTTGCGGAGATAAATCTCAACGCTGACCCAGCTGGGACTCGAACCTGGCGCGCTACCGACGGAGCCACCCCCGACCCTGAAAGAGACCTATTGGACAGCTGTTAGGAGACAGATGGCAGCCTCCCGCCAAGGCCATCCAGCGCGTGCTTTAACTTGCATAGGGTATGGCTCTCCGGCACACAAGCCACGGGGGTGGCTCAGTCGGTAGCGCGTCAGGCTCGTAATCTGTAGTTCCCAGATTCGAGTCCCAGCTGGGTCAGTGTTGAGATTTATCCTCCGCAAAATTCCCCGCCCTGCCCACGGTCAGTAGGGGACACCGATGGTGACACGAAGGTTGCCAGATCACTAATTTCTAAAAAAAAAATCGTTGCCAGATATTTTTTCTGAATTCTGTAGTCAACCATAGTGTTCGGATACTTTTTTGAGCGACTGTACCATGATTTGGTTTCGGGGGAGGGGAGTGGGATCCGTGAATTTAGCATTGGAAAGGGTTTGAGAATTCATACTCGAGGGAGAGTCGGAAAATTTAATTTTGGGTGGTGAGAATTTAGTGTGGGGGATTGAATCTGAGAATAAGACTTCAATAGGGTATCCAAATTACTAAACTATTCCACCGGACAGGAAAGGTTCGCATGATAGTCTCTTATATATGGAATAAAAAATTATAGTTGTGTTCTTTATATTTACTTTTAGGGTCGGGCATAAAATATGAGGCTAAAATAAAAATTATACAAAGACACCTTTTTGGAATTAAAACTAGGTACACAAGTTTTAGATTTCGCATGAGACGACTGTATTTTCTGGGGGGGGGGCGTACCCTCCACCCCCTTGGATATGACCCTGACTGAAGAAATTATACTAAATTTCTAGGTATTTTCGGAATAAAATAGAATATTATTAATAAAAGTTTCTAAGCATAAGTATGCAATCGTAATTCTTAGTACTATAATGATTTTTGTGCACATATTTTTAAATCAAGTTGCTAAAATAACTCTAGAAAATTTAAAAAATGATTATAATGATATAAATGATATATAATGATATATAATGAATAAAATGATATAAATGATAAAAATTCAGAAATATTATAATGATATATAATATAAATGATATATAATGAATAAAATGATATAAATGATAAAAATTCAGAAATATTACCATTATAGCTCATAGTCGACGAAAATTAAAAAAAAAGACGAAATTCATTTACATATATTGATATTATAACGCAATCAATGTTATTCATCATTATAAGCAAAGTGTCTTCTAATAATTCTGAATTCAAATTATTTCTTTTGTCAGAGAGAATCCATTTAAGCATAAAAGTAAAACTCTCCTTGTAAATATTATTAAATTAAAATATTTAAAATTATAAAATACCTGAGTACAACTCCAAAAATACTTTTGCAATGAAATAAAAAAATACTTTGCATGCCCGTCAAGGCCATCCAGCGTGTTCTTTAACGTGCACATTGTATGGCTCTCCCGCATACGGAGCCACGGCTTAACGTCCCATCCGACGGACGGCGGCCTTTTCAAGCCCATCGGTGTCCCCTACTGACCGTGGGCAGGGCGAGGAATTTTGAGGAGATAAATCTCAACGCTGACCCAGCTGAGACTCGAACCTGGGAACTACAGATTACGAGCCTGGCGCACTACCGACTGAGCCACTCCCGCCCCTGTGAATAATAAGACTATACGTCAGTAGATGGAAAGCAAAGAGAATGAATTAAAACATATCAGAAAATGGTATGTAAAGATAATGAATATGAGAAGATGGTGAGAAATGAGACTAAGATTGGATTGGATTGTTTTACCTCTGAGTGGCACTTTTTTGCACACCATGGGCTAAATGGACAGGTCACAAGGTCTAGTGGGTCTCCTCCCCCAACCTTCAGAGAAGGTTGGGGGAGGAGACCCACTAGAACAGCTGTTGGGAGACAGATGGTAGCCTCTCGTCAAGGCCATCCAGAGTGTTCTTTAACGTGCACAGGGTATGGCTCTCCCGCACACGGGGCCATGGCTTAACGTCCCATCCGACGGACGGCGGCCTTTTCAAGTCCATCGGTGACTTGACCGTGGGGAGGGCGGGGAAATTTTGCGGAGATAAATCTCAACGCTGACCCAGCTCGAACCTGGGAACTACAGATTACGAGCCTGGCGCGCTACCGACTGAGCCACCCCCGCCCCAATGAAACTAAGTGATCGTTAGACAAGGTTAGATAGGGGTGGATGGAATCTGATCAAGATTGCAACAATCTTTGCATAACGTTGCATATCATCGAAAGACGGATTTTAGCGTGTTTTTGTCGTAGAGGAAAGAAGATATTGACGAATTTTTCCAGGGTCAGATCAGATGTCTGACCCAGAACCCATTGTGACCGATGGGCTTGGAAAGGGTTGAGTGGGAGCAATGTAGATATATCCTACCCTCCCTGAAGATTTTTAAGAAGAACAGGAAGGAAAAAAGGAGGGGAAATTATTTTTACTCTTTAACAGAAATAATTTCTGGCAAGAAAAATACCAAGTCAGTTTTCTCCTCCTTTGCTGCTCAATTTCTTCCTTCCATCCCCATTTTAGGGGAGGAATCTTCCTAAAAAAGCTTATCTTTCTCTAGATTTACGATGCAGGTGAAGTGAATGAGGTTCTCTTTGATGAATTGTATTAGTATAAATCGGAGGAGGGGAGTAGTTGTTGTTGTTTTACCTCTGAGCGGCACTTTTTTGCACACAATGGACTAAATGGCCAGGTCACATGGATCCCAAAGGCTCAGAGAAGGTTGGGGGAGGAGACCCACTGGAATAGCTGTTGGGAGACAGATGGTAGCCTCCCGTCAAGGCCATCCAGCCTTGACGGGAGGCTACCATCTGTCTCCAACAGCTATTTCAGTGGGTCTCCTCTATTCCAGTGTCTCCAACAGCTATTCCAGTGGTCTCCAACAGCTATTCCATCTGTCTCCAACAGCTATTCCAGTGGTCTCCAACAAGGCCATCCAGCGTGTTCTTTAACGTGCACAGGGTATGGATCTCTCGCACACGGGGCCACGGCTTAACGTCCCATCCGACGGACTGCGGCCTTTCCAAGCCCATCGGCGTCCCCTACTGACCGTGTGCAGGGCGGGGAATTTTGCGGAGATAAATCTCAACGCTGACCCAGCTGGGACTCGAACCTGGGAACTACAGATTACGAGCCTGGCGCGCTATCGACTGAGCCACCCCCGCCCTAGGAGGGGAGTAGAAGTTTAGAACTTTTCTACCTGCCTGTAAGCCATATATATATATTGAACATCAAAATATGACGGGTGGAGGTGGGGGGGGGGGCGAGATGAGTATTTTTTTTTTTTATCAAAGTTCATCACTCTCTTCTTTCTTCTGGACGGGAGTTGTATCAGGCGATAGCGCGGGTTTTTTTTTTACTTCTCAGCAGCACGTTTTTCACTCACAATGGGCTAGAAGAGATTCAGAAAATGTTAGGAAAGGGAATCCATTCGAAAGCTGTTAGGAAATAGATGAAAGTCTCCCGCCATCCAGTGGGTTCTTTAATGCACAGAACATGGCTCTTCTGCGCACAGGGCCAGGGCTTGGAAAAGCCCCATCCAACAGACTGCGGCTTTTTCAAGTGTCATTCCATCAGTGTCTCCCTTTTTGATCGATGGCAAGATAGATGGAGGAAGGGTGTTTAGCGAAAGAAAATCTCAGTGGACTCTAACATGGGAACTAGAAGATTATGAGTGTGTCGCGCTACTGCCTGGAGAGAACCCTCCCCCCTCCCCCCACTAAAGGTGTAAATATCCTGATGTTATCAGGTTGGGGGTCCCAGTTAAACTTGCATTGAGACATGTCCCTGCTAACAGTCGTGCTGACTTCAGTGAGAAAGAGGACACTGATAGACTTAGAAATGTACCTATCCGACGGATGGGATTTTAAACGTGTCCCGTGCACAGGGGATCCATACATTGTGCACGATAACGAACACGCCAGATGGTTTTAATGAGAGCTTCCTTGGGTCTATTAAGAAAATTATTTAGTAAGTTCTTATCCCCTACCCACAGTCAGTAGGGGACACCGATGGGCTTGGAAAGGCCACCGTCCGTCGGATGGGGCGTTAAGCCGTGGTCCCGTGTGCGGGAGACCCTGTGCACGTTAAAGAACACGCTGGATGGCCTTGACGGGAGGCTACCATCTGTCTCCCAACACCTGTTACAGTGGGTCCCCTCCCCCAACCTTCTCTGAGCCTTCGGGGTCCTTGTGACCTGGCCATTTAGCCCATGGTGTGCAAAAAAAGTGCCGCTCAGAGGTAAAACAATCCAAGCCTTATCCCTTATGGATGGCTCAGTCGGTAGCTTGCCAGGCTCGTAATCAACAGTCCCAGGTTCAAGCCCCACCTCGGCCAGCTTTGAGATTCATCTCCGCAAAATTCCCCGCCCATCCCTCGGTCGGTAGGGAACACAGAGGACCGTCGTCCGTCGGATGGGACGTTAAGCCATGGCCCCATGTGCGTGAGAGCCATACTTGTGCACATTAAAGAAGACGCTGGATAGTCTTAACAGGAGGTTATCATCTGTTTCCTAACAGCTGTCCAGTGAGTTTGTCCCCCCAAACTTCTCTTAGTCCTCGTGGCCCTTGCGACCACCCATTTAGCCCATTGTGTGCAAAAAAAGTGCCGCTCAGAGGTAAAACAACCCTGTCTGATCAACGGCCACGACTAACACTAGGCAACAATTGCTTTTTATATTTCGGCTTTCTTTCCGTGACAGGCATCCCTGTTGCCTTTCAGCAATAGACGAAACGTTCGGTCATACGCAATGCTTGTTGCACATTTGTCCGTGCAGACAGACAACCTGTGACTGGTTGCTGTCACCACCCCGTGAAGTTTAAAAAGTAACCGTCTGGTTGGCTACTCTCTTGCAATTTTCGTGACTGATTGTACAGATTCCCGTCGCCGTGCCGCTGTTGACATATCCTGGCTTTACATTCACCAAAAACTATCTGTTAAGAATGAGAAGTTTGTCAGTAACCAGACATGGCCGTCGTGTATGAAGATGGCAGTGAATTTTAACATTGGCTTTTATTTGTGAGTCTCACTCAATCATCATTAATGTTAAAATGACTCTTGTATTTGAAACATTTTCAGTATCGTGTACTTATCTTCAAGTATTTCAAACCGAAAATTTTATATGGGGTTGGGTTGTTTTACCTCTGAGCGGCACTTTTTTGCACACCATCTGCTAAATGGCCAGGTCACATGGACCCCGAAGGCTCAGAGAAAGTTGGGGGAGGAGACCCACTGGGACAGCTGTTGGGAGACAGCTGTTGGGAGACAGATGGTAGCCTCCCGTCAAGGCCATCCAGCGTGTTCTTTAACGTGCACAGGAACCACGGCTTAACGTCCCATACGACGGACGGCGGCCTTTTACAAGCCCATCGGTATCCCATACTGACGGTGGGCAGGCGAGGAATTTTGCGGAGATAAATCTCAACGCTAGCCCAGCTGGGACTCGAACCTGGGAACTACAGATTACGAGCCTGGCGCGCTACCGACTGAGCCACCCCCGCACCAAACACTGATGGAACACTGCGGTAATAAGAAATATGAAAGCTAATGGTCGTGACTGGAAATAGGCAATAGGTGGAGCTTGCCCTAATACTTTGCCTAAATACATAAAACTAAGTAAATGTCAAAACGTGCAACTTTAACTAAACACCGAACACAATAATAAAAAAATAAATACCCCCTCAAGCAGCTGCTTGCCACAGAGGTCTGACAGGAGCCTGTCAGTTTATATGCCAAAGTAGGAGATCTGAGAGGATAGCAGGACCTCAGCAGAAAAACGACACACATATCCATGCCTAATCCGGGGCTCGAACCCAGGTCCCGTAGATCAGTAGCCGAGCGCGGCAAATACCAAAAAGTAGAATTTAAATAATAACCTAACCCAATAATCAATAAATTAACAACAAATAAATAACGACAAAAATAATAAAATAATAATAAACATTCCCTGAAGCATCTGCTTCAGGAGTTTTTTTATTTTATTTGAATGAGAAGAAGCGATCGAACATCTTAAATGGTGAGACAATCACATGTAACAAAATATTGAAGAAAATTTATATTGATAAGCAAACGTTGAGGAAGTTTTGCCGCAAGCCATATTTCGACGGAGTGAAAGTAAGCTGATGGTTCGAGGACTATGATAAATTAAATGCAAAGTAGGGGATCTCCCATAAGTTACGTTGCCTCCTTTTAACCGAATTTTAACCTCTCCTCCTTCTACGTAGAAACTGGATTGATACTTCTCTCCCTTTTCCAGGTTAGTAACACTTTTTGAAAGGGTTGTCACTACGGTCATCAGTAATCAGCACCACGATGGGCTTGGAAAGGACGCCGTCCTTCGAACGAGACGTTAAGCCGTGATTTCGTGTGCGGGAGAGACACACCCTGCGCATGTTAAAGAACACGCAGGATGGCCTTGACGGGAAGCTACATCTGTCTCCCAACAGCTGTTCTAGTGGGTCCCCTTCCCCAAGCTTCTCTGAGCCTTTGGGGTCCATGTGACCTGGCCATTTAGCCCATAGTGTGCAGAAATGTGCCGCTCAGAGGTAAAACAACCCAACACACAGTTCAGAGAAGGTTTGTCGAGGGCACCCACTGAACAGCTGTTAGGAGACAGATGGTAGGCTCCCGTCGAGGCCATCCAGCGTGTTCTTTAACGTGCACAATGTATGGCTATCTCACACACGGAGCGGCGTTAGAGGGAATAATGGAAATAGTGAGATTAGGTTAGAAAAAACGATATAATCCGAGTAATCAGAATGCGTGAGATATTGAATGCAAACAAACGGTGAGCGAGAGTGAGAGCGAGGAAAAAAGATAGCGAGAGTGAGAGCGAGGGAAAAAGGTGAGCGAGAGTGAGAGCGAGGGAAAAAGGTGAGCGAGAGTGAGAGCGAGGAAAAAAGATAGCGAGAGTGAGAGCGAGGAAAAAAGATAGCGAGAGTGAGAGCGAGGAAAAAAGATAGCGAGAGTGAGAGCGAAGGAAAAAGGTAAGCGATAGTGAGAACGAGGAAAAAAGATAGCGAGAGTGAGAACGAGGGGAAAAGGTGAGCGATAGTGAGTATGAGGAAAAAAGATAGCGAGAGTGAGAGCGAGGGAAAAAGGTGAGCGATAGTGAGAACGAGGAAAAAAGATAACAAGAGTGAGAGCGAGGGAAAAATGTGAGCGATAGTGAGAACGAGGAAAAAAGATAGCGAGAGTGAGACCGAGGGGAAAAAGGTGAGTGATAGTGAGAGCGGAAAAAGATAGGGATAGTGAGAGCGAGGGGGGGGGGGAAGATAGGGATATTGAGAGCGGGGGGAGGTGAGCGACAGTGAGAGAGGAAAAAAAGTGAGCGATAGTGAGGGCAGAGGGGGAATGATTATTAGCGAGAACGGAATAAAAAAGTGAGAGGTGAAAATAGAGTGAGCGATAGTGAAAGCAAGCTAAAGGTGCGAGAGATCGTGAGAGGCAGTTAAATTAAAAGTAATTTTAGGAGCAAATTAAAAGTGCGATAGAGCGAGCAGACTAAGTGCGAGAGATGATGATGGCCGGAAAAAAACAGATAATAATGAGACAAAAAACAAAGACAGTCAGAGGAAGTTAAGTGTAAGAGATAAAGAACAAGCTAGTATATGAGATTGTGAGAACACGTCAGAGATAATCAATAAAAGCGTAATTCGAGATATGTATATTGAGAGAAAGCAAAATATGATAGTCAGAGGAATCTGAATGTTAGAAAGCAATCTAAATGCGAAAAAATAATCAGGGCAAGCTAATGTGAAATAATTAGAGCAAGCTGAATTCGAAAGATAATCAGAATAAGATATGGGAGATAATCGGTGTAATCTATATAACAATGAGAAATAATCAGAGTAAGAAAAATGTGAGAGATAAGAGAGATCAAGCAAATTAAATATTAAAAATAGAGCAATCTAAGTTTTCGAGTTAATAACAGTAAACTTAACGTGTAAAAATGTAAAGTAGTACTTAGTATGTTGAATGCAAGAGATGCAAGAAAGATTGAACAGTAAATAGATAAATGTATAACAGAAAATATGTAAAATATGTGTTTAAAAGAAGTTGTTGAAATTATTAGGGATGATAACACTTAAAAACTGCTAACCTAGTTTGGGAATGAACCCTCAAATCTGCTCTTATGAACACAACAATCTCTCCTGCATACCTGAGCAAACTCCGAGTGGAACTATGACCTCAACCAACATTAAAATGTGCTTTAAATAACACTTATAACCTTATAGGTATTCACATCTTCTTCAGAGGGTACGAAAGTGAAATCTTCGGAAATTCCATTCCGTGGGATATTTTCATAGGGTAAAAACAACTTTCCTCGTCGTAAAGGACAAGGTGTGAGGTATTTCATTTTGGAAGATTCTTGGTGACGACGGTATTGACTATACGGTCGTTTGACGATTTCCACCTTTGGCGTGGAATTGGGCAGTCATTCTCGATCTCGTGTTGCTGTTAGCAATTTCTAATATTCCCCGATGGCAGATTGTATTTATTGGCAAACATATATTCGTCATTCCGAGGTTGTTTGGGTTGGATTGTTTTACCTCTGAGCGACACTTTTTTGCACACCATGGGCTAAATAGCCAGGTCACAAGGACCCCGAAGGCTCAGAGAAGGTTGGGGGAAGGGACCCACTGGAACAGCTCTTGGGAGAAATATGTAACCTCCCGTTAAGGCCATCCAGCGTGTTCTTTAACGTGCACAGGGTATGTCTCTCCCGCACACGGGGCCACGGCTTAACGTCCCATCCGACAGACGGCGCCTTTACAAGCCCATCGTTGTCCCCTACTGACCGTGGGCAGGGCGGGGAATTTTGAGAAGATAAATCTCAACGTTGACCCAGCTGGGACTCGAACCAGGGAACTACAGATTACGAGCCTGGCGCGCTACCGACTGAGCTACCCCCGCCCCCGTATGATGGGAAAAATATTTGCTATCCCGTATATGATGAGAAAAATATTTGTTATTCCGTATATGATGGGAAAAATTTTTGCTATCCCGTATATGATGGGAAAAATATTTGTTATCCCTTATATGATGGGAAATATATTTGCTATCCCGTATATGATGGGGAAAATATTTGTTATCCCTTATATAATGGAAAAAATATTTGCTATCCCGTATATGATGGGAAAAATATTTGCTATCCCGTATATGATGGGAAAAATATTTGTTATTCGTATATGATGGGGAAAACATTTGTTATCTCGTATATTATGGGGGGGGGGGGATATTTGTTATGCAGTATATGATGGGAAAAATATTTGTTATCCCATATATGATGGGAGAAAATATTTGTTATCTCGTATATGATGGGGGAAATATTTGTCATCTCGTATATGATGGGGGAAAATATTTGTTATCTCGTATATGATGGGGGAAAATATTTGTTATTTCGTATATGATGGGGAAAATATTTGTTATCTCGTATATGATGAGGAAAATATTTGTTATCCGTATATGATGGGAAAAATATTTGTTATCTGTGTATGATGGGAGAAATATTTGTTATCCGTATATGATGAAAAATATTTATTGTCCTATCTACAGTGACATAAAATATTTTCTGCCTCACCCATTGCGATATAAAATATTTACTATCGATCACATGCTGAAAAAAGTTTTATTTTCTTACCCATGCGACATAAAATATTTGTTGTACCGTACATGTAGGAAAAAATATTTATTTTCCTGTCCATGGTGACGTAAAATACTGGTTGCTCAGCTCATGATGATATAAAATATTGCTCTCAAGTGTATGAAAAATGTGCTATCCGATCCACGTCGACATAAATATCTATTATACTGTCCATGGTAACATAAAATATTTATTATGGACCCCATTTACAAAAGAATTTGTGTTTCAATTGTTAGAAATATTGCTTTACCACATGGAAAAAAATACAAACTTCAGAAATCAACTGGGACGGGGGTGGCTCAGTCGGTAGCGCGACAGGCTCGTAATCTGCAGTTCCCAGGTTCGAGTCCCAGATGGGTCAGCGTTGAGATTTATCTCCGCAAAATTTCCCGCCCTGCCCACGGTCAGCAGGGGACATCGATGTGCTTCGAAAGACCGCCGTCCATCGGATGGAACTTTAAGCCGTGGTCCCGTGTGCGGTAGTATACAATATGCCAGAGTAGAAGGTCTGAGAGGATGGCAGGACCTCAGCAGAAAAACAACACATACATCCACGCCTTACCCGGGGCTCGAACCCAGGTCCCTTAGATCACTAGCCAAGCGCGCTAACCACTCGGCCAAACGGGATAACAAATATTTTTCCCATCATATACGGGAAAACAAATATTTTTCCCATCATATAAGGGATAACAAATATTTTTCCCATCATATAAAGGATAACAAATATTTTTCCCATCATATAAGGGATAAAAAATATTTTTCCCACCAAATACGGGATAACAAATATTTTTCCCATCATATACGGGATAACAAATATTTTTCCCTTCGTATACGGGATAACAAATATTTTTCCCATCATATACGGATAACAAATATTTTTCCCATCATATACCGGATAACAAATATTTTTCATATCATATACGGGATAACAAATATTTTTCCCATCATATAAGCGAAAACAAATATTTTTCGCATCATATACGGGATAGCAAATATTTTTCCCATATTTTTCACAAGAACCCTCAAGGTTCAGAGAACGTTGAGGAAGAGGCCCCAATGGAACAGCTGTTAGGAGACAAATGGTAACCTTCCGTCATGGTCATCCAGCGTGTTCTTTAACGTAAACAGCACATTGATCTTCCGTACAAGGGGTCACACACTGGGCATACTGGGCTAAATGACCTGGTTACAAGGACCCAGTGGGGTCAGAGAAGGTTGAGGGAAGGGCACCCGCTGGACAGCTGTAGGGAGACAGAAAGTAGCTTCCCGTCAAGGTCATCCAGTGTGGGCTTTAACGTGCATAGGGTTCTCCTGCACATGGAACAACGGCCTAATGTCTCATCTGAAGGGCGGCTGCTTTTCTAAGCCCATCGATGTCCCATAGTAATTGAGTTGGGTTGTTTTACCTCTGAGCGGCACTTTTTTGCACACAATGGGCTAGATGGCCGAGGATCCCGAAGGCTCAGAGAAGGTTGGGGGAGGAGACCCACTGGAACAGCTGTTGGGAGACAGATGGTAGCCTCCCGTCAAGGCCATCCAGCGTGTTCTTTAACGTGAACAGCGCATGGCTCTCCCGCACACGGGCCATGACTTAACATCCCATCCGATGGACGGCGGCCTTTCCAAGCCCATCGGTGTGTCTGCTGACCAAGGGCAGGACGGGGAGTTTTATGGATATAAATCTCAACGTTGGCCCAGCTGGAACTCGAACTTGGGAACTGCAGAATACGAGGTTGGCGAGCTACCGACTGAGCCACCCCCGTCCATATCGGCGTGGAAGTCAGTTTATAGTTGTAACTCACGAGCGAATAATAGCATTACATTTCAGACATGGCTCGGACAATATCGTTAATCAAAGTATTTTAGTCTTTCTGAAAAAGAAAAAAGATTTTAATGATCAGTGCAGAGTCGTTTTTAAATCGTTGTATTATTTGAATATTTGGAATGAAAGCGTATTTTTTTTGCAATTATGATACTTTTAAAACCCTAAACTTGTCTTGACACTCGCTCCGAATTTTATTCGAATTTTTAAAAATTTTATTGGAAAATTTAATTCTATTCGAAAGAAAAAGAAATCATGCATTGAGCTAAAACTTCCGAGATACTCACCTTGATCTTCGCGTTGTAGGATCCTTCATCACCATGACTTCTGTGATATCCCCGAATTTGCTAAAGTACTCCCTAAGACCTTCTGTAAATAGAAAAAAAGAAATTCGATGAGGAAAAAATGCTACCACTTCATAGTGAGCAATTTGATTATAGTGTTTTACAATGACCTACTTTTCCTTTTATTTTACACATTTACTAATGCAATGATTCACTATTTATTGCTATGTACTTATTGCAATGTAATGTTACTGATCGTAGCATCTGATAGAACGTATTACAGCTAATTAGCAGGGAGAAACTATTATTGGTGTAGGAGTGGTCAAGACACCGATGCCGTGAGCTAATGGGGCGGGGGTGGCTCAGTCGGTAGCGCTCCAGATTCGCAATCCGCAGTTCCCAGGTTCGAGTCCCAGCTGGGTCAGCGTTCAGACTTATCTTCGCAAAACTCCCCGCCCTGCCCACGGTCGGTAGGAGACACCGATGGCCTGGAAAGACCGCCGTCCGTCGGATGGGACGTTAAGCCGTGACCCCGTGTGCGGGAGAGACATACCCTGAGAGGTTCCCTCCCCCAACCCTCTCTGAGCCTTCGGTGTCCTTGTGACCTAGATATTTAGCCCATGGTGTGCAAAAACGTGCCGCTCAGAGGTAAAAACAACCCAACCCTGACTAATGGGAGGGTTGCTTCAAGGACTGAGGCACCGATTTTACAGAATACTATAGGAACTCACTCAAGTATTTTGCATCAGGGCCCATGATGATCAAATTCCACGACTGCTTGTTTAGTAATCAAAGAACTTGTCAAATGGTTTGCTACTTAATGTTGGTAAACACTTAAACGATAACTTACTTCTTAGGGGCGGGGGATGGTCGTAATCTTCCAGGTTCCGGTTCCACCTGGGTCAGCTTTGATATTTATCCCCTCAAAACTCCCCATCCTTCCCTCGGTTAGTAGCGGACAACGATGGGCTTGGATAGGCCTCCGTAGGCCGAGTGGGACATTAAGCCGTGACTCAGTGGGAGGGAAAAGTATACCCTGTGCACCATAAATAACACGCTGTATGTCCTTGACGGGAGGCTACCATCTGTCTCTTAACAGCTATCTAGTGGGACCTCTCCCTTAATCTTCTCTAATCTTCTCTGGACGTGTTGGTCGTGTTTTAAAAATAAAAGTCCCAAAACAGAACCCTGAGGGACACTAAATTGTACATTTGTTTCTTCACTAATATATTTTTCAATTTTTACTTTTTGCTTCCTATTTATTAAATAGTCTGGACCCTTTTGACGTGCCCATTGTATGCAAAAAATGCCGCTCAGAGCATTGTAAATCGCGCTTGGTAATAAACGTACTACGTAGATTGGTAATTAAAGTTTTACCCAATCTACGTAGTTGATGGGCATCTATTAATACTATCCCGATAAGTACGTCTGTATAGATTTCTCCTTTACCAACCTGTATTATTGTAGAACGATTTATTACATACTACTATATACAGGAATCCCTCGCTTAACGCTGTTAATTGATTCCAGCAAAACAGGACGCTAAGTGAATCAGCGCTGAGCGAACGACAAATTTCGATAGAAATGCGTGTTCCTGAATTAATTTGGTAAGTTCTGCTCATTGCAATCGACTGTTTCGATAATTACGTTATTCGTAGCTTGATTAGACTTGTTGAGTAGTATAACCCAAGGGTGTACTCTCAGATTAAAAAATTTAAACACCCCTTTTTGAAATTTTCGGCTCTTCAGTGAACTGCACCAGCGGCTTCTCCCTATATTCATATATTGCGGAGCTTATAGCGTTTTAAATCTATCGAATCACCCCTTATTACGTTTAAATGGTTCCATAGATTTTTCAGGCTCAGCTTTTCCTATATCTTCACATTGATCTTTTCTTGAATAATAGATAGATAGATAGATAATTTATTCTCAGAATATGCAGTACTTTACATTTACATGTTTTTTTTACCTTAGAACTGAAATTATAATGAAATATATATAATGTTGTATATCTCAGATACAAAATTTTAAAGTATTACATTTTCTAATATATATATATTCTTCTTTATACATAGTTTGTCCAATAAAAATCATATATTTATTCATACCATATATATGGAAAATTTTAATATTATATTTCATTAGTGTTTTATAATTTTACCTACATTTTACAATAAAAGTCTGAGAAAGAAATGTTGAGTCTTCCACGAGAGTAAAAATTCGCTTGTGGAAGAAATCTAACAGTTATGTTGTAATAAAATGAAAAGGCAACATGCTTCAGTTTCACATTTCCTCACACTTTGCTAGCTTGATCAAAAAATCTAAGTAAATATTTAACCAATTTATAAGTTTGAAAATTATCATTAAGATAAATGAAATAAAAAAAAAACTTTACTGGGTAGAAAACAGAAAAAAAATATAAAAATCTACATTGAATTGTGCGTTAGTAAGTGGTTCAGTTGAGCACCTTTAGGGCAGCTTAGCATCAAATGAAGTTATATTACATTTAAATCTATTTTATTTCTAAAACATAGTCTCGATATTTACCACATTCAAAATCCATTTTCTTAATTCCTTATAGAAAAAGTTATCATTTCTTATTCCTTTGATGTACTCTGGTAAGCAGTTAAAAAACTTTGGCGCCAAATAAACATAATGTTTTTCTACAATAGTTTTGTTCGCTTTTAAATCAAGTAAAAAAAGTTTTTTTGACAGTCGGGCATTCTTTTCAAATGTCCGTAAAGTTTGAACATTAAAATTCATCCTTATTTATTTCAGTACCTGAAATACATATAATTTCCTTATTTGTAAAATACCTAATTCATTGTATACATTTGCAACGCTTTCAAATTTTCTTAGTTTCATCATGCATCTAATTATGTGATTCTGCACATAGTGTAACGGTTTGATTGTTGTCAAATAGACTCCACCCCACGATAATAAACCATAGAGCAAATAAGATTTAATCCAAGAAAAGTAAATAATTTTCAATAAAGATAAATTTACGAATTTCCGGATATAATAAATTTTAGGTATAATGCAGTTAATCTTTTTAACAACATCAGATATTTGTATTTTCCAGGACATCTTTCTGTCAATAAGAATACCCAAATATTTATAGCATTCAACCCCCTCAATTTTGTCACAATTGCAATTTTTTCCAGCACAAACTTCAGAATGGAAAATGATCCTGTCACGAAAAAAATCAATCTAATTTTCTCTTGGTCTAATAAAAATATATTTCGTCTTCTTTCTATTTAAAAAGAGTTTATTAAATTTTAGCCACGTTCTTATTTCTATCCAGTCTCTATTTATATTCTCTAAAATTTGCTTTTCCTCTCCAGAATATATTAGTGCAGCATCATCTGCAAATGAAATTATTTTACCATTCAAATCCAATGTACAGAAGTCATTTATATAAAGTAAAAAAAATAAAGGTCCCAAAACAGAACCCTGAGGGACACCAAATTGTACATTTGTTTCTTCACTAATATATTTTTCAATTTTTACTTTTTGCTTCCTATTCATTAAATAGCTCCTAATCCACGAAAGCAAATTTCCCCTACACCACTGGATTTTAACTTTTCTAATAATATATCATGATTCACTGAATCAAAAGCTTTTTTCAAATCCAAAAAAAAAACAACTGTTTTAATATTTTGATTTAAATTTCTATAAATTTGCGTAGTCATTTCTAAAATCGCACTTTGAGTATTCAAACCTTTTCGAAATCCAAATTGGTGTTGACAAATAAATTGTGCATATCCCAAAAGTTAACAATTTTTTTTAAACAATTTTTTCAAGAATCTTAGAAAAAGTTGATAGAAGCGAAATCGGTCTGTAATTTTCAATTGCCTTAGTATCACCATTTTTAAACACTGGAATAAATAAGGCAGTTTTTAAAATTTCAGGGAACACACCTTCTACAAAAGAAAAGTTTACAAGTTTACAAAATATAGTTCTAATCTCCGGAAAAATATTTTTAATAGTGGTAACTGTTAATAGTTGAACTTAACGGAATTTTCCGTTGGGTATTATCATCAATAAAATATTTAGAAGTCTCTCCATTCCAATCATAATTACAGGCCATAATTGCTGCAGGCAAAATATTAACCTAGTTAATATTTTGCCTGCAGTGGAACAACTAACTTTTCTTTCTACTGCTAAAAACAAACAACTTTTTTTCACTGCTAAAAATATAAGCAAATAAATATAAAAAATGTATAATATATGTGAAGCAATAGCATCAAAGCATTGAAAAATAGTATAATATATGTGAGCAATATATATATGTGAAATTAAGTAAATGCTTTCTTTTCTACTGCTAAAAACGAACAACTTTTTTTCTACTGCTAAAAACTGACTCTGCATTTATTTTTAAACGTTCTTAATTGTTTAATTTTCTACTCCTAAATTATTCACCAGAATCAATTCTTTCGAAACGTCTAATTTTGTTCCTAAATTCAGACTTTTCCTTCTTACCGCCACTAGAAGTTGATGCTATTGCACTCTTATAACCTCTTGACACAACTTAAAAAACATACTAACTACTAAATAATTATGTTCTAGGAAAAACGCTAAAAAAACGTTACATGCGAAGCAATGCATGGCTTCGTTCGTTTTATGAAATTAGAAGGTTTCTGTTGCCGGACCTATAGCAATTATTATTTTATTAATATGTCGCGAGAGAGATTTGACAGCGTTATAACGACTTGATAGTGGGGCGGGGGTGGCTCAGTCGGTAGCGCGCCAGGCTCGTAATCTGTAGTTCCCAGGTTCGAGTCCCAGCTGGGTCAGCGTTGAGATTTATCTCCCCAAAATTCCCCGCCCTGCCCACGGTCAGTAGAGGACACCAATGGGCTTGGAAAGGCCGCCGTCCGTCGGATGGGACGTTAAGCCGTGGCCCCGTGTGCAGGAGAGCCATACCCTGTGCACGTTAAAGAACACGCTGGATGGCCTTGACGGGGGGCTACCATCTGTCTCCCAACAGCTGTTCCAGTGGGTCCCCTCCCCCAACCTTCTCTGAGCCTTCGGGGTCCATGTGACCTGGCTATTTAGCCCAGGTGTGCAAAAAAAGTGCCGCTCAGAGGTAAAACAACCCAACCGAAGACTCATTCAGGCACTTTTCATAGATTTCATTTTTTTATATATTAATTTTTTTTATATTTTTTTATTTTTATAAGGAATTTAAACAGTGTATGTTCTTAAGAAAATTAATTAGCATGTTATAGTATATGGATTTAAGTGCTTTTTCTTTTGGTTCAAGGATTGATTGAAAGCTAAATTGATTAGTTTTGTGTTTTCTGAGTTTTTGGAAGTATTTATTTCTTTCGTCTGTAAATTATTTACATTGAAAAATTATGTCTCCTATTGTTTGTGGTTCATTACATTTTAGACAATTTGGTGAATTTATTTCATTCATTTTAAAGAGCATGGTTTTTGTTAATCCTAGGTTGGCTTTGATTCTTAATATTATGCTAATTTCCTTTTTTTTGTAATCCATAATTGTTGAATTTATTATTTTTATGTGAAATTAAGTATCTGTGCGTGTGACTTGCATATGTGGAATAACAATTTTGAAGTGTATTGTTCATGTGTTTTTTATTTAAGTTTTTATGTAGAAGAAAATGATATGGGGAATTCATAGAATGGTTCAGGTTTTTTGCATTTTTTGCAAAAAACCTGAACCATTTCTATGAATTAAAAATCTAAAATACAATGACATTGCAAGTGTCTGCAATGTCATTGTATTTTAGATTAATCTGTGAGGGTTTCCATTGTATATGTAATATTTTTGTGTTGTTGTATATGGTTGTATATTAATGTGTGTCATTTATGAAAATATTATAATTACTTTTAAATGGATTATCTTGTAAAATGTCTAAAGAAGTCTTGTTATCAGTCTTGTTACAATATTTTTGTTGGAGAATTGGAGAGCCCAGTTTATTGCTAGTATGATAGCTGTCAATTCAGCAATGAGGACAGGAGTATGATAATAAAATTTAAATTGATATTCAAAGTTGTTTTTTGGACAGTAAAATGCCCCAGAAGTTATTGTTTTTTCAAAATTCTGAGATCCATCAGTATAAATTTGTATGTAGTTTTTGTAATTATGTTCTATGTGGTTTTCTGATAGAATTTTAAGGATTGATTTATCTGAGGAAGTTTTCGAATGAATTCCTGAAATATTCTTAGATAATATTGGAAGGGTTGATATCCATATTGGAAATATGATCCATATTTCTGTTACTTTTTGTTTCTTGTGGAAGTTATTTAATGTGATGTCTGGGAAGTAGTTTATTATTTTGTCTTTAATTCAATGATTTTTATTTTTCAGTATTATTCGAAATATTTGGTTTGATAGTAGATATTGTTTTTTTATTTCTATAGGAGGGATTGCTGTTTCTGCATAAATATTCATGTTTTTTATATTTTGTAGAAGTTTTTTTTGTAGTGTATTTTGTACTTTAGTATTTTTGTTTGTATAGTTTTTAAGCTTTTCAGTTTTGTTTTTGATAGGTTATTGAGTAGTTATGCCATATATGCATTTTGGTAATATGACTGAATTGTATATCAGAATTAAGTTTTTTTGGGAGCATCCCCATTTAGGTAGTTACCTAGGTATCTCTTATTCAGTATTTAAAGAGTTATGGAAGCTGAAATTGATTATTAGTAGTATTCTCTCCCATAGGTTAACATAGGTTTCCCTATACATTAAGGGCGGGGGTGGCTCAGTCGGCAGTGCGCCAGGCTTGTAATCTGTAATTCCCAGGTTCGAGTCCCAGCTGCGTCAGCGTTGAGATTTATCTCCACAAAATTCCTCACTCTGCCCACGGTCAGTAGGGGACACCGATGGGCTTGGAAAGGCAGACGTCCGTCAAATGGGAAGTTAAGCCGTGGCCCCGTGTGCGGGAGAGCCATACCCTGTGCACGTTAAAGAACACGCAGGATGGCCTTGACCGGATGCTACCATCTGCCCCCCAACAGCTGTTCCAGTGGGTTCCCTCTCCCAACCTTCTCTGAGCCTTCGGGGTCCATGTGACCTGGCCATTTAGCCCATGGTGTGCAAAAACCCCCGCTCAGAGGTAAAACCCAACCCTATACATTAACATTGCGCCAGAACTCTCATTCTCCTCACTACTATTATTGTCTAATATTTAAATAATCATAACGCTAAAAAAATCAATATTTATTTATTCATTACGCATTTTAAAATCAATATTTATTTTATTAAACGGCTTTCAACGATACTTATTATTTAAATTTTAGTTAATTTCTGAGATTGTTATAACGCATTACTGTTGTGAAATATTGTAGCTTCAATAACTCTTTAAATACTGAAGGAATATTGTTGAAAATCGAGATTTAAATAGATTTCATTATGATCTTTATCTTCAGTCACATTTTTCCACTGAATGCATATTTTAGAAATTATAGAGCATCGATGTTAGATTCTCTTGACATAACATGGAAATTTTATAATATTTTAGTAAGGCAATGTATATCAGTGACGTATTTAACAAGTATTTGTTTCGGGCGTATTATTAGGTTTGAGAAAGAACATAATTTAAGACGTTGTATATATACACAGTCGTATCAGAATAATATGACCACCCCCCATTCCCATTATTACGTAGGTGGTCATATTATTCTGATACGACTGCGTAAGTTATTTATTCACATCGGAATGAGGTTTTTGATATCCTACACCAGGAACATGTAATCTGAAAACAAAATTAGCTGAACGTACAAGCATTGGGCAGAGGAATGGAAACAGTTCCAGGTTATCTTAATAGAAAATCACATTCAAAGCTCAATGACTGATTCGATATGATTTTTTAATGAAAAACATTTATCTGTTTGGTAAATCTAAAATTGACCTCAAAATTTGATTAAAACGTTAAAACAAGATATGATATAAGAGAATATATTTAACATTGCTAGAGTTAACTATGATCTCTGATCTCTTAAACTGTTAAACTGTTTTAGTGTTTTAAGTTTCGGAGATAAATTTTTTTGTAGCTTGTTAAATATTCCATTTTCATAACTCTCTAAATTTTTATCTAAAATCGAGATTTAGATAGATTTGATTGAGATCTTTAATTTAGACATATTTTTCATTAAAAAACGTATAAACATAATAATAAAATAAATACCCCCTCAAGCAGCTGCTTGCCACAGAGGTCTGACAAGAGCCTGTCAGTTTATATGCCATAGTAGAAGGTCTCTAAGGATGGCAGGACCTCAGACAGAAAAACGGCACATGCATCCATGCCTTACCCGGGTCTCGAACCTAGGTCGCTTAGATCAGTAGCCAAGCGCACTAACCACTCGGCCATGGGACGGGGGAAAAATTAATATTTTAACATAGCGTTATAGCGAATCTGCATTGAGTGGGGGCTTGCTTGCCCCCCTAGTCAATTGCAAGCCCCTTATTGCTTTAAACGGTGTTTACCTGTACAGTCGCTCAAAACGGTATCCGAACACTATGGTTGATTACAGAATTCAGAAAAAATATCTGGCAACGATTTTTTTAGAAATTAGCGATCTGGCAACCTTCGTGACACGAATTAGCGATCTGGCAACCTTCGTAATATACCGGTAACTGGAGCGTGTACAGTTGCTGTACACGCTCCAGATATTTTTCCTGAATTCTGTAATCACGTGACACGAAGGTTGCCAGATCACTAATTTCTTAAAAAATCGTTGCCAGATATTTTTTCTGAATTCTGTAATCAACCATAGTGTTCGTATACTTTTTTGAGGGACTGTACATATAAAGTTCTACTTTTTCATTGGCCAAAATATTCCATGGCAACCTGAGACAGTTGAAATTTTGCTGATTTTACTGCCATTGGGTATCCAGTAAATAATGCTGGTGTTTCGAGAACCAATATGTAGGAAAACAATGTACATATTTAAGAAAGTAACATTTTAATGGAAAACTTTCATCAAACACTTTTGAACGTAATATGCATCGTTCGTAACCCTTCTTATGTCTAATCGGTGTTTCACTTCTTTCTACGTACGCTGTACTATAGCTCTTGTTACTTGCTTCTCCTATTTTGTCTTTCAAATCATTCAGGTGTCGAATTTTGTCCATGAAAACATAATTCTTTAAAAGCCTCAAAAGAAAAAGAAAAAATCAAGGGATATCATATCAGGGTTCTTTGGCTGCCCTAGAATTGAACCATCTGTGCCAATCCATCTGTCAGAAAATGCTACATTAAGATTGGGTTGTTTGGGTTGTTTTACCTCTGAGCAGCACTTTTTTGCACACCATGGGCTAAATGGCCAGGTCACAAGGACCCCGAAGGCTCAGAGAAGGTTGGGGGAGGAGACCCACTGGAACAGCTGTTGGGAGACAGATGGTAGCCTCCCGTCAAGGCCATCCAGCGTGTTCTTTAACGTACACAGGGTATGGCTCTCCCGTACACGGGGCCACGGCTTAACGTCACATCCGACGGACGGCGGCCTTTCCAAGCCCATTGGTGTCCCCCACTGACCGTGGGCAGGGCGGGGAATTTTGCGGAGATAAATCTCAACGCTGACCCAGCTGGGACTCGAACCTGGGAAATACAGATTACGAGCCTGGCGCGCTACCAACTGAGCCACCCCCGCCCCACTACATTAAGAACTTCGGAACATTTCTTGAGAAAGGTGGCTGTGAGCCGTCTTGCTGATGGCGCCCGTTAAATTCTTTGAATGGGAGAATGTACAGGTAACATTTAGTGTGATGATTTTTGTGCATTTGGGGACAATGCTTCCCGAAAGCCAGCCCTCCGGAAGCATTCGTCTCGAAACACCACAGTTATTTCTCTCACACCGTGTATTATACATGTTTTTCGAAGAAAAAAAGTTCAGTAAAATTATAATTATATACTGAAAGGTCGTTCTGGGAATATCAGCTAACTAGGAACTATCAAGCTAACTAGGAATATCAGCTAACTAGCCTAACGGGAACCTTAGATGTACCACACAGTAACTCAACTGTTAGTCCGAACGATCAGTTAGAATTTAAAAAGTTGTTGCAGTGAAAATATTTTGTCACTCTTTGGAAGACGCAGAGGAAACTATTTTGTCACATATTTTCATATTTGGGAGACACACTATTTTGTCACATTTTGGAAGACACAATGTGGGGAGGGAACTATTTTGTCACTTTGGAAAATATTGAAAAATATTTTGTCACTCTTTGGAAGGCACATGTGGAATAACAGCGATTGCAATAATCTGTTCCATCTCGTTCTCTTTCAGATCAATTTAATGTTAAAATTTCATCCCAATCTCTTCCGGTTAATATTTAAATTCTAGGGATGATTTTGTTTTTCTTTAACGGAATTAAATATTAATTTTTTAAATATTTCAGCTACTTCGCCTACTTATTTATTGGCGTGTAAATTACTTAACTACTTGGACTGGTTTGTTAAGACGCCTTTTTATTATTTGTGGATACCTAAATGTTTTGTTTTGTTTAGTTAGACGGAGTTGTGTTGCTGAGTTATTTCATCTCTGAGCGTCACCTTTTTTACATCATTCAGCCAGGTCATAAGGATCCTAAGGGTTCAGAGAAAGTAGGGGAAGGGCTGGATCAGGGACGAAACCGTCATTTATGAAGACAGAACAAAGTACCGGGACCCATGGAACTTAGGGTCACTCCGAGGTTGAGGCCCACTCGAATATTTTTTTATTTCTAGATCAGGTTCTGGTATGATATGTCCATGATTTGCATGCTCCTTAAATGAATGGTTCGACCTAAATATGTATTTGTGTCTTGAAACATTGATTTTTTTCCTCATCCTCCCCCCTGAAAAATTAATGGGCCGGAGAAATCTCGAAGCTGCCAGAGCTTGGGAATTAAACTTTCAAACGTCACAATATGCACCTGGAACGCAGTCTCGTGCCAACTGAATGAAGAATGACGATTCGCACGAAATAAATATTTCGAAAGGCTCATTGCATTTCATTTTGTAAAATGTGATCCGTAACAGATTAATATAAACAGCAACATGAAACAGAATAATAACTCATCCTTACGATATCACATATATCTTGCTCGTTGATCGCTAAAACTGACATTTGACCAGCGGCGTAATCGAGACATTCAAAAGAATAACATCGAAATTTCAACTATCTCATTCCGCATAAAACAAAAATAGCCAGACACCCTCATTTAGCAACTTAATATTCGCATTCCATTAGAAGAATTCCTCCACGATGCTAAATTCCCCCCCCCCCTTGTGTTTTGGTGGAAGGTTACAAAACACGAAAACAGTCACACAATGCTACTCGTTGTCCACTTCATCAGAAAAACCCAATCAAACAAATCCAGTGTCTGTGTTTTGCAACGGCCAGTACTCCAGCTTCGCAGACATCATCATCTGCGGGTTTCTCATAGTCACACGCACACAGTGTTGTTCGAGGTTGACCTCCATTAGCGCCTCGACCTTGAACCGTACTCACTGCCACGTTCTATTCATTGCGAGACCCTTTGTTATTCGTTTCCTCCTCTATCGGTTAATGTTGTAGCTTGAATAGTCAGAAAGAAGCAATGGAAGATTCAGGAGTGGTGACACCCGGACAAGTGCTCTCCTCCTTGAAAATAAATCTACTCTAATAATAGGCTAACTCTGGTAACTGTGTAACTCAGTTCGGTTGCCAGATTGTCAAAGGAAACTATAAGTCGAACTGTATTATATGAGAAGATTAGTTTTCATTGAATGGCAACGTCACAGTGTCCTACGTTACGTTCTGGTCGGCCTATTTTGATAATATTTTTCTGCTGAGGTCCCGTCATCCTCACAGACCTTCTACTAGGAACTGACAGACTCCTGTCAGACCTCTGCGGCAAGCAGCTGCTTGAGGGGGTACTGCTTTTTGCGCAACATTCGAAATGTTAAGCCACTGCTTTATCCGCTCCGCTGGTAAGGGGCTTTTGTTTGGTTTGTTTTACCTCAGAGCAGCTTTTTTTTTGCACACAATGGGTTAAATGGCCATATCACAAGGACCCAGAGGGCTCAGAGAAGGGTGAAAGGAGGAGACTCACTGGACAGCTATTTAGGAAACAGATGATAGCCTACAGTCAGGGTCATCCAGCGTGTTCTTTAACGTGCACAGAGTACGACTCTCCCGCACACCGATCCAAGGCTTAACTTCCCATCCGACGGATGACGGCCTTTCCAAGCCCATCGGTGACCCCTATTGATCGTTGAGATTGTATTTCCTCAAAACCAGAGAGTTTTGCGGAGATAAATCTCAATTCTGGTCTAGCTGGGATTCGAACCTGGGAACTACAGATTACGAGCCTGGCGCGCTAACAGTCACTTTTCTGGAACAAGCGAGCCAACAACGAAGGATGCAAGGAAGGGTGCGGATCCCCTAATTTTTAACTGTAATTCATTCCATTCATTCATAATGTGCAGCCATTTAGCCTGGCATATTATTTTGTTACGTGGCCCTTCTGTCAAATTTTAGTGGGTTAGCCACTGGAAAGAGATGCAGAGATTTGAAGCGGAGTTTCTGATTTTGGTGATTGGTGACAAGCGGGAAATTTTGTTTGGAATCGCCATCGCAGTGGGCGAGGGATTTTCACCTCTTGCCCTGCTGCAAAGAGACTGTGGTCACAAATTAGTGTTCAATCATTTAGGGTAGTTGGGCTCGCCACAGAGGTCTGACAGGAACCTGTTAGTTTAAAACGCCATGGAGAATATCTGTGAGGACGGAGAGACCTCAGCAGAAAGAAACGTCGATGCCTCAGACCAACTTCTCTGAGCCCTTTGGGTGCAAAAAGGTTGGGTTGTTTTACCTCTGAGCGGCACTTTTTTGCACACCATGGTTTAAATGGCCAGGTCACATGGACCCGAAGGCTCAGAGAAGGTTGGGGGAGGGGATCCACTGGAACAGCTGTTGGGAGACAGATCGTAGCCTCCCGTCAAGGCCATCCAGCGTGTTCTTTAACGTGCACACGGGGCCACGGCTTAACGTCCCATCCGACGGACGGCGGCCTTTCCAAGCCCATAGGTGTCCCCTACTGACCGTGGACAGGGCGGGGAATTTTGCGGAGATAAATCTCAACGCTGACCCAGCTGGGACTCGAACCTGGGAACTACAGATTACGAGCCTGGCGCGCTACCAACTGAGCCACCCCGCCCCTAAAAGAGCATTCCCACAAGACTGGAAAACTACGGATGCAAGAAAGTGTCGGTCAGATGTAAAGCTAACGAGCCTTAAGACGCTAAAGAATCCACACGTTGACCTTAACAGGAGGCTTCCGTCTGCTTCTAATAAGAGTCCAATGTGCAGGAGAGCCATATCTTGTGCCGGTGTGGACATACTGGATAGCCTCGACTGGAAGTTTCCATCTGTATCTTAACACTTGTCCAGTGGATTCCCTTCCTCAACTTTCTCTGAATCCTTTGGGTTGAACAAAAGTGTATCTCAGAGGTAAAACAATCAAACATTTATCCAATGGATTCCTTTCTACTTTGACTAGATTCAGTGGATTCCCATCACTTTTGGATAGATTCAGGATTCCCTTCTCTATTGACAAGATCAATGGATACCTTTTCCTTTGACTAGATTCAGCTCATTTCTTTCTCTTTTGACTAGTCAGCAGATTTCTTTCTCTTTTAACCAGAGTCAGCGGATTTCTTTCTCTTTTGACTAGAGTCAGCGGATTTCTTTCTCTTTTAATCAGAGTCAGCGGATTTCTTTCTCTTTTGGCCAGAGTCAGCGGATTTCTTTCTCTTTTAACCAGAGTCAGCGGGTTTCTTTCTCTTTTAATCAGAGTCAGCGGGTTTCTTTCTCTTTTGACCAGAGTCAGCGGATTCCATTCCTTTTGACCAGAGTCGGCGGATTTCTTTCTTTTGACCAATCAACGGATTCCCTTCCTTTTGACTTTTTTTCCAGCCCTGTGACCTTGTCACCTGGCTATTTAGCCCATTATGCAAAAACAAAAAAGTTAATCTATAAAGTAAAACAACCCAACAAACGAAAATATTAATAAAACTGGGCATACTCTTATTTCGAGGGGGCGGGGGGACTTAGACCCCTTGACGCTACACCTGAGTTGATTTCATCGTCAGTGCAGAAAACCCCACATGATTAACACCTAACTGTTACCTCTAGCAATGAGAATTACCAAAATATATCTGTTGTGCTATCATAATCAATCGAGGAAAGATGAAGACATAACAGGAAAAAAAAAGGAGAGAAAAAAAAGAACCGAACGAAAAAAATAAAATCTGTTCGGTTTCTATTTTCCGAAGCAAACTTTGAAATTTATCGCCGTACAGAGGACAAGAACTCCCTTCCTGTTTTACGTCATCGACGAAAATAACGGGCCCGTCGTTATAGAAGTGCTGGGGTGGCCATAAAATCCAGCACTTATATACAGTTTGCATGCGTTCGTAGGCGGAAAAAGGAGGAGCCGGACTTCGCTTTGCCGTCAGATGCCGCAAAGAAGGAACTTCCAACTGGGGGATAGGTGATGGCGGCGGGGGGGAGGGTTGAAGAGTCATCGATCTGAAAGGCCCGGCTTCACTTGCACACGGCCCTTGCACATGCACCGCTACCACCTGGCGCCATTTACAGCTCGAGAACCAAGAGCCCCTCCTCTTCGTCGTAGCTCTCGATTTTCCTCTCTCTCTCCCCCTTTGCCTTCGTTACCTTTTCTCTTTATTCTTTCTTATCTTTTTTTTTCTCTCCTTTTCCGCTGCTGACTAACGGATCATTCTTTTTTCTCTCCTCTCTCGCTGTCGAGTTGATTTTGCTCCCCGTTTTCTTTTATCTGCCTCAGATTAGTTTGTAACAACAGTCCAAGGATCTACTGAAGTTTGATCCACAAAAGTTACACAGATGGGCTTTCTCGCTTCCTTTTTTTATTAGCCGAGGACGAATTCGGATTCGTACAGAAAAATGAAAAAAAGAAGGAATCGTGTGGATGGAGAGAAGATCGGTAGGGAATTTCAGGTGTGGTTCAGATGAACTAATACCTGTGCAAGTTAAAGTACAATGAAAGATGTGTGTGAAGCTTTTTTACTTGGGACTCATTCTTTAAGAGTTTTTTCTTTCATAGATATGAGTCCTACTTGTCTCCCTGTCAGTGTAGTTACCCGTTGAGATCGATTGCTTTACCTATGAGTTTTTTTTTTGTACACAATAAACTAAATGACCAGGTTATAAGGTTGGGTTGTTTTACCTCTGAGCGGCACTTTTTTGCACACCATGGGCTAAATGGCCAAGTCACATGGACCCCGAAGGCTCAGAGAAGGTTGGGGGAGGGGACCCACTGGAACAGCTGTTGGGAGACAGATGGTAGCCTCCCGTCAAGGCTATACAGAGTGTTCTTTAATGTGCACAGGGTATGGCTCTCCCATACACGGGGACACGGCTTAACGTCCCATCCGACGGACGGCGGCCTTTCCAAGCCCATCGGTGTCATCTACTGACCGTGGGCAGGGCGGGGAATTTTGCGGAGATAAATCTCAACGCTGACCCAGCTGGGACTCGAACCTGGGAACTACAGATTACGAGTCTGGCGCGCTACCGACTGAGCCAACCCCGCCCCTCAGGTTATAAGGACAAGGGCTCAGGATAGATTGAAAGGAAGGAGACTCACTGAACAGCTGTTAAGAAACAGATGAAAAACCACTATCAAGGCCATCCAGTGTGTTCTTTAATAATCATAGGGTATGGCTTTCCTGCTCAAGGTCCACGGCTTTAGCGCCCCATGCGATTGGCGGCGACCTTTCCATGCCCATTGGTGTTTCTGAGCAAGGGAAGATGGGGTCTGAGTTAAGATAAATCTCAACGATAAGTAGATTGCCTCCTCTTTTAACTAGATCGATTGAATTCCATTCTCTTTTTGAACACATTAATCGGATTTCTTTTTGTTTACTTAGATTCAGTGGATTTTCTCCTTTTTGATAAGATTCATTGGATTTCCTTTTCTTTTGAGAAGTATATCAACTTCACCTATGACAGTTAAGAGTGAATCATCTTCCCATTTGACTAGATTCAGTGGATTCGCTTCTCTTTTGACTAGATTCAGTGAATTTACTTCTCTTTTGAATAGATTCAATGGATTCACTTGTCCCTTGATTAAATTCAGTGGAATCACTTCTCCTTTGACTAGATTCAAAGGATTCGCTTCTTTTTTGACTAGATTAATTGGATTCCCTTCTCTTTGTGACTAGATTCAGCGGATTCGCTTCTCTTTTGACTAGATTCAGTGGATTCCCTTCTCTTTTTGACGAGATTAATTGTATTCCTGTTGTTTACTTAGATTCAGTGGATTTCCTACTTTTTGGTTAAGATTCAATGGATTCGTTTTCTTTTAACTAGGTTCAGTGGGCAACAGCGGATTTTGAGGCTCCCATCTAAAATTTTAAATAATGTTTTTTAAGAACATTAAACTAAAATGTATGAATTGGAAGAAAAATGCCTTTATTATCGTTATTATTATTTTATATTTTTTATCGATTAACAAAACTTTAAAAATAAAAAAATCTAATTTTCTTTTTGATGCGCCTGCGATGCTCAGGCCCCAACAAGCACATGCGTCTTGCGCCTATGCGGTGATCCGCCAAAGTTAGTTGATTCGTTTCTCTTTTGACTAGATTCAACGGATTCACTTTTATTTTCTCTAGATTCAGTATTTTCGTTTCTCTTTTTGACTAGATTCAGTGGATTGGTTTCCCTTTTGACTAAATTCAACGGATTCGTTTTCCTTTTCACTAAATTCAACGGATTCGTTTCCCTTTTGACTAGATTCAACGGATTCACTTCTCTTTTCATTAGATTCAGTAGATTCGCTTCTCTTTTCATAGATTCAGTAGATTCGTTTCTCTTTTCACTAGATTCAGTAGATTCGCTTCTCTTTTTGACTAGATTCAGTGGATTCGTTTCCCTTTTGAATAGATTCAACGGATTCACTTCTCTTTTCATTAGATTCAATATATTCGCTTCTCTTTTTATAGATTCAGTATATTCGTTTCCCTTTTGACTAGATTCAGTGGATTCGTTTCCCTTTTGATTAGATTCAACGGATTCACTTCTCTTTTCATAGATTCAGTAGATTCGCTTCTCTTTTTGACTAGATTCAGTGAATTCTTTTTCCATTTGACTAGATTCAACGGATTCACTTCTCTTTTAATTAGATTCAGCAAATTCGCTTCTCTTTTCACTAGATTCAGTAGATTAGCTTCTCTTTTTGACTAGATTCAGTGGATTCGTTTCCCTTTTGACTAGATTCAACGGATTCACTTCTCTTTTCATTAGATTCAATATATTCGCTTCTCTTTTTATAGATTCAGTATATTCGTTTCCCTTTTGACTAGATTCAGTGGATTCGTTTCCCTTTTGATTAGATTCAACGGATTCGCTTCTCTTTTCATAGATTCAGTAGATTCGCTTCTCTTTTTGACTAGATACAGTGGATTCGGTTCCCTTTTGACTAGATTCAACGGATTCACTTCTCTTTTAATTAGATTCAGCAAATTCGCTTCTCTTTTCACTAGATTCAGTAGATTAGCTTCTCTTTTTGACTAGATTCAGTGGATTCGTTTCCCTTTTGACTAGATTCAACGGATTCACTTATCTTTTCATTAGATTCGCTTCTCTTCCTGACTAGATTCAGTGAATTCATTTCCCTTTTCACTAGATTTAACAGATTCACTTCTCTCTTTTCACTACTTCAGTTGATTCGCTTCACTTTTCACTAGATTTAGCGCTTCTCTTTTGACTAGATTCACCGGATTTCTTTTACTTTTGAAGAGAATCAGCGGATTCTAGTCAAAAGTCCACGATTCAACCTGAGAGCTGCATATTATGAGTCTGGCGCAGTACCAACTGAGTCAGCGTTCAATTAAATCTCGTTCTCCAAAGATTGGCTCAATAACTTTTAAACCATGCTCGATCCAAATATAGGAAACTAATAATACGATACGTCTCCGCTGCGCGATCTATTTTAGCTCTCTCAAACGAATCAGCAGCTTTCTCTCTTAGTGCTCATACCTAAATGTTCGTTTCAGTATTTGGCATATCAAACAAGCTATCTCAGGAATCTCCGCAACCGGATGATTGACTGTTGAATGTCTGCATTTGTTTAGGTTGTCTGCTGAAGATCGAGATCTCCGCATCTTGGCATATCATCAACTCATCAATCACTTAAATACATGACATCAGTTGAAGCATTTGTTTCATTAAGAAGAGAGCAGAGAATTTGATTAATTAGACGTCACTCGTGAAGAAGTCCCTACTAAACTCTCTGATATGATATATTCCTGTATGATTGTTTTAGCAGATTTCAATTCATATCAGCTTTCGATCTTCCTTTTTTTCTGTTCCTGTTCGATTACCGAGCGGTAAGTTTCGTTGGCTGTGAGACAAAGAGATTAGGTTCGAATCGCTGATAAAGAATGGATGTTGTCTTCCTGCTGATGTCTCCGTGGCTGATATTCCTTATAGTGTTTCATGCTGACAGGCTTGTGCGAGACCTCTGTGATGTGCGAGATGCCTGTAAAGCAATTTATTTTGTGTTAAGAATAATGGTCCCTCACAGAGTCCTGAGAAAAAGAAGCAACACAATACAGCAATTGAGAACAGATAGTAGCTTGCATTCGAAACCATCAAGTGGGAGGGGAAAGTGGGGTAATTACGACTTAATCAGCTGAATGACGGTGACGAAATCACGATACGTGCGACGTACGACTCGTGGAACTTCACCTGGCAGTCAACATGGTTTTATCACGTTCATGATTGACGTGTGAGAAGTCCAAAATATCTCATTGAATGGATCTGACTTTTGAACAGATTTGCGCTGGGGGGAGATTACACATATCTGATGTAAAACTGGGTGGCGTAATTTTGAAATAATTCCATTTAGCAGCGAAATTTCGAAATGAATCCCCAATAACATGATTAACTCTGAATTAGTGGCGTAAAGTAATTCTGAGATAATTCGGATTGAGTGGTTTAACTTTGCTTCCCATTGTTGGGTTGTTTTATCTATCTATCAACCTAATTGTTTAATTTTTTTAATGTCTATCTATTGTTAGCCATCTACCCGTCTAATTGTTTACCAACAATTATTGTTCATGATCTAATTAACACTGCTAACTCCGAATTAGTGGCAAAATTCTGAAATAATTCGGATTAGTCGTTTAATTCTGTTTTGTACTGTTGGGTTGTTTTACTTCGGAGCGGTATTTTTTCCACACATTGCGTTTAATAGCCGGACACAAAAACTCCAAGAACTCTGAGAAACTTCGGGAAAAGTATTCACTAGGGTTGGGTTGTTTCACTTTTTATGAAAACAATGGGCTAAATGACCAGGTCACAAATACCGCGAGGGCTCAGAGAAGATTGGGGGAGGGGACTCACTGGACATCTGTTAGGAGACAGATAGTAGCCTCATTTGGATCTAGTCAAAAAGAATCTAGTTTCTCACTGAATCTAGTCAAAAAGAGAAGCGAATCTACTGAATATAGTGAAAAGAGAAGTGAATCCGTTGAATCTAGTCAAAAGGGAAACGAATCCCCTGAATCAAGTCAAAAATAGAAGCGAATCTACTGAATCTAGTGAAAAGAGAAGGAATTCTTTGAATCTAATTATAAGGGAAACGAATCAACTGAATCTAGTCAAAAAGAGAAGCAAATCAACTGAATCTATTGAAAAGAGAAGTGAATCCGTTGAATCTAGTCAAAAGGGAAACGAATCCCCTGAATCAAGTCAAAAATAGAAGCGAATCTACTGAATCTAGTGAAAAGAGAAGCGAATTCTTTGAATCAAATCATAAGGGAAACGAATCCACTGAATCTAGTCAAAAAGAGAAGCAAATCTACTGAATCTATTGAAAAGAGAAGTGAATCCGTTGAATCTAGTCAAAAGGGAAACGCATCCACTGAATCTAGCCAAAAAGAGAAGCGAATCTACAGAATATAGTGAAAAGAGAAGTTAATCCGTTGAATCTAGTCACGTTAAACAATACGCTGGTCGTTAAGTCGTGGTCACTTGGGCATGTTAAAGGGAAAGAGTCTAGTGAAAAGAGAAGTGAATCCGTTGAATCTAGTCAAAAGGGAAACGCATCCACTGAATCTAGTGTAAAGAGAAGTGAATCCGTTGAATCTAGTCAAAAGGGAAACGCATCCACTGAATCTAGTGTAAAGAGAAGTGAATCCGTTGAATCTAGTCAAAAGGGAAACGCATCCACTGAATCTAGTGAAAAGAGAAGTGAACCCATTGAATCTAGTCAGAAGGGAAACGAATCCACTGAATCTAGCGAAAAAGAGAAGCGAATCTACTGAATCTAGTGTAAAGAGAAGTGAATCCGTTGAATCTAGTCAAAAGGGAAACGAATCCACTGAATCTAGTGAAAAGAGAAGTGAACCCGTTGAATCTAGTCAAAAGGGAAACGAATCCACTGAATCTAGTCAAAAAGGAAATGAATCCACTGAATCTAGTGAAAAGAGAAGTGAACCCGTTGAATCTAGTCAAAAGGGAAACGAATCCACTGAATCTAGTCAAAAAGGAAACGAATCCACTGAATCTAGTGAAAAGAGAAGTGAACCCGTTGAATCTAGTCAAAAGGGAAACGGATCCACTGAAACTAGTCAAAAAGAGAAGCGAATCTACTGAATATAGAAAAGATAAGTGAATCCGTTGAATCTAGTCAAAAGGGAAACGCATCCACTGAATCTAGTGTAAAGAGAAGTGAATCCGTTGAATCTAGTCAAAAGGGAAACGAATCCACTGAATCTAGTGAAAAAGAGAAGCGAATCTACTGAATCTAGTGTAAAGAGAAGTGAATCCGTTGAATCTAGTCAAAAGGGAAACGAATCCACTGAATCTAGTGAAAAGGGAAACGAATCCACTGAATCTAGTGAAAAGAGAAGTGAACCCATTGAATCTAGTGAAAAGGGAAACGAATCCACTGAATCTAGTGAAAAAGAGAAGCGAATCTACTGAATCTAGTGTAAAGAGAAGTGAATCCGTTGAATCTAGTCAAAAGGGAAACGAATCCACTGAATCTAGTGAAAAGGGAAACGCATCCACTGAATCTAGTGTAAAGAGAAGTGAATCCGTTGAATCTAGTCAAAAGGGAAACGAATCCACTGAATCTAGTGAAAAAGAGAAGCGAATCTACTGAATCTAGTGTAAAGAGAAGTGAATCCGTTGAATCTAGTCAAAAGGGAAACGAATCCACTGAATCTAGTGAAAAGGGAAACGAATCCACTGAATCTAGTGAAAAGAGATGTGAACCCATTGAATCTAGTCAAAAGGGAAACGAATCCACTGAATCTAGTGAAAAAGAGAAGCGAATCTACTGAATCTAGTATAAAGAGAAGTGAATCCGTTGAATCTAGTCAAAAGGGAAACGAATCCACTGAATCTAGTGAAAAGAGAAATCAACCCGTTGAATCTAGTCAAAAGGGAAACGAATCCACTGAATCTAGTGAAAAGAGAAATCAACCCGTTGAATCTAGTCAAAAGGGAAACGAATCCACTGAAACTAGTCAAAAAGAGAAGCGAATCTACTGAATATAGTGAAAAGAGAAGCGAATCCGTTGAATCTAGTCAAAAGGGAAACGAATCCACTGAATCTAGTCAAAAGGGAAACGAATCCACTGAATCTAGTCAAAAGGGAAACGAATCCACTGAATCTAATGAAAAGAGAAGTGAACCCGTTGAATCTAGTCAAAAGGGAAACAAATCCACTGAATCTAGTCAAAAAGAGAAGCGAATCTACTGAATATAGTGAAAAGAGAAGTGAATCCGTTGAATCTAGTCACTTTAAACAATACGCTGGTCGTTAAGTCGTGGTCACTTGGGCATGTTAAAGGATATGGTGGATGGCCTGGACTGGACTTAATGACCAGCGTATTGTTTAACGTGCTCACGGAGTCACGGCTTAACGTACCTTCTAATGGAAGGCGACCTTACGTTCGCCGGTGTTTTTAAAACATTGCACAATGCCTATGGCTCTTCTCAGAGAGACACGGCTTAACATCCCATACAAAGGACAGTGGCCTTTCCAAACCCATCGGTGTCCCCTAGTAACTGTGAGCAGGGCGGGGAGTTTTTAGGAGATAATTCTCAACGCAGGCTCGAAAATTGGAATTGAAATTTGCAAGCCTCATTTTACATTGGGGAATGAAATATAATAACTGGGACTGAAAAGGATAAAAACACTTCTTTTTGTCTGAATAGAAAAAGGATATAATAAATATTATTGTTGGAAGAAGGAGCCATCCAATAGAGGAGTAATAATACCAAGATTCTGAATTACAATCGGAGTGAAACACACATGTTTTGCACACGGAAAAATGCAAATTCCAAGTTTTAGTTACACTTCGCTAGGTACAAGTTTTACTTCACAGTCTACAATTTGTTTCTTAAAAAAAATACTGATAATGAGAACACATGAAAAATGTTCCGTTTTAAATCCTCTAGCAGAATATTGGGAATTATCTGAAGTAAACATCGTTGGTTGTGATGCTCACTTACAATCTACAAACGCTTATGAAGATAAAAACTTTAAAGACAGTAACAAAAACTCTAAAAATCTAAAAAAAAAGGTGAATTGAATTAAATAGAAAAATAAAACATTAAAATCTTTCCACCGCTCGTTAGAAACATAAAAATAGTTTATGTAATGTAAGAGCACGAGAGAAAGAGAAATATTCATATTTTCCGAAAGTCTCATGACAATTTAAAGAAAAAAAAAAGTAAATAAATAACAAAAGCGAAACTGTATACCTCTGAGTAGGCGAATTGTGGTCGCGTGGCATTTCGTAAACTAAACATTTGTTTGTTAAAAAAATTACTGATGAATAAAAAAAACAAATTCTGCCTCTCATGATGATTGTTCCGTGGTAGCAATTAACATCCCACAACTAAAAAGCAGGCGTTAGCAGTGGTGATGCAATAGGAGAGCAATCTTTGATTTCTATTCCAGTGAGTGAATGACCCCAAAGAGACCATGCCTCATTTGTTGGCTAATGGGAATGCATTCATGGTGTTCTTTAAGGAAATAAAAAAACCTATCTTTCAGAATCTCACGCACTCTTTTTCGTTCAGTTGAATGTCGTCAGTTGTAGTAGCGGATGAACATAATTTGTCGGCGCCAGGTGGCTTTCAAACTTCGCGTTGCTTGTTAGTGATCTTTGCTGGTAACAAATCCTTATTGTTGTACCTAGCGAAACTTGGAATTTGCATCATTTCAGCGAGATTTAAATGCGAATTGTGCGTAAATTAATTTTCATTTTCGAATTTTGTTGAGATGCGTTTAATTTCTGTAGTTAATTTGAAGCTGTCGAAAGTAAAAGTCTTATTTATTATTTTTCGGGCGGGTGTTGTTGGTTTAGTCGGTAGCCCACCGGGCTCGTAATCTGCAGTTCCCAGGTTCGAGTCCCAATTGTGACAGGGTAGAGATTTATCTCCGCTAATCCCTGCCCTCGATGAGGAAGGGGACACCCATGGGTTTGGAAATGACGCCATCCGTCGGATCGGACGATAAGCCTTTATTCCGTGTGCAGGAGAGACCTACCTCCCTGCCCACTGTCAGTAGGCGACACCGATAGGCTTGGAAAGGCCGTCGTCCATCGGATGAGACGTTAAGCCGTGGCTCCGTGTGCGGGAGAGCCATATCCTGTGCACGTTAAAGAAACGCTGGATGGCCTTGACGGGAGGCTACCATTTGTCTCCGAACAGCTGTTCCAGTGGGTCCCCTCCCCCAACCTTCTCTGAGCCTTGGGGTCCTTGTGACCTGGCCATTTAGCCCATTGTGTGCAAAAAGTGCCGCTCAGAGGTAAAACAACCGACCAACCAACAGGAGAGACCTAAAAAACTTGCTGGATGACCTTAACGGGAGGTTTCCACCTGCCTCGTAACAGTTGTTTAGCGGATCCCCTGCTCCGAAGCTTTGGGGATCTTGTGACCTGGCTATTTAGGTCACTGACACACAACTTCAGTCTTTTTAGCGATTTGTCTAAGACAAAGCTGCTCAAAAACTGGAACGAAAAAAGAAATTAAAGTTTTACCACAGAAATCGGAACTCTAGTCGATTTTGGTATGGGAATTTAAATAATTAGAGACGGAATGATTAACAATAATAGCATGCTCATGACGATGTTGGATTTTTTTTTACACCTAAACGGCATTTTTATGCAGACTTTGGCCTAAATGGCCAGGCCACAAGAACCCCAGTGGCTCAAAGATAGAGACGGATGGAAGCAAGTCAAGGTCGTCCAATTTGCTATTTTATGGGCAGGGGTTATGGCTCTACTGCACAAGGGGCTAAGGTTTAGGGTGATATCAGACGGACGGGGCCTTTTGAAGGTCATCGGTATCCTCTTTCTTACTGATAACAGACTCAGGCACTGTGGGACTCGATCTGAGAATAACAGTTTACGATCCTGATATGCTAAAAAAACACACACAAGTTTACAATGTCCAGAGAGAACATATTGTACCGTATTCGATAGCATTTGAACAGAGCCAGTTCTCTTTTTACTTTCGAGTCGTTTGAGGAACAAAAGTAAAAATGAATGAAAAAAAATATTATAAAACTGAATTAAAACGCAATGCCTAGAGGTTAAGAAAAAACTTCATAGAGACGAAAAAACAGTCTATTCAGAGCAGAAGAGAAAATAAAACAAACATTTCCAGTAGTGAAATTGAAAACTGTGAAGCAAAAAGATATATATTAGTTTACAGGCTACAAAATTTCCTTTACCGGCAAAATTTCGCTTACTGGCTAAAAAATTTCCTTTTACGGGTTACGAAATATCCTTTATGAGACTACGAAATTTCATTTGGAGGCTACAAAATTTCCTTTAAGGTGCTACACAATTTTTTATGGGCTGTAAAGTCTCTACGGGGGTCACAAAATTTCTTTTACAGGGCTGCAAAATTTCCTTTGCAGGCTACGAAACATTCTTTACCAGAATAGGAAAATTTCCTTTCCTGCGTATAAAATTTCTTTAACGGAACTGCGTAATTTCCTTTGCAGACTCCAAAATTTCCTTTACAAGACTGAAAATTTTCGTTTACAGGCTACATAATTTCCTTTGCAGACTACAAAATTTCCTTTACAAGACTGAAAATTTTCGTTTACAGGCTACATAATTTCCTTTGCAGACTACAAAATTTCCTTTACAAGACTGAAAATTTTCGTTTACAGGCTACATAATTTCCTTTGATTTCCTTTGTGGGCTAAAAAATTTCCTCTAGAGGACTGTAAAATTTTCTTTGTGGGCTATAAATTTTCTTTACGAGACAAAAAAAATTTCATTTATGGGGTTACGAAATTTCCTTTGTGGACTAAAAAATTTCCTCTAGAGGGCTATAAAAGTTTCTTTGTGGGCTACAAATTTTCTTTACGAGACAAAAAATAATTCATTTATAGGGTTACGAAATTTCCTTTGTGGGCTAAAAAAACTCCTTCACGGGTTGCCATTTTGAGGAGCTCTGGTAGAGATGATTTGATAGATTACTAAATAACGTGAATAGCGTAATAAGTTCAGTATTGAAAAAGAAACGGAAGTTTTTTGAAGAGGATATCTCAATCATAAAAAAATAAATAAATACTCCGTGAAGCAGCTGCTTGCCACAGTGGTCTGACAGTTTATATGCCATAGTAGAAGGTCTGAGAAGATGACAGGACTTCAGCAGAAAAACGACACATACATCCATGCCTTACCTGGGGTTCGAACCCAGGTCCCTTAGTTTAGTAGCCATGCGCGCTAACCACTTGGCCACGGGACGGCTTAGTAATCATAAGAACTGATCGTAAATATGTAGGCATAGACTTTTAATCCACCTGATTATACGAAGACATCTGATATGAAGACCTCTGAACGATGATATGAAGACCTCTGAACCCATGGTCCGATGGGCTTGGAAAGTCCATCGTCCGTCGAATGAGACGTTAAGCCGTGGTTTCGTGTGAATAACCACGGAACGTCTGCCTGCGCACGTTAAATAACACGCTGGATGAACTTGACTGGAGGCTACCATCTGTCTCCGAATAGCTGGTCCAGTGGACCCCCTCCCCAAACCTTCTCTGAGCCCTCGGGGGTCCTTGTGACCTGGCCATTTAGCCCATTGGGTGCATAATAGTGTCGTTCAGAGATAAAATAATCCAACCCTAACCCTGAACCCATGGTACCTGTGTTTGGTGAAAAAGTAACTGCAATAGGTTCAGCCACTTTCACGAACAAATCAATAATTCCTAAAATAATTGTTAAAACTTATATATAATTTAAGAAAGCTTAATTTAAGAAAGCTGTGTGTTGCCAACAGGCTTGTCGGAAAAAGCAATAGTCCTCCAAGGGCCTCAAAATTAAAGCGTTTGCGTAAATAGTTCAAACCAAGCAACATCTATTGGTCGGCGTCCCACTAATTGAACTTGCGTTTTGAAATTCCTCTGATGGCCGATTTCATAACTGTTAGGCCACCGCAGCGTAAACAATGTCAATGACGAAAGTTTCCTTTAATCAACTGGCATCATTCTCTGCATTTGATTCGGCGTTAGATTTTCATTGGCTGCACGAATATTTCCTGCGGGTTCTGCCTCACTTTCGTTAACCAGTTGAAGTCCTTTGGCGGAAAACGATAATTATAATCTAATTGCCCAATAAATAAACAGGAATTGTACAATTTATATGCAATATTTACATTGTACGTTTCCCGAGCCTCCCATTAGATGTGATATACACACGCGATGTCAAAATGTAAGGTCGCCACCACTAGTCATTTTGGAACGAGCGGATTGAAATCTGGTTTAAACTGGACTTTTTTGGTACTTGCTTCTTTACGAATGTGGGAATTGTTTTATAATAACCAGAATATATGGATCAGTAACTTTGTATTTAATAAATTATCCTTGAAGAAGAACTTCTTAACTACGAAAATGGCCTCTTGCAAAATGAGTTGGGTTGTTTTATCTCTGAGCAGCACTTTTTTGCACACCATGGGCTAAATGGCCAGGTCACATGGACCCCGAAGGCTCAGAGAAAGTTGGGGGAGGGGACCCACTGGAAGAGCTGTTGGGATACAGATGGTAACCTCCCGTCAACGCCATCCAGCGTGTTCTTTAACGTGCACAGGGTATGGCTCTCCCGCACAAGGGGCCACGGCTTAACGTCCCATCCGACGGACGGCGGCCTTTACCAAGCCCATCGGTGTCCCCTACTGACCGCGGGCAGGGCGGGGAATTTTGCGGAGATAAATCTCAACGCTGACCCAGCTGGGACTCGAACCTGGGAACTACAGATTACGAGCCTGGCGCGCTACCGACTGAGTCACCCCCGCCCACTTTTGGAGAAAAATATCGAACTAATTCAGTTCTTTCTCTGATTGCTGGAATAAACATTTTTGTTCACATTTAATATAATTTTTAAAATATTTAAATTTTCCTCGTTGCTATCCAAAATGTGCATGTAAATTGCCTAAAGCCAGTGAGCTTAATATAGACATAATGCTAAACATTTTTATTCATAATCAGCAGGTTTAGTAGATCAAAATTTAAGCAAAAGTTTAATCCTTCATTTTCATTTCAAATATGCTTCACAACCTAATTCATCAATTACCGGAAATATTCATTTAGACTTAAAGTTAGTAAAATCAAACAATTATATTTGTGTTAGGCTGTTTTACGTCAGGGCGGCAGGTTTTTGCATACAATGGGCTAAATGGCCAGGTCACAAGGACCACAAGGGTTCATAGAAGGTTGGGGGAAGGGAACCAACTTGACAGCTTTAAATAGACAGATGGTAGCCTTCCATCAAAGCCATCCAGCATGTTCTTTAACGTACACAGGGTATAGCTCTCTCTCGCACACGGAACCACGGTTAACGACCCATCCGACGGACGGTGGCCTTATACAAGCCCATCGGTGTCCCCTACTGACTGTGGGCAGGGTGGAGAGTTTTATGGAGATAAATCTCAACGCTGACCAAGATGGGTCACGAACCTGTGAACTGCAGATAACGGGCCTGGCGCGCTACCAACTGAGCCACCCCCGCCCCCTATTCCAGATATAAAAAAAATAAAAAAAATACCCCCTCAAGATATAAACCTACCGATTCAGTCTTGGTTACGACGACCGCTTCTACTCAGACCAAACGATTGCTGTCTCGGGGGGAGCTCAAAAGTTTATTGGAAAAATAAATCAATGATTCTGGGTTGGGTTGGGTTGTTTTACCTCTGAGCGGCACTTTTTTGCACACCATGGGCTAAATGGCCAGGTCACATGGACCCCGAAGGCTCAGAGAAGGTTGGGGGAGGGGACCCACTGGAACAGCTGTTGGGAGACAGATGGTAGCCTCCCGTCAAGGCCATCCAGCGTGTTCTTTAACGTGCACAGGGTATGGCTCTCCCACACAAGGGACCACGGCTTAACGTCCCATCCGACGGACGGCGGCCTTTCCAAACCCATCGGTGTCCCCTACTGACCGTGGGCAGGGCGGGGAATTTTGCGGAGATAAATCTCAACGCTGACCCAGATGGGACTCGAACCTGGGAACTGCAGATAACGGGCCTGGCGCGCTACCAACTGAGCCACCCTCTCCCCCTATTCCAGATATAAACCTACCGATTCAGTCTTGGTTACGACGACCGCTTTTACTCAGACCAAACGATTGCTGTCTCGGAGGGAACTCAAAAGTTTATTGGAAAAATAAATCGATGATTCTGAAACTTACGACTATGTGCCCACGAAAAACTAGCATTTATCGCAGGCAATTGATAATTTAAATACACTTCTTATATGCACTCATCAAGAGAATTAAAGCTTATTATCAGTGGCTGAAAATCAGAGTATGACTCATTAAACAATTACAGCAGCATTTGCAAGTTGTTATTAAAAAAACTAAGTAAAGCTGCTAGGAAAATATCCATTTTGCAAGCAAGATTAAGATCGATGAAAAAAAAAGCCTTAGAATTATACAATGTGATACAGCAGAATAACTTCGGAATTCAAGTGAAAAAGAGGAAAAAGAACAGTAACATCATTTCACTTGATAACTCCAGGGAAAATGTTCTTAATAAATTAAAAATTTGTTTACGCCTGGTTGGGTTGTTTTACCTCTGAGCGGCACTTTTTTGCACACCATGGGCTAAATGGCCAGGTCACATGGACCCCGAAGGCTCAGAGAAGGTTGGGGGAGAGGACCCACTGGAACAGCTGTTGGAGACAGATGGTAGCCTCCCGTCAAGGCGATCCAGCGTGTTCTTTAACGTGCACAGGGTATGGCTCTCCCACACACGGGGCCAAGGCTTAACGTCCCTTCCGACGGACGGAGGCCTTTCCAAGCCCATCGGTGTCCGCTACTGACCGTGGGCAGGGCGGGGAATTTTGCGGAGATAAATCTCAACGCTGACCCAGCTGGGACTCGAACCTGGGAACTACAGATTACGAGCCTGGCGCGCTACCGACTGAGCCACCCCCACCCCGTTTACGCCTGGTCAGGTTAAATGTCTTTTGGAAGGGATACATTTTTAAACACATTTCTGGCTGGAAAAATTTAATTTTTCTTCAGAATTTCGTTATGATTATTAACATAGTGGAAAATAAATTGCAATAAAATGAGATCTTGTATTTTAAATTTATCGAATTTTATTTTAATAGCAAGATCGAAATAATTGCTCAAAATCATCAAACACGAGTTGATATACTTGACCATGAAATCCGCAATATTAAAATACATTCAAAGAGCATTTTATTAAGTAGTTCCATGTCCATAGTAACTCGTATTCAGAACTGAGTAGCGTGTTTAAGCCTTTTGAGAAAAAATGCGACAGAGGATCAAAAATGGGATAGAAAGATCTCAAGTCTATTGAAATATCTATTTCCAACACTATTCTCCCCGCCATGCCCACGGTCAGTAGGGGACACCGATGGGTTTGAAAAGGCCACCGTCCGTCGGATGGGACGTTAAGACTGGCCCCGTGAAGAGAGATCCATACCCTGTGCACTTTAAATAACATGCTTGTTGGGAGGCTACCATCTGTCTCTCAATTGCTGTGGGGGCGGGGGTGGCTCAGTCGGTAGCGCGCCAGGCTCGTAATCTGTAGTTCTCAGGTTCGAGTCCCAGCTGAGTCAGCGTTGAGATTTATCTCCGCAAAATTCCCCGCCCTGCCCACGGTCAGTAGGGGACATCGATGGGCTTGGAAAGGCCGCCGTCCGTCGGATGGGACGTTAAGCCGTGGTCCGTGTGCGGGAAAGCCATACCCTGTGCACGTTAAAGAACACGCTGGATGGCCTTGACGGGAGGCTACCACCTGTCTCGCAACAGCTGTTCCAGTGGGTCCCCTCCCCAAACCTTCTCTGAGCCTTCGGGGTCCATGTGACCTGGCTATATAGCCCATGAAGTGCAAAAAAGTGCCGCTCAGAAGTAAAACAACCCAAACCAACTCAATTGCTGTTCCAGTGAGTCCCCTCCCCCAACCTTCTCTGAGCTTTCGGGGTCCTTGTGACCTGGCCATTTAGCCCATTGTGTGCAAAAAAGTGCAGCTCAGAGGTAAACCAACACTATTCTTTCAGCCTGTTAGATCGTTCTGCAAAAAACTGTTTATTCAAAATTGGCGAAAATTAGCTAATTGTTAAGGGAAGCGAACTTTCCTTATCTCTCTAAATAGCGAACGAATACTGTTGAAAATTGAGATTAAAATAGATTTGATTGTAATCTTTAAATTTCTTATATCCCCCTATATTCTGCCTCCTGGGTTGTATAATTATAGAAATAATTTCTGTCATAAGCCAAAAATTTCGGGATCGTATTCAACATATGAGCCCGAAATTCCTTTGGCCGAGTGGTTCGCGCCCTTGATTGTCGATTGAAGTGACCTGCGTTCAAGCCCAGGGTATGGCACGGATGTGTGTTGGTGTTCTGCTGAGGATTCACCTTCTTCACCGATCTTCTCTATGGGGAAATTTTTTTATGGGGAATTAACTCCTGTCAGATTGCATACTACTTAATAAAGTGCCCTTTGAGTGTATGTTAATATTACGAATTTCTTGAATATATCATAAGTACTGCTTTAAATCGAATTACTACAGAATTTGTATTTCATGATTCCGGGTAATTATTTTGATCTTGCTCTTAAAATTGAATTCGATAGAATTAAAACACCAGATCTCATTTTATTGCAACTTATTTCCAACTAAGCTAAGGCAAACTGACTTTCCCTTAGCCCTTTCAGTTTTTGTGACCTGGCCATTTAACCCACTGTGTGCAAAAAAAAGGGTTGCTCAGTGTAAAACAGCCCAAAAAATCTGTCTCCTCCTCCCTCACAGGGGCGGGGGTGGCTCAGTCGGTACCGCGCCAAGCTCTTAATCTGTAGTTCCCAGGTTCGAGTCCCAGCTGTGTCAGCGTTGAGATTTATCTCCGCAAAAATTCCACGCCCTGCTCACGGTCAGTAGGGGACACCGATGGGCTTTGAAAGGCCGCCGTCTGTCGGATGGGACGTTAAGCCGTGGCCCCGTGTGCGGGAGAGCCATACCCTGTGCACGTTAAAGAACACGCTGGATGGCCTTGACGGGAGGCTAACATCTGTCTCCCAACAGCTGTTCCAGTGGGTTGGGTTGGGTTCTTTACCTCTGAGCGGCACTTTTTTGCACACCATGGGCTAAATGGTCAGGTCACATAGACCCCGAAGGCTCAGAGAAGGTTGGGGGAGGGGACCCACTGGAACAGCTGTTGGGAGACAGATGGTAGCCTCCCGTCAAGGCCATCCAGCGTGTTCTTTAACGTGCACAGGGTATGGCTCTCCCGCACACGGGGCCACGGCTTAACGTCCCATCCGACGGACGGCGGCCTTTCCAAGCCCATCGGTGTCCCCTACTGACCGTGGGCAGGGCGGGGAATTTTGCGGAGATAAATCTCAACGCTGACCCAGCTGGTACTCGAACCTGGGAACTACAGATTACGAGCCTGGCGCGCTACCGACTGAGCCACCCCCGCCCCCTGTTCCAGTGGGTTTCCTCCCCCAATCTTCTCTGAGCCTTCAGGGTCCATGTGACCTGGCCATTTAGCCCATGGTGTGTGCCGCTCAGAGGTAAAAAAAAAAGTGCCGCTCAGAGGTAAAAAAACCAAACCAAACCCCCCAAAAAAAGTTTTAAAATATTTCCCAAAAGCAATAAATAACCAAGATCTAAGAAAAGATGCGACAATGAATAAAAAATTGTGGTTAAAGGAGAACTTTAAAAAAAAAAAACTAATCCAATGCATCTAGAAGAAGGTCCCCACTGAGGGAGTGGTCGTATCGAAGCCACAGAGACGTCATTACTATTTCGGCCTACGTTAGAAGGTAGAGCGATAAGTGCTCCGGAATACGTCATGGATAATGTATGTCGTCACAGATGTAGGTGTTCCAGCTCTTCTGACATCAGCGCCTGCTACATTTACAACGAAAGGGAACTGCAACGACCAGAAAGAGGTTTATAATCGATCTGTTCAACTGATTCCTCTTTGCAATGAATGCACCCTGGTGTCTCTGCACTAGGGACGGATTTATGTTTCCTTTTTTATAGCATGATTATTAAATATCAATAAAAATTATTTTAGTTAAATTTCTACGATTTCAGTAACTACACTGCTGGCCATTAAAAGTGCAACACCTGGAAGAGTTGGGTTGGGTTGTTTTACCTCTGAGCGGCACTTTTTTGCACACAATAGGCTAAATGGTCAGGTCACATGGACCCCGAAGGCTCAGAGAAGGTTGGGGGAGGGACCCAGTGGAACAGCTGTTGGGAGACAGATGGTAGCCTCCCGTCAAGGCCATCCAACGTGTTCTTTAACGTGCACAGGGTATGGCTCTCCCGCACACGGGGACACGGCTTAACGTCCCATCCGACGGAAGGCGTCCTTTCCAAGCCCATCGGTGTCCCCTACTGACCGTGGGCAGAGCGGGGAATTTTGCGGAGATAAATCTCAACGCTGACCCAGCTGGGACTCGACCTGGGAACTACAGACACCTGAAAGAACTCATCACAATGTCCCGAAATATGCAAGATGGGTAACCCATGAGAGAACATGTAAATGATTCGAAGCGCAGCACTTACGCACATCATGTGTGATAGTAACGCCCCCTAGAAGCGGTATAAGAGATTACAAAGAGCCGGTGTAAAGCACTGAAATTGTGTTTGCTCGCAGTTTTTGACCACTAAAGGATCAAGTATGCCCCGTCGAAGAACATGGAATCCATACGACCAGGTTTCTGATTTTGATAGAGGGATAATTGTGGGATTACGGGAAGACGGATTTCGTACCGAGACATCGGTGCTCGTGTCGGACGGAATGCTGCCACAGTGATGAGAATATGGCGTCAGTAGGTAGAGGAGGAACGAACTCACCGACGTGAGGGATCTCAACGGCCCTACCACACAAACGAACGAGAGGACAGACATCTCGTGCGCATGGCTTTGACAGATTCGTACAGCCACATGAAACACCTTAGTTCAACAGTTACGGTGTGTTGCACATCAACCAGTGTCCGCACGTACTGTTCGACGTCGTCTGCATCATCGGGGCATCTTTGCCAGGCGGCCATTGCTTCGGCTACCTTTGACTCTACAACACAGGCATATGCGACTGCAATGGTGCCAAGAACGTCACACATTGGCTGTGCAAATGGCATCGCATCGTCTTTTCCGACGAATTCCGCTTCAGTAAGCAGCACCATGATGGACGAATCTGTATCTCTCGGTACCGCAGAGACAGGCTCAGTGAGACATACATGATGCAGCACCATACAGGTCCAGCCCCTGGTGTTATGGTATGTGGTGCCATTGGACTCACTTTGTATGCATTACTGGTACTTTGAACAGACAGCGTTACATCACTGAGGTGTTGGACCTGTGGTCGTACCTTATCTTCAGGGGCTCTCTGGTGCCATTTACCAACAAGACAATGCCCGACCATATGTGGCATACATCGTCCAACAATTCCTGGATAACCACCATGTGACACTTCTGTTTTGGCCTGCGCATTCACCAGACCTGTCCCCAATTGAACATGTCTGGTCCATGATCTCACGACGACTAGCACACCAGACACCAGCTACAACAAATGAACTTTGGCTACGTATCGAAGCTTTATGGACTGACATCCCCCAAACACACATCCGACGTCTCATCCTCTCAATGCTGGCATGTGTACGGCGGTTATTGCCGCTCATGGTGGCTACACAAGATACTGATTTCTTTGTATTCCACAAGTCTAACCGAGTTGTATTTGTAATCATTTGATCCTTGTGACATAAGTTATATATTCACTAAATATGGCTTTGATATCTCTTTTTCTTTCCTGGTGTTGCACTTTTAATGACCAGCAGTGTAAATGATCCTATATACATTTACATAGTTCCGAATCTAGAAAAAATAGGATCGGGTGTGTGGGGGGAGGGGGGGGGAGATACTGGAATTCCACTGTAGAATAACATATAATTTTCCGTTTCAGTTAGGTTGTTTTACCAATGAGCGGCGCTTTCTCTTTTTGCACACAATGGACTAAATGTCCAGTCCACAAAGACTCCGAGTGCTCAGAGTAGGTTGTGGTAAGACAGATGCAATCCTCCTGTCAAGGCCATCCAGTGTATTTTTCAACGTGTATAGGGGGGGGGGGACCTATCTTGCCCACGGAACCACGACTTAACGTCCAATTCGACGGACAGTGACATCAGTAGTGTCCGCCTTCTAGCCGAGGGAAGAGTGGGCGTTCAGCGAGTCTCAGCTTTACGTCTTCAAAGATTTTTTTTTTTTAATTTAATGACCTGTAAAACGGAGTGGAAAATGTTACACTGCATTGGAAACCGGGGAGGTTCAGTTGGTAGCGTGCCAGGCTGGTAACCTGCAATTATCAGGTTCGGGTTCCAGCTGGGCAAGTGTAGAGATTATTCTCTGCCAAACTCTCGCCCTGTGTACAGTGAATAGGAGTCATTGTTGGGCTTGAAAAGGCCGCCGTCTGTCGGATGGGACGTTAAACCGTGGTTCCGTGTGTGGGAGAGACACACCCACGCACGTTAAAGAACACGCTGGATGGCCTTGACGGGAGGCTGACACCCTTTTCCCAACAGCTGTCCAGTGGATCCCCTCACCCAACCATCCACGAAACTGCGAGAGCTTCGAACTTGGACATCTGTCCCAAATAACTGATATTTAAGTAGCGAATATCATGTTTTTAAAATTAAAAGAGCTCGAATTTACTCCTTAAAAATGGTAGACTTTCGGCACAATTCATGTACAGAGTTGCAGTAAAAATTAGACCATAATGCTGCCTAACCATATTGGCAATAAATCATCGGCACGGTTCAAAATTCGAAAGTTCCATAATTAGAGATATGAATGAACTGACTTCCATAATATTAAACTATTGTAGACGAAAGGTACTATCCCAGCTGCTCTGCAGCCTTAATGTCAGCGTTCTGATAGACATCAACCAGCACACAAGGTTCAAAATTCGAAAGTACCAAAACTAGAGATATGAATGAACAGAGATTTCGATAATATATAAGAATGCATACGATAGGTACTCTCTCCGCTGTGGGGCGGGGGTGGCTCAGTCGGTAGCGCGCCAGGCTCGTAATCTGTAGTTCCCAGGTTCGAGTCCCAGCTGGGTCAGCGTTGAGATTTATCTCCGAAAAATTCCCCGCCTTGCCCACGGTCAGTAGGGGACACCGATAGGTTTGGAAAGGCCGCCGTCCGTCGGATGAGATGATAAGCCGTGGCCCCGTGTGCGGGAGAGCCATACCCTGTGCACGTTAAAGAACACGCTGGATGGCCTTGACGGAAGGCTACCATCTGTCTCCCAACAGCTGTTCCAGTGGATCCCCAACTTTTTCTGAGCCTTCGGGGTCCATGTGACCTGGCCATTTAGCCCATGGTGTACAAAAAAGTGCCGTTCAGGAGTAAAACAACCCAAACAACCCAACCCAGCACACGAAGGTGGCTTTTGGTGCCATCTATCCACTATACAGATCTCTTATCTCCCTCACCCCTCGATTTTTTTCTAGATCAGGTATGTATTTAAAAAAAAATTAAAACAATATATTTACTCATTCCAATCATTTTCCTCAAAATCTACGATACATTAAATATCATTAGAAATCTTTTAAAATTATATCTGTTTTATAGAACTGCTTGATGTTTCTATAATCATAATGTGCCTGATGTATATATATATGAATTGTATAATATTAATGCATATTTAGCATTAGGCGAAAACAAATAACTATCTGATCTACACCCTATCAGACCTACTGGAATAATCTGGTGTAGACACCTAATAGACTAGACCCTATCAGACCTACTGGAATAATCTGGTGTTGATACCTAATAGACCTACCAGAATAACCGGGTCTATATTCTATCAGACTTACTGAAATAACCTAATCTAGACACTATCAGAGACCTACTGGAATAACCTGGCTTAAACCCACTGGATATCATACCTACTGGAATAACTGGTCTAGACCCTATCATACCTATAATAACCTGGTCTAGACTCTATTAGACCTACTGTAATAGAATACCTATTCGGAACAACTGAAACTATATGAACTACTCTACTGAAACTATATATAACTATCCAGAACTACTGAACTACTAAAATTATAGTTATAGTATAACAATAGTTATTTTTACTTTGTTACTAGATCTAGCGACTTTTGAGCTCTCACGGCGTACCCCAAAAAATTTAACCGCGTACCCCACGTTGAGAACTCCTATACTAAACAAACAGATAATTCCAAGCAAAAAAACCTCATCTTAGGCACGTATCCAGAGTTTAGTCTCCGGGGTGGAGGGGGGACAAGAATTTAGTTTCTCGTAGGGAGTGGGGACTGAGAATAAAACTCGAGTAGAATTTCCCAATTAGTAAAATATTTCACCAGAGAGGGTTGGGTTCTTTTACCTCTGAGCCGCACTTTTTGCGCATAATGGGATAAATGGCGAGGGTACAAGGACCCCGAAGCCTCAGAGAAGATTTGGGGAAGGGAAACCTCTGGATAGTGGTCTAGACCCCATTATACCTACTGCAATAACCTTGTCTAAACCCTATCAGACCTACTGGAATAACCTGGTCTAGACCCCATTATACCTACTGCAATAACCTTATCTAAACCCTATCAAACCTACTGGAATAACCTGGGCTAGACCCCATCAGACCTACTGCAATAACCTTGTCTAAACCCTATCAGACCTACTGGAATAACCTGGTCTAAACCATATCAGACCTACTGGAATAACATTGTCTAGACCCCATTAGACCTACTGTGATAACCTGGTCTAAACCCTATCAGACCTACTGGAATAACCTGGTCTAAACCCTATCAGACCTACTGGAATAACCTGGGCTAGACCCCATTATACCTACTGCAATAACCTTGTCTAAACCCTATCAGATCTACTGGAATAACCTGGTCTAGACCCCATTAGACCTACTGTGATAACATGGTCTAAACCCTATCAGACCTACTGGAATAACCTTTTCTAGACCCCATTAGACCTACTGTGATAACCTTTTCTAAACCCTATCAGACCTACTGGAATAACCTGGTATAGACCCCATTAGACCTACTGTGATAACCTGGTCTAAACCCTATCAGACTTACTGGAATAACCTGGTCTAGACTCCATTAGACCTACTGCGATAACCTTTTCTAAACCCTATCAGACCTACTGGAATAACCTGGTCTAGACCCCATCAGACCTACGGTGATAACCTGGTCTAAACCCTATCAGACCAACTGGAATAACCTTGTCTAGACCCCATTATACCTACTGCAATAACCTTGTCTAAACCCTATCAGACCTACTGGAATAACCTGGTCTAGACCCCATTAGACCTACTGTGATAACCTGGTCTAAGCCCTATCAGACCTACTGGAATAACCTGGTCTAGAACGTCCAACCTAAACTTAGGGAAGAACCACTAGGAAAGAAACTATATTCTTAAAGAGCAGCAGGAAAAAAAAAATATCAAAAACGGAAATATACACTTCTAATGAGGAATGAATTCTAAAAAAAATATATATTTTTAAGGAATGGGGAAAATGTCGATTAAAAAATAAAAATACATTTTAATGAGTTCTTATATATTGACAGAATCGTTATTAATGCACCTAAAATTGTTTGGTTGAAAAATTGGAAAAACTGAGCCACATTCAGTATCTTGATGATTTGACTTAAAAGCAGCAAGTTCTTTTGCAATGAACCACTGATGAGCTTACTCTAGAGTCTTTACATCTACTCTAAAAAGGATTTGGTCGGTATTCGATTTCTGATTGTTCTACACTCCTTACACATGTTCCAATAAGTTTCTGTTTTCAGCAGTACTTCTACGATAGGTTCCATACTCCTCACGGCTGCAGGGACGGGGGTGGCTCAGTCGGTAGCGCGCCAGGCTCGTAATCTGTAGTTCCCAGGTTCGAGTCCCAGCTGGGTCAGGTTAAGATTTTTCTCCGCAAATTCCCCGCCCTGCCCACGGTCAGTAGGGGATACCGTTGGGCTTGGAAAGGCCTCCGTCCGTCGGATGGGACGTTAAGCCGTGGCGCCGTGTGCGGGAGAGCCACACGCTGGATGGCCTTGACGAGAGGCTACCATCTGCCTCCCAACAGCTGTTCCAGTGGGTCCCCTCCCCAACCTTCTCTGAGCCTTCGTGGTCCATGTGACCTGGCCATTTAGCCCATTGTGTGCAAAAAAGTGCCGCTCAGAGGTAAAACAACCCAACCCTCACGGCTGCTGGGAAAATTTTCCATGCTGTCTACACTATTAGATTCAAGACCAGTTAACTGTTACTGTAATCGATTTCCGACTCTGTAGCGACTGTCCCGAAAGGTTTCCGACTTCTTACCTTCACAGCCAATACCTCTACATGCATTTTAGACATTCAATGTAATAACTTTAAAAGGCCGCTTTCTGTTTCAGAGACTCCCAAAGCCAAGACTCAGTTCCTCTATGCGCGGCGCCAGTCCTGTCAGTATATATAACCGTCAGCATGCAATTAACTTCTAAAATCTTGATGACAGCGCTTGAGGTTTGTATGTGTTCCCTCTCAGTACACGCGAGTATACATATCTAAACGTTTGATATCTTAGTTTACTAAATAAACTGGTTGGAAAATTGCGGAAACTTTGGCAGCTTTCCTAAGTTTCGTGGGTGCTGACAGTCGAAAGGATGTTTTTCGACTTTGGCGAAAGGGGAGTGAATGGACTTCTTTCATTTTTCCGTTATCAAGATAATCTCTCTGAGCGAAGATAACAGCAAGTGCTTTCAGATATAATATTAAACTATTTGAGGAAACGGTGTGAAAGAATATAGACAAAAATAAAAAAAGCACGTCAGAGACGAAATGATCCTTGCCGTTTATTAAATCTCAATGCTAAATGGGAAAAATATAATTCCGAGAAGCTGGTTGGGTTGTTTTACCTCTGAGCGGCACTTTTTTTGCACACAATGGGCTAAATGGCCAGGTCACATGAACCCCGAAGGCTCAGAGAAGGTTGGGGGAGGAGACCCACTGGAACAGCTGTTGGGAGACAGATGGTAGCCTCCCGTCAAGGCCATCCATCGTGTTCTTTAACGTGTACAGGGTATGACTCTCACGAACACGGATCACGGCTTAATGTGACATCCGACGGACGGCGGCCTTTCCAAGCCCATCGGTGTCCCCTACTGACCATGGGCAGGGCGGGGAATTTTGCGGAGATAAATCTCGACGCTGACCCAGCTGGGACTCGAACCTGGGAACTGCAGATTACGAGCCTGGCGCAGTCTGCTCAGAATATAACTGTAATCAAATTGCTTTTTCGTGGAGATCAAACAACTCTTTTTCAGAATTTAAAAAACTATGAATGATAATATAATTAAGGGTGCAGATTTAGTGTGACCCGGTGACCTGGGCATTTTAATGATGGGGAGAATAATTTTGGTATCTCATTTCCCCGTTGTTTAAGGCGGTAAGAAATCCATTACACTCCCTAATGATGTCCATATCTATTTATCTGAAACACTTTGCAAACGTCTAACTTAAAATTAGGCAGGTTGAAATTCCAACAGCTACCGCTTGATGTTATTGTCACATGCTTAGCCAAAGTTTTGAGTATTTTCTAGGCAAATGTTTTTCTGAGAATGTTGCTATCACACAGTTCTATATATACTAGAGGGAGATCTCGTATAGCTGAAACATTGGACACCATGGGCCACTAAGCAGGTAGCGTCAAGGATGTATAATTGGGCAGAATACCAGAATCGTAGCTCGTGTATATGCATCAGTTTAAATTCATGTATGTGCTACGAAGGCATTATATGGATACATTTTTGGGGGGTAAAAGAAAGGCTTTGGGTTGGGTTGTTTTACCTCTCAGCGGCACTTTTTTGCACACCATGGGCTAAATGGCCAGGTCACAAGGACCCCGAAGGCTCAGAAAAGGTTTGGGAAGGGGACTCACTGGAACAGCTGTTGGGAGACAGATGGTAGCCTCCCGTCAAGGCCGTCCATCGTGTTCTTTAACGTGCACAGGGTATGGCTCTCCCACACACGGGGCCACGGCTTAACGTCCCATCCGACGGACGGCGGCCTTTCCAAGCCCATCGGTGTCCCCTACTGACCGTGGGCAGGACGGGGAATTTTGCGGAGATAAATCTCAACGCTGACCCAGCTGGGACTCGAACCTGGGAACTACAGATTACAAGCCTGGCGCGCTACCGACTGAGCCACCCCGCCCCATTTCTCGTGGGGAGTGGGGTCTGAGAATATAACTCGAGTAGAGTTTCCCGATTAGTAAAATATTTCACCAGAGAGGTTGTTTTACCTCTGAGCGGCACTTTTTGTGCACAATGGGATAAATGGCGAGGGTACAAGGACCCCGAAGCCTCAGAGAAGATTTGGGGAAGGGAAAACTCTGGGCAGCTGCTACAAGACAGATGGTAGCTTCCCCGTTAAGGCCATCTAAAGGGTATGACTCTCCCGCAATGGCGCCACGACTTAACGTCTCCTCCGACGGACGTCGGCTTTTACAAACCCATCGGTGTCGCCCCACCGGACAGGAATGATTAAAATGATATTCTATATTTCATGAGATTTTATAGTTGTTCTTCTTCTTATCTATTTTTAGTGTCGGTCTTATGAGTCTAAAATAAAATTGTCAACTGTTCATTTGTTTACGTTCAAACACATCTTTTCTGAATTTCAAAGCAGGAAGACAAGTTTGAGATTTAGTATAACTTGAGAAGATTTTCGGGGGCCTGCCTCATCTCAATCATTTCTCCGCATTTATTTAAGTAGTAATGTGTAAATAAGTTAAAATTTCCATTATAATCCACATAGACCGTATTTAGTAATAGCACATAATTTACATGCCAAAGAATACATCGCAAAGGTAAGGAAAATTTAACTTAAAAGTTCTCCGTATTTACTTTTTTTGAAAAGCTAGCGACGTCTTAATTTATTAACGGAGACGAAATGCATCTTTAAGCAAAATAATGCGCTGCAAACGTTAAAAATTTAATTGGAATTTCTGAATATTTTGCAATAACATTCCGATAGTGAATTTCAAAGAATACGGCATCCTTAATACATGCTTAATTCATATGTAGCTTAATATCCATTCTACTGCATACTTTCCTCAAGTATAAATATTATTTTCTGGCATAATTTAATAAATTCTCACTGTAAATTTTACTGCTTTCTAGCTTCACGAAAATGGGGAGATATTAACATTATGGTATTTATAATTCAAGTTAATTCTAAACCTATCGGAGACGTTTCGTTGCCACCGCCTGTGTTTAAACTTTGCGTCTGGTATTTTAATGTTTAATAAATGTTTTTGGAAATGATTTCATACAACTATTATTTATTCTAACTAAACGTTTTAACCACGAAACTGAATTTAAAAAATTATTTTTACCGCTCTGAAAACATTTCTGTATACTCGCCAAGGCTCTCCAGTATAATGTGCACAGGGTATGGCTTTCCAGTATAATGTGCACAGGGTATGGCTCTCCAGTATAATGTGCACAGGGTATGGCTCTCCAATATAATGTGCACATGGTATTGCTCTCCAGTATAATATGCACAGGGTATGGCGCTCCAGTATAATGTGCACAGGGTATGGCTCTCCAATATAATGTGCACAGGGTATGGCTCTCCAGTATAATGTGCACAGGGTATGGCTTTCCAGTATAATGTGCACAGGGTATGGCTCTCCAGTATAATGTGCACATGGTATTGCTCTCCAGTATAATATGCACAGGGTATGGCTCTCCAGTATAATGTGCACAGGGTATGGCTTTCCAGTATAATGTGCATTGGGTATGGCTCTCCCGCACACTGTATAGTTTCACCTAATTCCACATGTAGATATATAAATATGAAAAAAAGTTCTTAAAGTATTAATTAAATTAAAAAGTGTGAAATATATAATTTAATATATGAAATTTGAATTATTTTCGGAGCTTGAAAATATTGATATATTGCAGGATGTGCCTGATGTGACCGGCCTCACTAATGCTCTTGTAAATAAAATCAATATGAATTGTTTCCATTATTATCAAAATATGTACACGGTATTTCAATGATTCGAACTCTGGTATAGGTCATGCCTATATCTGAAATACTCATATTTTTCAAACCCTTGAATTATGAAACGTTTAAATCTGCGATAGCTATAACAGACATTACTGATCATTACCCAATTAACGTGAAGATTTAAGATTTATAATAAATTTAAAAATGATAATATTAAGTAAATTTCTAATTCGTGTATATCATTCACAATACTAGAAGAAGAAAAAATAATAATGAATTTAAATTTGAGATTGGAATACGAGGATGAACTACATCTGAACGGGACTTTTAACAGTTTTATTAATCAGATATTAGTTTTTAACAGTTTTATTAATCAAATATTTAGTGCTACATATTGTACTAAATATTTGATTAATATTGTATTGTACACTGTGAATGGTGTTTCAAGAATTAACAATAAAGAAATTGCCGTAGATAACGGACGATATTTTAAACCTTTTAAAGACAAGAGATAAGGCATATAGAAAAGCCAAACGATATCCTTATATAATTATTTATGTGGAGCAAGTATTAGGGAGACAGGTTGGGTTGTTTTACCTCTGAGCTGCACCTTTTTGCACACCATGGTAAATGGTCAGGTCACAAGGACCCCGAAGGCTCAGAGAAGGTTGGCGGAGGGGACCCACTGGAACACCTATTGGGAGACAGATGGGAGCCACCCGTCAAGGCCATCCAGCATGTTCTTTTAACGTGCAGAGGGTATGGACACGGGGACAAGGCTTAACGTCCCATCCGACGGGCGGCGGCCTTTCCAAGCCCATCGGTATCCCCTACTGACCGTGGGCAGGGCGGGGAGTTTTGCGGAGATAAATCTCAACGCTGACCCAGCTGCGACTCGAATCTGGGAACTGCAGATTACGAGCCTGGCGCGCTACCGACTGAGCCACCCCCGCCCCCCCTTTGCTGATATCACAGCCACCTCTCTGTGGGGAAGGCTTTACACTAGATTTTGGTACGTTGCTGCGGGAATTGCCTGCCATTCTGCTACAAGAGCATTAGTGAGGCCGGTCACTGATGTCGGGAGGTTCGGCCTGGCTCGCAGTCGGCGTTCCGTGGGTTGAGATCAGGGCCAGTCAGGTTCTTTTACACCCATCTCCTGAAACCATTCTTGCACAGTCCTTGTTTTGTGGAAGGGGGCATTGTCATGTTGGTAAAGGAAATGGTCTTCACCGAACCGCTGCCATAAAGTTGGGAGCACAGAATTGCCGAAGATGTCATTATAGATGTCGCGGCGTTCACTGAAACTAGTGGCCCCAGCCCGAACCATGAAAAAGAATCCCAGAGTATGATGCCTCCTCCACCAAACTTTACAGTTAGCGCAACACAGTCAGGCAGGTAACGTTCACCTGGCATCCTCAACACCCAGACTCGTCCGTCGGACTGCCAGATGGTGAAGCGTGATTCATCATTATCGTTAACGAGGTTCCTCTGCTCAAGAGTGCACTGGCGCCGTGCTTTACAGCACTCCAACAGACGCTTGGCGTTGATCTTTTTGATGTTAGGCTTGTGTTTGGCTGCTCGGCCATGGAAATTCGTTTCCTGCAGCTTGTGACGACCTGTTATAGTGTTGGTGTTGCTTCCAGAGGCATTTTGGAACTCTGTGGTGAGTGTTGCAAGCGAGGGCAGGCGATTTTGTCTCACCACCGGCTTCAGTACTCGTAAGTCCCTCTCTGGCATTTACGACCCGGTAGGGGTCGCGATTGCGCTGTTGTCGCTCCTAAGCGTTTCAACTTCACAACAACATTACTTACAGTTGATCGGGAAGCTGCAGCAGAGCCAGGCTCGTAATCTGTAGTTCCCAGGTTCGAGTCCCAGCTGGGTCAGCGTTGAGATTTATCTCCGCAAAATTCCCCGCCCTGCCCACAGTCAGTAGGGGACACCGATGAGCTCGGAAAGGCCGCCGTCCGTCGGATGGGACGTTAAGCCGTGGCCCCGTGTGCAGGAGAGCCATACCCTGTGCACGTTAAAGAACACGCGGGATGGCCTTGACGGGAGGCTACCATCTGTCTCCCAACAGCTGTTCCAGTGGGTCCCCTCCCCCAACCTTCTTTGAGCCTTCGGGGTCCATGTGACCTGGCCATTTAGCCCATGGTGTGCAAAAAAAATGCCGCTCAGAGGTAAAACAACCCAACGTTGCAGCAGAGCCGAAATGTTCTGAACTGACTTGTTGCTGAGGTGGCATCCTATTACCGTGCCATGTTGAAAGTCACTGAGCTCTGCCGTACGGCCCATTCTCTTGTTCATGAGTGTCTATGAGGTTTGCCTGATATCTGATATCTTAACTATACGAGTTCCAAGCCAATAGCTTATTACCTCTTAATCTCATAATTTAGCGCCTGATTGGCCAATTACAGAAATCCAAAGGTTGGGTTGGGTTGTTTTACCTCTGAGCGGCACTTTTTTGCACACCATGGGCTAAATGGCCAGGTCACAAGGCCCCCGAAGGCTCAAAGAAGGCTGGGGGAGGGGACCCACTGGAACAGCTATTGCGAGACAGATGGTAGCCTCCCGTTAAGGCCATCCAGCGTGTTCTTTAACGTGCACAGGGTATGGCTCTCCCGCACACGGAGCCACGGCTTAACGTCCCATCCGACGGACGGCGGCCTTTCCAAGCCCATCGGTGTCCCCTACTGACCGTGGGCAGGGCGGGGAATTTTTGCGAAGATAAATCTCAACGCTGACCCAGCTGGGACTCGAACCTGGGAACTACAGATTACGAGCCTGGCGCGCTACCGACTGAGCCACCCCCGTCCCAGAAATCCAAAGAGATGATCGCAAGAGTGGCCACAGGAGCTGCTGCAATAGCAAGTGTTCAAGAAACACTACTAGAGGACAAAAGAGCGGTCCTCAGAGACCATTAACTTTGGTCTCTTATACTGGTTCATGACCAGTGGATCGCAGTTGATCAGCGATCTTATGATCTCATATGGTTCATGACCGATCTTATGATCTCATATGGTTCATGACCAGTGGATTGTAGTCGATCAGCGATCTTATGATCTCATATGGTTCATGACCGATCTTATGATCTCATATGGTTCATGACCAGTGGATTGTAGTCGATCAGCGATCTTATGATCTCATATGGATGGTCACCCACTGAATCGGAAAAGTTCTTCGCAAGCTTCTTGATATGAGTATATATGTGGTCACTGTCCAGATCTCTGTGGATATGTTTGCTTTTGACAAACCATGGAGCACTGACCACTGATCTGAGGTATGCCAGGTCACGTGCGTCCTTTTATACCTGTTTGGGCAATGGCTTTGGCGTATATGGGCGAATCCACTACTCAGGAAGGGTGGCCAGATATTTTGATCATATAGTGTGTCTTGGAGTCTATATGGATTCAAATATGAAACGGTGTACCCACTCAAATATGCTATAAAAATAACTGAATTCTACTTGTGCCAAATATATTATTTAAGAAAATTTGTTTTGGAAATTTCTCCTGTTTAAATCTGCGAATCAAAATGGGTTATTACCCTGGGGTTGGGTTGTTTGGGTTGTTTTACCTCTGAGCGGCACTTTTTTGCACACCATGGGCTAAATGGCCAGGTCATATGGACCCCGAAGGCTCAGAGAAGGTTGGGGGAGGGGACCCACTGGAACAGCTGTGGGGAAACAGATGGTAGCCTCCCGTCAAGGCCATCCAGTGTGTTCTTTAACGTGCACAGGGTGTGGCTCTCCCGCACACGGGGCCACGGCTTAACGTCCCATCCGACGGAAGGCGGCCTTTCCAAGCCCATCGGTTGTCCCCTACTGACCGTGGGCAGGGCGGGGAATTTTGCGGAGATAAATCTCAACGCTGACCCAGCTGGGACTCGAACCTGGGAACTACAGATTACGAGCCTGACGCGCTACCGACTGAGCCACCCTCGCCCCTATTACCCTGGGGAGGTACTTACTTAGTTTCCTCTGAATTCCGTTATTAGTTTGTAAAATAAGTTCCTTAATATAACGACTTTTATAATAAGAATAAATTACTGATGGTGGTATATGGGTGATAACGGTATAATGCCATTGAGAATATTACAGTGTATCGAATTTTGTAGAAATGCTTGAAAAGTTAGTGTTACTATAAAGAACCATCATATTTAAAGTCGTTTGTGAGAGTGGATAAAACTCTAATATGATTGACAATTAGAACTGAAATTAAAAGAACGCTGCGCTTTATAACCTTTCCTCATTAATTTGATGATTGATGAAGCTGTGAGAAAAGCTGTAGGATGGAAACCCCGGATTGAGATAGTCTCGAGGTTTGAAAACGTTTAACTTGTTCTCGTATTATACGGATGGTTTGGTACTGTTGTCAAACGCTGATCAAGAGATTAAAACTCTTTTACTAAAGCTTCTGATGGCTGATAATGAAGTCAGCTTAGTAATCACTGCGGGGAAGATTAAAGTGTGGAAAACTTGTTAAGTCAGAAACTTTCCAATCTTTTTTGAATGGGAGAGCTTTATAGAAAATCTCTCAGTTTCATTATCTCAGAATTTGTCTAACAGACGCTGATGATATGCAGCTTTAGACAAAGACGAAAATTAGAGCTATTGTTGGAAGGTTTAGAAATTTGTCCAACCTTGGAGGAAACAAGATGGCTCTTGCTAAAGCACTTTAAAGCAGTGAAACCTTTTGTAAATAAGGTACAAAGAGGTGGGATTATTTGGATTTCACATGCATAGAGAGTAGGGCAGATTCTGGGAAAATAATTATGGCAGTAAAAATCTAGGTTACTGGGTTGGATTGTTATACCTCCGAGCGGCATTTTTTTTGTACCCAATGGGCTAGTTGGCCAGGTCACAAGGACCTCTAGGGCTCAGAGAAGGTTGGGGGAAGGGGACTCACTAGACATCAGTTAGGAGACAGATGGTAGCCTTCCGCCAAGGCCATCTAACGTGTTCTTTAACGAGCACAGATGTGTTTAGATGTGTTTAATAACATATGGATATCGCATAATTATCCTCAGTCTTGGACATTATCTAATATTATATTCTTATTAAAACCTACAAAAATTCCTACAGAAATTAAATCATACAGGCCAGTTTCACTTACTTCAAATGTACTTAAAGTCTTTGAAAGAATCTTAGTTAAAAGAATCCAGTGGTTTATAGGAAAAAGAAATATTTTATCTGAAAATGTACACGGCTTCCGTAAAGGTAGATCCACCAAAGACTGTATATTGCACCTAACTAGTAATATCTACTCTTCATTTCATAATAAAAAATAGTCACAGCAGCAATATTTATAGATTTAAAATCTGCTTTTGATACTGTTTGGCATGAAGGATTACTCTACAAACTGAAACAAATTGGTCTTTCTGGAAACATCATTCATTTTTTAAAAATTTATTTAACTGAGAAATACTATCAAGTAAAGTTAGAAGATATCTATTCTCATAAATATAAATATGCATCTGGAATAGTTCAAGGAGGAATTTTATCGCCTCTTCTATTTAACCTATATCTTTATGATTTACCAGACTCTATACCACAAAATATAAATTATTCTATTTATGCAGATGATATTTCTATTTGGAATTCGGACAAAGACTTTTATAAAATTGAGAAAAATTTACAAACCGCCATTAATAATATTCGTTTATATTGTCTTAAATGGCATTTAAAAATAAATATTGAGAAAACTTATGTGATGCCTTTTGTAAGGCCCAGATCTGCTATTCGTAAATTAGATATTAAAATAAGTAATAATATACTGCCAAATACTGATATTTATAAATTTCTAGGTGTCTATATAGACTCGAAATTAAATTGCAACAAACTGATAGATCATGCCTGCATCACAGGTAATAAGTTATTCAACTTTGTCAAATGTCTTGCCTCCACAAATTGGGGATCCTCCCCTACTTATCTTATTCAACTTTACTGCAATTTAATTAGACCAAAAATGGAATTTGGGATTGAACTTATTGCCGGCGATGCTGAAAATAAATTCAAAAAGCTCAATATAATTCAAAATAAATTCATCAGATTCGCTTTGGGCCTGATAAAAAGTTCCCCGAATCTAGCTTTAATTGCTGAAACCTCTATTTCACCTTTCCAGATCAGGGCACCATATTTACTATTTAATATTATTTCAAGACTTCATCTCAAGCACCATGATCATTTTCTAATCAATCTATTTGAAACCGAAAATGTTTTCACCCTACAATTAAGGTTGTGAAGGAAAAGGCTGCTTTTAATTATATTCTTGATAAAAATCGTAAAGGAGACATCATTAATAATGAACCCACTTGGATGTATCATTTGCCAACCATCTTCAAGGATATTCCTCACATATCCACAAAAAATATATACTGATATTTCTATTTTGAAAACTTTAAGTGATTCATATATTCACAATTCCTATCAAGATTTTGCTGTTATTTATACCAATGGAGCTTTTTTCCCTGACTCATATACTGCCACAGCAGCTTTCTGCATACCTAAATTAAACATTTATAAAGCAATTAAATTTATAAAAGGATGTACTATTATACAAGCAGAACTCTTTGCAATTAATTCTTCTTTACTTTGAACACAAGAACAGTGTATTTTAAATAAATTTGTTATTTTGACTGATTGCAGATCTGCTTTATATTCGATAGCAAAAAATATTTTGGAAAATAAATATCCTAGTTCAATCTGTGATATATTACATTTATGTAATGATTTATATAAAAAAGGAAACATTATTAAAATTCAGTGGCTACCTAGTCACTGTGGAATTGAAGGAAATGTTTTAGCTGACTCATATACCAAAGATGCAATCAATTTAACTGACACTAATGATATTCTTATATATAATATACAGTTTAAAAATTATCTTAAGTCATCAGAAAAAATAGAGCTCAACAATTATTTTAAAGTTCAGAGTTCTGTTAAACATCATTTTAGATATCAACTTGATCAAAATATATGTTCATTGCTAAAAATTAAAATGTCTAGAAATAATTTTTGCAAAATATGGAGATTGAGAACTGGTACTGCAAAGTTAAACAGCTACTTATACAAGATAAAGAAATCAGATAGCGCAAATTGTATTTACTGTAGATGTGAAGAAACTATATCACATATTTTATTGAACTGTTCACATTATGACAAAGAACGTAAAATTTATTATCAGCAATTATCTCAACTAGGAATAAATCAGTTTACTTTACAAGAAATGTTGAATTTTCCAGTAGATGACGTCAGAAATGCAAGCTACAACTTTCTTATTAACTTCCTCGTAGATCGTAGATCGGTTATTCATTTTCAGAGTACCAGGTACATGGGTACCCATAACCTCTTCCATCTGAATATGTGCCTAGTTGTCATCAGTGTAAATATTACCGCTAAAGCTCGAAAGCCGTTAATGTGCACATTACCTAGCTAATCTGCAGATTAACTGATTTGCTCCGTTAACGTGCGGAATCAAGAGTTTTCCTCGTTTTACCTAGGTAATGTGCACATTAACGGCTTCCGTATTGTTAAAGTCCAAAAGTTTGTTTCTCTCATAGTGGTGAATCTCTTGAATATGAATCTTCGTGTCACGTGATTCACTCGTCCGCATTATAAAAAACGCCCCGGATGAGCGGAGGCCAAGTGAGAACGAATCGGTAAAGTGATTCATTCTTGATAACGAATCACTAAAATGATTCGTTCTCACTTGGCCTGCTCATTTTGGGGGCGTTTTTTATAATTCGGACGACTGATTCATGTTGACAGAGGGATGACCCTGGTTTCAACTCTACTCTCGGACACTAGATAAATAACATTATGTTAATTTAAGCGTACAGAAACGTTCCTGTTGTTCCAGCAAAGATCTTATTTTCACTTTAACGAGTGCCTAGTAGGTAATGTGTAGATTATCCAGGTAATTTGCAGATTACCTAGGTAATTTGAGAAATGAAACAATTTTCCGCACGTTAACGGATCACCCTAGTTAATCTGCACAATACCTAGATAATCTGTAGAATAACTGATTTCTGCACTTTAGCGGTAACATAAACACAACATAGTAAAATAAACCACCAATGGTGGGTCCCGAAGGACAATAAAGATCAGTAAGGATGCACAAGATACCTAAAATGGATGACTATCTTTGCTGAAAGCCATCATTTTAGGCCTCTTGTAACTATTCATGACTTCATGATTGTAGTCGAATAAGCAAGAAATAATTCCATGTGGATTGCTTTGAACAGCTTCAAAGAAACCACGGGATAAAAACTTGATATAAGAGTAAATATGGTCGATGCCCAGATCTTTATGGATTTGTCTGTTCGTTACAAACCAAGGGGCATCGACCGCACATCTCAAGACCTTGTTCTGCAAGACCTGAATCTTGTGTATATTGGTTGCAGTAGTGTTCGCCCAAATAGGGGAAGCATAGGAAGTATTTAACTTCCTGCTCGCGACTTCTTTATTTAACAGGATATAACCGGATTTCCCCTCAACAATGGGAAAGTTCGACCAATCAGAGTTCAGTTTCTATGGTTACAGTTATTAAATTCAATCTTTCTACTCTAAAGTTCTATAACGGAAATTTGTTCCTTCAGAGCCTGACTTTGGTACTGAATACGTGTAATATGTATGCACGTATTAAATATATCATTATTACTCAGATCTTTATTTTCAAACTTTAAATTATTATTTATTTATTTTACTATTAAGCATAAAACTATTAAATTAATTAACTATGACATTTCATTGAATAATGACAACAAATATGTTTGATATGTATAATATTTAAAATATTCTCTTGTTTTTCTTTATACTTTTTGTATTGTTTTTAACTGAACTTGGTGTAGAAGGGCCTGGCCATAACATCACCATAATTGTTAAGTGTATAAATAAATAAACGAGCACAATGTAAGGTTCTCCAGCACACACGGCTTAAAGTCCACAAGTCTTAAAGTCCAGGCGGGCGGAAACCTTTCCAAGCCCATCGGTGTCCCCTACTGACAGAGAATAGGTGGGGAGTTTTGCAGCGAAAAATATCGACGCTGGCCCAGGCGGGACTCGAATCTGGGAACTGCAGATTGCAAGCCCTAGGTTAGTGAGTTGGATTGCTTTACCTCTGAGAGGCACTTTTTTTTTAACATAATGGGCTAAATGGCCAGGTCACAAGAATCTCAAATGTTCAGAGAAGGTTGGGGAAGGGGGCCCACTGGAGCAACTGTTGGGAGACAGATGGTAAACTGCCGTCAAGGCCATCCAGCGTGTTCTTTAACGTGAACAGGATATGGCTATCCCGCACACTAGGCAACGGCTTAACATCCCATCCGACATACGGCGGCGTTTCCAAATCCATCGGTGTCTCCTACTGACCATAAGGCAGGACGGAAGATTTCAATGTTGACCCAGGTGGAACTCGAACCTGGGAACTGCAGATTGCAAGCCCTAGGTTAGTGAGTTGGGTTGCTTTACCTCTGAGAGGCAATATTTTGCACATAATGGGCTAAATGGCCAGGTCACAAGAATCTCAAATGTTCAGAGAAGGTTGGGGAAGGGGGCCCACTGGAGCAACTGTTGGGAGACAGATGGTAGACTCCCGTCAAGGCCATCCAGCGTGTTCTTTAACGTGAACAGGATATGGCTCTCCCGTACACTCGGCCACGGCTTAACGTCCCATCCGACATACGGCGACGTTTCCAAACCCATCGGTGTCTCCTACTGACCATAAGGCAGGACGGAAGATTTCAATGCTGACCCAGGTGGAACTCGAACCTGGGAACTGTAGATTACGAGACCGGCGCACTGGCTGAATTCCCCTTCACTTCCAATTTGGTGAAGGGAACGCGCTGGACAACTGTTATTTGAAAAGTGGAAGCCTCCCGTAAACCATACAGCGAGTTCTTCAACATGTATAAGATATGGGTTTGCTTCACACAGAAAATAGCTTAATGCAATATACGACGGGGGGCTGCCTTTCCCAGTCCAACGGTGTCCCCTTTATCCCCGATTGTAGGGGGGGGGGGGAGTTAGCGGAGATAAATCTCAATCGACGGAGCTGGGACCACGAGCCTGGCTCCCTAGCGATTGAGCCAATCTCACAGCAAAGTTCTGAAGTAACTGAGTTGGAACGAGCTCTTTGAAACTGTTTGTTTTCCGACTTTTCCTTGCAATTTTAATCTGCTGTTAGAGTGTACAGCGAGAACGATGTGTGTGTCAACGTATGCCCGTGCCACGGGCATACGTTGCCTTTTATTGTTATGTGTGGTAGGTGGAGTTGGGTTGTTTTACCTCTGAGCGGCACTTTTTTGCACACCATGGGCTAAATGGCCAGGTCACATAGACCCCGAAGGCTCAGAGAAGGTTGGGGGAGGAAACCCACTGGAACAGTTGTTGGGAGACAGATGGTAGCCTCCCGTCAAGGCCATCCAGCGTGTTCTTTAACGTGCACAGGGTATGGCTCTCCCGCACACGGAGGAACGGCTTAACGTCCCATCCGACGGACGGCGGTCTTTCCAAGCCCATCGGTGTCACCTACTGACCGTGGGCAGGGCGGGGAATTTTACGGAGCTAAATCTCAACGCTGATCCAGCTGGGACTCGAACCTGGGAACTACAGATTACAAGCCTGGCGTGCTACCGACTGAGCCACCCCCGCCCCAATTATATTTTGGAGTCAGTTTTTTTGTAGCCTATTATTCTTGAAATATTGAACAAATATTGTTTAGAAACGATATTTGGATAGATTTCATTCAGATCTTTATCTTCGAGGCATATTTTTTTTATTAAAAAGTCATATTGAAGAAGTCATGTGATTTTTATCGAGAAAACATGGAACTTTTTCTTTAATTTCATTTATTCATTCTATTACACTTTCGAAGTGGAAATGGATGGATGTAGGAAAAGAGAGGAATTCGGCATCGACGACTTTCTTTTGGAAGAGGATCGTGAAAAGTAGACAGTAATTTAAAAAAAAAATCCATCCAAAGTAGTAAAAAGATGAAGGCAAAAAAAAAAACCTACCTAAATAATGCATGTGATCTCTTTCATTTGCATCTTTTTTTTTATTCCGATGCCAAAAAATCAAAATGCAGATTGGTTGCTTTTTATTCTGAAATTAATTCTGCCCTTTGTTTTTTTATTTTTGAAAGTTTTTGGCTTTGTTCTTTCAAACACTTTTTCTTTTACGAGAAGATTTCTTTCATGATTCGCTCTTGATTAAGTTTCTTGAAATATTGAAAATTTATCTGAAAAGATCCTTCTTTCATCTGGTTTTAACAATGAAGAGAGAGTAAGTGTTCCTCACGGATGAAAAATCTCATTACTTCTATCTGTATCGGGTTTAAATACACACAGCAAATATCTTTATTTCTTTTCGAAATCTGGCACGATTCTTGTTTTGGCGTAAGACGTGGCCAAGTTGTTATCGATTCGGTTTCTTTCGTCCTCACAGTTTCGCTAAACTTTGCCGACATATTAAAACAGCAGGAAAAAAATACTTTATTTAAACGAAACGTTTCTAGTTACGTACAATGAATCACTGTCGGATCTATGGTCGGGGAGAGGAAGAGGGTAACCCTCCTCCCCCCGTCTTGAGAAAACTAGGTGCATATTTCACGATTTTTTTTTCTTTAAAGACCTCTAAAATGGAAGAGTTGGGTTGTTTTACCTCTGAACGGCACTTTTTTTGCACACCATGGGCTAAATGGCCAGGTCACATGAACCCCGAAGGCTCAGAGAAGGTTGGGGGAGGGGACCCACCGGAACAGCTGTTGGGAGACAGATGGTAGCCTCCCGTCAAGGCCATCCAGCTTGTTCTTTAACGTGCACAGGGTATGGCTCTCCCGCACACGGGACCACGGCTTAACGTCCCATCCGACGGACGGCGGATACTACTTCAGCGGGACTTGAACCTGGGAACTATAGATTATGAGTCTGGTGCGCTACCAAATGAGCCCGAATCGATCTTTGTGAGGCATGCCCTTTCATGAGAAGGTCTGCACAAACTAGGAGTATACGTTGTCTGCGAAAATAGTAACATTTTAAATCGTAGCACTTCAAAATAACCTTGGAGATCTGCAATAAAAGATCCTTGTAGTTACCAGCGGCTGATTATACAATGAGGGGGATTAATATCCAGAATGCAGGATAAATGATCGGCAGCAGGTAGTTCAGCGGTCAGAGCACCTGACATGTCATCAGGAGGTCATGGGTTCAGATTCCACCCAGCTCAAGACAATTTTCCTCTATTCCCGCGTTGACCTACGGGGCGGGGATGGCTCAGTCGGTAGCGCGCCAGGCTCCTAATCTGCAGTTCCCTGGTTCGAGTCCCAGCTGGGTTATCGTTGAGATTTATCTCCTCAAAATTCCTCACTCTGCCCTCAGTCAGTAGTAAACACCGATGGGCTTGAAAAGGCCGCCGTCCGTCGGATGGGATGTTTAAGCCGTGGTCCCGTGTATGTGAGAGCCATACCCTGTGCACGTTAAAGAACACGCTGGATGGCCTTGACGAGAGGCTACCATCTGTCTCCCATCAGTCGTTCCAGTGGGTCCCCTTCCCAACCTTCTCCGAACTTTCGGGATCCTTGTGACCTGGTCATTTAGCCCATGGTGTTCAAAAAAGTGCCGCTCAGAGGTAAAACAACTCAACACGCTGACCTACAGCATAATAGCGTTCAAAATGTTCAAACCGGGAGTAGTTTCTAGGGCCATTCTTCAACCTATACCTTGCAAATAAAAACAACAACAAAAAAAGACTATTTTGCTTATTTTAAGCAGCTTGTTTTTTTCCATGTCAATGAATGCATTTTAAACGTTAATATAGGATTCCAATTTCATTCTCCACAACTCACACGCTTTTCGCACCGCAAAAATGAAAAACAAAATCTATGCAAAATACAGCAAAAAAAACAACAACAACCTACGACTGCGTTGTATTCCCATCATAACATCATATAACAACCTTAAAGCCTCATTGACAAGAAGTAAAAAAGGAACAATCGTAATCTATTTGTGTACAATGGGTTGAAAACCGGATGTTGTGGCGTGCAGGAGAACGACATTTACCATAAAGCTTTTGTTACGAAATTATCATTATTATTCATTAAAATAACAACATCCCCGCTAAGAGGAAACTGTTCCATCAAGCACACAATGCTTTGAAACTGTTTTGCACTGAAAGAAAGTTTCTTGACAAGATTTTTTGGCAATATATTGGCCAACATTTAAGTAAGCAGACTATTGTGTCGTGTTTCTTACCAGAAGGAAATTTTTCTGCTGTTAGTTATACCGAAATGATCAAGCCACTGACTTTGAAGCTCAAGGTGGACGTTCATTGAACCACTCACAAGCAGTTCGAAGAACTTCGTACTTGTAAGGAGCTATTTTTGTTCAGCAAATATCGAAAAAAAATATAACCTCGTTTATCCAGAGCCCTATAAGAGGAGGGTTGGGTTGTTTTACCTCTGAGTGGCACTTTTTTGCAAATGGACCCCGAATGCTCAGAGAAGGTTGGGGGAGGGGACCCACTGGAACAGCTGTTGGGAGACAGATGGTAGCCTCCCGTCAAGGCCATCCAGCGTGTTCTTTAACGTGCACAGGGTATGGCTCTCCCGCACACGGAGCCACGGCTTAACGTCCCATCCGACGGACGGCGGCCTTTCCAAGCCCATCGGTATCCCCTACTGACCGTGGGCAGGGCGGGGAGTTTTGTGGGGGATAAATTTCAACGCTGACTCAGCTGGGACTCGAACCTGGGACTACAGATTACGAGTCTGGCGCGCTACCGACTGAGCCACCCCCGCCCCTATATAAGATGAGGAATTCTGGTATAATTTGAGGTGTGCATGAAAAGTGGATGTAATATATATGTTTAATATTTTTTTCCTCCATTCCAATTACTGGCGTTTTCAGGGGTAGGGTGCATGATCCCCCCCTATAGGGTGCATCATCCCCCCTAGATCTGGCTCTGTTTGGCACCCGCTCTAGATCTTACCTTGAGTAGAACAGAAAGTATTTGGGGTAAAAAAAAATACATTAAACTACCTCGGATCAGGGCCGGTTCTAGGAGGAGGGAAAGCAGGGGTGATATCATTTCCCCCCTGAAAATATTAGTAAAGGTAGTAGAGGCAAAAAAATTGTTAAACTTATGCATATTTGATGCATTTTTTCTCAAGTATTTAAGTCTCTCTTTTAGTAAGAGTATATATATACATATATACACCGGTGAAAATTGAAAAAAAGAACATCATTAACAACTGAAGCGTAATCTATGAGATTTGTTTTTTAGAAACAACTTGTTGAGAAAGGACAGTGATCACACGTATGAAGTGATTCAATGTTCATTTTACCTTTTAATGAGTATTACATTTTACAGAGGGCATATTTTAATAAGGTGTTGAACCTCCTCGAGCAGCAATACAAGCTACCAATCTGGTATGCAATCGGTCGTACAAATGTTGGATATTTCACTCCCCTAAAGGAATTCCTTCTGGGTGTTCTTTTTTCAATTTCCGCCAGTGCATTATAGTAAGTCACCCCTTATAGTAAAAGGGGGCGGGGATGGCTCATTGGGTAGCACCCCCAGGCTCATAATTTGTAGTTCCCAGGTTCGAGTCCCACCTTGGCCAGCTTTGAGATTTATCTCCGAAAAACTCCAAGATCTGCCCTCGGTCAGTAGGGGACACCAATGGGCTTGGAAAAGCAGCCGTCCGTCGGATGAAATGTTAGGCGTGGTCCATCGGAAGGTTGGGGGGAAGGGTTCAGTGGGTCTCCTCTCCCAACCTTCTCTGAGTCACCTGTGTTCCTTTGCGCTGGCCGTTTAACCCATTGTGTGAAAAAAGAAAAAGCCGCTGAGAGTCAAAACAGCCCAACCATATAGTAAGAATATATATATATTATAGTAAAGTCATCCCTTACAGTAAGAATAGTTCTATATTTAGGGCCATATTAACGTTCTTTAACGTTTTAGCCCATAATTCGATTGGTCATTCGCCCTCTCTCCCCAACTCCCAAGGTAACTTTTTAATCCAATTTACTCTTTACCGACGGAGCGACACTATTTTGTTTTGGCGGGCATTGGGTAGCCAATAAAATTATTAAATACACAGTTGGGTTGGGTTGTTTTACCTCTGAGTGGCACTTTTTTTGCACACCATGGGCTAAATGGCCAGGTCACATGGACCCCGAAGGCTCAGAGAAGGTTGGGGGAGAAGACCCACTGGAACAGCTGTTGGGAGACGGATGGTAGCCTCCCGTCAAGGCCATCCAGCGTGTTCTTTAACGTGCACAGGGTATGGCTCTCCCGCACACGGTGCCACGGCTTAACGTCCCACCCGACAGACGGCGGCCTTTCCAAGCCCATCGGTATCCCCTACTGACCGTGGGCAGGGCGGGGAGTTTTGCGGAGATAAGTCTCAACGCCGGCCCAATTGGGCCTCGAACCTGGAAACTGCAGATTACGAGCCTGCGCACTACCGACTGAGCCATTCCCGCCCCATTTTTCATACAATAATGCTTCTAAAAACGAGGATGAAATTTTTATTTTTCTCTTGCTCAGCTCCCTCACCCACTTTTACTTATTTTTTACTAGATCCGGGCTGCCTCAGTATGCATGAAAATTTAGATAATAAAGATTCGATTAATCAAAAGAACATTGTATATAAATATTACTTTTCTTTTAAAATTCTAATCATTGCCTTCAGATAAGGTATTTACTCCTGAAAATCAATAAAGTATCAAGAATGCGAAAACATTCATTTCTTTTGAAAAAAAAAAGCTTCAAACACAAGAAAAATTGAAAGAGAATGCAATCGCACTTCTCTTTTCAAAACAACGAAAGCAAGAAGAAGTCTTCTTTGAGCTTGCTCTAGAATATCTCTCTAAATATTGACAGGCAGAGCGGATGACGTTCGGATGCCGACGCGATGCGGCAGAAAACTCTAACTTTTCCCTCTTCTCCAGCCCCGAGAGCAATAAAATAACATCGACGTCCCATTCGTATTTGAAATCTGCTTCAGATGCAGAAAGTTTACGCTTGTTGATAACATTTAAATTTATTTCGTCTTTTGCGTTGAGCAAATAAAATATGGATCGGCGACTTCCTTTTTTTTAAGCTCTGTTCTGCCAGACTCTTTCGTAAACATCAAACCGCTCAACGGTCTCTCTCACATTGGGAATTTTTTCCTCAGGTTAAACTGATGCTGAATCTTTTCGTTTTGAAATGAAGATGACGGTTTTAATCATAATAATCATTGTCAATTATTGCTAATCGTAATAATCATAATGATTATTGGATTGGTCTCGCGAAAGTAAAAAAGAAAGACAATGATGGAGTATTTTATCACAATTGATGGGGGATTTTATCACATATAATGAGATAATTTTTAACAATTGATGGGGATTTTATCACATATAATGAGAGATTTTTCACATTGATGGGGGATTTTATCACATATAATGAGAGATTTTTCACAATTGATGGGGGATTTTATCACATATAATGAGATAATTTTTAACAATTGATGGGGGATTTTATCACATATAATGAGAGATTTTTCACATTGATGGGGGATTTTATCACATATAATGAGAGATTTTTCACAATTGATGGGGGATTTTATCACATATAATGAGAGATTTTTAACAATTGATGGGGGATTTTATCACATGTAATGAGAGATTTTTCACAATTGATGGGGGATTTTATCACATATAATGAGAGATTTTTCACATTGATGGGGGATTTTATCACATATAATGAGAGATTTTTCACAATTGATGGGGGATTTTATCACATATAATGAGAGATTTTTCACAATTGATGGGGGTTTTTATCATATATAATGAGAGATTTTTCACAATTGATGGGGATTTTATCGCATATAATTAGAGATTTTTCACAATTGATGGGAGATTTTATCACATATAATGAGAGATTTTTCACATTGATGGGGGATTTTATCACATATAATGAGAGATTTTTCACAATTGATGGGGGATTTTATCACATATAATGAGAGATTTTTCACAATTGATGGGAGATTTTATCACATATAATGAGAGATTTTTCACATTGATGGGGGATTTTATCACATATAATGAGAGATTTTTCACAATTGATGGAGGATTTTATCACATATAATGAGAGATTTTTCACAATTGATGGGGGATTTTATCACATGTAATGAGAGATTTTTCACAATTGATGGGGGATTTTATCACATATAATGAGAGATTTTTCACAATTGATGGCGGATTTTATCACATATAATGAGAGATTTTTCACATTGATGGGGGATTTTATCACATATAATGAGAGATTTTTCACAATTGATGGCGGATTTTATCACATATAATGAGAGATTTTTCACATTGATGGGGGATTTTATCTCATATAATGAGAGATTTTTCACAATTGATGGGGGATTTTATCACATATAATGAGAGATTTTTAACAATTGATGGGGGATTTTATCACATATAATGAGAGATTTTTCACAATTGATGGGGGATTTTATCACATATAATGAGAGATTTTTCACAATTGATGGGGGATTTTATCACATATAATGAGAGATTTTTCACAATTGATGGGGGATTTTATCACATATAATGAGAGATTTTTCACAATTGATGGGGGATTTTATCACATATAATGAGAGATTTTTCACAATTGATGGGGGATTTTATCACATATAATGAGAGATTTTTCACAATTGATGGGGGATTTTATCATATATAATGAGAGATTTTTCACAATTGATGGGGGATTTTATCACATATAATGAGAGATTTTTCACAATTGATGGGAAATTTTATCACATATAATGAGAGTTTTTTCACATTGATGGGGGATTTTATCACATATAATGAGAGATTTTTCACAATTGATGGGGGATTTTATCACATATAATGAGAGATTTTTAACAATTGATGGGGGATTTTATCACATATAATGAGAGATTTTTCACAATTGATGGGGGATTTTATCACATATAATGAGAGATTTTTCACAATTGATGGGGTATTTTATCACATATAATGAGAGTTTTTTCACAATTCCTGGTTAGGGAGACTGGAAGGCTTATTTCCTGGTTAGGGAGACTGGAAGAGTTATTTCCTGGTTAGGGAGACTGGAAGGCTTATTTCCTGGTTAGGGAGACTGGAAGGCTTATTTCCTGGTTAGGGAGACTGGAAGGCTTATTTCATGGTTAGGGAGACTGGATGGGTTATTTCCTGGTTAGGGAGACTGGAAGGCTTATTTGATGGTTAGGGAGACTGGAAGGCTTATTTCATGGTTAGGGAGACTGGATGGGTTATTTCCTGGTTAGGGAGACTGGAATGCTTATTTCCTGGTTAGGGAGACTGGAAGGCTTATTTCCTGGTTAGGGAGACTGGAAGGCTTATTTCCTGGTTAGGGAGACTGGAAGGCTTATTTCATGGTTAGGGAGACTGGATGGGTTATTTCCTGGTTAGGGAGACTGGAAGGCTTATTTCCTGGTTAGGGAGACTGGAAGGCTTATTTCATGGTTAGGGAGACTGGAAGAGTTATTTCCTGGTTAGGGAGACTGGAAGGCTTATTTCATGGTTACAGAGTTTTGAACATAGTTTTCCAATAAAATAAAGTGAAAGTGTCCCAATGCCTTTGATAATTTTGCGCGATTTGTTCATTCCCAGAGCAAAAAGAAACAATGAAGCAAAATGTTAAATTTGCTTCTTAAAAGCTATTGCATATCGAATGCTAGATATTATATGCAATGTGTAATATTAATTTATTTTTTTAATTTTGCAGTATTTGGTAATAAACCCGTTTTAAATATCTGAAATATAAAAAAATTACAAAATATCAATATAATCACAGTTATAAAAAAAAGGCCGTATATAAATGCGCACTACCTCTTTGTGCCTAGGATCGCTTGAGGTACAAATTCGGTCTCATCCAAAATTTAAATCCCCAAAAATTTAATCTCCCCAAAATTTAAATCGAAAGTTGAAAGGTAAAAGGGGAATTATAAATCGCAAACAGGTATCAAAGATCTCAAATGGGTATCAAAGATCAAAGGGTTGGGTTGTTTTACCTCTGAGCGGCACTTTTTTGCACACTAATGGGCTAAATGGCCAGGTCACATGGACCCCGAAGGCTCAGAGAAGGTTGGGGAAGGGGAACCATTGGAACAGCTGTTGGGAGACAGATGGTAGCCTCCCGTCAAGGCCATCCAGCGTGTTCTGTAACGTGCAAAGGGTATGGCTCTCCCACACACGGGCCCACAGCTTAACGTCCCATCCGACGGACGGCGGCCTTTCCAAGCCCATTGGTGTCCCCTACTGACCGTGGGCAGGGCGGGGAATTTTGCGGAGATAAATCTCAACGCTGACTCAGCTGGGACTCGAACCTGGGAACTACAGATTACGCGCCTGGCACGCTACCGACTAAGCCACCCCCGCCCCAAAAAGATCAAAGGACAGTCCGTCATAAAGAAAAGAGAAACTTTGGGTAGGTGTAAGAAAAACTCGTGCTTGAGCTCGTGGCATCTGGCTGTTGTGCACCTGCATCAGTGACGAACGATATCAAGCTGTGGGACTCCAGTAAACCACACATCACCGTTATCCGACGGTAGAAACCTCGACCAGCTGGCTTGGCTAGCAAGAGAGTATGCATTCATGCTCTCTCTTCGTCTAGAACCATCACACCCTCCCCATCCAATGCCGTACTCTTACCGATCTCTGACGGGGGACACGAAGGCCGGCGTTGTCATAGCAACGGTGAACATCTCCGTCAGAAATACCAACTGTGTCACGTGATCGCGGGTAATGGAGCTTATATTAGCTAATGCCACTAGCTGCATATGAGTGGAAGTGGTTTGTAATAGCAGAACGTTCGCCAACAGTGATTAGGGAAGTCCATCCGGTTACCGCTTGTATTGGGCAAACGCTGCAGACGATCTTTATTGAACGGCTGAAAGAATTTCGGCCTTGGAAAGACAACTGCTGATAAATATACGTAGTAGCGAGAGAGTCTCTCTACCAATTTCGCATAAAGAAGATTCGTAGAAAACATCTCAGTGATGGACAATAACAGACCTGTCTCTCTCCGTGGATGCTCCGTCGGTTAGTGTGCCTAAGATTCTCGGCGAGGAGTTATGAGCTCACTGGATACAATTATCTGAGGGAGGAAAAGCAAAGAATATAAAATATACATTAGATCTGTTTCCTGCAGCCAATGGATTCGAGCTTCTTTGCATCTATGGTAATTCTGTTGGCAAAAGATTTCGTTGGAGGCTTGAGGGAATATAAGACGATTCTACTTTGTACATTTGCGATTCAAAACCAAATAATAAATCTTATCTCACCAGCCCTCGTAACGAAAATATCATAGAGAATTTCTCAGTTTAAATGACCAGTGACAATATCTCGAAGACTGTCTTATCCTTATAATGAAACAAACCAACTTCCATCATTTTCGAATTTCGGCACTGTTCTCGTTTTCTTTTGAACTTTTCGGTGTTTATTCTTCGACATTGGGGCAAGAACATCCACGAATTTATTTCGTAAAGAGGGTTGGGGAGTATTCAAATAGGATTTTTTTTACTGTACTTTGAAATTACCAATTTCATTTCGTTTGATAGTTTTATAAAGAATTAAGTATCTCGACCGTCCCGTGGCCGAGTGGTTAGCGCGCTTGGCAGCTGATCTAAGGGACCTGGGTTCGAGCCCCGGATAATAAGGCATGGATGTTCGTATTGTTTTTCTGCTGAGGTCCTGCCATCCTCTCAGATCTTCTACTGTGGCATTATAAACTGACAGTTTCCTGTCAGACCTCTGTGACAAGCAGCTGCTTGAGGGGGTATTTTTTTATTCCTCGTCTTACCAACATTTGCTTTGCGAATTTTCGCGATAGCGAACTGTATAAATTTACACTTATTTTTCGGTTTACGAAGAAATTGCACCAAAAAGACGGAAATATAGAGGTCGACTCGTCTGTTTTTGAACACCAGGTGATTTTTAGTACAAGAAAAATATGAATGTCTGTAATACAGTCACCGTGTTATACAAAACCGTGATGTTTCAGAAATGAAACTGTTCAACATTCCACTGGAGTTTGCGAAGCGAAACTATAGTTACTCCTACGTTATTTTGAAACGTCGCGTAACATTTCCAAACCGAATCGCTCGAATACTGCTCTATGGGATTCTTACACGGTTCCTGATTAAGACAGCAGCCTATCAGAGTAGACATTCCGTACCAACGTACCCACTCTGCACCAATTCGACCACCTACCTCAACAACACCCACGCGGACACGGGGTGGCTCAGCTGGTAGCGCGCCAGGCTCGTAATCTGTAGTTTCCAGGTTCGAGTTCCAGCTGGGTCAGCGTTGAGATTTATCTCTACAAAATTCCCACGGTCAGTAGGGGACACCGATGGGCTTGGAAAGGCCGCCGTCCGTTGTATGGGACGTTAAGCCGTGGTTCCGTGTGCGAGAGAGACATACCCTGTGCACGTTAAAGAACACGCTGGATGGCCTTGACGGGAGGCTACCATCTGTCTCCCAACAGCTGTTCCAGTGGTGTGCAAAAAAGTGCCGCTCAGAGGTAAAACAACCCAACCAAACACACCTTTACTAGAGTTTAATGACCCTAATGAACTGTATAATGAATTGATAAATCTCTTTCATAACAACGAAAGCATTGTTCGATCTCATTGACCAAACACAAAAATTTAAAAAACTCACGAATGATAAAGAATGGATTACTGACGCCCTAAAGCATGAAATCGAAAATAGGATAAACTGTGGATATCATACAAAAATAACAGAGGCAACACAATTTACAAAAATCTATATGTTAACCCTTTCAGGATCATAAGGTTTCTAAGAGTAAATATTAGTATGTAACTGTTTATTTTAGTTTGTTTAAACGTAAAATAAATAAAAATCATAAGAAAAATACATAACATTATATAGGTTTTTTGGAATTTTATGTGAAATATTTTTCCCAATGGACTATAAAGGTAACACAAATTATAGTTAGGCTTATTATGCAATGTCTTTTACTTATTGGTTTATTATAACAAAATGTTAACTAAAATAATACAAAATTATGAAATAAAATTACTATACAAAATGATGTGCTAATTATGATATTCTGCGAAGCAATTTCTTTTGGTTGTGAAGCAAAGATGGACATTGCACAGATGCAACATTATTGCAAAGATGGACATGGACTAAACGTTCCCGTTTACGTAATTGCGTTCGGCATACGTTCTATTTTGACATTCTGTATAAAAAATGCAGATAAGGTTATAATTAAATACGACAATCACCAATTTTAAAATGGGAAAAATGTTTCCCTTAGTCGTGAAAAGGTTAAGGAACGGAATCGCGTCAATAAATAAATAAATAATAAATACCCCCTCAAGCAGCTGCTTGCCACAGAGGTCTGATAGGAGGCTGTCAGTTTATATGCCATAGTAGAAGGTCTGTGAGGATGGCAGGACCTCAGCAGAAAAACAACACGAACATCCATGTCTTACCGGGGCTCGAACCCAGGTCCCTTAGATCAGTAGCCAAGCGTGCTAACCACTCGGCCTATGGGACGGCAATAGCCTTATCAAAAATGCGGAAAAAACAGTTTTACTTAAAGAAATTTATGGACGCCCTTGGAGACTCCAAAATCACTTGGCAGCTTATCAACGATGTTTTGCGCAACAAACCTAAATCTAACTAATAAAAAATACTTAAAAAATGGAATTTGATTTCACGTTTCAGTAAATGGAAATCAACTTCAACGGTTACTTCACTGACCCCGTTACTTTTCCACAAAATTTTGTTATTCTCGAAGATAATTTTAATGCTGTGGCTCCCATTTGTTCTCGCGGTTTTTATTTACTTGAAATTATTGATATGGATGTTAGCAGTATAGTTGATAAATTCAGTGGAAACCCCTCCTGGCATCCACAATATACACATTAACCACATTAAATATTCATATAAAGATATCTTTAAAGTTCTGGCAACACTCTTGAATGTTGTTACACTAATGCTTGGATTGGATTGTTTTACCTCTGAGCGGCACTTTTTTGCACACCATGGGCTAAATGGCCAGGTCACAAGGATTCCAAAGACTCAGAGAAGGTTGGGGAAGGGGACCCATTGGAAGAGCTGTTGTTAGACAGATGGTAGCCTCCCGTCAAGACCATTCAGTGTGTTCTTTAAAGTGCACTGGGTATGCCTCTCCCGCACACGGGGCACGGCTTAACGTCCCATCCGTCGGACGGCGGCCTTTCCAAGCCCGTCGATGTCCCCTACTGACCGTGGGCAGGGCGGGGAGTTTTGTGGAGATAAGTCTCAACGCTGACCAGCTGGGACTCGGACCTGGGAACTACAGATTACGAGCCTGGTACACTAATGCTGTTATACCTGCAATTTTAAAGATGCATATCATAAGACTAATGTATAAATCAGAAGACCAGAAACGAGTTTCTAACTATAGACCGATAGTAATTTTCCCAGTGATAGAGAAAATTATGGAGCGACATATCTTCAATAACCTAACAAAATTTCTAACTACAAATGATCAGATCTCAGAAAAACAATTCGGATTTCAAGCAAGCAAAAGTAGTACTTTACTACTGGAAAATTTTATAGGCGAAATTAATCCAAATATGAACAAGGTAACGTTAAGGCATTATCTTCGCAGACTTTAGTAAAGCTTTCTACATCTTGGACTATCAAATTCTTCTACAAATACTAGAAAAATCAGGAATACGTGAACCTCATTTTCACTGGTTCAAAATTTTTTTTATAAATTCCGGTGTTCCTCAAGGTTCAATACTGGGACCAACGTTATTTTTAAAGTTTGTTAACGACATTACTAAAATTATCACCAACAGCAAAATATACCTATATGCGACCACATTGCCTTATTATATAATGACAGAGAACTAAATCAGGCGTATAAGGTACTACAAGAAGATTTGAATACATTTAGCAGATAGTTTCATATTAATAAATTTATTTGCAAATTTTAAAATGGATAGGCACTGAGCGTGAGTACTAATAACTATATTTTCAAACCAATTACAATACAATGCAAATTGTTACAAAAATATGGATGAAGTACCTAATAAACAAATTAACTACTATCATACATAAGTCATTAACCTTTTTGTACAGAGCATACAATATCAGCTCTGTCTGTTCTACTAAATACTACCTCTTCACTTTGTTTACCATGTCACTTGAATACCTTCAGAGGTAAACAATCTCTCGTCCTGTGCTAGTTCACTAAACTTTTGTTACTAACAACAGAAAGCAAACACCCGCGCACACACTAATAAATATACTAATTATTTTCACTTAACGCGCACTGACTCATACTATCTGAACGTCCTTTCAGATCTCACAACTTGAACACACTTAACGCGTAAATACTAAGATGAACTTCTTCATCTTTCACAATACCACTCACTACTGCATTACCTTTCTCCCATTTTCATTCTTCCGAACTGTTCGAAGTTCCAATTCGTTGGCTAAATTGAATCTCACGTAGAAGCAAACACGAGGGTTCAAGTCACGTTAAGTCATGAAGTCACTGTTGCTCGTTCATCTGTCGTAACAATATTAATAAAATGAAAACCATGAATATTCGCTCTACCGGAGGCAGATTCACTTCAACTCCATTGTTCTTTGCTCACGACTCATTTTGCTAAGTGATGAGGGGCGGGGGTGGCTCAATCGGTAGCGCGCCAGGCTCGTAATCTGTAGTTCCCAGGTTCGAGTCCCAGCTGGGTCAGCGTTGAGATTTATCTCCGCAAAATTCTACGCCCTGCCCACGGTCAGTAGGGGACACCGATGGGCTTGGAAAGGCCGCCGTCCGTCGGATGGGACGTTAAGCCGTGGCCCCGTGTGCGGGAGAGCCATACCCTGTGCCCGTTAAACAACACGCTGGATGGCCTTGACGGGAGGCTACCATCTGTCTCCCAACAGCTGTTCCAGTGGGTCCCCTCCCCCAACCTTCTCTGAGCCTTCGGGGTCCATGTGACCTGGCCATTTAGCCCATGGTGTGCAAAAAAGTGCCGCTCAGAGGTAAAACAACCCAACCTAAGTGATAAAAACACAAACTGGCCATGCTCTTGTCCACACTTAGAACTAGTAGATGAAATAAAATACCTAGGTATGATAGTTGATACTAATTTAAAAGGAATAAACATAAAAATATATTATGCGATAAGTTTAGGCACTGTGCAGTCAAAATTTACTTTGTATCCTTTTTTTTTGTCCCAAGATATATCAGTTTACTAATTTATAAATCTACTGCTGAATCTATTTTAAGATACAGTTTAAAATTTTATTGGAGTCCATTTAAAACTTCTTTGAACAAATTAACTGCTATAGAAAACTCTGTTTTAAAATCGAATCATCCTAAATTTAAAAAGCTCAGTTTCAAAAATAGTAAAAATAGATTCTTTCATCACAATATTCTTCCAGTTCAAAATTTATTTTTTTACACTATAATTGTGCAAAATTGTTTATGTAACCATAAACATCTGATTGATCATGACATTAATATACGACAAAGGCATAAAAATTTCTATAAAATAGGGAAAATTAAAAATAACTACGGAAAGAACACCAAAAAAAAAATACTTGATTCCTTTTTCTCTTCAACCAACTCCCCAGAGAATTATTAAATATTCTGGCTTATTCTAATCTAAAAACTATTATTAAAAATTTGGTTACTTCGAAGTTAAAAAAAATGAACCAGCAGAAAAAACACCGTGACTTACACACTTTCTAAACATAGGTTATATTCCTTACGGATAAGACTTATAGTGCTTCTAGGAGTTGTATGGGGCGGGGGTGGCTCAGTCGGTAGCGCGCCAGGCTCGTAATCTGTAGTTCCCAGGTTCGAGTCCCAGCTGGGTCAGCGTTGAGATTTATCTCCGCAAAATTCCCCGCCCTGCCCACGGTCAGTAGGGGACACCGATGGGCTTGGAAAGGCCGCCGTCCGTCGGATGGGACGTTAAGCCGTGGCCCCGTGTGCGGGAGAGCCATACCCTGTGCACGTTAAAGAACACGCTGGATGGCCTTGACGGGAGGCTACCATCTGTATCCCAACAGCTGTTCCAGTGGGTCCCTTCCCCCAACCTTCTCTGAGCCTTCGGGGTTCATGTGACCTGGACATTTAGCCCATGGTATGCAAAAAAGTGCCGCTCAGAGGTAAAACAACCCAACCTAGGAGTTGTACAAATGCTTATTATTCTTCACTGCTCCCACGTGCGAGTACTTTCTCGAGTAGAAGTTATGTAGTATTAGTACTCAGAATTTTGTTTCTTTTAGTTTTATTTCAAGATCTTATAAACTTATATGATTTGTAATAGCAGATTCAATTTTAAATGTATATAACTTTTGTTGAATAAACTGTTGTTGTCGTAAAAAAAAATGTCGGAATATTGTAAAGTAGGCGATGAAGCTAATTTCTTTTACACAGATTCATTCGCGATGTTAAACACTTGCTGGCTGTAGAAGCTCTCTAACTAGTTGAGGTTTCGTACATTTGTATCGTAAACAACGACGTGAACTAAAATCCGTGGGCTTCCCTTTTTTTATTGCCACACCAAGTTTATTATTCTCATTCTCTGTAAGAACGTAATAAAAACGATTTTTTTCTCGTTTCTGCAACCGAAAATAATTTTCATTCGCTAAACAATCTTAGAAGTAGCGCAGGATTACAATGGCTGGTTTCTTCTAGGAAGTCTACCTCATTCTCTTTGCCAGAAACTGTAAGGAAACAACTGTTCAAAAAATAGAAAAATGCAAACACTGCGCCTTTTACTTTCATAGAATCGCTCCCCTGTTGTTGTTGTTTTTTTAATCACTGAATTCACCTAATTCAACCAAGCGACGAGAGTTCGGGCTTGCAGCCAAAGGTTGCCTGTTCGATCAGTGGATGCTAAAAATGCTAAAAATATACCTTCCACGTTTTCGGCAGCTAGTAGTTTAGAACAGTGGTTTTCAAACTTATCCTGTCGGGGGTCCCCCTCACGGTTGACAGAATTTTTCGTTGCTTGAAGGAATTTTTCTCTGCAGCCTTTTACTATTGATGAAATTTGATACCCCCCTGAGGGGTTATAAGTTTGAAGCCAAGAGGGAGCCATTTAAGAATATATTTGGAAGATTTTGTAGTTCAGAAATAAAACTACCAATGAATTATTCAGTAATCGATATCCTTTTTAACAGCTTGTCATTTAGCCCAGGGGATAATGAAAACGTTAGCGATTTTCCTTCCTAAGAAAATGGCGACCAAACCTTGCACCACTGGGGCGGGAGTGGCTCAGTCGGTAGCGCGCCAGGCTCGTAATCTGTAGTTCCCAGGTTCGAGTCCCAGCTGGGTCAGCGTTGAGATTTATCTCCGCAAAATTTCCCCGCCCTGCCCACGGTCAGTAGGGGACACCGATGGGCTTGGAAAGGTCGCCTCCGTCTGACGAGACGTTAAGTCGTGGCTCCGTGTGTGGGAGAGCCATACCCTGTGCACGTTAAAGAACACGCTGGATGGCCTTGACGGGAGGCTACCATCTGTTTCCTAACAGCTGTTCCAGTGGGTCCCCTCCCCCAACCTTCTCTGAGCCTTCGGGGTCCATGTGACCTGGCCATTTAGCCCATGGTGTGCAAAAAAGTGCCGCTCAGAGGTAAAACAATCCAATCCTTGCACCACTTATTCCTTCAGGAATGAAAGACGACTGAAAATAAATATAAAAAAAAACACTGGCAGCTCTCTTGCATGAGACCATGTCCTCCTTTGGCCACCCTCTTTACAATCACCACTGGTTGTTGATGTGCTCCTCACCCCTTATCAGTGACGAAATTTGTGGCACACATTCCTTTACCTTCAGATACTGCTCTAGACAATAGCATCCTTTGCAACACCAGAAAGCTCATTAAACTAAGGAATGAACGAGAAGGTGTTGGAATACTTTCGGAGTGGTCTATACAAACAAGGGTTGTCAGTTGTTAGCGCGCCAGGCCCGTAATCTTCGGTTCTCAGTTGTGACAAAAATAACTTGAATTGAGTACAGAATATTCTCACAACAGAATGCTCCAGACTAGACTTGGGCAAACTATGGCTGGACCGTCTATTGTTTGATTTGGGTTGTTTTACCTCTGAGCGGCACTTTTTTGCACACCATGGGCTAAATGGCCAGGTCACATGGACCCCAAAGGCTCAGAGAAGGTTGGGGGAGGGGACCCACTGGAACAGCTGTTGGGAGACAGATGGTAGCCTCCCGTCAAGGCCATCCAGCATGTTGTTTACCGTGCACAGGGTATGGCTCTCCCGCACACGGGGCCACGGTTTAACGTCCCATCCGACGGAAGGCGGTCTTTCCAAGCCCATCGGTGTCCCCTACTGACCGTGGGCAGGGCGGGGAATTTTGCGGAGATAAATCTCAACGCTGACCCAGCTGGGACTCGAACCTGGGAACTGCAGATTGCGTATCTTGGCGCGCTACCGACTAAGCCACCCCGCACCACTGGCAGTTGAAATTAAAAAAAAAATTGCAAGTGTCTTATAGGGGGGCTATGCCCCCCCCTCCCTCTTTATGACCGACATTGGCCTTTATTAATAAATTTACCACTGCGAAAAAAATACTATCCTGAATCTTCTGTTAATTAGACTGTCTCTTAACTCTTCCGATTCTGAAAAAAACGCTTTTCAGGTCCATAATCAAACTAAACTTTCGGTAACAAATACTTACACAATTTATCTAAAGCTCGGCTTTCCACTAATTAAATCAGGGACGGGGCTGGCTCAGTCGGTAGCGTGCCAGACTCGTAATCTGCAGTTCCCAGGTTCGAGTCCCAGCTGGGTCAGCGTTGAGATTTATCTCCGCAAAACTCCCAGCCCTGCCCACGGTCAGTAGGGGACACCGATGGGCTTGGAAAGACCTCCGTCCGTCGAATGGGACGTTAAGCCGTAGCCCCGTGTACGGGAGAGCCATACCCAGTGCACGTTAAAAAAACACACTGGATGGCCTTGACGGGAGCCTATCATCTGTCTCCCAAAAACTGTTCCAGTGGGTCCCCTCCCCCAACCTTCTCTGAGCATTCGGGGTCCTTGCGACCTGGCCGTTTAGCCCATGGTATGCAAAAAAGTGCCGCTCAGAAGTAAAACAACCAACCAACTAACTAAATCAATTCCGTCACCTTCGAACACACACGGAAAAAAAAACGCACTTTCTGGAAAAAAAAAAGGGGGCAGACCAACAAAACAACAAAATGAGCTGATGGTTCCGATGCAACTGGAACCGCAATGTCAGGAGTGCAAATGACAAGAACGAGATTCCTTTCCCCCATTCGCTATAATGGAATCCTGCCTTTACACGGATGACGATACCGATGCACACGATAGCAGAACACGTTTTTGTCCGTCTCGCCTTAATCTCCGCGCGCAAAGACGGGGGGGGGGGAAGTGAACGAATCCTATCGTCAGTCAGCCAATGAGCGGTCGCCATGTTTGGAGTGAGAGTGCAGTGATCCACTCTGCTATGTAATCTTAACATTTCTCCGCCAACCGCAACGCGAAAAGTAGTTCTCTTCAAAGATTTAAGCACAATATCGCTTTCAACTGACAAATGATGTATGCCTCCCCGAACTAATTTAGGGCTAGGTCGACGAGCTATATTTCAAAACGGTGCACATCTTGTTTCCAAAGATTATTTTCAAACTAGAAGGTTGAAATTTTCTTATTTGTGAATTTTCTCTTTAGAATTTTCCTTTCCTGATTTGAAAAAAAAAAAAAATCCCTATTCTCTTCTGTTATTGGGCAAAGTTAGATCAGTCGGTACGCACCAGGCTCGAAATCCCAGGGTCGAGTTTCAACTGTGCTAGGATACAGATTCATCTTCACAAACATCCACTGTGCCTCACCGAGAAACAGCACATCATTGGCCTTGGAGAGACCGCCGTCCATCGGATGGGATGCTAAGCCGTGGTTCAGTGTGCAGGAGAGCCATTGCACTTTAAGAACACACTGAATGACCTTGATGGAGGCTATCATCTGTCTCCTAAGAACTATCCGGTGAAATTCCTTTAGTCGGAGACTACCTTCACTGATTAAAGGCAGATGTACTGAGACCATCCCTTTTTCTTTTAGTCTTTCACCAACCCTCTCTGAGAAGTTGGGGTCCTTGTGACCTGGCCATTTAGCCCATTGTGTGCAAAAAGAAGTATCGCTCAGAAGAAGCTCAGAAAAGAAGAAGCTCAGAAAAAGAAGTATCGCTCAGAAGTAAAACAATCCAACCCAACATATTTTTCTAAAGATCTGGGTTGTGTTACCTCTGAGCGGCACTTTTTTGCACACCATGGGCTAAATGGCCAGGTCACATGGACCCCGAAGGCTCAGAGAAGGTTGGGGGAGGGGACCCACTGGAACAGCTGTTGGGAGACAGATGGTAGCCTCCCGTCAAGGCCATCCAGCGTGTTCTTTAACGTGCACAGGGTATGACTCTCCCGCACACGGGGCCACGGCTTAACGTCCCATCCGACGGACGGCGGCCTTACCAAGCCTATCGGTGTCCCCTACTGACCGTGGACAGGGCGGGGAATTTTGCGGAGATAAATCTCAACGCTGAACCCAGCTGGGACTCGAACCTGGGAACTACAGATTACGAGCCTGGCGCGCTACCGACTGAGCCACCCCCGCCCCTCTGAAGATCTGTAAGATGGTGGAAGAAATGTTATTCTGCAATGGATATCCGATCTCTTGTCCCATCCATTGACTATTTTACAGCTCGATGACATCAGTTACCCCCCCCCCCGCCTTTATTTTTTTTAAATCCTTAAACGCTCACAGGTAGGACAGCCCAACAACTACTCTTTATACATAACATAACCTCAAGAATGGCTAAATGCATCTGATTCAGCAACATTACGTTACTGAATAACACCAGGGTTATGATACGAATTCAAACAGATGAAAATTTAGCGTGAGTTCAAAAACAACACTAGTAACAATAAATCTAAATTAGTGTGATTTAATACAAAGGTATGGATAGAAACATGCACATAAACTAAAGATACCAATGTTTATCTTATGAGTGAATAAATTTTTAATCTAACGAGAATCATATATGGGAATACTTGCAATATCTCGAGAATAACCTTACCAATTCGTAAATAACTAAAACCTTATACACAAAATGACTCCTTCTTAAGTTTTAATCCTCAAGTACTCCAAAACTGCGGCTAAGTGTACTGGTTTCTCAGAACCAATTCTTTTCAGATGTTGATCACCACGCACAGGACGACGAATCCTTCTTTTCCTTTACCAGTTTACCAGCACGATCCACACCAATGAACTAATCAACCTTCCGCGCACTCACCATATAAAAATATTTCTTCCCTTTAAACATCCATCACGTACATACTGAAACTAATTATGCCTCCTTTTGGATATCCACAACTCCCACATAACAATTCTATCTTTTCTATTGTTAGATCAGTTCTGTATTCCAATACTATGGTTAAATAATTCTCACACAGAAGCATACACGAGCGTTCATGACACGTAGCACGTCATAAATTCACTGTAGCACGTTCTTCTGTCGTAACACTGCCCCCTCCTTAATCTTGTTCATTCCAAACAATTCTGGAATCCGAAGCTTCTTCAGTTCTTCGATGAAACGGAGCCAAACGATCCACGTGAATCACCTTGCACTTTGTAAATGGACGTTGACGAATGCGATACACCAACGTTGTTACTCCTGTTAACTACTGTATACGGACCTTCCCAAGGTTTCTGAAGTTTTGGAGAAAATCTCTTCTTTCTATGTGGATTGTACAACCAAACAAGATCTCCTTGATTGAAAACAGTTCCATTTGTTTTACTGTCGAATCTCGTTTTTGTTCTCTCGCTTGCTAAGTTGATGTTATGTCTGACGGATTTCTTCTAGTCGTTGTTGTAATTCTTATACGTATTTGCGGAGCGGATACAGGCATTGCTTCGGGCCAACCATATAAAAGGTCACAGGGAAGACGTAACTCTCTTCCAAAGAGCATCATGGAAGGTGTCTTTCCAGTTGTCTCGTGCACTGCTGTTCTATATGCCAACAAAAGGAATGGTATATGCTGATCCCAGTGACGTTGATGGTAGTCGACAAACAGTGCTATATGTTGTGCAGTTGTCCTATTAAATCTCTCAACCATACCATCCGACTGAGGGTGTAGGGGAGTTGTTCTAGTTTTCTGAATGCCCAATAGTTGGCAGATGCCTTTAAACACATTGGATTCAAAATTCCGTCCTTGGTCAGAGTGGAGCTGCAAAGGTACTCCATACCCTACTAATCAATTTATTTATTATCATCTCTGCAACTGTTGTTGCTTCCTGGTCTTGGATGGTATACTTCGTGAAATCAGGCCACTTCGTGAAATAATCCATTATCACTAATAAATAGCGATTTCCATCACCAGTCCTAGGAAACGGACCCATTACATCAATGGTTATTCTTAAAAAGGGGTAACAATGTTATATATCTGCAGCTTACCCCGACTCCTATTCTTAGGGTCTTTCTTTGCTACACAGGCCTCACATTGCCTACACCATCTTTCAATGTCTACTGTACTTTTCAGCCAATGAAACCGTTCCCTGGCTTTGGCTACTGTCTTATTAACATCGAAGTGTCCTCCAGTGGCACTATCATGCACATCGTTCATCACTAGTTCTACTCGGGAGCGAGGAAGGATTATCTGCCAACGGATCAGTGGTCCAGTGGGATTCTCCATCTTCTGTATATATACACCGTCTTTTACTTCTAATAACATACGTCTTTTACTTCTAAGGAGTCCCACTGTGCCCAGTAACTTTTGGTAGGTGGGTATACCTCGAGATTTGCTCCCAATTAGGTCTTACATCAGATTTTTCAATCAAATCCATTATTGGTTTTATATCTTCATCGTCTAGTTGGGTCTTTCTAATTTCCATTGGACTCCAGATGTTAGGAGTATCACTGTTTGCTTGTGTCGATGTTATTTGTCTTATGTGTATTACCTCTTTAGTACCATATTTCAACTCTGCATTATAGCAATGCTTACAGTTGTCAATACATGAACGTCTGGAAAGGGCATCTACATTTCTATGCATTTTGCCACTTCGATGTTCGATGGAGAAATTGTGCTCTTGTAAACCGCTGCATCCTCCTAGCGATTTGTCCTTCGGGGTTTTTAAAGTTCAATCACCACCTGAGTTCAGCATGATCAGTGCATATAAGAAATTTCTGACCATAGAGATAATGATGAAAATGCTCTATTGCTTTTACTATTGCTAACAGTTGTTTTCGTGTGACACAATAATTTCTTTCTGGTTTGGATAGAATTTTGTTAAAATATGCAATTACTTTTTCTTGTCCGTCTTGTTGTTGTGAAAGTACAGCACCAACTCCTGTGTTATTTGCGTCAATATCTATTATGAGCTGTTTTCCAGGTTGTGGATATGCTGACACTGGTGTTGCGGAAAGAGCCTGCTTCAACTGTTGGAAGGCTACGTCACATTCTGTTGTTCACATTAACCACTGACCCTCCTCTGTCAGACGATGTAATGGCCTTGCAACGTTGGAGAAACTCTTGATAAATCTTCTATAGTAAGTGCAAAGTTCAGCAAAACTACGAAGTTCATGAACATCTAGTGGTGGAGGCCAGTTTCTTGCAGCTTCCATCTTACCAGGATCAGTCTTAATCCCTGATGTAGTGATGACATGACCAAGGTAATGAACTTCTTGCTGGAACAGTTTACACTTAGTCGGTTCCAATTTTAACTTGGGTGCCCTAAGTTTTTCAAACACTTGACGAAGATTTCTCAAACGTTTTTCAAAAGTCTTTCCAAGAACGATGATGTCGTCCAATAAACCAGGCAGACCTCCCAAGACAAACCTTCGAGCACCGACTCCATTAGTCGTTCAAACGTTGCAAGTGCGTTGCAAAGTCCAAATGCTCACTTTAAACTGCCAAAGTCCATTTCCTGTAGTGAAGGCTATTTTCTCACGGTCTTCAGGATGTATACCAACTTGCCACTAACAGCTCTTCAAGTCTAATGTCGAGAACCATTCTGACCCAGATAGAATGTCCAGTGTATCATCAATCCTAGGAAAGGAAGGCAGTCTTTCTTTGTTATATCATTCAATCTGCGGTAATCTACACAAAATCGGGTAAATCCATCCTTTTTCTTGACAAGAACCACTGGTGATGTCCAGGGACTCTGTGATGGTTCTATAATGTCCTCCAACTCTGATACTGAGTTCTATCTTTCCATGGACTTTAGCACGATCTCCAGTGGCTGTTTGTATGGTTATATTAGACTGTCTTACAATCCAGTTTGGGTGAGGTTTTATCGTCTTTATTGTGTCTGTTCTGGGTAAAGTTACATTTACACCAGTGTCTAATACCATACGGTAAGGCACTCCATTCATGGTTCCATCAGCTACTAATCCGTTTACTCCACCATATAGTGCTGAAACGTGGGCGACTTCCCTGGGGCCAACCAATCAGCAGCCAGTCCTTGCCCTTCAGGTTGTTTATGCTGGTTCTGTTGACTGTAAGATGTGCTTGAACTTTGTACCCACCACTTTTTGCAGTTGGTTCGAATGTGTCCAGTCTTGCCACAATTACAACACTGAATGTTTGTAGAAGTTCTTGGAGAGGAACCTTTAATATCTTTCAAAACGGATAATATGGCTTTGGTTAATTCTTTCATTTCATTATCCTTTTCCACAGTTTCTCCTGCATTCACAAATCTCACTGTGCGCTTATTTGCTCGGGAGGAAAGCCTGGAGCACTCGTACTTCATAGCATGCACCACAGCTGACTTTAAGGATTCACTTTCCAACATCCTCAGAGATTGTTGAGTTTAAGGTCAGCAATAGCATCAATAAATTGTAATTGAGCTAAGTTATCTTGGATTTCTGGTGAACAGTTACTAAAACCAATCTAGCTAGAAGCTCAACATCACTAGCAAGTTCTTGCAAAGTTTCACCACTCCTCTGCATACGATGTTTAAATTGAGTCACATAGTATGATTTAAATAACTATCGTCAAACCTGAGTTCTAATGCAGATACCAGACTTTGATAATACACAATTATGATATATAATTATAATATATACAAATAATATATAATTATCCGTATCATAACCTCAAGAATGGCTAAAGGCATCTGATTCAGCAATATTACGTTACTGAATAACACCAGTGTTACTGTTATGAGATAAAAAAAGAAATATTATGATTTTGTAAGTTGCTTTGCGTGGTCTGACGTCAAAAAAGAAGGAAACTGCCGCAGATCGATTCCTCGTCTCTTGCAGCGTGACACGAAGGCGTGTAAAAATTAAATATTGAGCAGAAAAGCCGCATCAAGCAGACGGTGACGTGTGTGGCTGCAAAACGTCGCTGTCCGAATTGCTCGTTGGATGAACCTAGTTCGATGACAGCAAATGAACGCCGTCAAATTGCCGATGATGACTTTTGAACGTTTTCGCAACGGAATCGAACTGGTGAGCGTCTGTTGAAATGGAAAACTACCACTAAGTATATCGTATCATTATTTAATTTATTAGAATGTTCCCTCTACGAATTCGTAATAACGTCTTAGGGTACTGGTTTGGGTTGTTTAACCTCTGAGCGACTTTTTTTTCACATAACGGGCTAAATGGCCAGGTCACATGGACCAAGAGGGCTAAGAGAATGTTGGAGGAGGGGACCCACTGGAAAAGTTGTTGGGAGACAGATGGTATCCTCCCGTCAAGAGAATCAGCTTGTTTCTCTATAACTCTATGTCGTATTAAACTATCCAGACATCTGTGTCAAGCAGCTGCTTGAGGGATAATTTATTTATTTTTTAATAGTCCAGGTTATCATTCGAACATTCAAGATATTCCCGGAGAATGGCGTAACTGTAAAGGTGCAGAGGGTGCAACAGCATCCGAGCTCAGGTAGTGTACGGAACCTTGCACGTTTCGTGACTTACGGAGTTTTCCTCATAACAAACTCTAAAATTTGTAGTCAAACAAATCCACTTGAAAGTGCTGTAGTAGAATTTTTACTAATGATAAAGACTCCTGAATTCTACATCTATTGATTTTTCTGAAAGAGTAATCTTTAAATAAACCCCAATCAATACCACTGTAAGAATGGCATCAGTGGCTTTAAATAGGTTAAAACTTATATCGTACTCAATCCCAAGAAAGTAGGAAGGACATTATTTCAGAAGAATGGATAGTTGCCAACCTTGGGTGGAACTATTTCTCTTCCCCACTGTTAATCGTGTGTAAACCAGACTCTAAAAATCCTAATATGTTAATATGAATTTGAAACAAATAAAATTTTGTCATCGTTTAACGAAGTGTCGATTTAGCATTCGAAATATTCAATAACTGCTGATGGATCACAGAATTGAGAGAAGCTCCCTGAGCAATAGGGACGAATCCAGGTGAAGAAGAAAGGCCTCGCCCACTTGTAAAGAGCACTTTGGGCGTGGACCGACATTACACTTGCAGGGAGGGCGGAGAGACAAGTGATAGATGGCGGATGGGATTTGCCCTAATGAATTGCGACTGCATAATTTTAGCGGTTAGCTTGTTATATTTCGAGTACATCACACTACCTATATATGAGCCTCAAAATCTATATTTCTTCAAATTCGTAGAATTTTTATCGCTACCTGTATAAGAGACTACTCTTTCTAGAAATCGCAGAATTTTTATCGCTACATGTATATGTGACTATTCTTTCTTTAAATGACGGAATTTTTATCGCTATCTGTATAGGTGACTATTATTCCTGTAAATCGCGGAATTTTTATCGCTATATGTATATGTGAATATTCTTCCTTTAAATCGCGGAATTTTTATCTAATATATGTACATATCTATCTGTCTAATATAAGTCTACATGTATATGTGGCTATTCTTCTATATCTTATCTAATATATGTACATATCTATCTATCTAAGTCTACATGTATATGTGAATATTCTTCCTTTAAATCGCGGAATTTTTATCGCTGTATGTATATGTGACTATTATTCCTGTAAATCGCGGAATTTTTTATCGCTATGTATATGTGACTCTTCTTTCTTTGGGCGGGGTGGCTCAGTCGGTAGCGCGCCAGGCTCGTAATCTGTAGTTCCCAGGTTCGAGTCCCAGCTGGGTAAGCGTTGAGATTTATCTCCGCAAAAATTCCCCGCCCTGCCCACGGTCAGTAGGGGACACCGATGGGCTTGGAAAGGCCGCCGTCCGTCTGATGGGACGTTAAGCCGTGGCCCCGTGTACGGGAGAGCCATACCCTGTGCACGTTAAAAAACACGCTGGATGGCCTTGACGGGAGGCTACCATCTGTCTCCCAACAGCTGTTCCAGTGGGTCCCCTGCCCTAACCTTCTCTGAGCCTTCGGGGTCCATGTGACCTGGCCATTTTGCCATGGTATGCTAAAAAAGTGACGCTCAGAGGTAAAACAACCCAACCCTTCTTTCTTTAAATGACGGAATTTTTATCGCTACCTGTATAGGTGACTATTCTTCCTAGAAATCGCGGAATTTTTATCGCTACTTGTATATGTGTCTATTCTTCCTTTAAATCGCAGAATTTTTATCGCTACATGTATATGCGACTATTCTTCCTAGAAATAACGGAATTTTTATCGCTACCTGTATATGGCTTGCTACAAAATCGTAGAACTGTACCGTAGTAACCGTACTTGTATATAACTTGCTACAAAACCGTAGTTACTGTACAGAGTTTGGTTCATGCCACACGGTATGGTCCTTTCGCACACGGGGCCACGGCTTAACACCCATCCGGCGGATGGCGGTCTTTTAAAGCCCATCGGTATCCCCTACTAACCGAGGGCAGGGCGGGGAGTTTTGCGGAGATAAATCTCAACGCTGACACAGGTGGGGAGTCGAATCTGGGAACTACAGATTACGAGCCAGGCGATCTACCTCTTCCCTCACACTACAAGAGATAGAGAACCTGTAAAGTATTTATCTAATCATGACAGTGTGCAATATTTTATTCCTAAATTCTTAGCATCTCATAAAAAATGAATATTATTTGATAATGGAGCCATTTCTTACTTCAATATTCATTTTACTGCATTCTAAAATATATCAGTTATAACTTAAACCCATTTTAATCTTTTCTACTTTCCAAAAGAGGGGCGGGGGTGGCTCAGTCGGTAGCGCGCCAGGCTCGTAATCTGTAGTTCCCAGGTTCAAGTCCCAGCTGGGTCAGCGTTGAGATTTATCTCCGCAAAATTCCCCGCCCTGCCCACGGTCAGTAGGGGACACCGATGGGCTTGGAAAGGCCGCCGTCCGTCGGATGGGACGTTAAGCCGTGGCCCCGTGTGCGGGAGAGAGACATACCCTGTGCACGTTAAAGAACACGCTGGATGGCCTTGACGGGAGGCTACCATCTGTCTCCCCAGCTGTTCCAGTGGGTCCCCTCCCCCAACCTTCTCTGGGCCTTCGGGGTCCTTGTGGCTTGGTCATTTAACCCATGGTGTGCAAAAAAGTGCCGCTCAGAGGTAAAACAATCCAACCCAACCTTTCCAAAAGATAATTCTTTCCTGAAAAATGTCTCAATGTGGAAGAAAACCTGGAACTTCTCTAGAAATGAAAAAAATATCATCCGCTTTAAGAGAAATCGATTCTTGAATCGTGTTCAAAAAATCCTCTCTCTCCGATAAACTTCAAATTTCATAAAGATAAGAAGCATCTAAACTTAGTATGAAACCTTCTCTTCAACTGACCACATTAATTCGAACAGGAGAGCCAGATATTGGGTTGAGTACGACGCAAAATCCTTGAAAGTTATCAAATCTAATAAGACTGGTCACTGGCATCTCCGAAATTCCGTTCCGCTAGACCAAAATTTGGAACTATTCCTGTAATTTTAAAAGACGCTTAAGCCTGTGTCATGTGAAACTACAACTGCATGTGCAGCGGACTTCTTCATCTGGTTCTCTTTCTCAGAGAATGTTTTTTCGTGTGCTATTCTTCTTTTCTCAACCAGCTGCTGGAGGCTTTGGGCAGCTGCCAATTCTTTTTCCCCCGTGCAAGTTGACTACTGCCTTGCACTTTTGATGCTAAAAGGAATTATTCGCCTCGCCCACGAAACACTAACTGAGGAAACAACGGGAATATAAAAATGCACAGATATCTCGTATTGCTGTGTGTTTAGGAATACAGGAGGAAATTTCTGAAAGGGACAGGAAAAAAAATGTACAGATCTATCGGTTATTTTAAATTGTAGATTTTAAGTAGAGGTATTCCAGAAAGAGTGGTAGTTTTATGTTTTTTTTTTGATTCGTTATGATACAGTGATGTTTTCCCAGGTTCGAGTCCCAGCTGGGTCAGCGTTGAGATTTATCTCCGCAAAATTCCCCGCCTTGCCCACGGTCAGTAGGGGACACCGATGGGCTTGGAAAGGCCGCCGTCCGTCGAATGGGACGTTAAGCCGTGGCCCCGTGTGCGGGAGAGCCATACCCTATGCACGTTAAAGAACACGCTGGATGGCCTTGACGGGAGGCTACCATTTGTCTCCCAACAGCTGTTCTAGTGGGTCCCCTCCCCCAACCTTCTCTGAGCCTTCGGGGTCCATGTGACCTGGCCATTTAGCCCATGGTGTGCAAAAAAGTGCCGCTCAGAGGTAAAACAACTCAACCCATGATTCAGTGAGTTACTTTAGATAGAATTTCAAAAAGTAATTTAACAGTAAGGCACGTTCAGCTTTAAGTTTTATTCTTTACGACACAGTGATTTTTTTAAATACTTCGTTTTGGAAAGTGAAATTAAAAAAGGCTTATCATTATTATAATAAAGGCTCATCACTTTAGATATCTACGATTTTTTTTTTAATTTCTGGCTGAAATGTTTTGGAGACAGTAATAGATTTTTTTAGCTCCGTCTGTGGTCTGTAAATATTAAACATTTTTAGAGATAAGTTAAAAATTCTTTTAAGGTTGGATGGATACTGATGAAATATTTAAAAAAAATATCCCCTCAAACAGCTGCTTGCCACAGAGGTCTGACAGGAGCTTGTCAGTTTAATACATGATAGAGAAAATCTATGAGGAAGCCGTGACCTCAGCAGAAAGACAACACAAACATCCAGGTCTTATGTAGGGTTCGAACCCAGGACCACTTTGATCAGTAGTCAAGCACGTATACCACTCTGCCGCGAAACTAGGATTTGAATTTTCCAAATCATCCAACAGGTTTATATTTCAAACTCTAGAGGGCACTGAAAGCGAAAAACGGAAGAACTTGACCTTTTTATCTGACCTTAATAACTGAGAATCTTTCGGGTTTTCGTTTTAATTGATTTCCGGGATTTTACTTCTACCTAAATTTCAGAATTTAGCAGCGTTTGTGCTTCTGTCTGAGCTCAATAATTTATCACTTCTAAGGTTTTCATTTGATTTTTAAAAATATACAGTTCTTTGATTTCTATCTTGATAGTTGTTGAGGTTATCCGTTTAATAGCTCTCCAGCTCTGAGATTTCCATCTGATATTGATAATTACACAGTCTTTGGGTTTACATCTGACCATGATAGTTGTAAAGTCTTGGGTTTCCAGCTAATTTTGAAAATGCCCAGTTTTTAATTATAGGCCACAAGGACCCGAGGGCTCAGGGAAGGCTGTGGGGGAATGGATCCCACTGGATAGCAGTTAGGAAGTACATGAGAGCCTCTCGTAAAGGCCAATCAGCATGTTCTTTAACGTGCACAGGGTATGGCCTCCCGCATACGGGGCCACGGTTTAACGTCCCGTCCAACGGAAGGGTGGGGGTGGCTCAGCCGGTATCACGCCAGGCACGTAATCTGCAGTTCCCAGGTGCGACTCCGAGCTGGGCCAGCTTTGAGATTTATCTCCGCAAAACTCCCCACCCTACCCTCGGTCAGTAGGGGACACCGATGAGCTTGGAGAGGGCGCCGTCCGTCGGATGGGACTTTAAGCCATGGTTCAGTGTGCGAGAGAGCCATAACCTGTGCACTTTAAACAACACACTGGATAGCCTTAACGAGAAACTACCATCTGTCTCCCATCAGCTGTTCCAATGGGTCCCCTCTCCCAACCTTCTCTGAGCCTTCGGGGTCCTTGTGACCTGGCTATTTAGCCCATGGTGTCAAAAAAGTGCCTCTCGGAGGTAAATCAACCCACCCAACAACCCATCCGATGGATGGCTACCTTTCCAAGCCCATCGGTGTCCCTACTGTCCGACGATAGGGCGGGAACCTTTGCGGAGGTACATCTTAATGCTGGCCCAGTTGGGACTCAAACCTCGGAACTGTAGATTAAGACCTTGGAGCGCTACCTACTGAGCCATCCTCGTCCTACACACTCAAAAAAGTGGAAAACTGCTCGCTGGAAACTTTAGCTGAAAATGGTAATAAAATAAAAAAAGGTATTGTAACGATCACCTTAGGCATGATCTTTATATTATGACTCACTAGAATCGGTCTTGATAGAGAAAACCAAAGGATTACGATGTTGCATAAATGTAATCGTTAATGCTGTTTGCGATTGAAGAGGGCGGATTCAGCAGTGTTGGGAGTTGCTGTGTCATCGACGGAATGCAAATTCCATTCTCTTCCTTTCTCAGCTAATAAATTTTATCGGTTCAGTGGTTGCTTTGCTGAGGAAACATTTCCTAGGTTCGAGTCCCAAGTGTGCCTACGTTTGAGATTTATCTCCGCTAGCTCTCACTCTGCCCTCGGTAAGATAGGGAACACCGATGAGCTTGGAAAGGTCACCGTACGTCGGATGAGACGTTAACCCGTGGAATAGAGCGGGTTAACGTAGGTAAAAGCCTTGGGCACATTCAAGAACACGCTGGATTGGCTTTGCGGCAGGCTGTCATCTGTCACCTAACAGCTTTACAATGCATTTCCTTCTCCACATTTCCTCTCTGACCTCTAAGCCCTGCAGTCCTTGTGACCTTCCTGGTCTTTTTCCCTGAGCCCTTGAGATCTCCTCGATCTTTTTCTCTGAACCCTTGGAATCCTTGTGTCTTCCCGATCTTTTTTTCTCTCTGAGCCCTTGAAATCCTTGTGTCTTCCCGATATTTTTTTCTCTCTGAGCCCTTGGAATCCTTGTGTCTTCCCGATCTTTTTTTCTCTCTGAGCCCTTGGAATCCTTGTGTCTTCCCGATCTTTTTTTTCTCTCTGAGCCCTTGAAATCCTTGTGTCTTCCCGATCTTTTTTTTTTTCTCTCTGAGCCCTTGGAATCCTTGTGTCTTCCCGATCTTTTTCTCTCTCCGAGCCCTTGAAATCCTTGTGTCTTCCCGATCTTTTTCTCTCTCTGAGCCCTTGGAATCCTTGTGTCTTTCCGATCTTTTTTTTTCTCTCTGAGCCCTTGAAATCCTTGTGTCTTCCCGATCTTTTTTTCTCTCTGAGCACTTGAAATCCTTGTGTCTTCCCGATCCTTTTTCTCTCTGAGCCCTTGAAATCCTTGTGCCTTCCCGATCTTTTTTCTCTCTCTGAGCCCTTGAAATCCTTGTGCCTTCCCGATCTTTTCTCTCTCTGAGCCCTTGAAATCCTTGTGTCTTCCCGATCTTTTTTCTCTCTTTGAGCCCTTGAAATCCTTGTGCCTTCCCGATATTTTTTCTCTCTGAGCCCTTGAAATCCTTGTGCCTTCCCGATCTTTTTTCTCTCTGAGCCCTTGAAATCCTTGTGTCTTTTCGATCTTTTTTTCTCTCTGAGCCCTTGGAATCCTTGTGTCTTCCCGATCTTTTTTTTTTCTCTCTGAGCCCTTGAAACCCTTGTGCCTTCTCGATCTTTTTTCTCTGAGCCCTCGAGTCTTTGTGACTTTCTTAATCTCTTTTTCTCTGAGATCCTTTTGACCTGCCATTCAGCTCGTGTGAGAATACCACCATTATTTGCGATGGTTTTAAGACGTTCAAAAATTTGTAAATGCTAACACAGCTTTACTGTTCGAATCGCTTTTTTTTTTGTGTGGCGTCGTAATCTTTGCATTCCATTAGTTTCGATTCTTGCAATATTACTTCTGCTCTCGCAATAAGCTTCCTCTTATTTTGCAGCTGCTTCTTTTCATTATCTCTTCATTCTTTCTACCCAGTCATCTTTTTTTAACCTCTCTTCTGTTATTTTTTATTGCTCACCGTGAAATATTTTTTTTTCGTGTAAACGTTTTCAGTTATTTTCTCACAACTATCCAGAAACTCTTTCACCACATTTCTTCTTAAAGAAAACACTAGCTAAGCTTTTAATGAAGATTAAGCTCGACAAACAGGCGAAATCAATTGAAGACCGAACATTGCCTGAGAGGCACTCTGTCAGCTAGTTTGAGGTAGAAATCGTAAATTTATAGAGTGTTCCAAGTAATTTACTTCTCACGGAAGACAAAGGAAATATAAAAGTGTTATTTATTGTCCAGTAAAAAAATCGTGATAGTTTTCTTAACAAAAATAACGTTTTGAGGGACAAATACACTAGCCTACCAAAATATTGAACAATTTTCGCATTGTGTCAATAGGATTCTAACTTCGAAGCTCTATAACTTCTAAACTATAAATTTAATGGAAAAATATGACTGAAGATAAATTAAAAATCATAAACAAATGTATTTAAATCTGATTTTCAACAATATTCGTCAAGAGTTGGGTTGTTTTACCTCTGAGCGGCACTTTTTTGCACACAGTGGGCTAAATGGCCAGGTCACAAGGACACCGAAGGTGCAGAGAAGGTTGGGGGAGGAACCCACTGGAAGAGCTGTTAGGAGACAGATGGTAGCCTACTGTCAAGGCCATCCAGTGTGTTCTTTAACGTGCACAGGATATGGCTCTCCCACAGACGGGGCTACGGCTTAACGTCCCATCCGACGGACGGCGGCCTTTCCAAGCCCATCGGTGTCCCCTACTGATCGTGGGCAGGGCGCGGAATTTTGCGGAGATAAATCTCAACGCTGACCCAGCTGGGACTCGAACCTGGGAACTGCAGATTACGAGCCCGGAGCGCTACCGACTGAGCCACCCCCGCCCCATTTATCAAGAATTTAAACAGTTACAGAGGATAGAATGTTTCACAACATCAATGGTTCTTAAGAATTTGCCTCAGAAATGAATTAAAAATTAAATAATAAATATTGTTTTTAACCATTTAATAAAGTAAATATTCATTTTAGGAGTTTGTGTAATGAATCTTTCAGTATTAAGCAATTGTGAATGATTTTTATAAATCAAGATACTTTATTGCGAAATACCTCAGGTTTCATAACACCCACTGAAATTGCTCAACGAATTAATAATTGTTCAGCTTCGATCGGCTCTTAACAAAGGTGACAGGGCTAAAATCTTATTACACTGGAAAGAACTATCAATTCATGAACTATCTATTTACATTACTAAATTTTCCCCGCCCTGCCCACGGTCAGTAGGAGACACCGATGGACTTGGAAAGACCGCCGTCCGTCGGATGGGACGTTAAGCCGTGACTCCCTGTGCTGGAGAGAGCCATACCCTGTGCACGTTAAAAAATACACTGGATGGCCTTGACGGGAGGCTACCATCTGTCTCCCAACAGCTGTTCCAGTGGGTCCCCTCCCTCAACTTTCTCTGAGCCTTCGGGGTCCGATAACTTCTCAGTCTACATGTTACAGAGAGTGATCAGTGTAACATCTGGAATTATACCGAAGTGTTACAATTTGTCACTTGCAGGTGGATTTTTCTCATCTTCGCTTAAGAATTCGTTGGTTACCCCAATTTATAAAAATGGTGATAAAATGCTTGTAGAGAATTATAGGCCTATTTCAATACAAACTGTTTTCTCAAAATTATTTGGAAAGTTAATGCATTTAAGGTTAACTAATTACCTTACTAAATATACTATACTATCGGAACACCAGTACGGGTTTAGGAAAAATAAAAGTACAGCTGATGCTACAGCTGAAGTAGTTAAATTAACATATAATGGTCTCAACAAAAATGAACGAGTGGTGGTGGTCTTGTTTCTGGATATGTCTAAAGCTTTTGACTCCCTGTCTATTGATATTTTACTAAATAAATTAGAGGTTATTGGTATAAGGGGACTGTCACTGAGATGGTTTGATTCGTTTTTGAAGGTTAGAAAACAACAAGTCAAAATAGTAGACGTTTTGAGTGAAAAAAAAAATCAATTCGTTATGGTGTTCCACAGGGTTCTGTTTTGGGACCACAGTTATTCTTAATATATGCGAACGAAATTCAAACCAAATTCAAACGTAAGATTATTTAGTTTGCAGATGACACTGCCTTGGTTTATTGTGATAAAACTGATGATGAACTATTAAGCAATATTACTGAAGACTTAAGAACACTTCAAACTTGGTTCCAAAAAATAAATTACTAATGAATGTAAATAAAACGGAGTATATGTATTTTATACTGTTAGGGGAAAGTACAGAGATCTTGGAGATTTATTCTATCATATGAGTGATTGTAAATTTTTCGAACAAGAAAAAATTGGGTCCTTAAACTCTGCTTGCCCAAGGATTAAAAGTACTAAAGCATTAAAATATTTAGGAGTTAATTTCGACTGTTATCTAACCTGGCATGATCATGTTCAAAAAGTATCATTAAAACTATAATAAATAAAAATAAAATAATTCCCAAAATGTATCTTTAAAGAGATATGATGAATATAGAAATTTTAAAGAACGTACATTATGCATTAATCTATTCCAGAATACAGTATGCAATTCTAATTTGGGGAGGGGCATCTTCATGTTGTTTAAATCAATTACAGCAATTGCAAAAATTTATAGTAAAGATTACGACATTTAAAAGAAAGTACGACTCGTCTGAGCAAAGTTTCAAAAAACTTGAAATACTCAACTTAAAACAAATACATCAAATGGCTTTAGCAAAGCATGTATTTCATAATAAGGACAAATTTGATGTAGTTATTAATAAATATTTTACAAGAGCGGTAGTGGCTCAGGATTTTTGCATTCCAAAACCAAACAAAGAGTTATTCAAAAAATATTATGGATATAGTGGCTTAAAATTATTCAACTCATTGCCAGATAACATGAAAATTATAAATAATAAAACACATTTCTCTAAAGAACTAAAAAAATGGTTGTTGAACGGTGGAGATTGCGACTGATGTTTCATTTACTGTATTAACTGATTGCATTGAAATGAGATATGAGTAATAGGAGATAAATTTATATATTACAGAGGATGAAATTGCTTTTTTTGGTTTACATATTTAAATAATATAATGATGGATTGCAGGATTGCAGGAAATATATGTTTGTAAATATCCACTTGAGAGTTAAACACTAACTCTTTGAAACTTGACTATGTATTAGCTATGTATTAAATATTGTGCAAATAAATAAATATTATTATTATTATGTGACCTGGCCATTTAGCCCATGGTCATGGTGTGCAAAAAAGTGCCGCTCAGAGGTAAAACAACCCAACCCAAACAACCCTAGTGCGCTAGTCTCGTTATCTGCAGTTTCCAGGTTCCAATCCATACTTGGGTTAACGTCCGTTAATACGTTAAACGTTAAGTTAAAGGATAATATTTCAGTTAACTTTTAACTTAACTCGTTAACGTTTTGTATATTTAACTGTTAAATATAGGCCTAGTCAACTTTTCAACTTAACGCGCTTAACCTTTCGAATTAACGTCTTTTTTAGACGTTAATCATTCATTTTCCAGTATATCCCAAGTTTCAAATGCGAAGTTTTGATGTTGTCAACCGTCAAGTCAAATGTCTCGGGACCAGTTAAGTTGATTGAAATGAACTATAAAAAATGAGCAAGACCAGTTAAGATAACTGAAATGAATTCGTGAAAATGAGGAAGAGCAGTTAAGATGATTGAAATGAACTAGTGAAAATGAGCGAACTAGTTAATGTGATTGAAATGAACTAGTGAAAATGAGCAAGACCAGTTGAGATGATTGAAATGAACTAGTGAAAATGAGCAAGACCAGTTGAGATGATTGAAATGAACTAATGAAAATGAGCGAACCAGTTAATGTGATTGAAATGAACTAGTGAAAATGAGCAAGTTGAGATGATTGAAATGAACCAGTAAAAATGAGCAAGACCAGTTGAGATGATTGAAATGAACTAGTAAAAATGAGCGAGACCAGTTAAGGTGATTGAAACGAACTAGTGAAAATGAGCGAGACCAGTTAAGGTGATTGAAACGAACTAGTGAAAATGAGCGAGACCAGTTAAGGTGATTGAAATGAACTAGTGAAAATAGTGAGATCAGTTGAAATCAGATCTCATGGCTGCAATGGCTCCATATGAAGCTCGAGGTGTGGAACGAGCGAGAGCCTGACAAGCCAAAGGATTTCTTTCAATTTAAAAGAGGAGGAGATCTCGATTTCTGAAAAGTCGGTGAATCAATATTTGACTTCCTCAACCGGAGATATAATAAGTGATATTAGGAATCTTTTTGTCACGTATAACACTACCATTTCTTCATCTGCACATGTTGGGAGGTTATTTAGCATTGGTGATCATGCTTTCGATAAGCGGAGGGGCCGAATCACAGATACCAATTTTGAGCGGCTGTTGAAATTTAATAAGATCTTGTAAATATCGTTTTTTTTACGATCTTATAAATAACGTCCGTTTCTTATAATACTGAAACTAGTGATTTTTTTTACTCTGTTTTAGTACAAATCTTAAAATTTTGGATTTAACTTTTTTACTTAACTTATAACGACTAATTTTTTGGTCATTAAATTTTATTAAAAAAACTTTAACTTAGTTAACTTTACCCAAGTGTGTTCAGTCCCATCTGAGATCAAGTGTGTTCAAGTCCACATTGAGATTTATCTCCAGAAAACTCCTCGCCCTGTCCTCTTGTCAATAGGGGACACCGATGTCTTTGCAAAGCTCGCTGTCCATATGATGTAATGTTAAGCCGTGTCTCAGTGTGCGAGAGAGCCATACCGCATGCACGTTAAAGAACACGCTGGATGGCCTTGTGTGTAGTTTGCCACTTGTCTTACAATAGCTGTCCAATGGGTCCCCAATCCTCCCTGAGCCTTCGGGGTCCTTATGACCTGGCCATTTAGCCCTGTAGTTCCCAAGTTCGAGTCCCAGCTGGGTCAGCGTTGAGATTTATCTCCGCAAAATTCCCCGCCCTGCCCACGGTCAGTAGGGGACACCGATGGGCTTGGAAAGGCCGCCGTCCGTCGGATGGGACGTTAAGCCGTGGCCCCGTGTGCGGGAGAGCCATACCCTGTGCACGTTAAAGAACACACTGGATGGCCTTGACGGGAGGCTACCATCTGTCTCCCAACAGCTGCTCCAGTGGGTCCCCTCCCCCAACCTTCTCTGAGCCTTCGGGGTCCATGTGACCTGGCCATTTAGCCCATGGTGTGCAAAAAAGTGCCGCTCAGAGGTAAAACAACCCAACAACCCAACCCATTTAGCCCATTGTGCCCATAAATGTGCCCTCAAAAATAAAACAGCCTAACCGTAATGTCCCATCCGGTCACAAAGCACAATGGACAGCAATCTTTCCATTCTCCCTTTCATTACTGAGGGTAGAGGTGGAGTTACGACGAAAAAATCTCAGCATAGGCACAGTTATTTAAATAACAATAAGGACGATGTATTAGATTTTTACTCTATGACACAATATTCTGGCCACGATCCACGAGAGGCGAGGTTTTGTTTTGTCGATTTAGAGAAAATTTGACATGAAAAACTTTTTACTGTTGTTTGGTTTTTATAAAGGATTTTTTTTTATGCCTAGCTTCTAAGTTCCAAGTTTTGTGAGCAGTTTAACTTTTTGCGTCGAAGTTGTTTTTTTAATGAAAGGTTCTCTGCAGAGGATAGTGACGTAAATTAATCATGTGATATTACGTCATCTCTCCATAATTGCGGTATTGACCTAGTGTTTTAGTTATACCACTCAACAGAGATGTCCTCTATGGCAAGGTTATTCAAAATATGGGCAGCGGTTCTCCAGTGGACAGCTAAGTCTTTGAATAGTCATCTGTGCATTAAATTTTAACTTTGAATTTGCTACAGAATATTTTATGTAGAATAAGAACTTATATTTTGAAATGCATTCATGTCATAAATAAATTTGCAATAAATGAAAAATTAAATAACTGGATTTGATGGAAGTAGTAGCATGAGTTGGGTTGTTTTACCTCTGAGCGGCACTTTTTTGCACATCATGGGCTAAATGGCCAGGTCACAAGGACCCCGAAGGCTCAGAGAAGATTGGGGGAGGGGATCCACTGGATCAGCTGTTGCGAGACAGATGGTAGCCTCCCGTCAAGGCCATCCAACGTGTTCTTTAACGTGCACAGGGTATGGCTCTCCCGCACACGGGGCCACGGCTTAACGTCCCATCCGACGGACGGCGGCCTTTCCAAGCCCATCGGTGTCCCTTACTGACCGTGGGCATAGCGGGGAATTTTGCGGAGATAAATCTCAATGCTGACCCAGCTGGGACTGGAACCCAGAAGATTCGAAGGTCAAAAGGATGGACGTGTTGCCGAAGTGCCGAGGAGCAGAGAATTTTCTGTGGGTGTTGCAATGTGGTGTTCTGTGGGATGTATGCCGTGTGATTTATCTGTAGGCAGAAGCCCTGTGAACTGAAAGTGTGCTGTGAACTGAATTGTCCTGTGTGTTTAAATTGGTGCTACATAAGGTAGTGATGTGAGGCTACATAAGGTATGAGCTCTACCCCCTCAAGCAGCTGCTTGCCACAGAGGTCTGACAGGAGCCTGTCAGTTTATATGCCACAGTAGAAGGTCTGAGAGGATGGCAGGACCTCAGCAGAAAAACAACACGAATATCCATGCCTTACCCGGGACTCGAACCCGGGTCCCATAGATCAGTAGCCAAACGCGCTAACCACTCGGCCATGGGACGGAGTGCTATAAAAAAATAAAAATAAATACCCACTCAAGCAGCTGCTTGCCACAGAGGTCTGACAGGAGCCTGTCAGTTTATATGCCACAGTAGAAGGTCTGAGAGGATGGCAGGACCTCAGCAGAAAAACAACACGAATATCCATGCCTTACCCGGGACTCGAACCCGGGTCCCATAGATCAGTAGCCAAACGCGCTAACCACTCGGCCATGGGACGGAGTGCTATAAAAAAATAAAAATAAATACCCACTCAAGCAGCTGCTTGCCACAGAGGTCTGACAGGAGCCTGCCAGTTTATAAGCCATAGTAGGTCTGTGAGGATGGCAGGACCTCAGCAGAAAAAACGACACATACAACCATGCCTTACCAGGGGCTCGAACCCAGGTCCCTCAGATCAGTAGCCAAGTGCGCTAAAATCTCGGCCACGGGACACAGATGTTTAAAACGAGTGTGCAACTACTCACTGGCTAACTACCCGAACTTGTCGTTTTAAATAAATGTTTTTGCTTTATGATATCTGACTGTTGAGCATTGATTGACGTGAGCATATATAGAACATCTGTTGCATGTATCAAGAACAGATTTAACAAAGCGAGGAGGCGCGTAGAAAGCATTAGAAAATCTTACAGGCTCCTGTCGGTCCTCTGTGGTAAGCAGCGGCTTGAGAGATACTTTATATTTTGTCACGTTGGACAATGGACATTATAATTCGCACACAATATTTAAGAACACTTAATAAAAAATAAATTCAGTTAGAACTTTTTTAAAAATTATACACGTTATTGAGATAAAAAATCCTGAATTTTGATTCTTCCTTCTTGTCTATCTATTGCTATACACTGAGAGACCAAAAGTCATGGGAATAGTAGTTAAAGTAGAGCTAGCGCGCTGTACTCGTAACCGATGCATTGGATGTTAACCGCAGAATGGCTCTGCAGTAGCCTACAAACCCAACATTCATTTCGGATTGGGTTGTTTTACCTCTGAGCGGCACTTTTTTGCACACCATGGGCTAAATGGCCAGGTCACATGGACCCCGAAGGCTCAGAGAAGGTTGGGGGAGGGGACCCACTGGAACAGCTGTTGGAAGACAGATGGTAGCCTCCCGTCAAGGCCATCCAGCATGTTCTTTAACGTGCACAGGGTATGGCTCTCCCGCACACGGGACCAAGGCTTAACGTTCCATCCGACGGACGGCGGCCTTTCCAAGCCCATCGGTGTCCCCTACTGACCGTGGGCAGGACGGGGAATTTTGCGGAGATAAATCTCAACGCTGACCCAGCTGGGACTCGAACCTGGGAACTACAGATTACGAGCTTGGCGCGCTGCCGACTGAGCCACCCCGCCCCATTTCTCGTGGGGAGTGGGATCTGAGAATATAACTCGAGTAGTTTCCCAATTAGTAAAATATTCACCGCACACGAGACCAAGGCTTAACGTCCCATCCGACGGACGGCGGCCTTTCCAAGCCCATCGGTGTCCCCTACTGAACGTGGGCAGGGCGGGGAATTTTGCGGAGATAAATCTCAACGCTGACCCGGCAACTACAGATTACGAGCCTGGCGCGCTACCGACTGAGCCACACCCGCCCCCATTCATTTCGGAGTAGTAGTGAATTCAGCATGGCTGCACGTCGTGAGCTGTCTGACTTTGAACGTGGCTTGATCGTCAGTGCCAGTGGGCCTGAAAACATCGAAAGGCAGTGTCGTCGGGTAGCGTGGTCCAATGAATCAAGGTTCCAGTTGTGTCACGTTAATGGGTGCGTTAGAGTGTTGCGTAGGTCCCGTGAAGCCACGGGCCCTTCCTGGTCTGCAAAGTACTGTTCAGAAGGCTCTGTGATGGTGAGGGGTGTGTTCACGTGGTATACATTGGGCTCTCTCGTCCGTTTGGAACAATCGCTGACAGGTATGAGATACGTGGACATTCTCACATATCACATGTACCTCTTCATGGCTCTTGAGCACCCTGATGGTGAAGGGGTATTCCAACAAGATAATGCAACGTGTCACCAGTCTTTGGTTGCAAGGAGGAACACTCCATAGACTTTATCACCATGAATTGGCCCCCACGGTCCCCCGAGTTGGGTTGTTTTACCTCTGAGTGACACTTTTTTGCACACCATGGGCTAAATGGCCAGATCACATGGACCCCGAAGGCTCAGAGAAGGCTGGGGGAGGGGACCCACTGGAGCAGCTGTTGGAAGACAGATGGTAGCCTCCCGTCAAGGCCATCCAGCGTGTTCTTTAACGTGCACACGGTATGGATCTCCCGCACACGGGGCCACAGCTTAACGTCCCATCCGACGGACGGCGGCATTTCCAAGCCCATTGGTGTCCCCTACTGACCGTGGGCAGGGCGGGGAATTTTGCGGACCACGGTTCCCCGATATGAACCCCTTGGAGCATCTGTGGGACACAATGAAACACAATTATGGACTACACTGCAGGATGTATGGGCTGACATCCCTGCAGAACGGTACTGGCAACTCATTGATTTCATGCCTCGACTTGTGGCTTGCACTGCTGTGAGCTTGAGGAGGACCAACCCGTTATTAGGCACGTATCACATGAATTTTTTATCTCTCAATGTACTAGTGGGGTTTGAGTGGCGCTTTTTTGGGTACACAATGGACTAAAAGGTCAGGTCACAAGGACCACGAGGCTCAGAGAACTTTGTGGCGATGGGGATCCATTATGCAGCTATTAGGAGATATATTGAAGCCTCCAATCATGATCATAGGTTATATTAGTTAAGTTGCACAGGGTATGATTCTCCTGCACATGAGACCGCGGTTTTACTTCCTATTCGACGGACAGTAGCTTTTCCAAGACAATCGGCGTTCCCTTTGTCACCGTAGCCATAATCGCCAGTTGGGTTTGAGCCTAGAATTTGCAAATTGCGAGACTAGAGTGCTGTCAACTGAGCCAACCCTGGCCCCTGTTTCTATACCAGATTCCGCAAAACCCCCCGATGAGCTTGGAAAGTCCGCCGTCCGTCGGATGGGACATTAAACCTGGCCCCGTGTGTAGGATAGCCATGCCCTGTGCATGTTAAAAAACATGCTGGATGACCTTGATGGGAGGGTTGTTGGGTTGTTTTACCTCTGAGCGGCACTTTTTTGCACACCATGGGCTAAATGGCCAGGTCACATTGACCCCGAAGGCTCAGAGAAGGTTGGGGGAGGGGACCCACTGGAACAGCCGTTGGGAGACAGATGGTAGCCTCCCGTCAAGGCCATCCAGCGTGTTCTTTAACGTGCACAGGGTATGGCTCTCCCGCACACGGGGCCACGGCTTAACGTCCCATCCGACGGACGGCGGCCTTTCCAAGCCCATCGGTGTCCCCTACTGACCGTGGGCAGGGCGGGGAATTTTGCGGAGATAAATCTCAACGCTGACCCACCTGGGACTCGAACCTGGGAACTACAGATTACGAGCCTGGCGCGCTACCGACTGAGCCACTACCGCCCCCATTGATGGGAGACTACCATCTGTCTCCCAATAGTTGCTCCAGTGGGTCTCCTCCCCCACTCTTCTCTGAGCCTTCGGGGTACTTCTGACCTGGCCATTTAACCCATTGTGTGCAAAAAAATGCCGCTCAGAGGTAAAAAAAACCCAACCTATACCAGACAATGCGAATAACAACAGTCCGCATGGGTTGTTGTTGGGTTGTTTTACCTCTGAGCGGCACTTTTTTGCACACCATGGGCTAAATGGCCAGGTCACATGGACCCCGAAGGCTCAGAGAAGGTTGGGGGAGGAGACCCACTAGAACAGCTGTTGGGAGACAAATGGTAGCCTCCCGTCAAGGCCATCCAGCGTGTTCTTTAACGTGCATAGGGTATGGCTCTCCCGCACACGGGGCCACGGCTTAAGGTCCCATCCGACGGACGGCGGCCTTTCCAAGCCCATCGGTGTCCCCTACTGACCGTGGGCAGGGCGGGGAATTTTGCGGAGATAAATCTCAACGCTGACCCAGCTGGGACTCGAACCTGGGAACTACAGATTACGAGCCTGGCGCGCTACCGACTGAGCCACCGCCGCCCCACAGTCCGCATGGCGACATCCTGTCAGTTGTAAAACCTCGAAAAGAGATATTTGTGCTTGGTGATTTAGTTTGGTTGAAAGTCAGATGATAAAGAAAGTATCCATAAAATAAGTCGTCTGAAACAGATCCTTAAAGATTCTTGATTTCTTCTTATGTGCTTTCGGTTGCTATGCTTTCAGTAGTTTTAAAATTTATGTCGGGTTTTGCTATAAAGTTTTGCCATTCTCTCGTAAAAATCTCCTCCTTTATATTCTGTCCCTTTCCTAAAACAAAGTCGAATTGAATGCACTGATCTTCTATTCGTAGGGATTTTTTCCCTCGCCTTTTTTTAAAAGAAAAACTGTTTTATGGCCAGCATATATTAGTTTTTTTTTTCTATCGCCCATCTTTTCGTGCCGTTAAAAATACTTTACGACTTAAGGCATTCAAGATGAACCAGTTAAACAGATGTTAGCAGGCAAATAAATAGAATTTATTCTTAGTGGTCTTCAAGGCAATAAGAGTTTCTGAGATATTTTTATTGAGAGATATTTTTTTCTTTTGCTTAAGAATTAGTTTCGTTTAAGATACATTTATTTAACTTGATGTGATTAGTGCAGATAACTACAACACAAAAATAAACGCGAATAGTTAACATTATATTTTTTTAAGTAGACAAACGTAACGAAAAACATTTGCTTGAAATTTTCTGCTAATCACAAACAACTGAAGTCTGAGATAGGTTGTTTTTATTCTGAGCGCCTTTTTCATGCATACAATGAAGTAAATTGTCAGGTCACAAGGGCCCTCAAAGGCTGTGTTATGAATACAGAATCCACTGGATAACGTTGTGTTGTTATTACTTCTGACACTTTTTTTGCACACAATGGGCTAAATGGTCAGGAAACAAGGCACAGAGGTCTCGGAGAAAGTTGGGAGGAGGGGACCCACTGCTACAGCTATTGGGAGGCAAATGGTATCATCCCGGCAAGGCCATCCAGCGTGTTCTTTAACGTGCACAGGGTATGGCTCTCAAGCACCCGGAGCCTAGGCTTAACGTCCCATCCGACGGACAGCGGCCTTTCCAACCCCATCGGTGTACCCTATTGACCGTGGGCAGGACGGGGAATTTTGAGGAGATAAATCTCGACGATGAACCATCCATTTGTTATCTAAACAGTACGTTTACTTACTCAGTGTGTTATCTAAAGTGTGTTATCTAACGTGCATAGAGCGCGGTGGGGGGGGGGGGGGGGGGGCTCAGTTACCATCGCTGCAGGCTCTCGTAATCTGCGCTTTTCAGGTTGGAGTCCTAGCTGGGCCAGTATTGAGATTTATCTCCACAAAAATTCCCGCCCTGCCAAGGTCAGTAGGGGGACACCGATGGTCTTGGAAAGATCTCCGTCCGTCGGATGGAACGTTAAACCGTGGCTCCATGTACGGAAGAGAGCCATATACTGTGCACATTAAAGAACACGCTGGATGCCCTTGACTGGAGGCTACCATTTGTCTCCTAACAGCTGTTCTAGTGGGTTCCCTGCCTCAATCTTCTCTGAGCCTTCGGGGTTATTGTGACTTGACCTCTTTATTACTTCTTTATGATCGTTTATATTATTGTATTTATCATATAAGAAAATTTGATTTTTGATGTTTTCTTTGCCTTACTTATTTCTCCTTGTTTACCTTATTTCCCTTTTTCATAATTTCAGCACTTCCAAAAATATTTTTTACATTTACCTCTACAAATGAATGTCTTGAAATATCTATTAAAAGCAATAGATTTGCAAATAACATCTCAATTGTGACTGACCATTGATAACGTACGCGTTTACTAATTCAGCTTGATTGGTTCAAGATTTTTAACTTGTCACAGTGTAGAGTAGAAACGCTTGTAAACATAGAGTTATTTTCATTACTCGACAATAAATATCACTAATTTTCCGTTTTCAAGGGGGCGGGGGTGGGTCAGTCGGTAGCGCGCCAGGCTCGTAATCTGTAGTTCCCAGGTTCGAGTCCCAGCTGGGTCAGCATTGAGATTTATCTCCGCAAAATTCCCCGCCCTGCCCACGGTCAGTAGGGGACACCGATGGGCTTGGAAAGGCCGCCGTTTGTCGGATGGGACGTTAGGCCGTGGCCCCGTGTGCGGGAGAGCCATACCTTGTGCACGTTAAAGAACACGCTGGATGGCCTTGACGGGGGACTACCATCTGTCTCCCAACAGCTGTTCCAGTGGGTCCTATCCCCCAACCTTCTCTGAGCCTTCGGGGTCCTTGTGACCTGGCCATTTAGCCCATGGTGTGCAAAAAAGTGCCGCTCAGAGGTAAAACAACCCAACCCAACCGTTTTCAAGATTATTTTTACTCGACAATCATCTATACCAGTGGTTCTCAACCTTTTATGCTTCACGTACCCCCTGGAAATGTGTATGTAACTGGCGTACCCCTTGTATAGATAGATAAAACTATAGTTATAGTATAACAATGGGAGTAAAATAAAACATATACATACACACACACACACTAGATTTTGTATTCATAAATTACATATATCGATAAACACAAAAAATGACAAACAATTTAACAAATCTTATGAAATTATAAACATTTTACTGGGTAATCAGTGAAATGGTTGTGCTTATTTACGCTTGCACAGTTCATCAATGGTTGGGGTTATCTTGCTAAGAAAGAGTCGTAAGTCATCGTCAACATCCAGCCTGTTCCTATATTTATTTTTTAAAGCAATTAAAGATGAAAAACAGTTTTACATAAATAAGTTGTTGTGAAAGGTAACAAATATTTGACTGCAATTCTTGAGAAAGTCGGATATTCCTTCTCCACTCCAATCCAAAAACTAATCAATGATTTTTTGGAATGAATTCTTTCTAAACTATTGTCACAAGATATCTCAATCAACTCTTCTTTATTGGACAATGGAAGATCTAGCAACTTTTAAGCTCTCACGGCGTACCCCAAAAAATTTTACTGCGTACCCTTAATCTACACTACTTTTGTTTCTAGTTATTGCAATGTTCCTTACAATCCTTAGAAAGCATTGACTACTCTATTGGTTGCAGCACTTCACGTGAATCTACCATTGTATGTTCCAAGCTCGGATCTACGTAGAAGAAATAAGAAAAAAGGGAGAGGCAAATGATTGGATGGAGCTGGAAATACGTGTGTGTGTGTCTAGGGTAAACCGTCCCATGGCCGAGTGGTTAGCACGCTTGGCTACTGATCAATTTTATAACTCATATTTTGATCAGTCAGTAAGAGTCAGATGTCCCTACCGACCGTGGGCAAGACATTTGTCTTGCCCACGGCCAGTAACAAACTTTTACAAACACAAACAAATGCGTTTGTATCTTTATAACGTTGCAAGATTGTAAAGTTTAGTATAAAAATAGATAAAACTATTGTTATAGTATAATAATGCCAACTTAGCGACTTTGTTATTAGATCTAGCGAGTTTTGAGCTCTCACGGCATACCACAAAAAAATTTACCGCGTACCCCACATTGAGAACTTGTTTCAGAACCCCTGTTGTCGAGTGCTCCATCATACAAAAAAGTTACAAACTTGCAACGTTATAAAGATAGATAAAACTATAATTATAGCATTATTATATTATAACTATAGTTTTATCTATCTTTATACAAAGAGACCTGGGTTCGAGCCCCGGGTAAGGCATGGTTGTGTGTGTTGTTTTTTTGCTGAGGTCCTGCCATCCTCACAGACCTTCTACTATGACATATAAAGTGACAGGCTCCTGTCAGACCTCTGCGGCAAGCAGTTGCTTGAGGGGGTATTTAATTAAAAAAATTAATTTGTATCTGGGGGAAGGGAAGTGTTTGAATTGTCATTCTAAGACAAACTTTTCTTCTACATTTTAGTGGCCTTTAAAAAATTATTGAAAAATATGTGCAATGTTAATACGAGTATGCTTAATATTTATTCGCTTCCATTTCGGTTAGTACCATTTTTAAACAAGGGGGGAGGAGTTCCCTTTCCCGTTGTACATTTGGGCCTAGGGTGATCTGATTGTAAGCGTTTTATCAATGGGACCAGGGGTTCTCAATGTGGGGTACGCGGTAAAATTTTTTGGGGTATGCCGTGAGAGCTCAAAAGTCGCTAGATTGGCATTATTATACTATAACTATAGTTTTATCTATCTTTATAAGGGGCACACCAGTTACGTACATATTTTCAGGGGATACGTGAAGCATAAAAGGTTGAGAACCACTGGTCTAGACCATGGTTCTCAACCTTTAATGCTTCACGTACTCCCTAGTAATTTGTATGTAACTGGCGTACCCCTTTATAGATAGATAAAAATATAGTTATAGTAAAACAATGGGAATAATATAAAACATATATATGTACACATTAAATTTTGCATTCATAAATTACATATATCGATAAACACAAAATGACATAAGCAATTTAACACATATTATATAAACTATAAACTTTTACATACCCTGGTAACTAGATCTAGCGACTTTTGAGCTCTCACGGCGTACCCCAAAAATATTTACCGCGTACCCCATGTTGAAAACCCCTAGTCTAGACCAGCGATAGACAAATATTCGAACACTGTGAGTTGAATACAAGATTGTTGAAGAAACAAACATCCACACATACGATTCTTACTTAAATCCTTAAAGCAATAGAGAACCGCATACAAGATTCTTAAAAACAACTGAGAGTCGCATACAAGATTCTTAAAACAACTGAGAGTCGCATACAAGATTCTGAGGGCAAGAGAACCGATACAGAATTCCTGAAGCAATTGAGACTACATACAGTATTCTAAAAGCGACAGAGAGCCGTACACGGGATTGTAAAAGCAACTGGGAACGGAATACGGGATTATAAGCATTCAGGATTCCTAAAGCAACTGACAGCCACACACAGGAACGGAGGGCTAAAAGCAAAGGAGAGCCGCACACAGGATTCTAAAAGCAATTGAGACACGCATACAGGATTATAAAAGCAACAGAGAGCAAATTATCGGACTGTAAAAGCAACAGAGGGCCGAATAAAGGATTGTTAAAGCAACAGAGGTCCGAATACAGGATTGAAAAAAGCAACAGAAGGCCGAATGCAGGATTCTAAAACAACTGAGAACTACACACAGGATTCTAAAAGCAGCATAACGAATTCTTAAACAAGTGAGAGCTACATACGGGATTCTTAAGACAAAAAGTAAACAATAACAATATAGAAGATTCTGAATCTTTCAAATTAGATTCTAAAGGCAACAGAGGGCCAAATAATACAGAATTCTAAAAGCAACAGAGGTCCAAATACAGGATTCTAAAAGCAACAGAGGCAAAATACATGATTCTAAAAGTAACAGAGGGCCGAATACAGGATTCTAAAAACAACAAAGGTCCAAATACAGGATTATAAAAGCAACAGATGGCCGAATACAGGATTCTAAAAAGCAACTGAGAGACGCATACAGGATTCTAAAAAACAACGGAGGGCCAAATGCAGGTTTCTAAAAACAAATGAGTGCCGAATACAAGATTCTTAAAGCAACTGAAAATCGCATATACAAGATCCTAAAGGCAACAAAATGCCAAATACTGGATTCTAAAAGCAACAGAGAGGCGCATACAAGATTCTTAATGCAACAAAGAGCGCAGACAGGTTCCTAAAAGCAACAGTCATACAGGATTCTTAGAACAACATAGAGCCACATTTAAGATTCTTAGGGCAACAAATTGCCCCGTTCAAAACTAGAAATTGACTGGAGTTAGATATCAAAATTTGAGAACACTTGTAGATTTTTCTTATTTTCATGTTAAACCTACTTTCGTAAGTAAAACATTTCCATTTTTAAGAGAAAATTTTCATTTTGGAAAAAGGAAACAAAAAATTATTTATATATAATACAGAAACATATATATATATTCAATTAATATGACAAACGCATCAAAATAAAAACCTTTTTGTGCATTTCAGACCTAACAAGACTCAGAAGTGAAAATTATTTTACAAAAATTTGCTTTCCTCTTCGAAACAAAATCTTCAGCGAGACGCAAACACTTTGGGAATCGCATGCGGCTCGAGAGCCATGGTTCGGCCATCCGGGCGCTAGACCTTCGATTCAAACTTCATCTATCTTCTTTCGCATATAGGACCACGACTCATTCCATTTATTGTTCGATGTAAGGAGGACTTTACATGCCTTTCTTCTTTGTTTTAAACGACGGCGGAGCCAAAAATGATCGGAGGAATCCCAACGTTGGCAAGTTTGTGGGTCGATACCTGGCACGGCAGTGGCTGAACCTATGTGTAAGAAAAAACGCTGCGCACGCACATAAAATAATGCCTGTACCACAAAATTTACGACAGGTCCTATTTCTTACACAGACAAATAACTCTGCTAAGTTTGGATGCTCTGCAGAGCAAGAGGAAAGGTCAGCTATATATTTGATACGCTTGCGTATGCCAGGGGGAGGGGGAGGGGCTGTAACAATGGAACTATGGAAACTACACACAGCAGGTGGTGTTGCCAGCTGTTCCAGAGAGCAATTCGGGGGAATGGTTTACGATATGGAGATCGTTTCTCTCTGAGCGGTTTAGTTTCTTGATAGAAAGAAACTAGAGATTTTTAGAATAGTTTTATTTTTTATCTTGGTACAGAAAATTGAAATGATTGGAGAAATTGAAATGATTGCAAGGATAGGTAATGATAAAGCACATCTGAAGCAGTAAAGAATGTACAAAAAATTAAGGAGGGGGGGGGGGGGGGCGGGTTAGGTGGACGTACTGAACCAGAACACATTTGTAGTACAAATGTTGTTAGGTTGGGTTGTTTCACCTCTGAGCGTCACCTTTTTTGCACACAATGGGCTAAATGGCCAGGTCACAAGGACCCCGAAAGCTCAGAGAAGGTTGGAGGAGGGGACCCATTGGAACAGCTGTTAGGAGACAGATAGTAGCCTCCCGTCAAGGGCATTCAGAGTGTTCTTTAACGTGCACGGGGTATGGCTCTCTCGCACACGGACGAACGGCTTAACGTCCCTTCCGACGGACGGTGTTCCCTACTGACCGTGGGCATTGCGAGGAGTTTTTCGGAGATAAATCTCAACGCTGACCCAGCTGGGACTCGAACCTGGGAACTACAGATTACGAGCCTGGCGCGCTACCGACTAACCCACCCCCGCCCCCGCCCCGAAGATTTTTGAGTAAGAAGGTTAGGTTATTTTGTTGTATGATAACATCCTCTCCCATACTGTCCACGTAACAATAATACAGTTGACAGATGTGTGTAGAATGCGTGGATCATCCTCTCTGTAGGCGTGGTATCTACACTTATTAGTTTTTCGCATTTCTGGAAATCGGCATTAAACGAAGGAAGTTGAAATCGTCCGAAGAGGTGTAGTTGACTGTCACAGACTTCTTTCAGCTAAAGTCGCTTTAGGAAAGAAGACATCATGTTGGAAGAAATGTCACAATAGGAATGATGATTTTCAAAAGATCAATAAATGATTGAAGCTTCATTTTCAACTAGTCCACTATTCGTTTCAATGAACTTTATATATTTGCTATTCTTTTCTTTTTATATTTTTTAAAATTTCCCAAGAGGATGGGAACAGGAGCGAACAGAGAGGGGGGAGGGGGAGGGGTCCGAACCCATATTTACCACTTGGATGACTGAAATTTTGAATATTTTTTATGATAAACGGCACTGTTCTTAAGCTTTTACCAGAGCTATTATTATCATCCCTATTTTTAAAAATGGTGATCGTAGTCCTTGTGATAATTGTAGGAGTTTCAGCCTACTTTCTGTTCCAGGGAAAGTTCTTTGCATGATTGTGCTTAATAGAATTAAGAATCAGGTTCACGGAAAAATTGCGTGATGAACAATGTGGATTCAGAAGTGGTAGAGGATGTGTAGATCAGATATTTTCACTCAGGCAAGTTCTTGAGAAATGTTTCGAGTTTCAGAAACCTTTGGTTACTAGCTTTGTAGATTTCGGAAAGGCTTTCGAATCTGTTGATCGTTATAATTTGTGGTTGATTGTGAGATCGCACTGAATACCAGACAAGTTAGTTAGCATAATGAAAGCTCTCTATAATAGCACCGATTCATATGTAAGAGTTGGTAGAGCTTGTAGCAATTTGCTTAGCATTACTTCTTGTGTTCGACAAGGGTGCATTTTGTCTCCTTTTCTCTTTGGTTTGGTTATTGATTTTATTATGCGAAATTCCCTGTAAGGGAATGATTTTGGGCTTATATGGTCTAAAGATCTGAAAATTTCTGATTTAGATTATGCAGATGATATGGCCTTGTTAGCTAATGATGTTGATGAGATGAATTCTTTTATTAGAGCTGTTGATGAGACTGGTAGCAGTTTATGTTTGACTCAAAGATAAAATTAAAGTGATGAAAATTGGTCAGGCAGGCTGTGGTTCAGTTAATCTGAATGGCTACACTCTTGAGAAGGTGTCACAGTTTAATTATCTTGGAAGCTATGTAACAGATACTGGTGATGTGCGGACATAAGATTAACAGACGAATAGTGATTGCTGCTGGGACTTTTAAGAATCAGTGGAGAGTATGGAAATGGCATATACACCTAAAGTCTAAAATTAGACTGGATAATAATTTGATTCTTTCTAGAGTTAGTTACAATAGTGAAACTTGGACATTTTGTAAACAAGATAACAAGAAACTTGATGCTTTTGATTCTAGATGCTTACGCAGTATCTTGGGCAATAGGTGGTTCAACTTTGTAACTATGAGGTTAGCAAAGGAGTCGGCAACCTCCTTTGAGCAGCATATTGGGTAGAGAGAGAGTCCTTTGGTTTAGCCAAGTTGCCCGTTAACTATAGATTAGCGAATAGGGTTATGAACAGTGTGCGTAAAGGCTTCTATGGGGCGGGGGTGGCGTAGTCGGTAGCGCGCCAGGCTCGTAATCTGTAGTTCCCAGATTCGAGTCCCAGCTGTATCAGCGTTGAGATTTATCTCCGCAAATTTTCCCGCCCTGCCCACGGTCAGTAGGGGACACCGATGGGCTTGGAAAGGCCGCCGTCCGCCGGATGGGACGTTAAGCCGTGGCCCCGTGTGCGGGAGAGCCATACCCTGTACACGTTAAAGAACACGCTGGATGGCCTTGACGGGAGGCTACCATCTGTCTCCCAACAGCTGTTCTTGTGGGTCTCCTCCCCCAACCTTCTCTGAGCCTTCGGGGTCCATGTGACCTGGCCATTTAGTCCATGGTGTGCAAAAAAGTGCCGCTCAGAGGTAAAACAACCCAACCTTAAGGCTTCAGAAAAAGGGGGAGACTTAGGACATAGTGGGAAGACAATGAGAAACAGGATCTTGTTAGAATTGGTCCAGAGTGGCGAGATCCTGCAGATGTAGCTCGGGAGAGATGTGTTTGGAGAGCTAAACTGCGTAATCTGATAGGACCTCTGTAGCCCCATGGCTGCTTGATGACGTGAGAATCAAAAAGAATGGAAATAATGTAATCGAAATGGATGTAGGAATTTTAATGATAAGTAATACAGTTGTGTTAATAAATAGCAAAAGTGATGTAATAAATTAATATTAATATAACTTGTAATGTTCGATACGCAGTAATATTTAAAAATAAGTTAATCATTTGAAATTTCAATATTTTTTTCATTTTACCTTTTTTTGCTCTGGGAATAAACAAATTAACCGAATTATCAAAAATATTAAGACATTTTCGTGTTGTACGAAAGGAAAAACTATTTGAAGTTCTCCTGAAATCTTCAAATTAATCAAATAAAAATAAACTTCTGAATTTGAGCAATAATTGTTTACCATTTAAAGAGCTCTGGAAACTTAAATATTTGATATCAGTGTTGCTACTCTGTTATAATTTTAAAGCAATTTCTTAAACTGTTTATTCAGTTAAATGTAATTTAAGAAGATTGGGCAACGTTTTTCACTTTGCATCAGTTTCGAAACAATGTCTAGGTCGAATGTAACAGTAAGATCTGCTGTCAAATATTTCAGCTTCAATAATTCTTTAAATAAAAAAAAAACTAATATTTTCTAAAATCGAAATTTGAATAAATTTAAGATATGCACTTTATCTTCTGCAACGTTTTTCTGTAAAAAAAAACAACATATTTTCAAAATTACGGACCTCTGAATGTGGTTTTCCTATCACACACCGTGGCTTTGGGTTGTTTTACCTCTGAGCGGCACTTTTTTGCACACCATGGGCTAAATGGCCTGGTCACAAAGACCCCGAAGGCTCAGAGAAGGTTGGGGAAGGGGATCCACTGGAACAGCTGTTGGGAGACAGATGGTAGCCTCCCGTCAAGGCCATCCAGCGTGTTCTTTAACGTGCACAGGGTATGGCTCTCCCGCACACGGGGCCACGGCTTAACGTCCCATCCGACTGACAGCGGCCTTTCCAAGCCCATCGGTGTTCCCTACTGACCGTGGGCAGGGCGGGGAATTTTGCGGAGATAAATCTCAACGCTGACCCAGCTGGGACTCGAACCTGGGAACTACAGATTACGAGCCTGGCGCGCTACCGACTGAGCCACCCCGCCCCACACACCGTGGAAGTATCCCGATAGGTTTGGCAATAGTGTGTATAATCACACAATCCATATTCTTAAGAACACCACATTCAGTGGTCTTAAAGGAAAACCGCGTTCAGAGGTCCGTAACTTTGAAAATAAGCTTTTTTTTTTACAGAATAACGTTGCAGAAGATAAAGCGTATATTTTAAAGAATATGGATCGATTATCAGGAAAGCAATAATTTCATGTTTTAATTCAGGTTTTTCTTTTTGCTGTTGTTGTTTTATTTTCCGTTTTTAATTTTGTGTTTATTTTCCATTATACGTGTCTTATTCTTTAATTAACCTGTCACGTGATTGAAAGGAATCCTGCTGACAAGCCATAAGGCTTAGTGGAATAATCTAAGTATATAACCATACTAAGGAACTTGTTTTTCCACATCTCATGTCGAGAGTTAAATCTAAGAGAGTATCGAGAGAGTAATCTAAGTATCTAAAGCCTAAATAAAGCTATTATTATTTTTTTTAAAAATGATTCCGCCCTTACAGTGTCTAACGTGCGAAATGGGAAATCTTGGCCTGGGTCGTTCCCCATGAATATACCCAGTTTTGAATACATTTCCAATTAATGTTTTTTTTTTTTTTAATTATTTTTTTTTTTATTTATTTCCAATTAAATAAGCGTCAGTTTACTATGCTCCCCTTTTTTGTTTCGCCTTTCCTATTAAACACCAATATTTAATATGATTGTTATTTACTTTTTCTGATGCAATTGATATTTCTCAGCTATTTCACTTCTCAATTTTTTTCATGTATATATTAATTGTTATTAGATAATTATGCTATGTAAATGTATATTGTATTGACTGGCGGAATAAAATAAAGATTATTATTATTATTATTATAATTAAAGTGATTCATATATTAGTAACCAAATTGAGAAAAGCAGCTATCAAAATATGCAGCAATATCAAATTTGCATCATTTTAAGGGTTATTTTTACAACATTAGATAGATGATAAGGATATGTAATTTTTCAGAGTTACCATATAGTGGGTGCCCCATTACTAATTGTCAAAAGCAGGAGAATGTTCTAGAATTTATTTTCTGCATTTCAGAGTCAATAAAAGAGGAAATATTAAAGGATTTGAAGCAGTCCCAATTCATTTGCCTTCTTCAAAATGCTTTAAGAGACAAAGGTATAGTACAAGAATGATTTCCTACTTTCAATAATTTGCTTTGGGTTTTTCTTGATTCGTTCCTTTATCAATTTTATTTTGCCTTTTCTAAAATGGATAAGTTTCAGGGACCTAGAGGCATAATGGGGAAAAGAGAAAAGAGTCGAAGGGGAGTATTAATTATCTTCGTAATAGTTGGATTTAGGGTCGGTTGGTTTTCCTCTGAGTGATTTTTTTTACATACAATGGGCTAAATGGATAGTCACAAAGACCCCAAGGTCTCTGAGAAGGGTACCCATTGAACAGTTGTTAGGAGACAGATGGTATCCTCCCATCAGGGGGGCGGGGGTGGCTCAGTCGGTAGCGCGCCAGGCTCCTAATCTGTAGTTCCCAGGTTCGAGTCCCAGCTGGGTCAGCATTGAGATTTATCTCTGCAAAATTCCCCGACCTGCCCACGGTCAGTAGGGGACACCGATGGGCTTGGAAAGGCCGCCGTCCGTCGGATGGGACGTTAAGCCGTGGCCCCGTGTGTGGGAGAGCCATACCCTGTGCACGTTAAAGAACACGCTGGATGGCCTTGACGGGAGGCTACCATCTGTCTCCCAACAGCTGTTCCAGTAGGTCCCCTCCCCCAACATTCTCTGAGCCTTCGGGGTCCATGTGACCTGGCCATTTAGCCCATGGTGTGCAAAAAAGTGCCGCTCAGAGGTAAAACAACCCAACCCTCCCATCAGGGTTTAGGGGCGGGGTGGCTCAGTCGGTATCGCGCCAGGCTCGTAATCTGTAGTTCCCAGGTTCGAGTCCCAGCTGGGTCAGCGTTGAGATTTATCTCCACAAAATTCCCCGCCCTGCCCACGGACAGTAGGGGACACCGATGCGATGGACTCTATGGAAGACATTAGTATTGACCTTGACTCGATAGAAACTAAAAGAAATTGGTTATTACTTATAGAAGAAAACCGATGGGCTTGGAAAGGCCGCCGACCGTCGGATGGACGTTAAGCCGTGGTCCCGTGTGTGGGAGAGTCATACCCTGTGCACGTTAAAGAACACGCTGGATGGCCTTGACGGGAGGCTACCATCTGTCTCCCAACAGCTGTTCCAGTGGGTCCCCTCCCCCAACCTTCTCTGAGCCTCGGGGTCCATGTGACCTGGCCATTTAGCCCATGGTGTGCAAAAAAGTGCCGCTCATAGGTAAAACAACCCAACCCAACCCACAACCCATCAGGGTCATCCACAGTGTTCTTTAAGTGCACACGGTATGGCTCCGCTTCACACGGGGCCATGACTTAACGTCCCATCCGACGGACGACATCCTTTCCAAGCGGTACCTCCTTTGTCACCGAAAGCAGGGAGAGGGTTTAACGGCGATAAGTTAATACTTCAACCTGGTGACATGCAGATTACGAGACTGGCATGCTACCGACTGAGCCTCGTAAGAAAAAGAGATTCCCCTTAAAGAACTTCTACAAGGGTTTCAATGTTCAGAATATATTTTAAAGCTTGAAGAAAGCTAATTTGTTGTAAAACATGTAAAGGTTGATGAGCATTTCCCATCAAAAGCGTTCGCCATACAGGGTAATGGCAATGCAAGTTTGACTGTGGTGCAAATGGGATGCCCTAAGAAACCTTCGTCCACGTCTTTGGTCAGATATTGATTTTCTTACACCAACATCATTCTTAATAAAGAAATAAAAATAATAACCCCTCAAGCAGCTTGCCACAGAGGTTTGACGGGAGCCTGTCAGTTTATATGCCAGAGTAGAATGTCTGAGAGGATGGCAGGACCTCAGCAGAAAAACGACACATACAACCATGCCTTACCTGGGGCTCGAACCCAGGTCCTTTAGATCACTAGCCAAGCGCGCTAACCACTCGGCCATGGGACGGCTTAATATTACGAAAAGAAATCTGATTCCAAGTGCAGTTATTGCAGCACTATAGAAACTGAAACGCACATTTTTATTAAACAGCTGTCGCTTTTCTCTTCCATAGAGTCCATTTCCTTAATGGTGATAGTTCAAGAGCTATCTCTGACGTCTTCATCTACACCTATTTGTTAATTCAGAAGACATTTGTTTCTCGCGAAATTCTTTAAAATTTACCCTTGGTCTCACCGAAGACATAGGTATCGACCTCAGCTTCGAAGAAGATATCAGTTTTGAACTTGACTTCATAGCAGACATCACTATCGACCTTGATTTCGTAGAATCAGTATCGACCTTGACTTCATAAAATCAGTATTGAACTTGACTTCATAGAAGACATCAGTATCGACCTTGATTACATAGAATCAGTATCGACCTTGACTTCATAAAATCAGTATCGACCTTGACTTCATAAAATCAGTATCGACTTTGACTTCATAAAATCAATATCGACCTTGACTTCATAAAATCAGTATCGACTTTGACTTCATAAAATCAATATCGACATTGACTTCATAAAATCAGTATCGACATTGACTTCTTAAAATCAATATCGATTTTAACTTCATAAAATCGGTATCGATTTTGACTTCATAAAATCAGTATCGATTTTGACTTCATAAAATCAGTATCGACATTGACTTCCTAAAATCTGTATCGACCTTGACATCATAGAAGATACTGATATTGATTCTAAACGTGAAAAAGACATCGATATTTACCTCAGTTTCATAGAAAATATCAACTTTAGCTTCTTAATAATTAATACTGGCCTTGACTTAATAGCAAACGTCAGTCTTGAGCTTAACTTCCTAAAAGAAATTGGTATTAATCTTGACTTCATAGAAGACATCGGTATTGACATTGAAAACATCATATTGACCTTAACATTGTAGGAAATATCAGTTTGACCTTGATTTTATAGAAGACATCCGTATTGACCTTGGCTTCGTACAAAACATTCAGTTTGATCTTGATTTCCTGCAAGACATCAGCATTGACCTTGACTTATAGAAGAAATCAGTGTTGACCTTGACTTATAGAAGACATCAATGTTGACCTTGACTCAATAGAAAGCATCAGTGTTGACCTTGACTTCATAGAAGACATGAGTATTGACGTTGGCTCCATAAAACATTTGTTTGACCTTCACTTCATGGTGATATCAGCATTGACCTTGACTTTATAGAAGACACTAGTATTGAACTTAGCTTCAAAACATCAGTTTGATCTTGACTCTGTGAAAGACATCAGTATTGACCTTGACTCTATGGAAGACATTAGTATTGACCTTGACTCTATGGAAGACATTAGTATTGACCTTGACTCGATAGAAGGCATCAGTATTGACCTTGACTCAATAGAAGACATCACTGTTGAGCTTAATTTCATAGACGACATCAGTGTTAACCTTGACTCCATAGAATACATCGGTATTGACTTTGTAGAAAACGCTGGCATTACTTTCATACATAACATCGGTACTGACTTTTAATTTATAAAGCCATGATGCTGACCATGATTTCAATGATGGTTGCAAAATGTACTTATTATCCACAAGATCCTGCATTTTTACACTTTTAAGAGATTTGTGAAAATAGTTAAAATTTTCTGTTTAATATTTTATGTTGTAATTACCTTTTAATGGAAGCTAATCACTTTAGAAAAGAACTAGTACGAAAATACGCCAACTCTGATGTTTGTTTTTAATAAACTTTCGTTTTTATAACATAGTACTGTAGTCCAAGTTTGTGACATTACATTAAAGAAAGGGGCGGGGATGGCTCAGTCGGTAGCGCGCCAGGCTCGTAATCTGATCCGGGGGAGGGGACCCACTGGAACAGCTGTTGGGAGACAGATGGTAGCCTCCCGTCAAGGCCATCCAGCGTGTTCTTTAACGTGCACAGGGTATGGCTCTCCCTCACACGGGGCCACGGCTTAACTTCCACTATCAGTATCACTTCTACTGTCAGTAGGGGACACCGATGGCCTTTCAAAGCCCATCGGTGTCCCCTACTGACAGTGGGCAGGGCGGGGAATTTTGCGGAGATAAATCTCAACGCTGACCCAGCTGGGACTCGAACCTGGGAACTACAGATTACGAGCCTGGCGAGCTACCGACTGAGCCTCCCCCGCCCCCCATATTACGGAAAATCGATGTTTCAACTGATTTGATTGAGATATTTAAGTTATCTTCAGTGACTTTTTTTTTTTATCAGAAGCTTATTTAAGAAGTTACTGAATTCTGTATCTCAGTTATTATTGACATAACATCGAACTCGAACTAATATAGTTGCCGCTGAATGTATTGTTACACATTTTGTAACAACGAAGATAAAGAGACAATACATTACACTTTTTGATAACAATATTTAGAAAAAAAAAAACTATAACGGCGTTCTGTACAGTTCTAATTCAATCCAGCCACCCACCCACCTCACTCACTAATTTTTTCAGCTCCTGACCTGTTCTGAGAGAGAATATCAATTAAACTGTTCAAAAATAAACATCCTTTCTACTAATTTTAGAGATGACTTTGCCTAACGAGTTCGAAACGGGTTTCGTGCTCTTTATGGATGGGCACTTGCGTGATTTATCGCGAGTAATGATAAAACGTCATCATAGGCATCGCAAGTCATATTTCACTTCCATCAGAAGCATCATAAGCCACATTTCAGCTTCACCTTGTGCAGCGAAGGGTTAACGAGGTTCAGGTTACTGATCGGAAGTCGCAGTGATGAATTAGGGGAAAACATTTCGGTCAGAAACTCCTAATGGGCTGAGCACAAGATATAAATCCTGAATCGTGATTCAATATAACTGGAAGATGGAGCTTTGATTAAGTACGAAATGTGTTCTGACCTTGGCTGAAGTGGAGTTGGCTTAATTGGTAGCATACTAGAGTCGTAATCTGACGTGGGGGCGGGGGTGGCTCAGTCGGTAGCGCGCCAGGCTCGTAATCTGTAGTTCCCAGGTTCGAGTCCCTGCTGGGTCAGCGTTGAAATATATCTCCGCAAAATTCCCCGCCCTGCCCACGGTCAGTAGGGGACACCGATGGGCTTGGAAAGGCCGCCGTCCGTCGGATGAGACGTTAAGCCGTGGCCCCGTGTGCGGGAGAGACATACCCTGTGAACGTTAAAGAACACGCTGGATGGCCTTGACGGGAGGCTACCATCCGTCTCCCAACAGCTGTTCCAGTGGGTCCCCTCCCCCAACCTTCTCTGAGCCTTCGGGGTCCATGTGACCTGGCCATTTAGCCCATGGTGTGCAAAAAAGTGCCGCTAAGAGGTAAAACAACCCAACAACCCAACCTTCTCTGAGCCTTCGGGGTCCATGTGACCTAGCCATTTAACCCATGGTGTGCAAAAAAGTGCCGCTCAGAGGTAAAACAACCCAACAACCCAACCCCCAACCTTCTCTGAGCCTTCGGGGTCCATGTGACCTGGCCATTTAACCCATGGTGTGCAAAAAAGTGCCGCTCAGAGGTAAAACAACCCAACCCACGAGATTCCCATATACGCTAGAGGCGATATGCGTTCTTCTAGTATATTATTGAATAATTCTGAACAGCGTTTGAAAGCCAGATGTTTATGATTACGATAACGCAACAGATTATTAGCAAAGTGGTTTGTAAAGGTAATAAACAAAGATTACTGTGTCTTTCTGCATTGCAGAAAAATAAAACGTGACATGTTTCATGTCATAAGCTATACGATCACGCAATCTTATTCGCCTTGTTTTTGCTTTCGTTATTTTCATTTTGGAGATTTATTTATTTATTTTGCTGCTGTAAATCGAAACAGAATCTGATTTATCCCCATTTCAGAATATCTAATGCTTTTCGGTTGGGTTGGGTTGTTTTACCTCTGAGCGGCACTTTTTTGCACACCATGGGCTAAATAGCCAGGTCACATCGACCCCGAAGGCTCAGAGAAGGTTGGGGGAGGGGACCCACTGGAACAGCTGTTGGGAGACAGATGGTAGCCTCCCGTCAAGGCCATCCAGCGTGTTCTTTAACGTGCATAGGGTATGGCTCTCCCGCACACGGGGTAACGGCTTAACGTCTCATCCGACGGACGGCGGTCTTTCCAGGCCCATCGGTGTCCCCTACTGACCGTGGGCAGGGCGGGGAATTTTTGCGGAGATAAATCTCAACGCTGACCCAGCTGGGACTCGAACCTGGGAACTACAGATTACGAGCCTGGCGCGCTACCGACTGAGCCACCCACGCCCAATGTTTTTCGGAAAAGTAGATCTAGTTCGGTCTGATTTATTTATGTTAATACGTTCAGTGGCCATTGAATAATGACTAATCTACCACACGATTTGTCAATAGGAAGCTAATTTCGAAGATATAAATCTTCCAAAACAATTTTTTTATTGGAAAATGGAGCTCAGGATCATTTAAAGATTCTCGATCAAATCTATTTAAATCTCGATTGCCAACGATATTGTTTTAGTATTTAAACAGGTATAGAGGTTTAAACATGTAAAAGCAGTAATTTGTTCTAAGATATATATCCAAATTTTAAACGAATATTGAAGGAATTGTTTACAGATACTTAACTTTAGAGAAAAATTATTTTGTCAAGCATTGTAGTGTGTTAAGTGTTGAAACTCCGCTAACTTTTTAAGTACTAAAGGAATAATTACTGAAAAAAAAAATCGATATTTAGATGAAATAAATCGAAATATTTAATTTGCCTTTATCATATTTACCGATAATACTCTTATTTTAAAAGTTATAGAACTTCGAAGTTAGCCTCCCATTCACATCACATAGGATAGGGTAGTCAAATTCAATAATCACTCAAATGTATAAATTTTAACTGACTGCCATTCGGTCTTGAGTTCAAGAAAAATGTGTTTTTGCTTACAAACTTTCTCTAGTGGCCAGTATCTCAAGTGATAACCTCATGGTTATTTTTGTGGTGGAACTGAAGAAAGAACTGTGACTGTTATTTTTTATAAATTGAACGTTGAGAATTAGTTTGAAGTGTTAATTTTGTTTTTGAAATCTCTTTTGGCGCAGAAAAGAAAAGAAATTAAGATCCAAGAGTATTGGATTACAGAAAGTCTACTCTGCATAAGTAGAAACTTTTAAAAAATTCAGAAAAACTATTATTTTTATTTTCTACATTGTGATTTACACGTCCGATTCTTTGTTTGGGATAGCAGGAAGCCCATTGTTGAAGGGTTTCTAACCTTCACATCACATCACATCATTCAATCAATTCGGTCTTGTCAGAGCTAAAGCGATTATTCACACATTTTATACGGTTCGGTTAGCACCATTAGGATACCTCAGAACCTTCATTTTAACAGAGTTTTGGATTCGGTTGAGTTATTTGAACCTCTGAGCCGCACTTTTGTGTATACAATGGCACAAGGACCTCCAAGGGCCCAGAGAAGGTTGGGGAACTGGGTCCCAATGGATAGCGATTAGGATACAGTAGCCTCCTGTGAAGACCATCCAGTGTGTTCTTTAACATGCACATGATATGGTTCTCCTACCCAAGGAGTCGTGGCTTAACGCGCATTTGTTGGACCCCGGGCTTTCCAAAGCCCATCACTGTCCCTTTTCCGATCGATGCATGGTGGAGGTTTATAGAAGATAAATCTCCACGCTGGCGTAGTTGGGACTCGAACCTGGGGGGCGGGCTCAGTCGGTAGCGGGCCAAGCTCATAATCTACAGTTCCCAGTTTCGAGTCCCACCTGGGCCAGAGTTGAGATTTATCTCCGCAAAACTTCCCGCCTTGCCTCTCCGTCAATAAGAGACACCGATGGGCTTGGAAAAGCCGTCTTCTGTCAAATGGGACGTAAGGCCGTGCCCTCGTGCGCGGGAGAGCCATATCCTGTGCACGTTAAAGAACACGCTGGATGGTCTTGACGGGATATTACAACGTATCTCCTAACAACTGTCCAGTTTTCTATCCTTCTCGCGACCTTCTCTGAGCCCTCGGGGTCCTTGTGACTTGGCCGTTTAGCCCAATGTATGCAAAAAAAGTGCCGCTCAGATGTAACCCAAACAAACTCGAACTTGGAAACTGCAGATTACGAGCCAGCTCGTCACTGACTAGGAACACCCTCCTTGCAGAATTTTGGAGTAGATTTGTTTGAGAGATTATATTGCGTGACTGAATTCTTAAATCAAAGATATATAATTTAACAATTTCATTTTTTAAAAATATTTTCTCTTAAAGCAGATCCTTAACTCGGCCACCTCTGAAGCTCACTTTTTTTTTATCGTCTTACCGTAAGAAAGAAGTCAGCGACTAGTTTGTAAAAGTTCTTCCGTTCTCTTCTATAGAAGTGGAACAGAGGACCTGTGGCCAGGTGAGTCATGTAGCCAGTGCGCTTCATAGAACTAGCGAGATGGCCTTGACGGGAGGGAAACTCCCATCTGCTCCTAACAGCTGTTAGGTCGGTTTCAACCATCCTGCTCCACCTGATTTGGTGGGGCACTCTGATGCTCAACACTATGCATTGCGAACAATGATCTCCATCTGCTTTTTTTGGTCGTGAAGAGAACCTGGTTATGAAACTCAGAGCAGCAGAATCCAGACCGTAAAGGAAGAGTTGGCGCTGATTCGACAGTGAATATTTCGGCATTTCTGTTTAGCTCGTTTTCGGAAAGAAAAAAAAACGATCTAAAATTTTCATTTTGTCGTTAGCCTATCCGTCTGTAGAAATTCAACTTTTCTTTATTTTTTAGAGATAATTTAAATGTTCTTTTAGGTCTAAAGCAGTGTTTCCCAAAGTGGGCGATACCGCCCCCTTGAGGGCACTGGAACGATCTCGGTAATAGCCTCGGATGCAATTGGGGGGCGTTGGAAGCATAAAGAAAGAAGGGAAGATGAGAAAAGTTTGAAAAACCGTTCGTACATGTTTCATCTGTTGTGGAACATAGAGTTAAAGTCGTAGTGATTACTTTATTTTCCAAATAAACGCATAAAATTATCCTTCGTTATCTTAATTTTCTGTGTGCAATGCGAATGTTACTATGGTTGATTTTAATAAATAATTTTATAATTTCAAGCTTCAAGGTGTCTTATTTACAACAACATCTTTCTTTACTATGTTGTAGGACGTAGGTAGAAACATAGATACATAAAAGAACGCAAATCTGTCACTGCATCTTTCTGTTTGTTCGCTTAAAGAAGGTAGATTTCCAGGGGGGCGCTGAGTAATTTTTTTTCTGAAAAGGGGGCAGTAGGACAAATAAGTTTGGGAACCTCTGGTCTAGACAGATATTGATGAAATATTACGATTCGCATATCGATATCGATGAAGTATTACGATTTCCCAATAGCTTTAATTGTCTGCTAAAGTCTCGGATCTGGAAAGATATAAAAAGGGAGGAGAGGAGGATATAGGGAGGGGAGGGGGATATACGAGATTGCATTTTTTTTAACCATTTCATAAAAAATGCGAGAAATATGCAAAAGTTTAATAATTTTTGGCTTTCATTCCCCTTACGTCCCCTCCCCCCATATCCGGCTCTGGCGCACTCCAAAGATGAATTGAGTTGTTTTACCTCTGAGCAGCATTTTTTTGCACACAATGGACTAAAGAGTCAGATCATAAGGACCCCGAAGGCTCAGATAAGGTTTGGGGAGAGGATCCACTGGAACAGCTGTTGGAAGAAAGATGATAGCCTCCCGTCAAGGCCATCCAGCGTGTTCTTTAACGTGCATAGGGTATGGCTCTCCCACACACGGAGCCACGGCTTAACGTCCCATCCGACGGACGGCGGCCTTTCCAAGGATAATGAATTTCCAATGACTATTCTATGGTATAATGCATTTCTAATGACTATTCTATGGTATAATGAATTTCCAATGACTATTCTATGGTATAATGCATTTCCAATGACTATTCTATGGTATAATGAATTTCCAATGACTATTCTATGGTATAATGCATTTCTAATGACTATTCTATGGTATAATGCATTTCCAATGACTACTCTATGGTATAATTAATTTCCAATGACTACTCTATGGTATAATGAATTTCCAATGACTATTCTATGGTATAATGCATTTCTAATGACTATTCTATGGTATAATGAATTTCCAATGACTATTCTATGGTATAATGCATTTCTAATGACTATTCTATGGTATAATGCATTTCCAATGACTATTCTATGGTATAATGAATTTCCAATGACTATTCTATGGTATAATGCATTTCCAATGACTATTCTATGGTATAATGAATTTCCAATGACTATTCTATGGTATAATGAATTTCCAATGACTATTCTATGGTATAATGCATTTCCAATGACTATTCCTATGGCATAATGCATTTCTAATGACTATTCTATGGTAAAATGCTACTAGAGGATGACTGTTCTGAGGCCGGTAGCTCAGTGGTCAGAGCACCTGACATGTTATCAGGAGGTCGTGGATTCAGATCCCACCCTGCTAATGATAATTTTTCCTCTAAAACATTCCTAATGAGCTACTACCAGGTGTATATGTGAGAAATTCTAATATTGTAAACATTTGCAATTGCTCACCTCCATAATCTATACCTAACAATAATTTACGTTAGAAAAAGTACTTATTTCTTGAATAAAGCATGGAACTATTTGCTCTGGTGAAGTATTACATCTGCGAATTGTTCTTTCTAGAACTCGTGTGGGTGGTATTTTTTCATTGGTTGTTTCTTCTTTCAGCATACAACTTTGTCGCACCATTTTTTATGTGAAAATATTATATAGTTTTTTTTTTATAGTAACGGAAATCTTGCTATGCACGCGCGCAGAGAAATCAAGACTTAACGAACGCATTACGCTCGTCATTTTTAAAATCAATATCATTACCAAGGGATCATGATATTACTATATTTGACACTTGCAATGCTATAAACTACAATTTTAACTTCTGGGTTATGTTTTACTTATAAAAGTGATATTTGGTAATGTTCAAAATGCGTGCTGTTCCACTCTTCGATCATTTTAGTCTGCGTGCTGCTTTGTAATAAGATATTTTTAGTGTATGACTAACACTGCATTCTCTTCCTTTAAAAGAAGTATAATCGTTTTAGTTTATAGTTTTGGAGCGTGCAGCATGGAGTAAGATCATTTTAGTGCATGATTAGAAATGTATGATGTAACCATTTTTCCATGTTAAATGTATGATTGCCATCTTTTCAGTGTATGATTAAGAATACACGTTGTTCAAGAATAAATCCTTTTAGTGCATGATTAAGAATGTACGATCTGTTTAGTGCGGGATTAACAATGTATGGGTTGGGTTGTTTTACCTCCGAGCGGCACTTTTTTGCACACCATGAGCTAAATGGCCAGGTCACAAGGACCTCGAAGGATCAGAGAAGATTGGGGGAGGAGACTCACAGGAACAGCTGTTGGGAGACAGATGGTAGCCTCCCGTCAAGGCCATCCAGCGTGTTCTTTAACGTGCACAGGGTATGGCTCTCCCGAACACGGGGCCACGGCTTAACGTCCCATCCGACGGACGGCGGCCTTTCCAAGCCCATCGGTGTCCCCTACTGACCGTGGGCAGGGCGGGGAATTTTGCGGAGATAAATCTCAACGCTGACCCAGCTGGGACTCGAACCTAGGAACTACAGATTACGAGCCTGGCGCACTACCGCCTGAGCCACCCCCGCCCGTAAAAAAAAAAGTATCTTTCTTATGTTTGCTAAGCATCTTGCTTCATAACATTCACACACCTATGCGATCTTTTTAGTAAAACCATACGCAAAAATATGAATGCACGATCATTTTACTGTATTATCAACACTAGTGTTGTTTCATGACAAATCTTTTTTTACTATTTGATGAAGACTAGAGTTGTTTCAAAATAAATCACTTTAGTTCTGATAACAATTTACTGTGTTTTGGTGCCGATTTTTTTAGTATTTGATTAAGAATGAATGCTGCTTCAGTGTGCGATCTTTTCAATCTATGATTAAGAATATGTGGTGCTTTAGGAGAGATAATTTTAGTGTTTGATTAAGAATATATGCTTCCTTGGGTGGATACTTTTGGTGAATTATTAAGAATCTATGCTGTTTCGGGATAGATCTTTTTAATATATGAATAATAAGGTGTGCTGCACGATTATGAATGCGTGGTGCTTCGGTGTAAGAATTTTTCAGTGTATGATTAGGAATGTATGTTGCTTCAGTGCGTGATCTTTTTAGTTGGGTTGGGTTGTTTCACCTCTGAGCGGCACTTTTTGCACACCATGGGCTAAATGGCCAGGTCACATGGACCCCGAAGGCTCAGAGAAGGTTGGGGGAGGGGATCCACTGGAACAGCTGTTGGGAGACAGATGGTAGCCTCCTGTCAAGGCCATCCAGCGTGTTCTTTAACGTGCACAGGGTATGGATCTCCCGCACACGGGGCCACGGCTTAACGTCCCATCCGACGGACGGCGGCATTTCCAATTTTTCAGTGTATGATTAGGAATGTATGTTGCTTCAGTGCGTGATCTTTTTAGTTGGGTTGGGTTGTTTCACCTCTGAGCGGCACTTTTTGCACACCATGGGCTAAATGGCCAGGTCACATGGACCCCGAAGGCTCAGAGAAGGTTGGGGGAGGGGATCCACTGGAACAGCTGTTGGGAGACAGATGGTAGCCTCCTGTCAAGGCCATCCAGCGTGTTCTTTAACGTGCACAGGGTATGGATCTCCCGCACACGGGGCCACGGCTTAACGTCCCATCCGACGGACGGCGGCATTTCCAAGCCCATTGGTGTCCCCTACTGACCGTGGGCAGGGCGGGGAATTTTGCGGAGATAAACCTCATCGCTGACCCAGCTGGGACTCGAACCTGGGAATTACAGATTACGAGCCTGGCGCGCTACCGACTGAGCCACCCCCGCCCCATCTTTTTAGTGTTTGGTTAAGAATCTATGCTACTTCGCTGTACTTAGTGTATGATTAAGGCTATGTGCTGCTGTTTAAAGTAACCTCAGTTCTTTCGTCCTGGATTATTTTCCAATTGCCTAGCTTAAATCCAGCTAATATTGGATTATTATCCAATTAATGGCCCAAGGATAAAGGCACTCAACCCAGTTAAATATCGGTGTTTTAGAAAAAAAAAAAGAGGAAAATTACTCTTCTCTGAATATTCTTCTATCTAGCTTGTCCAATGTGTGCGTCACGTGTAAGCAATGAATGGCAAAACCCAATCAAGTTATGTAGCGTAAGAGGTGTATTATGTTAATGGCCAGCAGTCCCTCCTACGTGATCAACATAATAGCTCAAGGGACTGGTAAATCATGTTAGCCGTAATTGCTACATGATACAGAATACTGATGCAGAGAGGTTTGAATGGTTTGATTCCGTGACAAGACTGGGTGGGGATCGTGTAAGATGGTCTTCCGATTCAGAAAGAACAGAAGAAGTTGGAAAGAAGACATCTCGGTGATTTCGCACGAGTCTCAATAATGTCGTTGACGTGTCCTAAGTTGGTACATTGCCAACAGAGCATTTGGAAGGATAGTTGATTATTTAGCAGGATATTACTATTAGGACAGTAAACAATGTGGATTCTATTAAAAAGAAATCATTCATATGATGACCAGAAAGAAGGTTGCAGAGGCTACAAAGTTCGCTAGGATATTGAGACAGGAAGTTTACTGGATAACTGTCCGGGACCAAAGGCGAGATTTAAGAGAAGGATATCCATGAAATACGTTCTTTGACTTCCACAGATAATTTTTTTTATGTACGGAGATGAGGCTTAGGTTCCTGGTTTAGCAGAGTCATTACAGTAACCCAAATCAGGGTTGTTATTTTCATTTAAGACAGGCTGTCAAGAAATCTAAGTTGTGAGATTTGTGATTCGAACATGAAGTCATGTTGTAAAATTCGGGATTCATACCTGAAGTCACGTTGTGAGATTTGTGATTCGAACATGAAGTCATGTTATCAAATCCGGGATTCGTACCTGAAGTAACGTTGTGAGATTTGTGAATCGTACCTGAAGTCACGGGGGCGTGGGTGGCTCAGTCGGTAGCGCGCCAGGCTCGTAATCTGTAGTTCCCAGGTTCCAGTCCCAGCTGGGTCAGCGTTGAGATTTATCTCCGCAAAATTCCCCGCCCTGCCCACCGTCAGTAGGGGACACCGATGGGCTTGGAAAGGCCGTCGTCTGACGGATGGGACGTTAAGCCGTGCCCCGTGTGCGGGAGAGGCATACCCAGTGCACTCTAAAGAATGGATGGCCTTGACGGGAGGCTACCATCCGTCTCCCAACAGCTGTTCCAGTGGGTCCCCTCCCCCAACCTTCTCTGAGCCTTCGGGGTCCATGTGACCTGGCCATTTAGCCCATGGTGCTTAAAACTTGTGAAACAACCCAACCCAACCTGAAGTCACGACTCAAATGATACGAACTGAATCTGAGATCCTGCCTTCGACATAGACTTTCTCTATGGCATTTTAACTCCACAGATTCTTGTAAGACTTCTGTGGCAGGATGTTATTTGAGGTCTAATTCATTATAAATTTTAGTATGTTCCCCTTTCCGCATTCTCCATAAATGATTCAATGGTCCAGGAGCAACTTCTTCATTTCATGCATTTTCAATATCTATCACACGTCCCAAGCTGACAAACTTTGCTCCACTGCACACTTCAAAAAAACTGAAATAACACAAAATATACCTTTTTCTTTTATTATTTTAGCTATATTATTCATACTTTAGTTTTTTTTAAGATTATTGCAAAGATACAAAGCCCTGAGCAATTTAAATTCAAGGATTTCACATGGATAAAAATAACTTTGATTTCTTTCAATCAGTAGACAGAGATCTTGTTTAATTCTTTCAAGAGTAATACAGATAAACAAAGATCTCGATATCTTTTCGAAAGTGTAATTAGATAACAAAGACCTGGAGAAAAATATACTTTTTATTTATGTAAAAAATATGTATAAAATATATGTATAATCTTTATATATTTTATTATTAAATGAAAATGAAATAATTTTTTTATTTGATTTAAAATTTTTTCAGAAAATTGCAAGTTACACATTTTTGAAACTCAGCTTTCTTGTCATATATGAAGGTCGTTGAAATGAAAAGTTGACAACTTAAATCATTCATTGATTTATTCAAATTCGCCATGCCTATTGAAACATTGGTCCCAACATGAAATTACCAGCATGATATTATCTTTCCTAGAGTAATGTGGCTGTTGCAGAGGAAGCTTGAGACAATCCATTGCATCTCGTGTCAAATTTCAACTTTTCTTTCTTTTCTTGGCGTTTTTTTACATCAGGGTCATCTTTTGGCATAGGCAAAATAGGCAAATATTTGGGGCCACCAATTTTTGGGGACTATTTACATTTTCATCATCATCATCCTCAAGCAGCCATGGGCTACGGAGGTCCAACCAGACCGTGCAATTTAGTTCTCCAAGCAAGTCTATCCTGAGCTAAATCAAGCTCAGAGACGTATATCTGTCCAGTCCAGTAAGTTTATATGGTCAGCACCAGGACCCTGTGTGGTTGACCACTCCTCAGCAGGGTAGAAAAAAAGAAAAGTAGCCATAGTTGTCCAGATCAGTAGGCCACACTAATCTGGCAGCCCTCCCCTTCCGTTCACTTCCACAAGAGAGTATCTCTTTTGAAAGGTACTAACGGTCTGCACCACGAGAAGGCGGGTTCGGACATTAGGTGCTAGGCCTGGCCGGTTCTATGCATCATCACAGGGGATTGGTGCATAGCTCTCCTTCCAGTGACTACCGCTACCATTTTACACCTCTCAAAATAATTTTAATTGGGGACGTATTTTACTTTTGCCTAGGAGCCCAGATAAGGCTTAAAGATGGCCCTTGTTTTAGTGGCGCAGAAATATTAAAATCTAACAGAAGAAATGCCACGACTTATTATGCAACAAAACAACCCTTTTACTCAAAAGCCCTCGATGCTTCTTCCACCTGTCCACAAATTGCCTTACTTTCACAATATCGTTGCGAATTGACGGTAATTGACTGTGTTGTTACTTTGCAGAAACTGAATCAACAACAGACGCAGACAATCAAAATTTCAGTATATCTCATATAGTTCAACTTTGTATGCTCCCATGCCAGATGGGGCGGGGGTGGCTCAGTCGGTAGCGCGCCAGGCTCGTAATCTGTAGTTCCCAGGTTCGAGTCCCAGCTGGGTCAGCGTTGAGATTTATCTCCGCAAAATTCCCCGTCCTGCCCACGGTCAGTAGGGGACAACGATGGGCTTGGAAAGACTGCCGTCCGTCGGATGGGACGTTAAGCCGTGGCCCCGTGTACGGGAGAGCCATACCCTGTGCACGTTAAAGAACACGCTGGATGGCCTTGACGGGAGGCTATCATCTGTCTCCCAACAGCTGATTCAGTGGGTCCCCTCCCCCAACCTTCTCTGAGCCTTCGGAGTCTATGTGACCTGGTCATTTAGCCCATGGTGTGCAAAAAAGTGCCGCTCAGAGGTAAAACAACCCAACCCAACCCATGCCAGATTTATCTGTAATGCATACAACATCTATCACGTTGAAGCTGATACTTAACACTGATTCTGATGTTGACGGGTTCCTTCTACGTATTCCCGTTTCCCCGCGTGAGGGCACAGAGATCATTCAGTCCTTACCCAAATATAATGGATTGTCCATTTTCCCTTTGAACGACCCTTATGGATGTAAAGTGATGTTAGTAATATACAAATTTTACTTATTTAAATTCGGTCCCTGTTGCGTTGTTTTACACCTCTCAGCGGCACTGTTTTGCACACAATGGGCTAAATGACCAGGTCACATGGACCTATAAGGGCTTAGAGAAGGTTGGGGGGGGGAAACTCCTAGACAGCTGTTAGGAGACAGATGGTAATTTCCCGTCAAGGCCATCCGGTGTGTTCTTTAAGGTTCACAGGATATAGCTCTTCCTAAATCCAACTTTTTCAGTTCAGTGTCCCCTTTATCCATTTTATTATTAACTTCAAAGGATTCAAAATATTTTTTGCTGTATCAAATTAGTTGAAATATTATTTATGAGTACTGTGTCCATGAATCTGTAAGATTTTTTTGAAACAAAACATGCATCACAATGTTAATAAAAATATTATTCGATATGTTATTTAATCTATTTCTACCGTAAATTCAAACCTCAAATTCAAACCCCAGCAATGGCGTCCTCGTTGAGAACCACTGAACTCTGAAAACTCAAGAACCGATATTTCGCTAGCTAAAACTACTCATTAAAGCAATGAAATCCAGAAAGACTTGTTGGGCTGGGTTGTTTTACCTCTGAGCGGCACTTTTTTGCACACCTGGGCTAAATGGCCAGGTCACATGGACCCAGAAGGCTCAGAAAAGGTTGGGGGAGGGGACCCACTGGAACAGCTGTTGGAAGACAGATGGTAGCCTCCCATCAAGGCCATCCAGCGTGTTCTTTAACGTGCACAGGGTATGTCTCTCCCGCACACGGGGCCACGGCTTAACGTCCCATCCGACGGACGGCGGCCTTTCCAAGACCAATCGGTGTCCCCTACTGACCGTGGGCAGGGCGGGGAATAGAAAGACTTGCAATACTAGCTCATAAACCTTTGCAGTAGGCGATATCCATCTTGATTTATGCAGTAAGAAGACGGGTAGACATCCATTTAATTTAACAGTTATAAACGGGAAATAATCGCACCACATTATCAGAGCAATCACAAGGAATGTAGGTACTAGCTGTCAACTAATTAAGCAGAAAAGCCCATAGCACAACTCACTGCTCCTGGAGAGATGGGCATTTCTTGGTTTTCATAATTCCAGTGCAATTATCTTTGGAATTTCTGCCAAAAAAACATTTCTATGCACTAGAGAGAAAGAAATCATTGGAGAGAAAACTCAAACGCGGTGACTCTTCCAGGTACAGTGGAAAAGAATAGCACAAGAAAAGAAGAGAAAGACTTCGCCGTTGCTGTGGAGACGGGATGGACACGAGAAAGTGATGGATCGTAAGTTGGAAGAGTGCCAAAGATAACTGCCGGCTACGACTACGTAGGCAGAGAAGACGGTGGACTGAAATTACTTCTGTGGTTGACCCCACCCTATAGTCTGACCAGCCTCGGGACCAGGACGAACAAAACTCATTCTCTGCTTTGTCTATTGGGAAGGGAAGTTGTAATACAAATGTTGGGGAAGAATTTTCCGCTTTCTCTTATTCGCAGTTAGGTAGAGGAAACGAAATGTCTGTATTGTTGGTCTGGAGATTTGAAAATTTGTTATTGAAGTTATTCTGACGATTCAGCACTTTTATGGCAAATGACGTTGATGAGATGAACTTGTTCATTAGAGATGTTGGTGTGACTGATAACAGAATATGTTTGATGATAAACGGAGAGAAAATTAAAGTGATGAAAATTGGTCAGGGACGATGTGCTTCAGTTGAATTGATTGGTTGCACTCTTCAGCAAGTGTCTCAATTTATCTTGGGAGCTGTGGGGGGGGGTGCGGCATGAGATAAACAGAAGAATTGGAGTTGCTGCTGGAACTTTAAAAAAATCTACGGAGAGTGCGGGTTGGGTTGGGTTGTTTTACCTCTAAGTGGCACTTTTTTGCACACCATGGGTTAAATGGCCAAGCCACAAGGACTCCGAAGGCTCAGAGAAGGTTGGGGAGGGGACCCACTGGAACAGCTGTTGGGAGACAGATGGTAGCCTCCCGTCAAGGTCATCCAGCGTGTTCTTTAACGTGCACAGGGTATGGCTCTCCCGCCCACGAAGCCACGGCTTAACGTCCCGTCCGACGGACGGCGGCCTTTCCAAGCCCATCGGTGTCCCCTACTGACCGTGGGCAAGGCGGGGAGTTTTGCGGAGATAAATCTCAACGCTGACCCAGCTGGGACTCGAACCTGGGAAATGCAGATTACGAGTCTGGCGCGCTCTCGACTGAGACCCGCCCCCCGCCCCCTACGGAGTGCGCGGAAAAATGGGTCTATACACCTAAAGAATAAAATCCCCGGGTAAGGCATGGCTGTGTGTGTTGTTTTTCTGCTGAGGTCCTGCCATCCTCTCAGACCTTCTACTATGGCATATAAACTGACAGGCTCCTGTCAGACCTCTGTGGCAAGCAGCTGCTTGAGGGGGTATTTATTATTTTATTATTATTTATGCAATGGTTAGTTTATTAGAATAATTCCCAACAGTTATGCATCATACAATTTACATGAGAAATTAATGAAAACGTAAATAAAAAGCATTGTTTGAAACCATTTAATAAAATAAATATTCTTTTTAGAAGTTTGCGTAATGGTTACTTTAATATTAGGCAATAATGAAGGATTTCTAGAAAGCAAGATAATTTATTGTTAAATATTCCAGCTTCTATAACTCTTTAAATACTGAACGAATATTGTTGAAAATCGAAATATAAATAGTTTGGATTATGATCTTTAATTCATCTTCAGTTACATTTCCCCATTAAATGTTTATTTTGGATGTTATAGAGCAGTGTCACGCAAACTGTGTGCCGCGAGAGATTTTCAAATTGACACTAGATATTCCAAAGATTTCATTTTGACTTGACTTGTGTTATCGACGTGCTTTAATAAAAATCTTTCAGATTTTATCAACTGGGATCTTGTAAGTATTTATCAAGCTTTTTCCAAATTTTGGTATTAATTTTTGATTATTTCAAGCCATAGAATGGACAAATATTTAAAACAAACACCGAGTTATGATTAATTATATTTATTATTATATTTATTTTAAATAAAATGCATTTAACGAAACTTCAATTTTCCTCTTTTTAGGTAACCATCAAAAATTCTTTTTTAGGTGTGCCGCGGAAAAAATTAGATTCAGTGTGCCGCGGAAAAAAAATTAGATTCAGTGTGCCGCAGAGTAAAAAAGTTTGCGAGACACTGTTATAGAGCTTAGAAATTAGATTCCTACTGACATAGCATTGAAATTCTCTTAACGTTTTTGTAGGGAAGTGCATTTCGAATATATTTTGTTCAATTTCGTTATTGGACTTCACTACGGAACTTTTACTTCCTTCGTACCATTCCTTGTTCTCTCCTTTCCCCGTGAAAAGTTTGTTGAATTGATCAGTGTCACATGCAGGACTATATAAGGTCAGTTTCCTTAGGACAACTTTTTTTTTGCCTGCCGGAACGCTCTTTTATTCTCACCAGTTGACATATGATCCCTTTGGAAATCGACGGCCCGTACACGACCCCCAAAGAAATACAATACGATTTCTTGAGGGCTGAACTTTTCACGGTGGAAACCTTTAACAACAGCTCAAGGAACACGAGATGATGCAACTGTTAAGGCATTTTTTTTCTACCTCAGAGATTGAGTTGGGTTGTTTTACCGCTGAGGGGAACTTTTTTTAACACAATGGCCTAAATGGCGAGGTCACAAGGACCCCTAGGGCTTATAGAAGGTTGGGGGGAGGGGATCTTCTAGATAAGAGTTAGGAGACAGATGGTAACTTCCCGTCAAGGCCATCCAGTGTGTTTTTAAGGTGCACAGGATATGGCTCTCCCGCACACGATGCCACGTTGGATTGTTTTACCTCTGAGCGGCACTTTTTTAAACGCCACGGGCTAAATGGCCATGTCACGTGGACCCCGAAGGCTCAGAGAAGGTTGGGGGAGGGGACCCACTGGAAGAGCTGTTGGGAGGCAGATGGTATCCTCCCGTCAACGCCATCCAGTGTGTTCTTTAACGTGCACAGGGTATGGCTCTTCCCCACACGGGGCCACGGCTTAGCGTCTCATCCGACGGAAGGCTGCCTTTTCAAGCCATCGACGTTCCTTACTGAACAAATGCCGGGCAGGTAATTTGCGAAAATAAATCTCAATGTGGGACCGTTGGGACTCGAACCTGGGAACTGCTGATTACGAGTCTGGCGAGCTACCAACTGTCATACCCAGGCCCCCTACACCAGAGAGAAAAATGGTATTTTTAGGTTTGGAGCCAGCCATACAGTGAGAAATCAATCCGATAAGGGGAAAGGGAAGTGGGAATTAAAGTTAAATGAACAAGAGGGGCGGGGTGAAAAAAATATCTTATATATTTTTACTTTCGGTAAAGAATAATAATATAAACAGATTAAAAATGAAATATTAAGTGATTAAATTATAACTAGCGGAGGTCCCCACAATTATTACGTCAGCGTTTTTTAAACTAACCTCTGAACATGTGATTATACAGAGTGTCACAAAAATATAGGTACAAACTTTTAGGGAGGTAGATAACATCTAAAGGAATGAGAATTGCATAGGAACCCATAACCGGAAACGTCACTGTAAGTCAATAGGCGGCGCTGTTCATCAGTGCGCTAGAGGGGAAATTTCGGATTTCCTCATTCGAGCGGTAGTCGGTTGACGAAGAGCATGCAAAGGTGTTCGAACAGGGATCTGGCAGACATGCACTTAGTGTATGGAATAGCTGAGGGCAACGGTCGAGCCGCTCAAAGAATGTATCAAGAACGCTTCCTACACAAACATGTACCGGGCCACCGTTTATTTGAGTGTGCGCATCAAAATTGTGCGATGGGTCATTAAGAGCTGTAACATTATGAAATGAATCATCTAGTACGCCATTTGTAATAATTATGTCCAATAAATGTTTTCCCATTAATTCTTGTGTCCTTTCAGATCTTGTACCTCTGCTACCACTTTCCCATGATGTTTCTGGTTATGGGTTCTTATACAATTCTCATTCCTTTAGATGTTATCTACTTCCCCTAAAAGTTTGTACCTATATTTTTGAGACACCCTGTATAAAAAAAAAGCGTACACAGAACTGGTGTAGGACGCGAGACACTTTGATTCTCTTCAGGAATTTCCATCTGAGACCAAGCCACTATTTACAACTTCTGAGCTATTAGTAGGCTATAATTTATACCTCGTCGTTTAAATATGTGATAACAGTAATTTCAATTTTGAAATTTTATATTATCGACGCACGTCTTAAACTTCTGGGAAAGGTAAAGAGTTCATTCCCCCCCCCCCCCCCATCCTCTCCCTGGCTACACGCTTGGATGAAGCGTAAAGTCTGGTTACATGTATAGTCGCTCAAAAACGTATCCGAACACTATGGTTGATAACAGAATTCAGAAAAAATATCTGGAAACGATTTTTTTTAGAAATTAGTGATCTGGCAACCTTCGTGTCACGTGACACGAAGGTTGCCAGATCACTAATTTCTAAAAAATCGTTGCCTGATATTTTTTTCTGAATTCTGTTATCAACCATAGTGTTCGGATATTTTTTTGAGCTACTGTACCAAAGAATCGTATCCTTCTCCAGATTTGGCGCCCTTTCAACTACGTTTTTAAAGCGGATCCTAATTTCTATTCCTGCACTCTCTTGCAAAATCTTCGTAAACTTGGTCCTTTAATCCATTGCACAATAGCAAAATGTTGCTTAGAGATAAAAGAGTCTAAACTCATAATTAAAACGGGGTTGGGGTGGCTCAGTCGGTAGTGCGCCAGGCTCGTAATCTGTAGTTCCCAGGTTCGAGTCCCAACTGGGTCAGCGTTGAGATTTATCTCCGCAAAATTCCCCGCCCTGCCCACGGTCAGTAGGGGACACCGATGGCCTTGGAAAGGTCGCCGTCCCTCGGATGGGACCGTGGCTCCGTGTGCGGGAGAGCCATACCCTGTGCACGTTAAAGAACACGCTGGACGGCCTTGACGGGAGGCTACCATCTGTCTCCCAACAGCTGTTCCAGTGGGTCCCCTCCCCCAACCTTTTCTGAGCCTTCGGGGTCCATGTGACCTGGTCATTTAGCCCACGGTGTGCAAAAAAGCGCCGCTCAGAGGTAAAACAACCTAAAAACAACATAATCCAAACAGCTGAATACACTAGAATGCAATTTAACCGACTTCGAAGTACATATTTAAAAAAGTTCTTCGTCTTTTCGATGCCTCTTTCCGTAACCGAACGAATTAATTTTTTTTAGCATGTGCTCAGTGGAAGTGCGTATGCAAACCAAGCGGAAAAAAAGGTACTTGAATTTTTATTTTTAAATCCGCGTGTGTTTGCGCAATCAGTGAGCGTCTGTGGTACTATTCCAAGCACCTGACAAGAAGGAAAAGAAATTCTAGAATGAGAAAATGATTGTTCCTTCATAGGTTTTTCGATTAAAAAGATTACGTCGTTTAAATAAGAGGGTTTCCAATCTTTTGGATGTCACAAATCCTCTGGTAACTCTGCTTATCCTCTTCCTATCATTACAAGATATATTTTGATTGAAAACAACGTAGATCTTCGCAATGCAACTCCTAGAGTCGGTCAAACGTATCTCTGGTTCTTTATCTGCTCTTCATTTATTGATTATTTTTGTAATTTGAAACTGAACATTTGAGTGGAGAAATTCGATGCACCAGAAATTCATGTCATCAGCAGCCAATCACAGATTGTGATCAGCATGAGATAGCCACTGTTGCCATACTGCACTGACATAATTTCAGCAAAAAGCAATAAAACTTGACTCGTCAGCGTGGAGTTTTTCCTGTTACTCTACTTTTTCCTTGGGGCGGGGGTGGCTCAGTCGGTAGCGCGTCAGGCTCGTTATCTGTAGTTCCCAGGTTCGAGTCCCAGCTGGGTCAGCGTTGAGAGTTATCTCCGCAAAATTCCCCGTCCTGCCCATGGTCAGTGGGGGACACCGATGGGCTTGGAAAGGCCGCAGTCCGTCGTATGGGACGTTAAGCCGTGGCCCCGTGTGCGGGAGAGACATACTCTGTGCACGTTAAAGAACACGCTGGATGGCCTTGACGGGAGGCTACCATCTGTCTCCCAACAGCTGTTCCAGTGGGTCCCCTCCCCCAACCTTCTCTGAGCCTTCGGGGTCCTTGTGGCCTGGCCATTTAGCCCATGGTGTGCAAAAAAGTGCCGCTCAGAGGTAAAACAACCCAACCCAACCTTACAAAACATCATATTACTGTGGTTAGTATTTTATGTTTTCTTAGATGGCGAAGCTTCTTAAATTTTATCGGGGAATCTGAAGTTTTCGGTACATTTTCAAGTTTCCTTGTCTATTATAAATGGTAAAATATGTTATGAATGTCATGAAATGAATACAGATATATCTTCCGTAGTATAATCTGCCTAACGAAGTTATAATGTTGTTAATGTTGGCTATTGCAATGCTAAAGCAGAAATTTGAGTCTTAGCTGATCATTTTGAAGGATGCAGAATCACCACTGAAATTGTGGTTCCTAAACTCTACGAATTTCCGTTCGACATGAGCCGCTAATATTAGAAATTAGAAATAAATAGATTACTAGAAACGTGCAGTGGAGGATATGCTTCTACGGCTGTCGCTCGAGCCATGGCTTCACCGATCTATATGTAAATCCAGCACTTAAAACGTGCAGGATGCTTCTGCAATTCTTGTTTTCTGAAAGTTTTTTTTATCATTTACATGTTTTTTTTTCTCTCTCAGAGATACAATACTCTCATTGGAGAACGTTTAATTGAACTTATTATAAATCGCACCAGAACAATGTTAGGTGATGGGAGATTCAAATTAAAATTTAAGTAATATGTTAAATAATGTGACTGAAGATAAAGCTTTGAATAACAACAAAATTTCGATTTTCGGCAATATTCTCAAGATTGGATTGTTTTACTTCTGAGCGGCACTTTTTTGCGGCATGGTGTCAAAAAAGTGCCCTTGAGCGACACTTTTTAGACACCATGTGCTAAATGACCAGGTCACATGGACCTCGAAAGCTCAGAGAAGGTTGGAGGAGGGGACCCACTGGAACAGCTGTTGGGAGACAGATGGTAGCCTCCCGTCAAGGCCATCCAGCGTGTTCTTTAACGTGCACAGGGTATGGCTCTCCCGCACACAGGGCCACGGCTTAACGTCCCATACGACGGACGGCGGCCTTTCCAAGCCCATCGGTGTCCCCTACTGACCGTGGGCAGGGCGGGGAATTTTGCGGAGATAAATCTCAACGCTGACCCAGCTGGGACTCGAACCTGGGTATAAAGAGTACAGAAAGCACTGCTTCTCAAGCAGCTGTCTGACAGAGAGTCTGACTTGAATCTGCCAGAATAAGAAGCCTCACAAAAGATGTGTGAGGAGGTTTATAACAGGAGTGCACAAATTCTGCCCATTTAGAAATTTTATTCTGCCCTCGTACAAATTGGATAATACAATATATATTTATTTAAAGATATCTCTCCTAGGTGAATGATGTTTTAATAAGACCAACGAGGAAAATGTGGATAACATCATACAATTGACTACAACGACAGTGAAACCGAACGCTCAGCAACTCATTTCTGGGTTGTTGTTGTGTTGTTTCACTTCTGAATGTCACTTTTTTGCACACCATGAGCTAAATGGCCAGGTCACAAAGACCCCAAAGACTCGGAAGGTTGTGGAAAGGGACCCACTGAAACAGTTGTTGGGAGACAGATGGTAGCCTCCCGTCAAGGCCATCCAGCGTATTTTTTTAACGTGCACAGGGTATGACTCTCCCGCACATGGGGCCATTTCATCCGACGGACGACTATCTTTCCAAGCCCAACAGTGTTCCCTTCTCAATAAGAACACAGCGGGGATTAGAGAATATAAATCTTAATGATGGCCCAGTTGGGAATCTTACCTGGGACTGAAGATTAGGAGCCCGGTGCGCTACCTATTGAACCAACATCTAATAAAAGGAAAAACTTTAACATAAGTGCGATATTTTTACTACTGGTAAACTATATAATTGTAATACAGTGCTAAGCAACTAAATACGCATTAACATTTTGTTTCTTATATTTTAATCTTTCAATTCTTTTTGATCTTCTTAGATTTTTGAGGGAAGAGGAGGCAACAGCAATCTATTTTCCTACATTGTGGAAACTTTCATGCACAATATATGAAGTTGCATTTAACATGAGGATAGGTTGGGTTGTTTTACCTCTGAGCGGCACTTTTTTGCACACCATGGGCTAAATGGCCAGGTCACATGGACCCCGAAGGCTCAGAGAAGGTTGGGGGAGGGGACCCACTGGAACAGCTGTTGGGAGACAGATGGTAGCCTCCCGTCAAGGCCATCCAGCGTGTTCTTTAACGTGCACAGGGTATGGCTCTCCCGCACACGGGGCCACGGCTTAACGTCCATCCGACGGACGGCGCATTTCCAAGCCCATCTGTGTCCCCTACTGACCGTGGGCAGGGCGGGGAATTTTGCGGAGATAAATCTCAACGCTGATCCAGCTGGGACTCGAACCTGGGAACTACAGATTACGAGCCTGACGCGTTACCGACTGAGCCACCCCCGCCCCTAACATGAGGAAAATAGCTTAAATTTGATTATTAGTGCATTTTGAACAATATAGGATCATTTAGTTTAACCTCGTTTGGCGCAATATACCGTTTGTTGTTCATGAGCCATTAAACCTCGAACTACCAATGAACAAAACAGGAAAGGTTATCTCCGTAACACGGTCAATTTGCTTTTGTTTGATCAACTTTTCCAGCTTTAAGAATATTTAAATTTTAATACATAAATACTTTATTATCTTGAATTTAAATTAAAAATGTGTAATTGTAATTAATTTCAAAAATATTTAAAAACGCAGTTTTGAAAAATTGAAATGAAAATTTATTAAATTTTAGCTCAGTTGCAATAATTTATTTGGACAATGAAAGGTACTTTTGAACACTCGATTGGATTGTTTTACCTCTGAGCGGCAGTTTTTTGCACACCATGGGCTAAATGGCCAGGCCACAAGGACCCCGAAGGCTCAGAGAAGGTTGGGGGAGGGGACCCACTGGAACAGCTGTTGGGAGACAGATGGTAGCCTCCCGTCAAGGCCATCCAGCGTGTTCTTTAACGTGCACAGGGTATGTCTCTCCCGCACACGGGGCCACGGCTTAACGTCCCATCCGACGGACGGCTGCCTTTCCAAGCCCATCGGTGTCCCCTACTGACCGTGGGCAGGGCGGAGAATTTTGCGGAGACAAATCTCAACGCTGACCCAACTGGGACTCGAACCTGGGAAGTACAAATTACGAGCCTGGCGCGTTACCGACTGAGCCATCCCCGCCCCTAACATGAGGATAATAGCTTAAATTTGATTATTAGTGCATATTGAACAAAATAAGATCGTTTAGTTTAACCTCGTTTGGCGCAATATACCGTTTGTTGCTCATGAGCCATTAAACCTCGAACTACCAATGAACAAAATAGGAAAGGTTATCTCCATAACACGGTCAATTTTGCTTTTGTTTGATCAGCTTTTCCAGCTTTAAGAATATTTAAATTTTAATACATAAATACTTTATTATCTTGAATTTAAATTAAAAATGTGTAATTGTAATTAATTTCAAAAATATTTAAAAACGCAGTTTTGAAAAATTGGAATGAAAATTTATTAAATTTTAGCTCAGTTGCAATAATTTATTTGGACAATGAAATCTACTTTTGAACACTGGATTGGAATATTTTTACCTCTGAGCGGCAGTTTTTTGCACACCATGGGCTAAATGGCCAGTTCACATGGACCCCGAAGGCTCACAGAAGGTTGGGGGAGGGGACCCACTGGAACAGCTGTTGGGAGACAGATGGTAGCCTCCCGTCAAGGCCATCCAGCGTGTTCTTTAACGTGCACAGGGTATGTCTCTCCCGCACACGGGGCCACGGCTTAACGTCCCATCCGACGGACGGCGGCGTTTTCAAGCCCATCGATGTCCCCTACTGACCGTGGGTCAAGCCCATCGGTGTCCCCTACTGACCGTGGGCAGGGCAGGGAATTTTGCACAGATAAATCTCAACGCTGACCCAGCTGGGACTCGAACCTGGGAACTACAGATTACGAGCCTGGCTTTAATGGAACACAAATGGAATTCATTATGATAATAAATGTAATTTTTAACCTTATGACTTATGCTATTAAATAGTTTCAGTGGAAAGATATAGTGTCCCGCCAAAAAATGCACATCGAATCAAAAATAATTAAAAACAAATTCCATTATTGGCAAAGAATGATAATATTTTATGATCTAGATCAGTGGTTTTCAACCTTTCATGCTTCACATACCCCCTGGAAATGTGTATGCAACTGGCGTACCCCTTGTATAGATAGATAAAAACTATAATATAACAACGATTATTTTAACTTTGTTACTAGATTAATTGTTATTGTCACCCAAAATGACTTTAATTAATTGTTATTGCCATCCAAAACGACTTTAAAAAGGTTTCACTTTTTCGATTCACTAGATCTAGCGACTTTTGAGCTCTCACGGCGTACCCCAAAAAATTTTACCGCCTACCCCACGTTGAGAACCCCTACCCTGCCATCCTCTCAGGTCTTCTACTATGGCCTATAAACTGACAGGCTCCTGTCAGACATCTGTGGCAAGCAGCTGCTTGGTGGGGGGGGGGGTATTTTTTTTATTTTTTTTTTTAATCTAGTTAAGAGAGAATAAACAAAAGCTTTTATTCCACACGAAAAAACGAATTTACTGCACCCGAAAGAGTAAAATTTGCGTTTCATTGGAACGTTTTCAATGTATTACCGAATGCAGAGCATTCGAAGTTGGCAGCAAAATGGATGACATTGGGATTGACCATTGAGGTTGAAACACCCGTATGGCCATTCCCTTTTAATATAGGTTCTCTTCTTGTGAAGGCGGCCGTCTGTCCGATAGAAGGTGAAGCCGTGTTTAGTGTGGAAGCAGAAAATAAATTCTCTTGTAGAGGTAAAATGTAAATGAGCTTGGGGTGGCAAAAAATTATCCTCTCGGTGAGAATGGAGAAAAGTAGCTTCTAGAAGCAAAAATAAATCCGCTTCAGCAGACAAATTCGCCGAGGCCGCCAAAAGAGGAAAACTTATTTGAGGACGTAAAAAGAAAATTTGCTTCAAACAGCAAAAAAAAAAAATCACTTAGAGAGACAAACGATTTAAGTCATTTTGGGTGACAATGACAATTTATTAAAGTCATTTTGGGTGACAATGACAATTTATTAAAGTCATTTTGGGTGACAATGACGATTTATTAAAGTCATTTTGGGTGACAACAATAATTTATTTGTCATTTTGGGTGACAATAACAATATATTTGTCATTTTGGGTGACAATAACAATATATTTGTCATTTTGGGTGACAATAACAATTTATTTGTCATTTTGGGTGACAATAACAATTTATTTGTCATTTTGGGTGACAATAACAATATATTTGTCATTTTGGGTGACAATAACAATTTATTTGTCATTTTGGGTGACAATAACAATTTATTTGTCATTTTGGGTGACAATAACAATTTATTTGTCATTTTGGATGACAATAACAATTTATTTGTCATTTTGGGTGACAATAATCATTTATTTGTCATTTTGGGTGACAATAACAATTTATTTGTCATTTTGGGTGACAATAACAATTTATTTGTCATTTTGGGGTGACAATAACAATTTATTAATAAATAAATATAGCGTAATATATTAATAGGCAATAAAATAGAAGCTTTCAGTACTTATCAGTGAAACCTTTTTAAAGTCATTTTGGATGGCAAATAACAATTAATTAAAATCATTTTGGGTGACAATAACAATTTATTAAAACCATTTTGGGTGACAATAACAATTAATTAAAGTCATTTTGGGTGGCAATAACAAATTAATTTGAATTGGCAAAAAATTGAACTCTTTGGAGCGGCAAAAGATAAAATTCCTCGCAAAGCAAACAAAAAGTAAACTCTTTTGATTGGCAAAAATAAATTCTTTTGGAGGGGATAAAAATCAAATTTGTTTGGGACGGCAAAAAACAAAATTTCGCTCGGAGCGGCAAAAGATTAAACTCATTTAAAACGGCAAGAACCAAAATTCGCTTTGAGCGACGGAATAGTAAACTCTCTCGGGTCGGCGGAAAATAAATTATTTTCGAGAGCTAAAATACAAATTCACTTGGAATATAAAAGAAACAAATCTGCTTGAAGGTATAAAAAAAAAACAATTTAATCGCGACGGCAAAAAGAAAAAAATTCTCTTAGAAGGCAAAAGAAAAGTTTATGCCTGCATTCATTGTAAAATTAATTAAAGTACTTTACGTTTTACGTTAGAAGTATCGAGTTACGTAACACATTACGTCATCGGCAGTGTTTATGAATCAATAAGCATCATTTACAATAGTTACAGTGAAAGACTTTCGAAAATGGGACTTAAAAATTGAGTCTTAAGGTGCCATAAAAAAATAAAATTCTAATACTGTTCCGATAATTGAACTTATTTCTCAAAAAAAGCATTGTGCTCTTTTTTTTAAAAAAAAAAAAACGTTTTCTTCGGTATATTTAAAAAACCTGCATTTTTATCGTACTCAAGTAGAATAGGAAAACAGATGCAAATTTTGATTGAGCCGCTGATGTTTTAAAATATTTTCTAAAGATGTTTGGGGTTCTATTTCTTCTTAGGATTTGCTTTCGCTCTGTGATGAGGCACAATAAGAGGTTTCTACATTGCCCTACTAAGTGATTAAGGTTGGGTTGTTTTTACCTCTGAGCGGCACTTTTTGCACACCATGGTCTAAATGGCCAGGTCACATGGACCCCGAAGGCTCAGAGAAGGTTGGGGGAGGGGACCCACTGGAACAGCTGTTGGGAGACAGATGGTAGCCTCCCGTCAAGGCCATCCAGCGTGTTCTTTAACGTGCACAGGTATGGCTCTCCCACACACGGGGCCACGGCTTAACGTCCCATCCGACGGACGGCGGCCTTTCCAAGCCCATCGGTGTCCCCTACTGACCGTGGGCAGGGCGGGGAATTTTGCGGAGATAAATCTCAACGCTGACAAAGCTGGGACTCGAACCTGGGAACTACAGATTACGAGTCTGGCGCGCCTACCGACTGAGCCACCACCACCCCACTAAATGATTAAGAGAATTTCAATGCTATGTCAAATGGAATCTAACTTCGAAGCTTTATAACTTCTAAAATATGCAGTTAATGGAAATATATGCCAGAAGATAAATTAAAGATCATAATTAAATCTATTTTAAATCTCATTTTTTCAATAATAATCGGGAACGTATTGGCGGTGATTCAGTCAGTAGCGCGTCAGGCTCATAAAAATGGCAATCCCAGGTTATTTCAAATTCGCCAGAATTGAGTTTGTATGCGCTAACCCCCGTTCAGCTGTCGGTAAGAAAGGAGCCAGCATTGGGTTTGTAATAGCTGCCGTTCGTTGGGTGGACGTTAAGTCGTGGTTTCGTATGCAGGAGAGCTAAACCCTGTGCACGTTAAAGAACACGCTCCGCAAAATTCCCCGCCCTGTGCACGGTCAGTAGGGGACACCGATGGGCTTGGAAGAGATTTATCTCCGCAAAATCCCCCGTCATGCCCACGGTCAGTAGGGGACACCGATGGGCTTGGAAGAGATTTATCTCCGCAAAATTCCCCGCCATGCCCACGGTCAGTAGGGGACACCGATGGGCTTGGAAGGCCGCCGTCCGTCGGATGGGACGTTAAGCCCTGGCCTCGTGTGCGGGAGAGCCATACCCTGTGCACGTTAAAGAACACGCTGGATGGCCTTGACGGGAGGCTACCATCTGTCTCCCAACAGCTGTTCCAGTGGGTCCCCTCCCCCAACCTTCTCTGAGCCTTCGGGGTCCATGTGACCTGGTCATTTAGCCCATGGTGTGCAAAAAAGTGCCGCTCAGAGGTAAAACAACCCAACCTAAAGAACACGCAGGATGGTCTTGACAGGAGACACATCCGTCTCCTTACAGCTATTCTCAGTGGATCCTTTTCCCCATTCTTCTTTAAACTTTTTGTGCCTTGTCCATTTAGCACAGTGTGTGCAAAAAGTGCCGCTCAGAGATAAAACTAGACTAAAACCCAGTAAGATTCTGTAATCACAATTTCAGTGAACTAAATTAATCTCTATCCGCTACGAATAGCAATAATTTTCTAGCCATAATAACAATTCTCTAACCATTCTTCCAATTATGATTGTGTAAAGATTCACACTGTTATCAAAGCTCCCACGACGGATGAAAAATGCCTTTGACTTTCTTGTTCAGATGGTAAGAAGTTAAAGGCAGATCCACACACACTATAGTTCCCAGGTTCGAGTCCCAGCTGGGTAGGCGTTGAGATTTATCTCCGCAAAATTCCCCGCCCTGCCACGGTCAGTAGGGGACACCGATGGGCTTGGAAATGCGCCGTCCGTCGGATGGGACGTTAAGCCGTGGCCCCGTGTGTGGGAGAGCCATACCCTGTGCACGTTAAACAACAAGCCGGATGCCCTTGACGGGAGGCTACCATCTGTCTCCCAACAGCTGTTCCAGTGGGTCCCCTCCCCCAACCTTCTCTGAGCGTTCGGGGTCCATGTGACCTGGCCATTTAGCCCATGGTGTGCAAAAAAGTGCCGCTCAGAGGTAAAACAACCCAACCCACACAACTAAAGTCATTCAACGCTGTTTTCTGTCGTAACGAAGGCAGAATAAACCTATTTAATACTGCAAATCCGATTGTGTTATCTCTGAGCAGAACTTTTTATGTTTTTTATGCATAATGTCTTAAATGAGGTTTTTAGGATTCTAAAAGCTTATTGAAGAGTTGTGGAAGGACTACCAGAAAGAAATTTACCATCATGGAATTATCGTTGGAGTTCCCTGATGGCTATAAAATGGGCTTTTGAGGAGCCGAATTTTTGTTTCTCTTATGCAGACAGTGTCATAGTTAATAAAGTTTTTAACGTTAAAACAAATATATTTGTTCCGAATTAGGACCAGATCAAGGGGTGGGGGGATGGAATGAAAGGGGAGTACGGAGTTTGAGAATGCTAGTACGGGTAACGGAGACAAAATAATTATTCAACTGGTGCATATTTCACGCATTTTCTAAGGTTGGGTTGTTTTACCTCTAAGCGGCACTTTTTTGCACGCAATGGACTAAATGGCCAGGTCACATGAACCCCGAAGGCTCAGAGAAGGTTGGGGGAGGGGACCCACTGGAACAGCTGTTGGGAGTCAGATGGTAGTCTCCTGTCAAGGCCATCCAGCGTGTTCTTTAACGTGCACAGGGTATGGCTCTCCCGCACACGGGGCCACGGCTTAACGTCCCCATCCGACGGACGGCGGCCTTTCCAAGCCCATCGGTGTCCCCTACTGACCGTGGGCAGGGCGTGGAATTTTGCGGAGATAAATCTCAACACTGACCCAGCTGGGACTCGAACCTGGGAACTACAGATTACGAGCCTGACGCGCTACCGACTGAGCCACCCCCGCCCCTCACGCATTTTCTAAGAAATTTCTTAAAGACCTTTGAAACGGAGAAGGAAATGTTATACTTCAATGATAATCTAGTTTCCTTGCCACCCCTCTCCACCCCACCCCCCTTTTTCATTTTAATTCCGGGCCCATTCCGAATATTAAGTGTCCATTTTAAAATCACACTTTCATAGAAAGTGAACACAATTAATAAGATTAACACAATTAATAAGATAAGACACAATTTATAAGGCACAAATACCCAAAAGGTTCAGAGAAGAATGGGGAAGACGATCCACGTGATAGCTGTTAGAAGACAGATGCGAGTCTCCCGTCAAGGCCATCCTGCGTGTTCTTTAATGTGCACAGGGTTTAGCTCTCCTGTATACGAAACCACGACTTAACGTCCCATCCGACGAACGGCGGCTCTTAAGTGACACACAATTAAGGCAACGAGAATTATTTTTCCAGGTTCCAAAAGTTAATAAAGGTATTGTGAAATTATTCTTTTAAATGTCTTTCACAGAGAACAATCGTTTTTTGTTTTTGTTTCTTAACCCTTTCACGACTAAGGGAAACATTTTTCCCATTTTAAAATTGGTGATTGTCGTATTTAATTATAACCTTATCTGCATTTTTTATACAGAATGTCAAAATAGAACGTATGCCGAACGCAATTACGTAAACGGGAACGTTTAGAAAACAAAAACAGAACTGTCAGGACGCATAATATATGTACTATGTGCAATGTCCATCTTTGCCTCACTACCAAAAGAAATTGCTTCGCAGAATATCATAATTAGCATATCATTTTGTATAGTAATTTTATTTCATAATTTTGTATTATTTTAGTTAACATTTTGTTCTAATAAACCAATAAATAAAAGACATTGCATAATAAGCCTAACTATAATTTGTGTTACCTTTATAGTCCATTGGGAAAAATATTTCCCATAAAATTCCAAAAAAACTACACATTGTTATGTATTTTTCTTATGATTTTTATTTATTTTACGTTTAAACAAACTAAAATAAACAGTTACATACTAATATTTACTCTTAGAAACCTTATGGTCCTGAAAGGGTTAAGATATTTATTTCACTTGATGTTAGAAATTATTCTTTTCAATGTCTTTCACAAAGAACAATCGTTTTTTTTTTGTTTCTTAAACTAGGTTCATTTTCTTTACTCGATTTCAATCTATTTTGAAATGCACACAGAACAAATATCCCCACAAGCAGCTGTTTGACACAGAGGTCTGACAGAAACTTGCAAGTTTAATAAGACACAGAGCAGATCTGTGAGGAAAGTGAGAGTTCAGCAAAAAGACACAAAGAAGAAACATCCATATCTTAAAACTGAAGTTTAAATCAATATCTCTTTGTTCAGTTGACAAGCGCGCTAACCACTCTGCTACCGGGACGGTATCTTTTCCAAGACTAATTGAATTACAGTATATAATTTAGGTTGGTTTGTTTTACCTCTTAGCGGCACTTTTTTTGCACACCGTGGGCTAAATGGCCAGGTCACATGGACCCCGAAGGCTCAGAGAAGGTTGGGGGAGGGGACTCACTGGAACAGCTGTTGGGAAACAGATGGTAGCCTCCCGTCAAGGCCATCCAGCGTGTTCTTAACGTGCACAGGGTATGGCTCTCCCGTACACGGGGCCACGGCTTAACGTCCCATCCGACAGACGGCGGCCTTTCCAAGCCCATCGGTGTCCCCTACTGACCGTGGGCAGGACGGGGAATTTTGCGGAGATAAATCTCAACGCTGACCCAGCTGGGACTCGAACCTGGGAACTACAGCTTACGAGCCTGGCGCGCTACCGACTGAGCCACCCCCGCCCCTATATAATTTAGGAAAATCCTGAAGGAATTTTCTAGATAGCAAGATTCCGAAGGTATCTCAGATTTCGGAGACGACTCCATCATTCGCAGGTCGGCTAAGAATCTTCGAATAATTTTTCCCCCAAACATTAAATTTAAATCATCGCAGAAATTATCCTTAGATTAAACGATTAGCAAAATTGCTTAATGCGAAGAAAGATTGTTTATTGCGTTTTTCGGTAAAACAGGTGATACCATCATGAAAAATATCTTTTATTAATATGTCTACCTAAACTATATTTTTGTGTCTAATTTAGAACGTATGACGGACATGGAAAGTATTGTATCTTATTCTTTACATTATTTTATAGCTATTTGGGATGGGATGTTTTACCTCTGAGCGGCACTTTTTTTGCACACAATTAGCTAAATGACCAGGCCACAAGGAATCCGAGGGCTCAGGGAAGGTTGGAAGAGGGAACCCACTGGACAGATTTTGGAAGACAGATGGTAGCCTCCAGTCAAGGCCATCCAGCGTGTTCGTTAACATTCATAGGGTATGACTCTACAACACATGGAGCCATGGCTTTACGTCCCATCCGACGGATGGCGGCCTTCACAAGCCCATCGGTGCCCGCAATAATACTTATCAAACATTCATTTAACACACTAGGTATGGATAAAATTTAAACTAATTTCAAACAACTATGTTCGCATTTGAATGAGAAATAAGCAATCCACAGTGATTAAACTGAAGGTCAGGCTTTAATATTTTATTGAAAAGGCGATACAAAATCTTATCTTTATGATTTCTAACTTGTATTATCTTCCTACGGTCTGTACAGTTAAAATTTATAACGGTCGTTCACATAAAAGTGAACAACTCCTATATCTGAGTAATGGACAGAGTGACCTTTGTGCCCTCACAAAGGGAAACGGGTCTAAATAGAAGCAACAAATCAATATCAGAATCCCTGACAAGTATCGGCTTAAACATGATAAATGTTGTATGGATTCAAGTGAAACCCTGTATGGAAGCATTCATAGTTGAATAATGTGATATAAACTGACATTTTAACTCTCAAGGTTTGTTGTTAATCGAGTTTCTGGACCGTGGTGACACCATTAACTCGAAACGATATTGTGAAGTAATTGGCGTTTGAGTTGGGTTGGGTTGTTTTACCTCTGAGCGGCACTTTTTTGCACACCATGAGCTAAATGGCCAGGTCACATGGACTCCGAAGGCTCAGAGAAGGTTGGGGGAGGGAGCATGTAGGAGACAGATGGTAGCCTCCAGTCAAGGCCATCCAGTGTGTTCTTTAACGTGCACAGGGTATGGCTCTCCCGCACACGAGGCCAGGGCTTAACGCCCCATCCGACGGACGGCGGCCTTTCCAAGCTCATCGGTGTCCCCTACTGACCGTGGGCAGGGCGGGGAGTTTTGCGGAGAAAAATCTCAATGCTGACCCAGCTGGGACTCGAACCTGGGAACTACAGATTACGAGTCTGGCGCGCTACCGATTGAGCCATCCCCGCCCCATATTGTGAAGTAATGGGCATTTGAAGATAGGCAATAAACTAGGAGCATTCAGTACTTATCAGTGAAATCTTTGTTGCATGACAACGTCCGTTCCCATACTATCCAAATAAGAAAAAAAATAATCTCAAGCTTGCCACAGAGGTCTGCCAATCAATGCTTGCCACAGAGGTCTGATAGGAGCCTGTCAGTTTAATACGCCATACATAAGACCTATGAAGAAGGCGAAAGCTAAACAGAAAGACCACATAAACATTCATACTTTACCCGGGGCTCGAACCCAGGTCCCTTTGATCAGTAGACAAACACGCTAACTACTTGGCCACCTGGAGAGAAATTTTTAACAGGTAGGGTTGAAAATGCCTGAAACAATCCTCCTTGTAGTTGTGACATCTCTCCTATTACATTTTCACATTTCTGGACTTCTTAAAAACGCCATGAAAGAAGTTGGGTTGTTTTACCTCTGAGCGGCACTTTTTTGCACACCATGGGCTAAATGGCCAGGTCACATGAACCCCGAAGGCTCAGAGAAGGTTGGGGGAGGGGACCCACTGGAACAGCTGTTGGGAGACAGATGGTAGCCTCCCGTCAAGGCCATCCAGCGTTTTCTTTAACGTGCACAGGGTATGGCTCTCCCGCACAAGGGGCCACGGTTTAACGTCCCATTCGACGGATGGCGGCCTTTCCAAGCCCATCGGTGTCCCCTACTGACGTGGGCAGGGCGGGGAATTTTGCGGAGATAAATCTCAACGCTGACCCAGCTGGGACTCGAACCTGGGAACTACAGATTACGAGCCTGGCGCGCTACCGACTGAGCCATCCCCGCCCCGCCATGAAAGAAAGGAAGTTGAAGTATTACGAAGAGGTGCAGCGCCTTGTTACATCCACTAGGAAATATGGTATCTATGTTGCTAATATCATGTTGGGCGAAATGTCTCCAAAGGCGTGTCGAATTTCAATATATCAGTGGATGATTTACGTTTCACTTCACACATTTCATTGAAGCGACTTGTATATATACCATAATTGGTGTTATTAAATAAATGCTTGACGCACAGACCACAGGGTCTGACCACGCGACATATCAGGCAGGGGGGATGGGACTAGGCAGGACCCCCACACGAAAATCCGTTTGTCTTATACGGAATCTCTAACTTATCTACTATTTGTTTCAAAATCCAAAACAGTTATTTTTGCATAATTTTATCACCAACATATACAGTATGTCCGACACTAAAAAATATATTTAAAAACTACTATTAAAATTTTATTCAATGTAGAATATCATTTTAACCATTCATGCATGGTGAGGGGCGAGGGTGGCTCAGTCGGTAGCGCGCCAGGCTAGTAATCTGCAGTTCCCAGGTCCGATCCCAGCTGGGCCAGCGTTGAGATTTCCTCTGTAAAACTCCCCGTCCTGTTTACAGTCAGTAGAGAACCCCAATGGTCTTGGAAAGGCCGCCGTCCGTCGAATACGACGTTAAGCCATGGCAGCGGGAGAGCCATATCCTGTGAACGTTAAAGAACACTCTGGATGGTCTTAACAGGCAGCTACCATCTGTCTCCCAACAGCTGTCCAGCGGGTCCTCTCCCCCAACCTTCTCTGATCCTTCATAGTCCTTGTCATCTGTCTATTTACTCCATTGCGTGCAAAAAAGTTCTACTCAGAAGTAAAACAACCCTGCTCTGGAATATTTTGTAATTTGTACACCCTACTCAAGTCTTATTCATAGACCCAACACCACCGAAACTAAATCCTAGATGCGTGCCTGGCTCATATAACCAGTGAAATTAATGATAACCTTAGGGAAAAAAAAGTTGTAGAATGTTTCAGTCTTTGTAATGCGAGCTGTCTCATCAAATCTAGAAACATAAATTCTTGTTTCAGTTACATGCTACAAATAACGAAAGGCTCTCACTTTAACTTCCTCATAGCACAATGAGCTTAATCTAAACTTGCTAGCATTTCGCTGACATCATCTCTGCTTTACACACTTCAGAGGTCTCTGTCTCTCCTTGATGATACTGAACTGTAACTTTTTCATTCTGCTAGGGTTGGGATGTTTTACCTCTGAGCGGCACTTTTTTGCACACCATGGGCTAAATGGTCAGGTCACATGGACCCCGAAGGCTCAGAGAAGGTTGTGGGAGGGGACCCACTGGAACCGCTGTTGGGAGACGGATGGTAGCCTCCCGTCAAGGCCATCCAGCGTGTTCTTTAACGTGCACGGGGTATGGCTCTCCCGCACACGGGGCCACGGCTTAACGTCCCATCCGACAGACGGCGGCCTTTCCAAGCCCATCGGTATCCCCTACTGACCGTGGGCAGGGCGGGGAATTTTGCGGAGATAAATCTCAACGCTGACCCAGCTGGGACTCGAACCTGGAAACTACAGATTACGAACCTGGCGCCCTACCGACTGAGCCACCCCCGCCCCTTCATTCTGCTAACATCGATTTTAATTTTCATTTTAACATCATATTGAATTTCTTTAAGAGTGCCTTAATTTTATGTCTTTTTTTCTAGTGTAAAGTAAGGTGTATCACATAGTGCTATAAACATTACCCACTCTTATAAATGACAGAGCATTGAGAGTAAATGTGCAGAAATTACCATTCATATGGTCAGCCCGGCTTAGGAAATGCGGGGGTCCCTACCTATAAAAACAAACAACAATTAAACAAAAACTAAACTGCTAAAAATTTTACACTGCATGCAATGTTGCTAACCCTGAAATCTGTAGTTCTCACAAAATAGGGTAACTATTTCTTCAGATGGAAAATTTCCTCCTTTCACGGAGGTTATGACCCTAGCGTATGACCCCCCCCCCCCCCTTCTGGAACCCAATCGGCTTAAGGCCGACTCTGCATATGTTGTAGTGCTGAAAGTAAATGTGTAATGAAATTGTCATAGTGTGTTTAGGGCTACGAGTGTATAAAGTTGTTGGTCCCTAACTCCACTTTTCCACAGAGGATTTGCTATTCGACGAAATGTTGATCGAACTACAGATTACGATTCTGGCGACGAAATGTTGATCGAACTACAGATTACGACACCACTTAACTCAACATTCGACGAATGTTAAGTGGGGCGGGGGTGGCTCAGTCGGTAGCGCGCCAGGATCGTAATCTGTAGTTCCCAGGTTCGAGTCCCAGCTGGGTCAGCGTTGAGATTTATCTCCGCAAAATTCCCCGCTCTGCCCACGGTCAGTAGAGAACACCGATGGGCTTGGAAAGGCCGCCGTCCGTCGGATGGGAGGTGAAGCCGTGGCCCCGTGTGCGGGAGAGCCATACCCTGTGCACGTTAAAGAACACGCTGGATGGCCTTGACGGGAGGCTACCATCTGTCTCTCAACAGCTGTTCCAGTGGGTCCCCTCCCCCAACCTTCTCTGAGCCTTCGGGGTCAATGTGATCTGGCCATTTAGCCCATGGTGTGCAAAAAAGTGCCGCTCAGAGGTAAAACAACCCAATCCAACTGTTGTTAAGTTCCTCAACAAGGATTCACTGTACATCTATATCCACACAAAAAGTCTAAATAACCAGTGTCACTTAACTAAGATCAATCTTGACTAATATCAATTAATTTGGAAGTAATCAAAAAATCCAAAGTGATTCAATAAAATGGAAAATACATTTCTTTGTTCTCTGAAATTCTTTTAAACTGTGCAATCTCCAAAACTTCTTATTAGGTTGTTTTACCTCTGAGCATCACTTTTTTGCACACAATGGGCTAAATGGCCAGGTCACAAGGATCCCGAAGGGTCAGAGAAGGTTGGTGGGAGGGGATCCACTGGTCAGCTGTTAGGAGACAGATGATAGCCTCCGGTCAAGGCCATAAAGAGTGTTCTTTAACGTGTACACGGTATAACTCTCTCCCTCATGCGGAGCCACGGCTTAACCTCCCAAGCACATCGGTGTCCTTTACTGGGCAGGGTATTTTGCGAAGATAAATCTGAACTCTGGCCCAGTTGGGACTTGAACCTGGGAACTGCAGATTACGAGCCGGGAGCGCTACCGACTGAGCTACACCTTCCCCACCAAAATTTCTAATATCTCGAAACTGCCCTTGATTGAAACTTTATTTTGCGACAGAGTTTATTACTTAGAGATTTTTCTCCTGCTTTTTATCTTACAAGAAAAAAAATGCATAAAATATATATAAAAATAAATAAAAATATATAAAATATACGTAAAACTAAGCATAAGAAATATTTCAATCGAGGAGATCTTGAAAATCATTACCTGTGATTTTCGATTATCAAAATATTTAGATACAGATGTTATAACAAGATGATGTGGTTTTAATTCAATTAAAGTCTTCAATCATAATGATTAACTTTTCTTTCAAGTGAGCTTGTCCGAGTGAGAAAATGTAGAAGTAGAGATTAATGGTAGAACTGGCTGCCTGATTTCGAATCTACAAGCTTCTAGGTTTTTGTTTGATATGCTTGAGTCTCATTCGACGTACTGGAGTCTATTTTTCGAGGACTGATTTAAAAAATATATATATTGAATACCTCAAGGGATGAAGTGATTATAATCTTACCTTTAGGTAAAAAATTGAATCTACATATCCCAGTAAACGTCAATCATGTTAAACCAAATATAGATGCTAAACATTTTTCTCACAGACAAATCTTTATTGCTTCATCTGACACATTATAAATGTTTATCAGAAGAATTAAAAACATTGATCGTTTTTCATCTACATTCTAGAGATGTTTTAGTTTTGTCTCTTCTTACGATTTATAATTGATAACTTATAGTCAATGAAGAAAAGATCGTGATAGAAAAAGCGCAAGAGATTTGGCTTCTTTCAGAACTATAAGTTTCCATACGAGTATTCTCTACCATAATTGTTTGTCGTCGTTTCAAATTAGGATAAATATTTCGTAATCACGACGTAAGGTTTACGTCGTGATTACGAAACAAAGTAAGGTTTACATTTGACGCTACTGCATTAATTGACGCTGTAAATGTAAGGTTTACATTTGACGCTACTGCATTAATTGACGCTGTAAATGTAAGGTTTACATTTGACGCTACTGCATTAATTGAGAAAACGTCAAATTCTGTTTACATTTAGTGATCTCTACTAGTCAACTACTACGGGTTGGGTTGTTTTACCTCTGAGCGGCACTTTTTTGCACACCATGGGCTAAATGGCCAGGTCACATGGACCCCGAAGGCTCAGAGAAGGCTGGGGGAGGGGACTCACTGAAACAGCTGTTGGGAGACAGATGGTAGCCTCCCGTCAAGGCCTTCCAGCGTGTTCTTTAACGTGCACAGGGTATGGCTCTCCCGCACACGGGGCCACGGCTTAACGTCCCATCCAACAGACGGCGGCCTTTCCAAGCCCATCGGTGTCCCCTACTGACCGTGGGCAGGGCGGGGAATTTTGCGGAGATAAATCTCAACGCTGACCCAGCTGGGACTCGAACCTGGGAACTACAGATTACGAGCCTGGCGCGCTACCGATGAGCCACCCCCGCCCCAATAAGCTTCTCAGATTGAACTTATTATCCGAAAACGAAACTTCAGTTAACGATAGCAACCCGATCTAAATTTTCTTTAACACTATTAATTTTATATATATATAATACATAGGCTACCAAAATATTAGAGAATTTCTATGTTGTATCAATGGGAATGTAACTTAGAAGCTCTATAACTTTTAAAATATGTATTTAATGGAAAAATGACTGTGGATAAATTAAAGATCATAATAAAATCTATTTAAATTTCGATTTTTCAACTATATTTATGCTGTATTTAAAGAGTTATGGAGCTTCAAAAGCTAGAATATTTCACAATAGTAAGAGCCATAAGAATTTACCTTAGAAATTAATTAAAACTTATTACTAAACTAAATATACATTTGAAAAGTTTGCGTAATGATTATTTCAATATTAGACAATTATGAATGATGCTTATAAGAGGAGATAATCTATTTTGAAATATTCCAGCTTCCATAACTCTTTTAATACTGAATGAATATTGTTGGAAATCGATGATGAAATCAATTTGTTTATGATTTTTAGTTTATCTTTTACCTTTGTTTCGAGAAGCAGGAATTTTGCCTTTACGTTATGATCATTTTTTCGAAATTACCAAATATTTTTTCGTTAGAAATGAAAACAATAAAACTGATACGAATAATTGCCAATTAAGATTAGATAAAAACATAAATTTTGAAATTCCTGCAGGACATAAAGAAATTTTTCGGCACTATTATTTGTACTTAGCACCGAAATTCCTTTTCTCTCTCCCGGTCAGCATGAAAAATATAAAGGATTATCATTTGTTTTCTAAAGTTCTCAAGAACTACATTTTGAAACTGGATGATGTGGAAACTTTTTTTTGCATTAAACTACTAGAACTGTTTATATGTAACATAGATATTGAATGTTTATTCCTTTCTGACTTTCACACTTCTGGATTACTAGAATTTTTTTGTTTTGAGTTGTTTTCGTTTTTTGTGTATTGTATTCAATGTGACGACTGATGTTTTCAATTGAAATTGTTTCTGCATGTAGATCTCACGATCTCTCTTGTGCGACCTCAAAAGCTTTTGTATGCTGTTAAACATTAACTGAAAATAAAAATATTTTCCAATAAATGTGTATTTCAGACTTTATAGAGCTTCGAAGTCATATTCCCATTCACATAACATGGAGCTTCTCTAATATTTTGGTAGGGCAATGCAATTGCTAAAACTTAATCGAAGTTCATCGTTTTATTTAAACACGGTGTTAAACTGCTAAATCAGAATTTTCTTCCATAAATATGTATATTTCTAAAAGTTCGTTGGTTAATTTTAAGTTTGCGAAAATTTCGAAAGAAAAATTTTCAGGACCATATTAAATGTTACTAAAAATTCCCTCTACCATAATTTTTAGTAACACAGAACTGATTAGTTTTGAAATGATTTGCATTTATTTAAAAGGTTTTGTAATTATCTAAATCTTTAAGTGGGAAAAGTTTAAAGGAAAATGACTATTCGCCCCTAAAAGAAGGGTGGGTGGAAATAGTTACGCTTTTTTAGGGGTGAATAGTCCCTCCTAAAAAGGTATTTCAAAAGTTACGGATCCTAACATTTGTCATTCCATTGGGAAAACTTGAAAGTTCTCTAATAATTTATTACTAGGGTGTAGATATTCAGTTCAATTTCATTCGAAGAGACGAATTTACCTCGTTTTGAACATCACAATTGTAAAACTGTCACGAAAATTACAAAATAGTAGGCACTATGTGTTGTGTGTGACCACTATCGTCGTGATTTATAAAATATGAAACTCTCGCCCAACAATCATCGTATTCCACACAAGTTAGAATGTACACAACTGATTAATTTTAATTTAAATTGTCATAAGAAACAAAATCGAAAACAACGTTCTTCAAGCGAAAATGGCTAGGAACCTGGCGGAGTTCACATAAGCATTGACTTTACGCTTGGTGTTCCGAATAGAACCTAATACACGTATACAATTTAAAACAGTAACCAAAACACGAAGGTTCCATCTACATCGGGTACTGAGGGCTCATCAATGCCGATGAGAGAGCAAGAGGATCGCCGCAGCAGCATCTGCGCATCTAGTGCGAGTGTGTGTGAATGTACACCTGAACGTCAATAATACACAGAGAGAAGATAGGAAACACAGGCAAAGAGAAGATGTAGATTAACACTCACCTGGAGCTGTTTGCCAGCTTAGTCCACCTATAAACATTTTCCTGGAAGAAACAAGGAACACAATTAGCTTGATGAACACAATAAACTACTCCACGCGGTTCGCTGGTATCGCTCGCGCACACAACACCACCAACACGCACTCACGAATAAGAACACAAAGAGGATAGAGGAAGGGCGGCCAAGCACAACCTACCCTGGGTCGTGTGAGGCATCGTTAGGGCTTGCCGCACTACTCTGCTGGCCTTCTGGATCCATTGCCTCCAGACCTAACTTGACTACTACAAGCTGCTAACACTACTACGAGCGCGATTGCGACTAGCCCTCACGTGGGTTTCACCGGGCGCTAAGGCTGTACTCTAACTCTATTGGCCCATTGTGGAGGAGCCCGGAGTCCACGACCGGCAAAATGGGCACCCTCCCTGATTGATAGAAGGCCACCCTGCTACCATTGGGTCTTACACTGACGCAAGCGCTTAGGATCAGCTTTCGGTGACGTCACCGCTGCAATCCCGCCTCTTCCTTTGCCATTCTCCGCGACCGTATCGCCATCTGTTGTCGCTCTGGGTTACTAGAGAGGACAAGCTTCGATTGGATGCAGTGCATGCTGTACCGGAGAAGATTCGAGGTTTAAGTACAGAATGCTGCTGTAAATCAATGAGGTATTCATCGTCTATGCGTTTCTGACAATCTGGAAAGAGAGAATAGTTGTTGCTAATGTCTTCCAAAATTTTTCTTCATCTGTGATTGGAAATTTTGTTTATTTTTTGGCCGGTTGCTAGTAAGCTGTGTTAAAGATAAAGAGATGCTTTTATGGTTTACCTCTGAGAGCAATTTATTTTTGCACACAATGAAATAAATTGCAGGATCACTAGGATTCCATATGTTTAGCGTTGGTAAGGAGATACCTTGTACAGCTTTTACAACAAAAGTTAAAGCTTCTCATCTAGGACATCCATTGTGCTTTTTAATGTACCTAGGATATGGCTCTCTTGCACAATGGACAATGGCTTAATGTTCCATCCGATGAACTGTGATCTTTTTCAAGATCATCTCTTATTCTTTCTCATTGACCGCAGAACGAGGTTCAGAGGCGAAAATCTCATCAAAGGTAATGTTGAGTTGGTTTACATCTGAGCGGTCCGGGGCCGGGGTGGCTCAGTCGGTAGCGCGCCAGGCTCATAATATGTAGTTCCCAGGTTCGAGTCCCAGCTGGGTCAGCGTTGAGATTTATCTCCGCAAAATTCCCCTCCCTGTCCACGGCCAGTAGGGGACACCGATGGGCTTGGAAAGGCCGCCGTCCGTCGGATGGGATGTTAAGCCGTGGCCCCGTGTGCGGGAGAGCCATACCCTGTGCACGTTAAAGAACACGCTGGATGGCCTTGACGGGAGGCTACCATCTGTCTCCCAACAACTGTTCCAGTGGGTCCCCTCCATCAACCTTCTCTGAGCCTTCGGGGTCCATGTGACCTGGCCATTTAGCCCATGGTGTGCAAAAAAGTGCTGCTCAGAGGTAGAACCACCCAACCCTGAGCGGTCCTTTTCCCCCCACAATAGAATAAATGTCCCAGTCACAACGACTGCAAAGACTTAAAAAGGCTGAGGAAGAGGATGCAGTGGACAATTGTTACAAAACAGATGGAAACTTCTTCTCAAGACCATTCAGCATATTCTACAATGTGTATATATATATAAGGTATAACTCACCTGCACACGGAGACCCAATGAACTAAAATGAACAAGCCACAATGACTCTAAAGGCGTAAATAAGGCCGTGGAAAGGGAAAACAGATGGAATTTTCTTATCAAGAATATTCAGCATGTTCTTTAACGTGCATATGTATATAGGATATGGCTTTCCTGCACACAGACACCCAATGAGCTCAATGACCAGGTCACAACGACTCTAAGGGTTTAAAAATGCCTATGGATGGGGACTATCAGCTGTCCAGTGGATGGATAATGGCCATCCACTGATGGTCATCTCTCTCCTGCACATGGTTCCCTAATTGCAGTCATTGTGCCTGGGCCTAATTGCAGTCATTGGTGCCTGGGCACAATGATATATATCACAATGACTATATATATCACAATGGCTATATATCACAGCAGTCCCGTGGCCGAGTGGTTAGCGCGCTTGGCTACTGATCTACGGGACCTGGGTTCGAGCCCCGGGTAAGGCATGGCTGTTTGTGTCGTTTTTCTGCTGAGGTCCTGCCATCCTCTCAGACCTTCTACTGTGGCATATAAAATGGCAGGCTCCTGTCAGACCTCTGTGGTAAGCAGCTGCTTGAGGGGGTATATTTATATATGTCACAATGACTATATATCATTGATGGCCCAGGCACAATGATTATCATCATAAATGGCCCAGGCACAATGACTGCAATTAGGGAACCATGTGCAGGAGAGAGATGACCATCCAGTGGATGGCCATTATCCATCCACTGGACAGCTGATAGTCCCCATCCATAGGCTTTTTCAAACGTGTCTGGGCCATTTAGCCCTAATGGGCTAAATGGCCCAGACACGTTTGAATTTAGCCCATTAGCCCTAATAACACGTTTGAATTTAGCCCATTAGCCCTAATGGGCTAAATGGCCCAGGCACATTGACTGCAAGGTCTTAAAACGGACTGGAAAAGGAAATCCAAAGGGCAGAAGTTAAAAGAAAGATGGCAACATCTTGTCAAGACCATTCAGCATGCACTTTAATGTGTCTATATAGGATATGGCTGTCCTGCACGCGGAGCACCAATGAGCTAAATGGCCAGGTCGCAAGGACTCCAAAGGCTTAGAAAAGGCTTGAGAAAAAAAATCCAATAGACAGCCATTAGGAGAGAGAAGCTTGATGTTATGATCATCCATTATGCTCTGTAATGCGCAGAGGATGTTGGTCTACTGCAAAGGAGATATATTTTCCATGAGATGGACGGAGATTCATTCGAAGCCGATCGGTATCTTCTTTTTCACCGAGGGGCATGCTCAAAGAAGACACAGATGGACCTGGAAATTGTACAGTGGTGAAATTAGAGAATCATGGGTCCTAGTGCAAAATATTCGAGAGAGTCCAAATCATATTTTACGAAATGGATGACTTTCTACGCTGAAGGGTCCCATCACCATGGGCAGGGGGGTGGGTTGCACCTCTGCCCCAATGGTAGTTGCACTAGTGGAACTGTAGATTATGTGCCTGCTACGCTACTGACTGAGCTAAGTGCAGCCCCTGTATGGTGGAGACTCGAATACGGAAACATCTTGTTTCAAACATGTGACTCTGTTAACTCTGTCAACTCCCGCCCATTGCTCAGTAACAAGTTTATTTCTGAGAACTGCGCATCAGTAGGAGTAGTCCACAATTATTGACAAAAGTTCGTACGTAATTTATTTTACATAAAGAGAACCGTATTTACATGTTAAGAGCAAAGAGGGACCAACAACAACAGGACTCTCTTGTCAATAGCATTTTTATAGGCACCCGCACAAAAGCAGTCCCTTGTCAATAGTCGTTTTTCACCAGACACCTGAAGTAGCACATCCTAGTCAATAGTCGTTTTTCATTGGGCACACGCAGCAGCACTTCGTTATCAATAGTCGTTTCTCACTGTGCATGCGTAGCAGCAGCACATACTAGTCAATAGTCATTTCTCACTGTTCATACGCAGCAGCAGCAAATCATAGTCAATAGTCGTTTTTCATTGGGCACACGCAGCAGAACATCCTTGTCAATAGTCGTTTCTCACTGTGCATATGCAGCAGCAGCACATCCTAGTAAATAGTCGCTTTTCATTAGACACACGCAGCAGCACATCCTTGTCGTGTTTCATTAGACACACGCAGCAGCACATCCTTGTCAATAGTCGTTTTTCATTGGGAACACGCAGCAGCAGCAGCACATCCTTGTCAATAGTCGTTTTTCATTGAGCACACGCAGCAGCAGCACATCCTTGTCAATAGTCGTGTTTCATTAGAAACACGCAGCAGCACATCCTTGTCAATAGTCGTTTTTCATTGGGCACACGCAGCAGCAGCACATCCTTGTCAATAGTCGTTTTTCAGTGGGCACACGCAGCAGCACACCCTTGTCAATAGTCGTGTTTCAGTGGGCACACGCAGCAGCAGCACATCCTTGTTAATAGTCGTCTTTCAGTGGGCACACGCAGCAGCACATCCTTGTCAATAGTCGTGTTTCAGTGGGCACACGCAGCAGCACATCCTTGTCAATAGTCGTTTTTCATTGGGCACACTCAGCAGCAGCACATCCTTGTCAATAGTCTTTTTATTTCTATTGAAAACGTCTTTCTTTATTTTCGAAATCATAAACAAAATAAATAATGTAATCGTAATGATCTAGTAGTTTGAATGTTTGTGCTCTTAAGCAAGTTTCTCAGTTGAATTACCTCGCTAGTTGTGTTACAAATACTAGTACCAAACGACATGAGGTAAATTAAGAGAAAATGAAATGCTGCTGGGATCTTTATGAATCTTGGTTTTGAAAAAATAGGCGTATACACCTGAAGACTAAAATCAGTCTGTATAATAGCTTAGTCCTTTGTAATGTTTGCTATGCTGGTGAAATTTGAAGGCCCTGAGCAAGTGAACAGGAAATTGCAAATATTTGATTCTTTTATGCAGTGTTGGGATATTGGATGATTCGACTGGCTGGAATTACTAGAAATCTTGAATTTCAACAACATTAATTTAGCGCGTTAAGGATGCTGGAACATTTAACATAATTTTTAGTCCTCTTTTGAAACGTTTCACCAAAATTTGCGAAATTTAAAGAATTATTAGACGAATTTTGCTGTTCAACATTCGATCTTCCAAAACTCTTCTCTAAAAGAGTCTCTTAAAAAGAGACCCGTCCAATACAAGAATAAGAGCCACTAGGGAAAACAAAACTATATTCTTAGAGAGCTGCAGAAAAAACTTCTGTTCTTAAAAACGACAACATTCATTTCTAACGATTAACGAATCGAAAAAAAAAACATTTTTTAAGAAATCAAGAAAATATATTGATTAAAAAAATATATACATTTTTAAAGAATACTATGAATTGACAAAATCGTTTAATTAATCGCACTTAAAAATGTTTGACAGAAAAAATTCGAAGAAATGGCCCAGATTCAGTATACTGATTATTTGTTTTGAAATGAAAGTTCTTTCACATCTAGTCGCATGCGACTAATGAGCCACGGTTGGGTGGGCATGATATTAAAGTGATTATATTAAGATTAAATTTATCTTCATTGCTGCCATATTAATATAGAAGGCTGTTATGAATGTCAAAAAACTTTGAATAAGCCTTTCATGGTCATAATACTTAAATTCCCTATTTGGCTTTGTTCAGGACAGGGGTATTAAAATTAGATAGTTCTCGATATATGGCGGGTAGCATTTTATTTTAAGCAATCATATAGGGATCAAATAAGATCCTTTTCAAAAACGGACGGTGGATGAATTGTTTTACCTTTGAGGGGCCATTTTTTGCACACAGTAGGCTAAATGGGTTGGATCACACGGACCTCGAGGACTCAGAGAAGGTTTGAGATCCGCTAGATAGTTGTTAGGAGCCAGATGGTAGCCTCCCGTCAAGGCCATCCAGCGTAAAAGCCATTTAAAGTGAACAGGGTATGGCTTTCCCGCACACAGGGCCATGCCTTAACGTCCATTACCAAACCCATCGGTGTACCCTAATAATCGTGGGCAGGGAGTTTTGAGGCGATAAATCTGAACGCTGGCCCAGCTGGGATTCGAACCTGGGAACTGCAAATTACGAACCTGGCACTACAGTATCTCTCCACTCCCCACCCCAGAGCCACATTAATAAGACCATGATAATGATAAAATGTTTTACTTGTAGGTTGCACAAAAAGACTTAGTGGGAGTCTGAAACCCTTGCATAGAGAATGTAAAATATCAAGTAATAGGTATGGATATCATTCAAAATTGGCGAAAATGAATATTATTGCAAATTTTTAGTGGTTAACCGAGGTGAATTCAAGATCAACAATCAAATTTTAATCAAATAATATGAAGAATCATACACATTTGATAACTGATTTACAAATATTTGTAGTTCACAAATCTTACGATCTCAACTCAATGCATAAATAGAATTTTATCAAAACGTTTAATAAGCGACAAAGAAATTTTGTCGATTTACCTATAAGTTTGATTAACCCTACTACTCTACACTTAGCAATTCAATGGCACTTCATTGCCATTAAATTTTGTTTGTTTTCCCAGTTGGCTTCTTAGCATCAGCAATAACTTTAGGCATCTTTCTAAAGAATACACGCCCTTTAAGTTGATTGGGTTGGGTTGTTTTACCTCTGAGCGGCACTTTTTTGCACACCATGGGCTAAATGGCCAGGTCACATGGACCCCGAAGGCTCAGAGAAGGTTGGGGGAGGGGACCCACTGGAACAGCTGTTGGGAGACAGATGGTAGCCTCCCGTCAAGGCCATCCAGCGTGTTGTTTAACGTGCACAGGGTATGGCTCTCCCGCACACGGGGCCACGGCTTAACGTCCCATCCGACAGACGGCGGCCTTTCCAAGCCCATCGGTGTCCCCTACTGACCGTGGGCAGGGCGGGTAATTTTGCGGAGATAAATCTCAACGCTGACTCAGCTGGGACTCGAACCTGGAAACTACAGATTACGAGCCTGGCGCGCTACCGACTGAGCCACCCCCGCCCCCTTTAAGTTGATTGAGATCCAAAGATATTTACAATTGTGATATATTTTTTATGACATCGTAATTGCACGTCACTGTTTTGTTAGGGTTAATTGAAAAATTGAAAGTGATCTAAGAAAAGTTTGTGAAATAAAAATGTTGAATTTTGAAAGATTACTGAACTTTATAAAAACCAAAATTGGGTTGAAATATACACTCCCCTAACAAAATATTGGATAATTCTCATTCTATGTCAATGGGAATCTTAACTTCGAAGTTCTATAACTTCTAAAGCATGTATTTAATGGAAACATGTGACTGAAGATAATTAAAGATCATAATCAAATCTGTTTAAATCTCGATTTTTATCGATCTTCGTTAAGCATTTAGAGATAGGGAAGCTGGAATATTTCACAACAGTAATGCTTCATAAGAACTGATCTCAAATTATTTAGAGGCAGGGGTGGCTCAGTCGGTAGCGCGCCAGGCTCCTAATCTGCAGTTCCCAGGTTCGAGTCCCAGCTGGGTCAGCGTTGAGATTTATCTCCGCAAAATTCCCCGCCCTGCCCACAGTCAGTAGGGGACACCGATGGACTTGGAAAGGCCGCCGTCCGTCCGTCGGATGGGACGTTAAGCCGTGGCCCTGTGTGCGGGAGAGACATACCCTGTGCACGTTAAAGAACACGCTGGATGGCCTTGACGGGAGGCTACCATCTGTCTTCCAACAGCTGTTCCAGTGGGTCGCCTCCCCCAACCTTCTCTGAGCCTTCGGGGTCCATGTGACCTGGCCATTTAGCCCATGGTGTGCAAAAAAGTGCCGCTCAGAGGTAAAACAACTCAAATTATTTAGAACTTAAATAATTATTATTTCACACCATTTAGCAAAACAAATATACATTTTAGAATTTTTCATAATGATTATTTTAATATTAGACAATAATGAATGTTTTTTTTATAAAACAAGACAGTTTGTTGTTAAATATTTCAACTCCCATAACTCTTTAAATACTGAACGGATATTTTGGAAAATCCAGATTTAAATAGATTTGATTATGATCTTTATCTTCAGTCACCTTTTTACATTAAATACATATTTCAGAAATTATGGGGCTTCGAAGTCAGATTTCCATTGACATAACTGGAAATTCTAAAATATTTTTGTTGGGTTGTTTTACCTCTGAGCGACACTTTTTTTTGCACACCATGGGCTAAATGGCCAGTCGCAAGGACCCCGAAGTCTCAGAGAAGGTTGGGGGAGGGGACAAACTGAAACAGCTGTTGGGAGACAGATGTTAGCCTTCCCGTCAAGGCCATCCAGCGTGTTCTTTAACGTGCACAGAGAATAGCTCTCCCGCATACGGGGACACGGCTTAACGTCCCATCCGACGGACGGCGGCCTTTCCAAGCCCATCGGTGTCCCCTACTGACCGTGGGCACGGAGTTTTGCGGAGATAAATCTCAACACTGACCCAGCTGGAACTCGAACCTAGGAACTACAGATTATTGCGGAGATAAATCTCAACACTGACCCAGCTGGGACTCGAACCTAGGAACTACAGATTACGAGCCTGGCGCGCTACCGACTAAGCGCCCCAATATTTTGGTAGAACAGTGTATATTCTGCTAATGCATCTTTTAAAAAAATTAATTGGTGTGCTAAAACGTTTAACTGATGATTCTAAGTAATATAAAAGTATCGTTTAGGAGAAATAATTATGAATAATAAATGAATTATTAATTTTAATTAATCATCTTATTAAGCTATTTAAAGATATATAAAAAAATACTTTAAATATATTTCTGAAACAGTCCCTTTTCCCCCCTTACCGAAATGTTATTACTTGTGCAATCAAAGAAACAAATTGTAATACTCAGTGATTAATTTTTAAATGAAGATGACCATCTGAAAAACAGCAATGGAATGTAATAAAGGAAATAAGTGATAACTTTAAGGAGAAAGAAAATTGCCCCTGTACAATTAAATATAATGGCGAGTTAATTAAATATAACGATGACCCATGTAAATATGCAGATTTGTTTAACAATTATTTTGCTGAAATAGCACAGACTTTGAACAAAGATTTGGTTCGAACAAATGTTGATTGGGGAAGAAGAAGGAGATTCCTGAACTGCGGCAAATTCTTTTTACTTAATGCCACTAAGTTTAGATGTTAGAATTCAAATTTTACCGGCAGCAAAATATAAAGCTCCAAGTTTCAAATGGCTTAACTGCAGAAAAAATATGTTTGCTGAGATCAAAATAATTATTGAAGCCCATGTGAATTTATCTAATCTATCCATTAGAAAAAGGAACTGGTTTCTGATATTTTGAAAGAAACTACTATTCTTCCTCTTTTTATAGATGGAGATACAAAGGAAATAAGGAATCATAGATCTATTGCTTTCCTCTCGGTAATTTCAAAAATTTTTTACCATTATTTTTTTTTTCCAAAACATTAACCAGGCGAGTCACTGATGACCTTCCTTTTAATTCAATATTACATGTACATTCCAAGTATCAAAATCAAAAATTTTTAAAAATTCCAAACAACGATTTTTTTAGAAATTAGGTATCTGGCAACCTTCGTGTCACGACACGAAGGTTGCCAGATACCTAATTTCTAAAAAAATCGTTGCCAGATATTTTTTCTGAATTCTGTAATCAACCATAGTGTTCGGATACTTTTTTGAGTGACTGTACCAAAATAAAAAATTTTTGATTTTGATTTTTGAAAAATAGTTAAAGACAGATTATGTGAATTTTTAAAAAAAGATATGTTTTTTCAATAGCAATCGATTTGGGTTTGGAAAACAAAATGGGAATAGATGATGCATTGTTGCATGTAACAAATAGGATATAAACAGTGATGAATAACAATGAATGCATTAAAATGCATCTGGACGTAAAGCATTTGATACGGTAAATCATGAAAAATTAATTTAAAAAAAATTACAGGCTGTTGAAGTTAGAGAAGTGTCATTGAACTATTTCGAATTTATTTAATTATCGAAATACTAAAGGTTAAAATAAGAGATATGTACTGTGCTTGGACTGAAGTAGAATACTGGTTGTTTTACTTCTGAGCGCCACTTTTTTTGCACACAGTGGACTAAATGGCCAGGTCACAAGGACCCTGAAGGCTCAGAGGAGGTCGGGGGGAGGGGACCCACTGCACAGCTGTTGGGAGACAGATGGTAGCTTCGCATCAAGGCCATCAAGCGAGTTATTTAACGTACACAGCGACTCTCCCCACACATGCAACCGAAACCATGTATGGGGAGAGTCACAGTATGACTCTCCTCCACATGGGACTACGGCTTAACGTCCATCCGACGGACGGCAGCCTTTCCATACCGTGGGCAGGGCGGGGAGTTTTGTGGAGATAAATTTAAACGCTGGCCCAGCTGAGACTCGTATCTGGGAACTGCAGATTATGAGCCTTGCACGCTACCGACGAGCCACCCCCGACCTAGTAGAATGCGGAATACCCCAAGGATCTGTTTTGAGACTCTTACTATTGATTATTTATAATAATTATTTAGATTCCCTTACTACGATAGGTAAATACTTTTGCTTACGATATTTGTATCACAGACACAAGAGTTCTGATTATTCGATTATTTTCACGTAAGCAAATAGTGATCTAGAATTAATTAGAAACTACTCCTCAAGCATTAAAAAAAATAAATTATAAGAAGACAAATGTAATTTATTTCCATTTAAAGAATAATAATTTTGTTACAGATATTTTTAAATCCATTAAATTAAATGATCAGGATAAAAATTGTTCATCTAAAAGTCACAGCATTGTCCAGATACTTCTGTTCTGTCTTCAGTAAAATATTTAGAAATTTGCATTTATGAATGCTTCACTTGGAATGTACATGTAATAGTGAATTAAAAGGAAGGTCATCAGTGACTCGCGGGGCGGGGGTGGCTCAGTCGGTAGCGCGCCAGGCTCGTAATCTGTAGTTCCCAGGTTCGAGTCCCAGCTGGGTCAGCGTTGAGATTTATCTCCGCAAAATTCCCCGCCCTGCCCACGGTCAGTAGGGGACAACGATGGGCTTGGAAAGGCCGCCGTCCGTCGGATGGGACGTTAAGCCGTGGCCCCGTGTGTGGGAGAGCCATACCCTGTGCACGTTAAAGAACACGCTGGATGGCCTTGACGGGAGGCTACCATCTGTCTTCCAACAGCTGTTCCAGTGGGTCCCCTCCCCCAACCTTCTCTGAGCCTTCGGGGTCCATGTGACCTGGCCATTTAGCCCATGGTGTGCAAAAAAGTGCCACTCAGAGGTAAAACAACCCAACCCAAAAACCATCTCTTCAAAATTTTCCCATTGAATAGCATTGAGGTTTACCTGATCAATATTTAGAAAATATCAACTCTATTCTCATACGTTTAAAATATGTGTACATCACCTGTGCTACTACAAAAGCAATAGCCGTTTCAAATTTCAGGAAAATCAGATCATTTTTACGTGAGTTATTCATTTTCATCAGTTTTTTTGTAACATTACGTTTAGTATTGCTACTGAATTTCGATATGGTGTATTTTGTCTCTGTTTTTCTCTTTAGTTTGATTGCTGACTATGTTATACAGAATTCACTGCAAGGAAAGATTTTGGCTTTAAATGGTCTAGAGCAGGCGTGTCGAAATCGCGGCCCGCGGGTCGCATGCGACCCTGGACAGCTAGTAATGCCCACAAAATCGTAAAGTTTACGTGTTTACGACATAAACTTCCAACATGATTATGTGATTTTCAGCGAGTTTTTGATATCCCACTAGTTTTGTGTTGGCCTTTTTTTAATTTTATAATAGAAAACATAAGAAAATAAATGAAGATTCATTATTCATATGCATTAACTATATTATATATTTTATGTCGGCCCAAAACAATTCATCTTCACTCAATGTGGCCCAGGGAAGTCAAAAGTTTGGATACGCCTTGCTTAGAGATTTGAAAATTTCTGATTTAGATTATGCTGATATTTGGCTCTTTCGGCAAATGTTGTTGATGAGATCAGGAGCGTAGCTGTGATCTATATATGGGGTTTCGGAGGGAGAGGTTTCCCCGAAAGTAAATCGGAAGTGGTAAAAACCGAGGCAACTTGGCAAAGCTAGGGCAATTGACAAATTCGAAGCCACTTGGTAAAATACAGATGAGTTGTGAAAATTGGGATTGTTTTTGTGAAATTAAGGAGAGTTGGCAAAATCTAGGGGAACAAAATCGACACAACTTAGGAAAATCTTGGGAAGTTGGCAAAATTAGAAATGACTTGGTAAAATTGAGGTGAGATGTAAATGTTGAGTATTTTTCTATAAAATTATGGCGAGTTGGCAAAATCGAGGCAACTTGGCAAAATGTACTACAGTTGACAAAATTCGAAAACACTTGGTAAATTACAAGTGAGTTGTGAAAGAGTTGGAAAAATATAGACAACTTGGAAAAATCTTGGAGAGTTGGCAAAATTACAAGTGACTTGGTAAAATTGAGGTGAGATATTTTCTATTTTTCTGTAAAATTATGGGTAGTCTAAAAATTTCTATTTTTCTGTAAAATTATGGGTAGTTTGCAATATTAAGGGGAGTTCGCAAAATTGGCACAACTTGGAAAATCTTTGGGGGTTGACAAAATTGGAAGTGACTTGGTCAAATTAAGGTGAATGCAAAAATTGAGATTCTTTATGTAAAATTATGTGGAGTTGGCAAAACTCGAAATACAGGTGAGTTGTGAAAATTGGGATTGGTTTTCTAAAATTAAGGATAGTTGGCAAAATCGTGGCAACTTGGAAAAATCTTGGGAAGTTGGCAAAACCAAGACAACTCTGAAAATCTTGAGGAGTTTGCAAAATATGGAAAACTTTAAAAAATCTTAATGAGATGGCGAAATTCGAAGAGATTTGGCAAAATTTAGGTGTGATGTAAAAATTGAGAATTTTCTGTAAAAATTAAATTATAACGATTTAGCAATTATGATTAATTGCCTTATTTTTCAATTTTTATGCCTCCCCCAAATGAACAAAATCCTGGGATGGAATCTTGATAGAGGTAAAATAAAATTTATGTACTTATTTTCTCAGTTAGCAAAATTTGATCTCCGAGTTGGAAAATGTTTTACCTCTCTCCCTCAACCACAGTCCGTTCGCTATGCCCCTGGATGAGATGAACTCTTTCATTAGAGCTGTTGATGAGTCTGGTAATAGGGTAAGTTTGGTGATAAACAGAGAGAAAATTAAAGTGATGAAGAGTGGCCACACAGGGCGTGTTTCGGTTGCTTTGAATGGCTGCACTGTTGAGCAAGTGTCTAAGTTTAATTATCTTGGGAGCTATGTAACAGATACAGTGATGTGCAGCATGAAATAAACAGGATTATAGGAATTTCTGCCGGGACTTTTAAAAATTTCTGGAGAATGTGGAGAAATAGTCGTAGGCACCTAAAGATTAAAAGTAGACTGTATAATAGTTTTTTTTTTCTAGTATTAGTTATGGTAGTGAAACTTGGACTCTTTGTAAGCAAGATAACAGAAAACTTGATGCTTTTGATTCTAGATGCTTACGCAGTATCTGGGCATTAGGTAGTTCAACTTTTTAAGCAATGATGAGGTTAGGAAAAGGAATCGGAAACCTCCTCCGAGCAGTATAATATGGCAGTGAGGGACTCCGTTGGTTTGGCCATGTTGCCCGTAGGGATAATTATAGATTGGCGAATAGGGTTATGAACAATGTGCCTAAAGGTCTCCAAAAGAGGAGGAGACGTAGGATGCAGTGGGCAGACAATGTTAAACAGGACTTTGTTAGAATTGGTCTACAGTGGCCGGATGCTGCAAATGTAGCTCAGGGCAATATGTTTTGAGAACTGAATTTCACAATCTGGTTGGACCTCCGTGACCGATGGGTGCTTGAGGATGATGATGATGATGAGTTCGATACCCGGAAAAGATCGTAAGAGGTTTTTCTTATCTGTGTTTTATATCTGCTGAGGTCTCAGCTTCCTCACAGATCTCTATGCGAATTATAAGAACAGATCTTGATCAGTGACCAGTGATTCAGCGGACAGAGTACCTGATATATTATTAGGAGGTCGTGGGTTCAGATCCCACCCGACAAATGATAATTTTTCCTCTATACTTGTGCAAAGCAATAAAATTGATGTTACTTTTCTCAGTTAATAATGCAGAAAAGGACATAAATTCCCGTGTCTGTTAAGAAAGATATTATTAGTAACACTATTCATATGGTCCAGAAACTAAATCATCAGTGGAACATGATAGCAAGATAAAACGTCAGCTTACCCATATACGGGGTTCAATTCTAATTGCATAAGAAAACGAAATTGTACATAACGAACCTCTAGAAGTGGATGGAATATAGTTTTGATGAAAAACAACAACACAAGTTTAGAAAATTTACTAATCCAATTGAGGAGCTGAGAAGCGTTTATTTCTGATGAACTCAAAGCATTTCGGAGCATGAAATGTAAAAAACAAATTTCCCGATTAATATTTTAATTATAAGTAATCAGCAATATAATTTCTGTTTGCTAGTTAGCGACCGAAATGTAAGAAAGGAATGATATCGAAAAACAGGAGAATAATTGCAAGACAAATATTATTTGTAGTGGATGATACGCTAAACTGATCAAAGCAGTTATAACGCTTTGTCAAATATACTAATGCAATTAAAGGATTTCGTCCGTGTTTCCCATTTTTCTGTTGTAGAAAGAAACATTATTTCCGAGGCAATTCACTTACTACAAGTATAATACTTATACGAGACCTATCGTACAGTCGCTCAAAAAAGTATCCGAACACTACGGTTGATTACAGAATTCAGAAAAAATATCTGGCAACGATTTGTTTAGAAATTAGTGATCTGGCAACCTTCGTGTCACGTGATTACAGAATTCAGGAAAAATATCTGGAGCGTGTACAGCAACTGTACACGCTTCAGTTACCGTTCACAGGAAACTGGAGGGTGTGCAGTAACTGCACACGCTCCAGTTTGCAGCTCCAGCACACGCTCAATATTTCCGTGAGTGAGCCCACACGATCTAGTATCAAAATAATATGACCACCTACAGTCGCTCAAAAAGTATCCGAACACTATGATTGACTACAGAATTCAGAAAAAATATCTGGCAACGAATTTTTTTTTAGAAATTAGTGATCTGGTAACCTTCGTGTCACGTGACACGAAGGTTGCCAGATCACTAATTTCTAAAAAAATAATTGCCAGATATTTTTTCTGAATTCTGTAATCAACCGTAGTGTTCGGATACTTTTTTGAGCGACTGTACAAGGATGTGTGTGTCGTTTTTCTGCTGAGGTCCTGCCATCCTCTCAGATCTCTTACTATGGCATATAAACTGACAGGCTCCTGTCAGACCTCTGTGGCAAGCAGCTGCTTGAGGGGTACAACCAGTCCCACGCCACCTAGATAATTAAGAAAATGATAATAATGTCGCAAACGCAAGGAATTTTTTAAAATTAATGTTTAGTATTATTACAGGTTACTTTAGGATATATATAACAAATGAATAAAACAATAATTAATAACAATAATAACATAATAATAACTCAATATGTACAGTAGCTCAAAAAAGATCCAAACAATATGGTTGATTACAGAATTCAGAAAAATATCTGGCAACGATTTTTTTAGAATTAGTGATCTGGCAACTTTCGTGTCATGTCCAGGGCCGATCTAGAGGGGGGGGGGGGAGGTGTTATGGGTAATGAAAGTCAAATAATTTTAAATTGTGTATATTTTACAAATTTTTCAAGGAAATAAGAAAAAAACGCACCGAAAAAGTTTATACTGGAATGGAATTCCACTCTTTGCTCCCCCCCCCTCTCTTTTACTTTTTTCGAGCTCGATTGCGACACTTGTTATATCCGAACAATTATGGGACTTTTGACGAAAATTCATAAAAGAATGACAGTTCGTCCTGATGAGGAAAATCACTCAAACTACACTGGTGGAAATTGCAAAAATAACACCCAGAAGGAATTCCTTTAGGAACGTCATATTATAATGCGTTAATAGTTAAGGGCAGCAGAAACCATGATCCAAGATTGAAAGTCGTTGGATGAAATGATGACGTCACTGAGAACGACAACATGCAAATGTACGCAGCGCGTATTTAAGGACTAAGACATGAAGAAAGAAGTTATTCGTCTTGTGTTGTGTTGTTCAATGCTCTTTGAAGAAGCTACCATGCCTGGATCACGCAGGCGCGCAACATTTGTTCAGTTAGCGGAGTTTGAGCGAGGTCATATAGTGGGTCTTCGGGAAGCAGGTTGGTCTTTTCGTCAAATTGCTCATCGCGTTGGACGAGAGGTATCGGCAGTGGTACGATGGTGGTGTCGATGGTCAGAAGAGCATTTGCACACTCGCAGATGCGGTTCCGGACAACACAGAGTTACGGACGCACGAAAAGATCGGGGTATCAGGAGGGTGGCAGAGCGGACGGCTACGGCGTCACAAATTGGATTCTCTGTCGTGCCAAGGGTGTCTACAAGAACAATAGGCAATCGTCTTTTGGAAGCAGGACTACGGGAACGTGTGCCACTGGCAATCTTCTCACTGTCGAGCACGTTTGCACTGGTGTCAAGATCGAGTTCATTGGAGGGAAAATGGCAGTCTGTGGTCTTCAGTAATAAAAGCCGATTCTACTTAGGAGCATCTGATGGTCGTTTACGTGTCGGAAGGCGACAAGGTCAGCGACTTCTTCCATCGTGCATCCGCTAGCGACACACAGGGTCCACGCCTGGCATCATGGTGTGGGGAGCGATTAGCTTTCACTCTCGTACGTGTCTCGTGTTTGTACAGAATACACTGAATATGGTAGGACGATTGCCTGTATGATGTTGGTGACGTACGTAAAGTCATTGGATGAAATGATGACGTCACTGAGGACGACAACATGCAAATGTTGTCGTCCTCAGGTCTCATGTTGACCTGAGGACTTCGGACGGGGTTCATTAGAAATAGTCGTCCAACGCGGTGAGCAATTTGACGAAAAGACCAACCTGCTTCCCGAAGAGCCATTGAGTACACGTACTTCACCTCCTAGTACTTAAATCAATACGTACGTTCAGCAATACGTACGTCAGCAACATCATACAGCCAATCGTCCTACCATATTTGAGTGCAACACCAAATCCGTTATTCCAGCAGGATAATGTCCACCACACTCCTCCCGGGCAACTCAACATGCTCTTCAGGCAGTGCACCAACATCCTTGACCAGCATGCTCTCCGGACTTGTCTCCAATCGAGCATCTGTGGGACGGGTCAGTCAAAGACTCTTCCGCGAATCGTGGAAGGCAACGACCATCGCTGAATTACGCATCCAAGTTGAAAGCGCATGGAATGGTATCCCCCAGCATGATATTCATCATTTGTGCGACCGATTGCATGCCAGATTGGAAGTTTGCATTGCTGCTCCAGGAGGTTCAACACCTTATTAAAATGTGCCTTCTTTAAAATGTAATACTCATTAAAAGGTAAAATGAACATTGAATCACTTTAAACGTGTGATCACTGCCCTTTCTCAACAAGTTATTTCTACTAAATAAATCTCACAGATTATGGCTTCAATTGTTAATGGTGTTTTTTTTTCAATTTCCGCCAGTGTACATTCATAGATGAAAAAGGTTTGTCTCCCTATCTGCCATTGAAATTTGTACAGAGAGTTTTGAAACACCCTGTATATCTAAAGCACTATATACGTAATATACAGTACTCGCCTTTTCTTAATGTTTTCAATGCTGCTTAGAATTTCCAACACAATAAATGTGTTAGCTTTTCCATATTGTTTCAGAAATGCATTTGCTTTCAACTGGCGCTGACACAGGATTAAGAAAAGGAATAATATTTTAAAAAAGAATAATTGCACGACAAATATTTTAGTGGATGATATTCCAAACCAGTGGTTCTCAACCTTTTATGCTTCACGTACCACCTGAAAATGTGCATGCAACTGGCGTACCTCTTGTATAGATGGATAAAACTATAGTTATAGTATAACAATGGGAATAAAATAAAACACACATACATACAGTGGACCTTCGTTATAGCGCTGCTCGCTATACCCCGCACTCGGTTATAGCGCGGGCGATGTTCGCGATAAGTTCAAACATGTTTATTCAGGTCCGTGCGGCGTTAGTGAGTATCGCATTTTATTGTTACTGCGTATTGAGTAATTGTGTATGTATTGAGTTCCTGCATGTATTTTGAATAGTGTTTAATTATTGTATGCATGATGAGTAAAAGAAAAGCTTACAGTGTGAAATTTATTGTGTCGCCACCGCGCCGCTCGGTATAACGCGGATCACCTTATAACGCGGGTGTTGTTTCCCGCCCGACACGCCTTATACCGTGGGTCCACTGTATATATAGCATATATCTAGCGACTTTTGAGCTCTCACGGCGTACCCCAAAACATTTTACCGCGTACCCCACGTTGAGAACCCCTTTTCTAAACTGATCAAAGCAGTTATAACTCTTTGTCAAATAGACTCCAAAATTTAAAACGAATATTGCAAACGATGTATTTTAATTCTAGAAATTTGAAATTTTGGTGGTGGAATGTGAAGATCACGAAGTTTCCATTGCCAACAACGAATTGACTCCATAGACCCAGAACGGGTAGGAAAACACACCATTTTAGTTTTAGCTGAAAATCATTTGTTTTTATAGATAAATGAAAAATTCTTTATGGGTTAAATAGGAATTGATAAAATATTATGATTCACACTTTTTAAATATTCCGAAAACTATAATTACACCCTCTAATGGTGTAAAAATTTGCAAATTCCAAAATTTCAAACAAATATTGCAAACGATGTATTTAAGCTAGAAATTTTGAACTATAGTGCTGAAATATGAATGCCATGATGTTTCCATTGGCAACAATGAATAGACCTCTTAGACCCAGGAGGGGGAAAAGCAATTTTTTATTTTAGGAAGCAATTTTTGTATTTAGAGATAAATGAAAAGTAATCTTTCGTACACTATAATTGCGCCCTCTAACGGTGAAAAAGTTTGAAAATTCCAAAATTTCAAACGAATATTGCAACGATATATTTAATGATAGAAATATGAAATTTTGGTGGTAGAAAAAAATTGAGATGAGAATGATAATTAGAAAAACTCTAATTTGATTGGTACAGTCGCTCAAAAAAGTATCCGAACAATATAATCGATTACAGAATTCAGAAAAAATATCTGACAACGATTTTTTTAGAAATTAGTGATCTGGCAACCTTCGTGTGACACGAAGGTTGCCAGATTCGTGTTGACACGTTGCCCTTCGTGTGACACGAAGGTTGCCAGATCACTAATTTCTAAAAAAATCGTTGCCAGATATTTTTTCTGAATTCTGTAATCGATTATATTGTTCGGATACTTTTTTGAGCGACTGTACTAATGAAATATTTTCAAATATTTAGTAGTTTTAATATATATATATGTATCTTTATATATCACTGATATGATGAAACGACAGAACAATTACCAAGTGTTACAAATAATATGTATAGAATGGAAATATGAAACACTAGTGGTAGATTTTAAGAGATATTCCACTGAGAGTAATAATCTACCCACTTTTCTGAGAGAAGTATCGGAAATGCAACTTTTTAGAATTAAGAATTAAAAGACGAATACTTTTATGTTGTATTTTACTATTGAAATGCTATTTGCATTTTTCCCATCAACCGCTTGATCAAATTAAAACTTTTAAGGAATGCAAGAGTAGGTAAAGGAAAAACTTCTTTCTCTTTGAAAAAGAAATTCTCATGTGCGCCAGAGGCGATAGGCGTCCTTCTAGTTAAATGATACAAATGATACGGGGTGAACAGATACTTTTGCTCTCGTGCTTAAATAATCAAGGGGCATTTACGCCTTTTGTCTAAATCAGTGTCTCGTAAAAAAACTCTGCGACACACTGAATCTATTTTTTTTCCGCGGCACACTGAATCTAATTTTTTTTTCCCGCGGCACACCTAAAAAAGAATTTTTGATGGTTACGTAAAAAGAGGAAAATTTAAGTTTCGTTAAATGCATTTTATTTAAAATAAATATAATAATAAATATAATTAATCATAACTCGGTGTTTGTTTTAAATATTTGTCCATTCTATGGCTTGAAATAGTCAAAAATTAATACCAAAATTTGGAAAAGGCTTGATAAATACTTACAAGATCCCAGTTGATAAAATCTGAAAGATTTTTATTAAAGCACGTCGATAACACAAGTCAAGTCAAAATGAAATCTTTGGAATATCTAGTGTCAATTTGAAAATCTCTCGCGGCACACAGTTTGCGAGACACTGGTCTAAATAATCAAGGAACATTTAGCCCGTGATAAATGGTAAGGAGGTATTTCCCCCATCCCTAAATAAGCAATGGTGCATTTACTCCATTACTTGGCAAATGAATGACATTACTTAGCAAATGGACATTTATTCCCATGCCTAAATAAGCAATGGGGGCATTTACCTCCATGGCTAAATAGGCAAGGAGGATTTACCCCTGTGTCTAAATAGGCAAGGGGCATTTACTCCCGTGTCTAAATAGGCAAGAGGATAACTACTCTCCTGTGCTTAAAAAAGTGCCATTTATTCCCGTGCCGAAATAAGCAAGGGGACAATTTGTTCCCTGTGCCTAAATGAAAAATAAGCAAGGGAACAATTTGTTCCCTGTTCCTAAATGAAAAATAAGCAAGGGGACAATTTGTTCCCTGTGCCTAAATGAAAAATAAGCAAGGGGACAATTTGTTCCCTGTGCCTAAATGAAAAATAAGCAAGGAGACAATTTGTTCCCTGTGCCTAAATGAAAAATAAGCAAGGGGACAATTTGTTCCCTGTGCCTAAATGAAAAATAAGCAAGGAGACAATTTGTTCCCTGTGCCTAAATGAAAAATAAACAAGGGGACAATTTGTTCCCTGTGCCTAAATGAAAAATAAGCAAGGAGACAATTTGTTCCCTGTGCCTAAATGAAAAATAAGCAAGGAGACAATTTGTTCCCTGTGCCTAAATGAAAAATAAGCAAGGAGACAATTTGTTCCCTGTGCCTAAATGAAAAATAAGCAAGGGGACAATTTGTTCCCTGTGCCTAAATGAAAAATAAGCAAGGAGACAATTTGTTCCCTGTGCCTAAATGAAAAATAAGCAAGGAGACAATTTGTTCCCTGTGCCTAAATGAAAAATAAGCAAGGAGACAATTTGTTCCCTGTGCCTAAATGAAAAATAAGCAAGGGGACAATTTGTTCCCTGTGCCTAAATGAAAAATAAGCAAGGAGACAATTTGTTCCCTGTGCCTAAATGAAAAATAAGCAAGGGGACAATTTGTTCCCTGTGCCTAAATGAAAAATAAGCAAGGAGACAATTTGTTCCCTGTGCCTAAATGAAAAATAAGCAAGGGGACAATTTGTTCCCTGTGCCTAAATGAAAAATAAGCAAGGGGACAATTTGTTCCCTGTGCCTAAATGAAAAATAAACAAGGGGACAATTTGTTCCCTGTGCCTAAATGAAAAATAAGCAAGGGGACAATTTGTCCTCTGTGCCAAATAGATCAAGGGGACAATTGTTCCCCTGTGCCTAAAAGAGGAAGGGTACAATTGTTTCCCTGTGCCTAAATAAGCAAGAGGGCAATTGCTACACTGTGCCTAATAAACAAAGGGGCAATTGCTACTCTGTGCCTAATAAATAAGGGGGCATTTATCCCCGTGCCTAAATAAGTAGGGGGCATTTACTTCTGTGCCTAAATACGCAAAGAGGCATTTAACCCCGTGCCTATATATGGAAAGGAGCATTTACCCCATGCCTAAATAAGCTAGGGCATTTACCTCTTTTGCCCCAGTGGAGTTAACTCTATGTATACAGGTTCCATAAATTAAGGAAAAATGAGAAAAATCGCGATACTTCGCCAAAAAATTGTGTGATTCTCACCAGACTTGTTCATGTAACCAGTAAAGTAATGCCGAGTAAGAATATCGTATGCAAATTAATCTAAGTTGCGTCATTTTGCGTAATCGGATAGCAGCATAAAAACGGTTGTTTTGGAGTGGATCGTTATTCTGTGTTGTAAATCTGAGTAAAGGAATTCGAAATAGCCATTTTGTAGGAATAACCTCGAGACATCATTTGCCAAATGAGCTGCGGTGGAGAGCTATTGGCCGGCTCGAAGCAGGCCAAAGTCAGTCAGAAGTGGCACGATGGCTGAATGTGAGTCCTTCTGTGGTCCATAGACTGTGGAATCAATTTCTTAGCACGGATTCCGCGTCTCGGAAGTTTAGCCGAGGAAGGGCTAGAGTTACGATGCTGTACAAGTCCGATGTCTGCGATTACCAAAACGAAGGAGCAGGACGTCTATTCCCTCTCAGCTGTGATCCTCTCTTGCAGCAGCCACTGAGAGGGTTGTATCAGCTTCTGTTGTGCATAGAAGGCTTCATGAGGGAGGTCTGTACGCTAGAAGCCCAATAATTTGTATACCCCTAACGTCACGTCACAGGAGAAAGCAGTTGAATTGGACATGCACGCATGTTAGCTGGACCGAAGAGCAATGGAGGTCCGTACTCTTCACAGACGAGTCCAGATATTGCTTGCAGAGTGATTCGGGACATTGTTTGATAAGGAGAGAACGAGGTACCCACTATCATCCCAGTAACATCCTTCAAATAGACAGTTACGGCGGAGGTAGCGTGTGTGTTTCGGGTGGCATTTCTTTAGGTGGACCAATGGACCTCTATGTGTTGACAAGTGGGAACCTCAATGCTCAGAGGTATAGAGATGACATCCTTGGCCCTTATGTACGTCCTTACGTTGCTGCAATAGGTGAAACATTCATCTTACAAGACGATAACGCTTGTCCACACAGAGCTCGACTAGTGGAACCATTTTGCGCTTTTAGAGACCATTTTGAGACCATTTTGCGCATGGAGTGGCCAGCTCGATCTCCAGACCTAAATCTGATTGAGCATGTGTGGGATGCTCTAGCGAGACGTGTTGCTGCTCTCAACCAGCCACCTGAAACAAAGGGGGAGCTTATTACTGCTTTAAAGAAACAATGGTAGTTACTTCCTACTGAGCTGATTCACATCATAAACAGCATAGAATATCGCTGTCGTGTCTGCATTGCTGTAAGGGGTGACCACACTCCTTATTAAAGAACTTTGCCCATTGCATTCTGACACCTCATTTTTGGACAAGTTTCTATAAGTGTTATTTTTTGACGAAAAATGTTTCTAGTGTAAAATATTTTACGCCATTCTGAAACTAGCATTGTAATTCAGGTTGCCATCAAATTTTATTAAAATCATTCATATAGCTTTTTTGTTTATCATAATCTTTCTGAGTTTTCCTTAATTTATGGAAACCACTGTATTTAGATTTATATTTATTAGATATAAGCAAAAGCCACCTAGCTTCATATTTTACTAACTTTAATTGAAACAAAAAGCTCGGATCATAAAGTCATTGAACTCGCTTCTCTCGTGGCCTTAAATATGAAGTTTAACTTGCTCATTCTCCGACTAAGTAATTCACTTTGTTTTCTTAAAGAGTTGGTGGGGCGGGGGTGGCTCAGTCGGTAGCGCGCCAGGCTCGTAATCTGTACTTCCCAGGTTCGAGTCCCAGCTGGGTCAACGTTGAGATTTATCTCCGCAAAATTCCCCGCCCTGCCCACGGTCAGTAGGGGACACCGATGGGCTTGGAAAGGCCGCCATCCGTCGGATGGGACGTTAAGCCGTGGCCCCGTGTGCGGGAGAGCCATACCCTGTGCACGTTAAAGAACACGCTGGATGGCCTTGACGGGAGGCTACCATCTGTCTCCCAACAGCTGTTCCAGTGGGTCCCCTCCCCCAACCTTCTCTGAGCCTTCGGGGTCCATGTGACCTGGCCATTTAGCCTATGGTGTGCAAAAAAGTGCCGCTCAGAGGTAAAACAACCCAACCCAACTTAAAGAGTTGGTAACCACGTTACTGTCATTTGTTCATATTGCATAACTTTAATAGTAAAAAAAATAAACCACCCAAGCCTCAAAGTAAATAATAAACCCCAACAAACAGCTGCTTGCCACAGAGTCTGACAGGAGGTTGTCAGTTTAATACGCCATACTAGAAGGCCTATGAGGAAGGGGAGACCTCAGCAGAAAAACGACACAAGCATCCATGACTTACCCGGATCATTTTTTTACCAAGATAACTTTTCTAGTTCTAGATTTTTGTTTTAAATTTTGAATCTCAAACCCGCTTCAGTAACAGTTTGGTCGCCCATGAATTTTACATTGAGAAAGAAAATAAAATAATAATTTGTATATGTGAGATTACGATTTATGACAGGCTTTGAAGTAACATTGTCCATTGCTCATTATAATGGTTCTACGTCAATTCACCGCGCTCAATTCATGATACGTCAATTCATCTTGCTCAATTCATCACACGTTAATTCATCGTTCTCAATTTATCGTAATGTCAGTTCATCGCAGCGTCATTTTATCGCAGCGTCAATTCATCGCGACGTCAATTCATCGCAGTGCCAATTCACCGCAGCGTCAATTAATCGCGGCATCAATTCATAGCAGCATCAATTCATCGCATCGTCAATTCATCGAGTATTAATTCATCGTGGCGTCAATTCATCGTAGCATCATTCATCGCATCGTCAATTCATCGAGTATCAATTCATCGCATCGTCAATTCATCGGGTATCAATTCATTGCACTGTCAGTTCATCGAGTATCAATTGATCGCAGCGTCAATTGATCGCAACGTCAATTCATCACAGCGTCAATTCATCGAGTATCAATTCATCGCATCGTCAATTCATCGAGTATTAATTCATCGTGGCGTCAATTCATCGTAGCATCATTCATCGCATCGTCAATTCATCGAGTATCAATTCATCGCATCGTCAATTCATCGAGTATCAATTCATTGCACTGTCAGTTCATCGAGTATCAATTGATCGCAGCGTCAATTGATCGCAACGTCAATTCATCACAACGTCAATTCATCGAGTATCAATTCATCGCATCGTCAATTCATCGAGTATTAATTCATCGTGGCGTCAATTCATCGTAGCATCATTCATCGCATCGTCAATTCATCGAGTATCAATTCATCGCATCGTCAATTCATCGAGTATCAATTCATTGCACTGTCAGTTCATCGAGTATCAATTGATCGCAGCGTCAATTGATCGCAACGTCAATTCATCACAGCGTCAATTCATCGAGTATCAATTCATCGCATCGTCAATTCATCGAGTATTAATTCATCGTGGCGTCAATTCATCGTAGCATCATTCATCGCATCGTCAATTCATCGAGTATCAATTCATCGCATCATCAATTCATTGCACTGTCAGTTCATCGAGTATCAATTGATCGCAGCGTCAATTGATCGCAACGTCAATTCATCACAACGTCAATTCATCGAGTATCAATTCATCGCATCGTCAATTCATCGAGTATTAATTCATCGTGGCGTCAATTCATCGTAGCATCATTCATCGCATCGTCAATTCATCGAGTATCAATTCATCGCATCGTCAATTCATCGAGTATCAATTCATTGCACTGTCAGTTCATCGAGTATCAATTGATCGCAGCGTCAATTGATCGCAACGTCAATTCATCACAGCGTCAATTCATCGAGTATCAATTCATCGCATCGTCAATTCATCGAGTATTAATTCATCGTGGCGTCAATTCATCGTAGCATCATTCATCGCATCGTCAATTCATCGAGTATCAATTCATCGCATCGTCAATTCATCGAGTATCAATTCATTGCACTGTCAGTTCATCGAGTATCAATTGATCGCAGCGTCAATTGATCGCAACGTCAATTCATCACAGCGTCAATTCATCGAGTATCAATTCATCGCATCGTCAATTCATCGAGTATTAATTCATCGTGGCGTCAATTCATCGTAGCATCATTCATCGCATCGTCAATTCATCGAGTATCAATTCATCGCATCGTCAATTCATCGAGTATCAATTCATTGCACTGTCAGTTCATCGAGTATCAATTGATCGCAGCGTCAATTGATCGCAACGTCAATTCATCACAGCGTCAATTCATCGAGTATCAATTCATCGCATCGTCAATTCATCGAGTATTAATTCATCGTGGCGTCAATTCATCGTAGCATCATTCATCGCATCGTCAATTCATCGAGTATCAATTCATCGCATCGTCAATTCATCGAGTATCAATTCATTGCACTGTCAGTTCATCGAGTATCAATTGATCGCAGCGTCAATTGATCGCAACGTCAATTCATCACAGCGTCAATTCATCGAGTATCAATTCATCGCATCGTCAATTCATCGAGTATTAATTCATCGTGGCGTCAATTCATCGTAGCATCATTCATCGCATCGTCAATTCATCGAGTATCAATTCATCGCATCGTCAATTCATCGAGTATCAATTCATTGCACTGTCAGTTCATCGAGTATCAATTGATCGCAGCGTCAATTGATCGCAACGTCAATTCATCACAGCGTCAATTCATCGAGTATCAATTCATCGCATCGTCAATTCATCGAGTATTAATTCATCGTGGCGTCAATTCATCGTAGCATCATTCATCGCATCGTCAATTCATCGAGTATCAATTCATCGCATCGTCAATTCATCGAGTATCAATTCATTGCACTGTCAGTTCATCGAGTATCAATTGATCGCAGCGTCAATTGATCGCAACGTCAATTCATCACAGCGTCAATTCATCGAGTATCAATTCATCGCATCGTCAATTCATCGAGTATTAATTCATCGTGGCGTCAATTCATCGTAGCATCATTCATCGCATCGTCAATTCATCGAGTATCAATTCATCGCATCGTCAATTCATCGAGTATCAATTCATTGCACTGTCAGTTCATCGAGTATCAATTGATCGCAGCGTCAATTGATCGCAACGTCAATTCATCACAGCGTCAATTCATCGAGTATCAATTCATCGCATCGTCAATTCATCGAGTATTAATTCATCGTGGCGTCAATTCATCGTAGCATCATTCATCGCATCGTCAATTCATCGAGTATCAATTCATCGCATCGTCAATTCATCGAGTATCAATTCATTGCACTGTCAGTTCATCGAGTATCAATTGATCGCAGCGTCAATTGATCGCAACGTCAATTCATCACAGCGTCAATTCATCGAGTATCAATTCATCGCATCGTCAATTCATCGAGTATTAATTCATCGTGGCGTCAATTCATCGTAGCATCATTCATCGCATCGTCAATTCATCGAGTATCAATTCATCGCATCGTCAATTCATCGAGTATCAATTCATTGCACTGTCAGTTCATCGAGTATCAATTGATCGCAGCGTCAATTGATCGCAACGTCAATTCATCACAGCGTCAATTCATCGAGTATCAATTCATCGCAGTGTTAGACATATGATTTTGTTGATTTTCTACATCTTTGGACAAATTAATTCTCTATAGATAATAATTCAGATATTGAAAGGTTAAACATGCGTAAGAAGAATTTACCTCAGAAATTAATTAAAACTTAAATAACAAGTATTGTTTCAAACCGTTTAATAAAATATGTATTTTAAAACATAATGAGTTTTTCAATAATAGGCAACCATTAATGATATTTATTAAAATAATTTATTGTTAAATATTCCAGTTTTGTTCTTCTTTAAATACTGAACGAGTATTGTTGAAAATCGAGATTTAAATAGAATTGATTATGACCTATATTTTATCATCAGTCACATTTTTCCATTAAAGGCATATATTAGAATTATACAGCTTCGAAGTTATATTCCCATTGACATAACATAGTAATTCACTATTTTGATAGGGCAATTTTGATTGATATTTTGGGAAGCTAGTTTTATGTTGACCTATTGTTACGTGAAGTAACTAAAACTCATATAGTACAGCCCCACTTAGTAAGAGAGGGTTATGCTGATTTACCTCAGAGAGACCCCGGGACAGCTGTTAGGAGACAGATTGAAGCCTCCCATCAAGGGTATCTGACATATTCTTTAATATGCACTGGGTATGGCTTTCCTGCACACTGAGCCACGGCTTAATGTTCCATACGAGGGTGGCGTCAGATTGAAGCCTCCCATCAAGGGTATCTGACATATTCTTTAATATGCACTGGGTATGGCTTTCCTGCACACTGAGCCACGGCTTAATGTCCCATCCGAGGGTGGCGTCACATTGAAGCCTCCCATCAAGGGTATCTGACATATTCTTTAATATGCACTGGGTATGGCTTTCCTGCACACTGAGCCACGGCTCAATGTTCCATACGAGGGTGGCGTCAGATTGAAGCTTCCCATCAAAGGTATCTGACATATTCTTTAATATGCACTGGGTATGGCTTTCCTGCACACTGAGCCACGGCTTAATGTTCCATACGAGGGTGGCGTCAGATTGAAGCCTCCCATCAAGGGTATCTGACATATTCTTTAATATGCACTGGGTATGGTTTTCCTGCACACTGAGCCACGGCTTAATGTCCCATCCGAGGGTGGCGTCAGATTGAAGCCTCCCATCAAGGGTATCTGACATATTCTTTAATATGCACTGGGTATGGCTTTCCTGCACACTGAGCCACGGCTTAATGTTTCATACGAGGGTGGCGTCAGATTGAAGCCTCCCATCAAGGGTATCTGACATATTCTTTAATATGCACTGGGTATGGCTTTCCTGCACACTGAGCCACGGCTTAATGTCCCATCCGAGGGTGGCGTCAGATTGAAGCCTCCCATCAAGGGTATCTGACATATTCTTTAATATTCACTGGGTATGGCTTTCCTGCACACTGAGCCACGGCTTAATGTTCCATACGAGGGTGGCGTCAGATTGAAGCCTCCCATCAAGGGTATCTGACATATTCTTTAATATGCACTGGGTATGACTTTCCTGCACACTGAGTCACGGCTTAATGTCCCATCCGAGGGTGGCGTCCTTTTCAGGCCCCATTGGTGTCCCCTTTTCTGACCGTAGCCAGTTTATCAATACCTATTCAACCCGAAAAGAAGTTTTAATTTATATATAAAAAAACAAACAATTATCTCTTAAATAAATGCATCTCCCCTCTCCATTAAGGGTAAGGGTTAAAAATCATCAATTGAGTTTCGAAAATGAGTTTCGAACAATTTACTTAGAACAGCCCTGGGCAAATTACGGCCAGCCATTCCTTTTTGTCCGGCCACAGAACTACTGATGACAAATTAATTAATTTTGCAAAAGAGGAAAAGAACGTATATATGACAAGAAATCCAACATCAACGAAGCAAATTCTAATTAAAATAATCGATTTCAATAAAATTATATAGTTTATGGGGTTTTTTTTACACTGGTTATATATTATTTCTTTGGTAGTTATAACTTCTAAAATATGCATTTAATAGAAAAATGTAACCGATGATAAAGTCATAATTAAATCTATTTAAATCCCGATTTTCAACAATATTCGTTAAGTATTTAAAGAGGCACATAATCTGGAATATTTAATAATGAATTATTTTTATAAACATCGTTAATGATTGCGTAATGATTATTTCAATATTAGGCAAACTTTTAAAATGAATATTTTATTAAATGGTACGAAACGATCCTTGTTATGCTAGTTTTAATTAATTTCTGAGGTAAATTTTTCTGACGCTTGTTTAACCTTTTAAAAAACTACATTATTGTCTCTAGAGTTCATTTGAACAATCTACAGATGCAGAAAGTCAATAAAACCACTGTAACACTGGATGAATTGACTCGCGAAGAACTGACATCACGACGAATTGACGCTGCGATGAATTGAGAGCGATGAATTGAGAGCGATGAATTGATGGGACACCCATTATAATCTCCTACATCTTATGGTGAGTTTGTTTGTCCGGTTATGTTGTTTTATTTCTTAGAGACACTTTTTGGCAAGAGAGTTAAATGGCCATATCGAAAGAACCTCAAGGGCTCATAGAAGGTTGGGGGAAGTGGACCCACTGGATAGCTGTTAGGAGACAGATGGTAGCCTCCCGTCAAGGACATCTACAGTGATCTTTAATGGGAACAGTTTATTATTCTCCTGCCCATAAGGTCATGGCTTTATATCTCAGGGGCGGAGGTGGCTCAGTCGGTAGCGCACCAGGCTCGTAATCTGCAGTCCCCAGGTTCGAGTCCCAGCTAGACCACCGTTGAGGTTTACCTCTGGAAATCTCCCTGCTGGGTTTGGAAAGGCCGCCGTCCATCGGATGGGACGTTAAGCCGTGGCTCCGTGTACGGGAGAGCCATACTCTGTGCACGTTAAAGAACACTCTGGATATGGCCTTGAAGGGAGTCTTCTAGCTGTCTGCCAACAGTTGTCCGGTGGATCCCAACCTTTTCTGAGCCTTTGGGCTCCTTGTGTCCTGGCCATTTAGTCCATTGCGTGCAAAAATGTGCCGCTCAGAGGTAAAACAACCAAACCTTTTAGATCTCAACCGATAGACGGTGGCCTTTCCAATCCCATCTGTGTCTCCTTTCTTACTGACGACAGGGTGAGGTTTGGAGAAAATAAGTCTAAATGCTCGAACAGTTGTGGCTCGAAACTCAGATAGGTAGCAGGCGAGGCAGACACGGTGTCCATCAGGAGCGCCCGAGTTAGGGCGCACCTGAACCGCACCGGAACTCCCTCCTTTGAGACCGGAGCTGCTTTAATGCCACCATACTCCAAGTCCCTACTAGTCTCCTCTGAGACAAACCTTAATCTTCTACTTCCAGGCTTCTCATGCCACTCGTGTAGTGACTTCAAGACGGAGCACGAGTTTTCCCAATGAGGGGAGGGTCTCAAAGATCTCACTCCCCACCCCAATTATTGAGGGTGGCTCGAAACTGCAGATTTCGATTCTGGCGCGCTACCAACTGAGCCAACTCACACACCCTAACAGATGGCCTATGTCTAGTTGTTTCATGCACTGCTGAACAGTAAATGGCCATCCCAGACACATTGGTGGTCTGTAAAGGTCGCTCGACCATGGGTGGGTTGGATTGTTTTACCTAATTAGGGCTAAATGGCCAAGTCACAAGGACCCTGAAGACCTAAAGAAGGCCAGGGGGAGGGACTCACTGGACAGCTGTTGGGAGACAGATGGCAGCCTCCCGTCAAGGCCATCCAGCCTGTTCTTTAACGTGCACAGGATATGGGTCTCCCGCACACGGACCACGGCTTTATGTCCCATCTGACGGAAGACAGGTTTTCCAAGCCCCTCGGTGTCTCCTACTGACGGAGGTGGGTAGATTTGAGAAGATAAATCACAACGCTGGCAGAGGTGGAATTCGAACCTAGTAACTATGGATTACGAGCCTGAAGCACTACCGACTGAGCCACTCCGCTCTCGCTCGACCTCATAGGTGTTGTCCTTGTTTTTTGAACTCTCAATAGTTGGAACGTTCTTTGGAACGCACTGTACTCGAAATTCCGCCTCTGGTTCACGTGGAAGAGCAAAGAAACTTCAAATCAGCTGATCAGATTGTACACCAGCGGTTCTGCGACTACAGTCTCCTCTCGATCATTTATATGATACACTTATGGCCACTTTGTGAAACAGCCCACAGACACTAAAATGTAGGGACTTCGTAGGGACTTGACTTCTTCATTCATCGGGAATGAACTCAAGACACCTAAGGCAATTCCAATGGAGGTTCGTTATAATTTATCATTTTTCATCTCTTCCTTCTATACAGGGTGTCTCAAAAACGTAGGTACAAACTTTTAGGGGAGGTAGATAACATCTAAAGGAATGAGAATTGCATAGGAACCCATAACCGGAAACGTCACTGTAAGTCAATAGGCGGCGCTGATCATCAGTGCGCTAGAGGTGAAATTTCGGATTTCCTCATTCGAGCGGTAGTCGGCTTACGAAGAGCAGGCGAAGGTATTCGAACAGGGAGCTGGCAGACATGCATTTAGTGTATGGAATAGCTGAGGGCAACGGACGAGCCGCTCAACGAATGTATCAAGAACGCTTCCCACACAGACATGTATCGGGCCACCGTTTTTTTGCGCGTGCGCATCAAAATTTGTGCGATTATGGGTATATCATCCGTGAAATGTATCATCTAGTACGCCATTTGTAATAATTATGTCCAATAAATGTTTTCCCTGAAAAAAGACAAAATCCTTGTACCATTAAAGGCTCGCCCTCCCTCTTTTTTGAAACAACTGGATTTCCCCTTTCACGTTATTATATGTCCTTTTTCGCCCCTTTTCATCCTTCGCCCCTTTTCATCCTTCGCCCCTTGCGCGAAGCAACAAGGATTTCACTCGTCGTAGGCCATGTTCCTTGTTAGCAGTGCAGAATTCTTAAGACATTATTGAGGCGACTATGAAAATTAAGTGCACAATTCACCGGTCTGTGTCGTGGTTGGGTCTGCGGGAAAAAATTCATCAGTTCGCGATCGTTAACCAAGGGTTGTTGGGTTGGGTTGTTTTACCTCTGAGCGGCACTTTTTTGCACACCATGGGCTAAATGGCCAGGTCACATGGACCCCGAAGGCTCAGAGAAGGTTGGGGGAGGGGACCCACTGGAACAGCTGTTGGGAGACAGATGGTAGCCTCCCGTCAAGGCCATCCAGCGTGTTCTTTAACGTGCACAGGGTATGGCTCTCCCGCACACGGGGCCACGGCTTAACCAACGGACGGCGGCCTTTCCAAGCCCATCGGTGGCGTGGAAAGGCCGCCGTCCGTTGGAAAGGCCGGGGGACGGCGGCCTTTCCAAGCCCATCGGTGTCCCCTACTGACCGTGGGCAGGGCGGGGAATTTTGCGGAGATAAATCTCAACGCTGACCCAGCTGGGACTCGAACCTGGGAACTATAGATTACGAGCCTGGCACGCTACCTACTGAGCCACCCCCGCCCCCTCGTTAACCAAGTACGTGTCTTTTGCATGAAAGGTATATCAGAGTCGCTTTTCTGCACAAGAGAAAAATTTGTTTTCACAGGTGTCACTGGACAGTAATAAGTATCCAAAACTTATTGCTGAGGTTTGTACTTTTAAAATATTCTTGAAAATTTTTAGTTAGGCGGATTTTTATGTTACCGAATCGAAGAAGCTTTCTCATGTAGCTTGTTCCATAGATATTCTGATATAATCGTTGAAGTATTTGCTAAATTTTGACTATCAGTCCAGTTGCAAATAAAATTTCGATGGATTAGCTCAGGTAAGTTGAGAGTTGTTATCAGTATATCGATTGAGTGAGACTTATTAAGTGTATTATTTTTTATAGTAACTTAGTGATTTTATAGTATTTGTTAAAACTAATGTCCCCAACACCATTAACATGCATTCATGTTGGACTTGGATGTAGAACTGAAGTTAGATGTTTTACACACTATAAGCAGAAACGCAAGGGTGCCCGCAACGTATGAATTGTTTTCTACTTTTAGCAGTGCTTACTTTCTATAGCATTCTGCCGCGTACAAAATTCTTTACAGAATTATTTTTTACCCGATGAAAACAACTGACCTTGTAAAGCATAATGCACACACGTGTATTAACGAGAGGTCGCAACGTGAAATAAAATTTCATCAGCGTCATGAGTCACTGGTCTTATGATCACACGTTCGCCGGTAAACGGTAGAAAAGACGATTTTTAAAAACTGTGAGAGCGTTTAGAATTGTAGATTTTTAAAAAAATTATATCTTACTTTCAAATAATTAGCTGATTTTTCTTCCGAGAAAGAAATAATATTTTGTTATCGATTGTTACTGCGTAATATTACTTCCTAGGAAAGAATAATATTTTGCATCATATGTTGAGGATACAGCGGTAATAAGAATTAGGAATAAAAAGTTTTAAACTTGAGACCATGTCGCGTAACGGATAATACGGGAATTAAAAAAGTTAGTTTTATTAGTCACACTTTTGCAATCACGATGTGTTGTGCAGAATATGTCTGAACACAAATATCTGACGGCATCATCCTTCAATCCGATGGAGACCACTTTTAACAAGAGAGGCGCAACACTTGGAGGTTTAGGGCGTGAAGGGAAATTTCAAAACGGTTTGTGTTCTTCGGATGGGGTACATTGTTTATTTACAAAATAGCTGACCTATCATAAAGAGGAGATGGGATGGTTCGATAAGAGGATGGAAAATTATTTCCAAAACGTTGTTTCCATACCGTATCTCCTGTGATGGCATGAAACAAAGGAGGTGGAACCAACCCAACCCACCCCCAAGAATTGGGGGTGGGTTGGGTTGGGTTGTTTTACCTCTGATCTGCACTTTTTTGCACACCATGGGCTAAATGGCCAGGTCACATGGACCCCGAAGGCTCAGAGAAGGTTGGGGGAGGGGACCTACTGGAACAGCTGTTGGAAGACAGATGGTAGCCTCCCGTCAAGGCCATCCAGCGTGTTCTTTAACGTGCACAGGGTATGGCTCTCCCGCACACGGGGGCACGGCTTAACGTCCCATCCGACGGACGGCGGCCTTTCCGAGCCCATCGGTGTCCCCTATTGACCGTGGGCAGGGCGGGGAATTTTGCGGAGATAAATCACAACGCTGACCCAGCTGGGACTTGAACCTGGGAACTACAGATTACGAGCCTGGCGCGTTACCGACTGAGCCACCTCGCCCCAGAATTGGGGGGGACAATGCGGTTTAGTCAGAAGGGCTGTCAATGAGTGACATCTCTGGACTTAGAAAAATTTCGAGATGTGTCCGAAAACTACGATCAAGGGTGCGAGTGGGTTTTCGTGTTGTAACACATCACGTCTGATACGGAAAGAAAGGGGGGTCGACAGCATGGCAGGTAACGTGATCCAAGATGACCGTTGGTGGAAATTTCGAGAAGGTTTAACCGTTCAAGATTACCACCCGGAGGAGATTTGTAATAAGGGGGGCGGAACTTTTGATAAGGGTTTTTTTAATGAAGGGGAGTCAAAAAATTGGATTCATGGTGAGTTGATTTATAAGTTTTAATTTACGAGGAAATAAAGATTCGCGTCAGGAGATTTTTAATAAGGGGGGCGGAACTTTTGATAAGGAGGTTTTTTAATGAGGGAGAGTCAAAAAATTGGGTTAAAATAGAGTGGTTACTAGTGTATAGTACTTATGGTATACACTAGATGGCGCCAAGGGTTTTTAATAAAGGGGGGCGGAACTTTTGATAAGGGTTTTTTAATGAGGGGGTGCGTATTAATAAAGGGGGGCGGGACTTTTGATAAGGGTTTTTAATGAGGGGGAGTAAAAAAATTGGGTTGAAATAGAATGGTTACTAGTGTATAGTACTTATGGTATACACTAGATGGCGCCAAGGGTTTTTAATAAAGGGGGGCGGAACTTTTGATAAGGGTTTTTTAATGAGGGGGTGCGTATTAATAAAGGGGGCGGGACTTTTGATAAGGGTTTTTAATGAGGGGGAGTTAAAAAATTGGGTTGAAATAGAATGGTTACTAGTGTGTAGTGCGTATGGTATATTAGATGGCGCCAAGGGTTTTTAATAAAGGGGGAGCACCTTTTGATAAGGTTTTTTTTAATGACGGTTGCGTATTAATAAATGGGGTGGAACTTTTGATAAGGGGTTTTTAATGAGGGAGAGTAAAAAAATTGGATTTAAATAGAGTGGTTACTAAAGTATAGTACTCATGATATACACTAGATGGCGCCAAGTTTTTTTAATAAAGGGGGCGGAACTTTTGATAAGGGGTTTTTTAATGAGGGTGGATAAAAAATATAGGTGGGTCAACCAGGGGGTCTTTATGAGTTATTACTTATTAATTATGAATTTTTAATTATGAATATTAATAAGGGGATGTGGTTGATGACGTCATAGGGGGAAAGCACTGTGCAAAAGTGGTACGCTGGACCTACTTGATACTATTCACGTCACTTACGTCAGTTTTCAACGTCAGGGTTCTACTGATCATTTATTGACACTTACGTGCTGTCCACTGGAGCAAAATAGAATTTTTTTCGTAACCAGTGTCATTCGCTTCTAGGGGAGGATAATCTGCAAGAGCCGGGGTGCACAAACCATTTCACACCGGGGACTACTTTTAATTTAGGATTTTTTGGAAGGCTATCAATTTTTTATTTACGTTTGAATATAGAGCAGGTACCATCAGTAGTAAACAACTGAAAATAAATAATCTAACTGGCGTTTATAACGTTAGAAATACATTCCTATTTTTGCGGTAAATAAATCTAAAACTTTTTAGTTAAAAAACCTACCCTTAAGACACTTTTTGACAAGACAAGGGCTAAATGGCCATATCGAAAGAACCCCAATTGCTCATAGAAGGTTGGGGGAAGTGGACCCACTGGATAGCAGTTAGGAGACAGATGGTAGCCTCCCGTCAAGGACATCCAGAGTGATCTTTAATGGGAACAGTTTACTGTTCTCCTGCCCATAAGGTCATGGCTTTATATCTCAGGGGCGGAGGTGGCTCATTCGGCAGCCTCCCCCTGACCTTCTCTTCGCCCCCAGGGTCTTTGTATTCCTTATTATGCACTTAATATATAATCACTTAAAAACTGTGCCATGGTTGACTCGCACCTTACTAAAGAGTGACCTGTAGCTAGCGGCCATTCTAATGGGCACCCTTCTGCTAGAGTATAAAATGATCATTTGTACTCTGTATTTCCTGTATAGTACGTAATTGAATGAATTGTAAATAACTAAATTCATCATTTAAATCATTGAATAAAAGTACTATATTTTCTTGTTCATGCGTACTGTATTGTCAATGAATAAGTTTGTCATTTCCATCAATAAAGCTATTTTTCTTCTGACTTAATCTTTTATTAGCCTACAAACAAATAAGCATTATACAGAAATATTGTAACACTGTAGCAGAAATCAGAGGGATTGTAAATTTACTTTCATCTCTCATAGTGCAGAAACGATTCGCTGTCTCCTAACATCTAATCCTATGGGAAGGAAGAATTCATAAAAAATCGTTTCTTTGAAACTCGCGTTTTGTATGAACAAAGAATTATTGAAGGATTCCAGTGTAATTGCTTCTTTCTGAAAATATATCTGTTATTTTGAGCTATTATTAAATTATTAATGATTTTTTACCATTTAATTCTTAAGCTACCGGTAATTACATTAAATATCTATATATGTTATATAATTCGGTCGAACAGTACTTCAAATGGAAAAACAGATTCATTAATAGAACATCGAAATTTTTTCTTTCGAATGGTTAGCGCACTTGGCTACTGATCAACGGGACCGGGTTCGAGCCCCGAGTAAGGCATGGCTGTTTGTGTTTTCTTTCTGTTGATGTCTCGCCGTCCTCACAGACCTTCTATTGTGGCGTATTAAACTAACAGGCTCTTGCTAGACCTCTGGCAAGCAGCTGCTTTAGGGGGATATTTTAAGTAAGTAATTTTCTCTCTTCAACATCCCAAGTAACTGTCAAAAATAACTGTGTGAGCGAAATTTCGCTTACCATCTGGACAGTAGCCATATTTCCGAAGAAAAATCCCTCCACAAATATGAACAAATAATAATAGAGTTTATGTTAGGTTCGTCAGTTAAAATAATTCAGGTAAGGACAGAATATTCCTTGTCTGTTCAAAAAAATGTGAAGTTTCAGAAATCATCATCAACAACAACATTTGAATGCTTTTTAACTTATAAGTTGAAGTAATTAGTTAAAAGGGAAAAAAATCTGGCAAAATTTTGATTTCGTTTTTTGCTAAACACTCAACTGTATATATTATTTCAAAGCGATACCTATTTTGGTAAATTGTTATTTTTTTTTGGATTAAATAGTTTGTTTTCGTAGGAATATATTTCCAATGGCAATTGCCTTATGACCATCCACTAAAACCGTTTGGGGCTTCCACAGCCATCAACGTTGGAAGGGTTCGACAGCTTTACAAGAAAAGCAAAAATATTTAATGATGTATGGAATTTTTAAAGTGTGATTTCATTTGCCTAAAATTTAAATATAAGCCTTCTGATTCAGAATAATATAAAATGAGATAATTTATATACAGTAGACTCTCGATTATTCAGAATGAATTGGAAAAAACAATCCCGGATAATAGAATTCCCAGTTAATTTGCAATCTATACGTATAGTCGCTCAAAAAAGTATCCGAACACTATGGTTGATTATAGAATTCAGAAAAAATATCTGGCAACGACTTTTTTAGAAATTAGTGATCTGGCAACCTTCGTGTCAACCATAGTGTTTGAATACTTTTTTGAGTGACTGTACAGAAACCTTTGAAATCTGCATATAATATCGTAGCATCGATTTAATTTATTCATTTAAAATAGAATAGCAAACTGCTTTTTTGCTTCATTAGTCTTTCGGCTTATTGTGCTGAAAATATTGTACTGTGTAAAATATTTTACAGTCGATTATATATTGGTGCTCAAAAGTTAAATTACAATCCCATTTTATGGCAATAGGAAACTTACTTTGAAACTCTGCAACTTCTAAAAGAAGCCGGTTATGGTAAAACGTGTGAAGATAAATTAACAATTTCCAAACTCTTCAAATCTCAAATTTCAGCAATGATCGTTAGGTAATTGATTTTTATCATGAGTTATAGAGTTAAGGAATGTGATTTTTTTTCGTATAATATCCTTCCATGCCGCTAGAGGACAGAAAATAGCTTTTAGGGTTGTTGGGTTGGGTTGTTTTACCTCTCAGCGGCACTTTTTGCACACCACGGGCTAAATGGCAAGGTCACATGGACTCCGAAGGCTCAGAGAAAGTTGGGGGAGGGGACCCACTGAAACAGCTGTTGGGAGACAGATGGTAGCCTCCCGTCAAGGCCATCCAGCGTGTTCTTTAACGTGCACAGGGTATGACTCTCCCGCTCACGGGGCCACGGCCTAACGTCCCATCAGGCGGACGGCGGCCTTTCCAAGCCCATCGGTGTCCCCTACTGACCATGGGCAGGGCAGAGAATTTTGCGGAGATAAATCTCAACGCTGACCCACGGTTGCGGAGATAAATCTCAGCGCAAACCCTGTGGGAACTACAGATTACGAGCCTGCCGCGCTACCGACTGAGCCACCCCCGCCCCTAGCTTTTAGGGCTGGGTGTTCTATGGTGTTACACTAGAATGTGGTATTACCTTACACCAGTTTCAGGTGTAGCGTTACAATTTCTCTGTTGTAACTTTACACCAGAACAGTGGTTCTCAACCATTTATGCTTCACGTACCCCCTGGAAATGTGTATGTAACTGGAGTACCCCTTGTATTGCTAGATAAAACTATTGTTATAGTATAACAATGGGAATGAAATAAAACGTATATATCAGTGGTTCTAAACATTTTATGCTTCACGTACCCCTGGAAATGTGTATGCAACTGGCGTACCCCTTGTATAGATAGATAAAACAATAGTTATAGTATAACAATGGGAATAAAATAAAACATATATATCAGTGGTTCTCAATCTTTTATGCTTCACGTACCCCCTGGAAATGTGTATGTAACTGGCGTACCCCTTGTATTGATAGATAAAACTATAGTTATAGTATAACAATGCGAATGAAATAAAACATATATATCAGTGGTTCTCAACCTTTTATGCTTCACGTACCCCTTGGAAATGTGTATGTAACTGGCGTACCCCTTGTATTGATAGATAAAACTATAGTTATAGTATAACAATGGGGTTAAAATAAAACATATATATCAGTGGTTCTCAACCTTTTATGCTTCACGTACCCGCTGGAAATGTGTATGTAACTGGCGTACACCTTGTATTGATAGATAAAACTATAGTTATAGTATAACAATGGGAATGAAATAAAACATATATATCAGTGGTTCTCAACCTTTTATGCTTCACGTACCCCTGGAAATGTGTATGCAACTGGCGTAACCCTTGTATAGATAGATAAAACTATAGTTAGAGTATAACAATGGGAATAAAATTAATCATATATATCAGTGGTTCTCAACCTTTTATGCTTCACGTACCCCCTGGAAATGTGTATGCAACTGGCGTAACCCTTGTATAGATAGATAAAACTATAGTTATAGTATAACAATGGCAATAAAATAAAACATATATATCAGTGGTTCTCAACCTTTTATGCTTCACGTACCCCCTGGAAATGTGTATGTAACTGGCGTACCCCTTGTATTGATAAATAAAACTATAGTTATAGTATAACAATGGGAATGAAATAAAACATATATATCAGTGATTCTCAATCTTTTATGCTTCACGTAACTCCTGGAAATGTGTATGTAAGTGGCCGTACCCCTTGTATAGATAGATAAAACTATAGTTATAGTATAACAATGGGAATAAAATAAAACACATATATCAGTGGTTCTCAATTTTTTCTGCTTCACGTACCCCTGGAAATGTGTATGAAACTGGCGTACCCCTTGTATAGATAGATAAAACTATAGTTATAGAATAACAATGTTAATAAAATAAAACGTATATATCAGTGGTTCTCAACCTTTTATGCTTCACGTACCCCCTGGAAATGTGTATGTATCTGGCGTACCCCTTGTATTGATAGATAAAACTATAGTTATAGTATAACAATGGGAATGAAATGAAAATATATATCAGTGGTTCTCAACCTTTTATGCTTCACGTACCCCTGCAAATGTGTATGCAACTGGCGTACCCCTGGAAATGTGTATGCAACTGGCGTACCCCTTGTATTGATAGATAAAACTATAGTTATAGTATAACAATGGGAATGAAATAAAACATATATATCAGTGGTTCTCAAACTTTTATGCTTCACGTACCCCTGGAAATGTGTATGCAACTGGCGTACCCCTTGTATAGAAAGATAAAACTATAGTTATAGTATAACAATGGGAATAAAATAAAACATATGTATCAGTGGTTCTCAACCTTTTATGCTTCAGGTACCCCCTGGAAATGTGTATGTAACTGGCGTACCCCTTGTATTGATAGATAAAACTATAGTTATAGTATAACAATGGGAATGAAATAAAACATATATATCAGTGGTTCTCAACCTTTTATGCATCACGTACCCCTGGAAATGTGTATGCAACTGGCGTACAACTTGTATAGATAGATAAAACTATAATTATAGTATAACAATGGGAATAAAATAAAACATATATATCACTGGTTCTCAACCTTTTTTGCTTCACGTACCCCCTGGAAATGTGTATGTAACTGGCGTACCCCTTGTATTGATAGATAAAACTATAGTTATAGTATAACAATGGGAATGAAATAAAACATATATATCAGTGGTTCTCAACCTTTTATGCTTCACGTACCCCCTGGAAATGTGTATGTAACTGGCGTATCCCTTGTATAGATAGATAAAACTATAGTTATAGTATAACAATGGGAATAAAATAAAACATATATATCAGTGGTTCTCAAACTTTTATGCTTCACGTACCCCCTGGAAATGTGTATGCAACTGGCGTACCTCTTGTATAGATAGATAAAACTATAGTTATAGTATAACAATGGGAATAAAATAAAACATATATATCAGTGGTTCTCAAACTTTTATGCTTCACATAACTCCTGGAAATGTGTATGTAACTGGCGTACCCATTGTATAGATAGATAAAACTATAGTTATAATATAACAATGGGAATAAAATAAAACATATATATCAGTGGTTCTCAACCTTTTATGCTTCACGTACCCCCTGGAAATGTGTATGTAACTGGCGTACCTCTTGTATAGATAGATAAAACTATAGTTATAGTATAACAATCGGAATAAAATAAAACCTATATATCAGTGGTTCTCAACATTTTATGCTTCACGTACCCCCTGGAAATGTGTATGTAACTGGCGTACCACTTGCATAGATAGATAAAACTATAGTTATAGTATAACAATGGGAATAAAATAAACATATATATCAGTGGTTCTGAACCTTTTGTTCTTCACGTACCCGCTGGAAATGTGTATGTAACTGGCGTACAACTTGTATAGATAGATAAACTATAGTTATAGTATAACAATTGAAATAAAATAAAACATATATATCAGTGGTTCTCAATCTTTTATGCTTCACGTAACTCCTGGAAATGTGTATGTAACTGCCGTACCCCTTGTATAGATAGATAAAACTATAGTTATAGTATAACAATGGGAATAAAATAAAACATATATATCAGTGGTTCTCAACCTTTTATGCTTCACGTACCCCCTGGAAATGTGTATGTAACTGGCGTACCTCTTGTATAGATAGATGAAACTATAGTTATAGTATAACAATTGGAATAAAATAAAACATATATATCAGTAGTTCTCAACCTTTTATGCTTCACGTACCCCCTGGAAATGTGTATGTAACTGGCGTACTTCTTGTATAGATAGATAAATCTATAATTATAGTATAACAATGGGAATAAAATAAAACATATATATCAGTGGTTCTCAACCTTTTATGCTTCACGTAACTCCTGGAAATGTGTATGTAACTGGCGTACCCCTTGTATAGATAGATAAAACTATAGTTATAGTATAACAATGGGAATAAAATAAAACATATATATTAGTGGTTCTCAACATTTTATGCTTCACGTACCCCCTGGAAATGTGTATGTAACTGGCGTACCCCTTGTATAGATAGATAAAACTATAGTTATAGTATAACAATGGGAATAAAATAAAACATATATATCAGTGGTTCTCAATCTTTTATGCTTCACGTAACTCCTGGAAATGTGTATGTAACTGCCGTACCCCTTGTATAGACAGATAAAACTATAGTTATAGTATAACAATGGGAATAAAATAAAACATATATATCAGTGGTTCTCAACCTTTTATGCTTCACGTAACTCCTGAAAATGTGTATGTAACTGCCGTACCCCTTGTATAGACAGATAAAACTATAGTTATAGTATAACAATGGGAATAAAATAAAACATATATATCAGTGGTTCTCAACCTTTTATGCTTCACGTACCCCCTGGAAATGTGTATGTAACTGGCGTACCTCTTGTATAGATAGATGAAACTATAATTATAGTATAACAATTGGAATAAAATAAAACATATATATCAGTAGTTCTCAACCTTTTATGCTTCACGTACCCCCTGGAAATGTGTATGTAACTGGCGTACCTCTTGTATAGATAGATAAATCTATAGTTATAGTATAACAATCGGAATAAAATAAAACATATATATCGGTGGTTCTCAACCTTTTATGCTTCACGTAACTCCTGGAAATGTGGATGTAACTGGCGTACCCCTTGTATAGATACATAAAACTATAGTTATAGTATAACAATGGGAATAAAATAAAACATATATATCAGTGGTTCTCAACCTTTTATGCTTCACGTACCCCCTGGAAATGTGTATGTAAGTGGCGTACCCCTTGTATAGATAGATGAAACTATAGTAATAGTATAACAATGGGAATAAAATAAAACATATATATCAGTGATTCTCAATCTTTTATGCTTCACGTAACTCCTGGAAATGTGTATGTAAGTGGCCGTACCCCTTGTATAGATAGATAAAACTATAGTTATAGTATAACAATGGGAATAAAATAAAACATATATATCAGTGGTTCTCAACCTTTTATGCTTCACGTACCCCCTGGAAATGTGTATGCAACTGGCGTACAACTTGTATAGATAGATAAAACTATAATTATAGTATAACAATGGGAATAAAATAAAACATATATATCAGTGGTTCTCAAACTTTTTTGCTTCACGTACCCCCTGGAAATGTGTATGTAACTGGCGTACCCCTTGTATTGAGAGATAAAACTATAGTTATAGTATAAGAATGGGAATGAAATAAAACATATATATCAGTGGTTCTCAACCTTTTATGCTTCACGTACCCCCTGGAAATGTGTATGTAACTGGCGTATCCCTTGTATAGATAGATAAAACTATAGTTATAGTATAACAATGGGAATAAAATAAAACATATATATCAGTGGTTCTCAACCTTTTATGCTTCACGTACTCCCTGGAAATGTGTATGTAACTGGCGTACCCCTTGTATTGATAGATAAAACTATAGTTATAGTATAACAATGGGAATGAAATAAAACATATATATCAGTGGTTCTCAACCTTTTATGCTTCACGTACCCCTGGAAATGTGTATGCAACTGGCGTAACCCTTGTATAGATAGATAAAACTATAGTTAGAGTATAACAATGGGAATAAAATTAATCATATATATCAGTGGTTCTCAACCTTTTATGCTTCACGTACCCCCTGGAAATGTGTATGCAACTGGCGTAACCCTTGTATAGATAGATAAAACTATAGTTATAGTATAACAATGGCAATAAAATAAAACATATATATCAGTGGTTCTCAACCTTTTATGCTTCACGTACCCCCTGGAAATGTGTATGTAACTGGCGTACCCCTTGTATTGATAAATAAAACTATAGTTATAGTATAACAATGGGAATGAAATAAAACATATATATCAGTGGTTCTCAACCTTTTATGCTTCACGTACCCCTGGAAATGTGTATGCAACTGGCGTACCCCTTGTATAGATAGATAAAACTATAGTTATAGTATAACAATGGGAATAAAATAAAACACATATATCAGTGGTTCTCAATTTTTTCTGCTTCACGTACCCCTGGAAATGTGTATGAAACTGGCGTACCCCTTGTATAGATAGATAAAACTATAGTTATAGAATAACAATGTTAATAAAATAAAACGTATATATCAGTGGTTCTCAACCTTTTATGCTTCACGTACCCCCTGGAAATGTGTATGTATCTGGCGTACCCCTTGTATTGATAGATAAAACTATAGTTATAGTATAACAATGGGAATGAAATGAAACATATATATCAGTGGTTCTCAACCTTTTATGCTTCACGTACCCCTGCAAATGTGTATGCAACTGGCGTACCCCTGGAAATGTGTATGCAACTGGCGTACCCCTTGTATTGATAGATAAAACTATAGTTATAGTATAACAATGGGAATGAAATAAAACATATATATCAGTGGTTCTCAAACTTTTATGCTTCACGTACCCCTGGAAATGTGTATGCAACTGGCGTACCCCTTGTATAGAAAGATAAAACTATAGTTATAGTATAACAATGGGAATAAAATAAAACATATGTATCAGTGGTTCTCAACCTTTTATGCTTCAGGTACCCCCTGGAAATGTGTATGTAACTGGCGTACCCCTTGTATTGATAGATAAAACTATAGTTATAGTATAACAATGGGAATGAAATAAAACATATATATCAGTGGTTCTCAACCTTTTATGCTTCACGTACCCCTGGAAATGTGTATGCAACTGGCGTACAACTTGTATAGATAGATAAAACTATAATTATAGTATAACAATGGGAATAAAATAAAACATATATATCACTGGTTCTCAACCTTTTATGCTTCACGTACCCCTGGAAATGTGTATGCAACTGGCGTACCCCTTGTATAGAAAGATAAAACTATAGTTATAGTATAACAATGGGAATAAAATAAAACATATGTATCAGTGGTTCTCAACCTTTTATGCTTCACGTACCCCCTGGAAATGTGTATGTAACTGGCGTATCCCTTGTATAGATAGATAAAACTATAGTTATAGTATAACAATGGGAATAAAATAAAACATATATATCAGTGGTTCTCAAACTTTTATGCTTCACGTACCCCCTGGAAATGTGTATGCAACTGGCGTACCTCTTGTATAGATAGATAAAACTATAGTTATAGTATAACAATGGGAATAAAATAAAACATATATATCAGTGGTTCTCAAACTTTTATGCTTCACATAACTCCTGGAAATGTGTATGTAACTGGCGTACCCATTGTATAGATAGATAAAACAATAGTTATAATATAACAATGGGAATAAAATAAAACATATATATCAGTGGTTCTCAACCTTTTATGCTTCACGTACCCCCTGGAAATGTGTATGTAACTGGCGTACCACTTGCATAGATAGATAAAACTATAGTTATAGTATAACAATGGGAATAAAATAAACATATATATCAGTGGTTCTGAACCTTTTGTTCTTCACGTACCCGCTGGAAATGTGTATGTAACTGGCGTACAACTTGTATAGATAGATAAACTATAGTTATAGTATAACAATTGAAATAAAATAAAACATATATATCAGTGGTTCTCAATCTTTTATGCTTCACGTAACTCCTGGAAATGTGTATGTAACTGCCGTACCCCTTGTATAGATAGATAAAACTATAGTTATAGTATAACAATGGGAATAAAATAAAACATATATATCAGTGGTTCTCAACCTTTTATGCTTCACGTACCCCCTGGAAATGTGTATGTAACTGGCGTACCTCTTGTATAGATAGATGAAACTATAGTTATAGTATAACAATTGGAATAAAATAAAACATATATATCAGTAGTTCTCAACCTTTTATGCTTCACGTACCCCCTGGAAATGTGTATGTAACTGGCGTACTTCTTGTATAGATAGATAAATCTATAATTATAGTATAACAATGGGAATAAAATAAAACATATATATCAGTGGTTCTCAACCTTTTATGCTTCACGTAACTCCTGGAAATGTGTATGTAACTGGCGTACCCCTTGTATAGATAGATAAAACTATAGTTATAGTATAACAATGGGAATAAAATAAAACATATATATTAGTGGTTCTCAACATTTTATGCTTCACGTACCCCCTGGAAATGTGTATGTAACTGGCGTACCCCTTGTATAGATAGATAAAACTATAGTTATAGTATAACAATGGGAATAAAATAAAACATATATATCAGTGGTTCTCAATCTTTTATGCTTCACGTAACTCCTGGAAATGTGTATGTAACTGCCGTACCCCTTGTATAGACAGATAAAACTATAGTTATAGTATAACAATGGGAATAAAATAAAACATATATATCAGTGGTTCTCAACCTTTTATGCTTCACGTAACTCCTGGAAATGTGTATGTAACTGCCGTACCCCTTGTATAGACAGATAAAACTATAGTTATAGTATAACAATGGGAATAAAATAAAACATATATATCAGTAGTTCTCAACCTTTTATGCTTCACGTACCCCCTGGAAATGTGTATGTAACTGGCGTACCTCTTGTATAGATAGATAAATCTATAGTTATAGTATAACAATCGGAATAAAATAAAACATATATATCGGTGGTTCTCAACCTTTTATGCTTCACGTAACTCCTGGAAATGTGGATGTAACTGGCGTACCCCTTGTATAGATACATAAAACTATAGTTATAGTATAACAATGGGAATAAAATAAAACATATATATCAGTGGTTCTCAACCTTTTATGCTTCACGTACCCCCTGGAAATGTGTATGTAAGTGGCGTACCCCTTGTATAGATAGATGAAACTATAGTAATAGTATAACAATGGGAATAAAATAAAACATATATATCAGTGATTCTCAATCTTTTATGCTTCACGTAACTCCTGGAAATGTGTATGTAAGTGGCCGTACCCCTTGTATAGATAGATAAAACTATAGTTATAGTATAACAATGGGAATAAAATAAAACATATATATCAGTGGTTCTCAACCTTTTATGCTTCACGTACCCCCTGGAAATGTGTATGCAACTGGCGTACAACTTGTATAGATAGATAAAACTATAATTATAGTATAACAATGGGAATAAAATAAAACATATATATCAGTGGTTCTCAAACTTTTTTGCTTCACGTACCCCCTGGAAATGTGTATGTAACTGGCGTACCCCTTGTATTGAGAGATAAAACTATAGTTATAGCATAACAATGGGAATGAAATAAAACATATATATCAGTGGTTCTCAACCTTTTATGCTTCACGTACCCCCTGGAAATGTGTATGTAACTGGCGTATCCCTTGTATAGATAGATAAAACTATAGTTATAGTATAACAATGGGAATAAAATAAAACATATATATCAGTGGTTCTCAACCTTTTATGCTTCACGTACCCCCTGGAAATGTGTATGCAACTGGCGTACCTCTTGTATAGATAGATAAAACTATAGTTATAGTATAACAATGGGAATAAAATAAAACATATATATCAGTGGTTCTCAACCTTTTATGCTTCACATAAGTCCTGGAAATGTGTATGTAACTGGCGTACCCATTGAATAGATAGATAAAACTATAGTTATAATATAACAATGGGAATAAAATAAAACATATATATCAGTGGTTCTCAACCTTTTATGCTTCACGTACCCCCTGGAAATGTGTATGTAACTGGCGTACCTCTTGTATAGATAGATAAAACTATAGTTATAGTATAACAATCGGAATAAAATAAAACCTTTATATCAGTGGTTCTCAACATTTTATGCTTCACGTACCCCCTGGAAATGTGTATGTAACTGGCGTACCCCTTGCATAGATAGATAAAACTATAGTTATAGTATAACAATGGGAATAAAATAAACATATATATCAGTGGTTCTGAACCTTTTGTTCTTCACGTACCCGCTGGAAATGTGTATGTAACTGGCGTACCCCTTGTATAGATAGATAAAACTATAGTTATAGTATAACAATGGGAATAAAATAAAACACATATATATATCAGTGGTTCTCAACATTTTATGCTTCACGTAACTCCTGGAAATGTGTATGTAACTGGCGTACCCCTTGTATAGATAGATAAACTATAGTTATAGTATAACAATTGGAATAAAATAAAACATATATATCAGTGGTTCTCAATCTTTTATGCTTCACGTAACTCCTGGAAATGTGTATGTAACTGGCGTACCCCTTGTATAGATAGATAAAACTATAGTTATAGTATAACAATGGGAATAAAATAAAACATATATATCAGTGGTTCTCAACCTTTTATGCTTCACGTACCCCCTGGAAATGTGTATGTAAGTGGCGTACCCCTTGTATAGATAGATGAAACTATAGTAATAGTATAACAATGGGAATAAAATAAAACATATATATGAGTGATTCTCAATCTTTTATGCTTCACGTAACTCCTGGAAATGTGTATGTAACTGCCGTACCCCTTGTATAGATAGATAAAACTATAGTTATAGTATAACAATGGGAATAAAATAAAACATATATATCAGTGGTTCTCAACCTTTTATGCTTCACGTACCCCTTGGAAATGTGTATGTAACTGGCGTACCTCTTGTATAGATAGATAAAACTATAGTTATAGTATAACAATCGGAATAAAATAAAACCTATATATCAGTGGTTCTCAACATTTTATGCTTCACGTACCCCCTGGAAATGTGTATGTAACTGGCGTACCCCTTGTATAGATAGATAAAACTATAGTTATAGTATAACAATGGGAATAAAATAAAACATATATATCAGTGGTTCTCAATCTTTTATGCTTCACGTAACTCCTGGAAATGTGTATGTAACTGCCGTACCCCTTGTATAGACAGATAAAACTATAGTTATAGTATAACAATGGGAATAAAATAAAACATATATATCAGTGGTTCTCAACCTTTTATGCTTCACGTAACTCCTGGAAATGTGTATGTAACTGCCGTACCCCTTGTATAGACAGATAAAACTATAGTTATAGTATAACAATGGGAATAAAATAAAACATATATATCAGTGGTTCTCAACCTTTTATGCTTCACGTACCCCCTGGAAATGTGTATGTAACTGGCGTACCTCTTGTATAGATAGATGAAACTATAATTATAGTATAACAATTGGAATAAAATAAAACATATATATCAGTAGTTCTCAACCTTTTATGCTTCACGTACCCCCTGGAAATGTGTATGTAACTGGCGTACCTCTTGTATAGATAGATAAATCTATAGTTATAGTATAACAATCGGAATAAAATAAAACATATGTATCGGTGGTTCTCAACCTTTTATGCTTCACGTAACTCCTGGAAATGTGGATGTAACTGGCGTACCCCTTGTATAGATACATAAAACTATAGTTATAGTATAACAATGGGAATAAAATAAAACATATATATCAGTGGTTCTCAACCTTTCATGCTTCACGTACCCCCTGGAAATGTGTATGTAAGTGGCGTACCCCTTGTATAGATAGATGAAACTATAGTAATAGTATAACAATGGGAATAAAATAAAACATATATATGAGTGATTCTCAATCTTTTATGCTTCACGTAACTCCTGGAAATGTGTATGTAACTGCCGTACCCCTTGTATAGATAGATAAAACTATAGTTATAGTATAACAATGGGAATAAAATAAAACATATATATCAGTGGTTCTCAACCTTTTATGCTTCACGTACCCCTTGGAAATGTGTATGTAACTGGCGTACCTCTTGTATAGATAGATAAAACTATAGTTATAGTATAACAATCGGAATAAAATAAAACCTATATATCAGTGGTTCTCAACATTTTATGCTTCACGTACCCCCTGGAAATGTGTATGTAACTGGCGTACCCCTTGTATAGATAGATAAAACTATAGTTATAGTATAACAATGGGAATAAAATAAAACATATATATCAGTGGTTCTCAATCTTTTATGCTTCACGTAACTCCTGGAAATGTGTATGTAACTGCCGTACCCCTTGTATAGACAGATAAAACTATAGTTATAGTATAACAATGGGAATAAAATAAAACATATATATCAGTGGTTCTCAACCTTTTATGCTTCACGTACCCCCTGGAAATGTGTATGTAACTGGCGTACTTCTTGTATAGATAGATGAAACTATAATTATAGTATAACAATTGGAATAAAATAAAAGATATATATCAGTAGTTCTCAACCTTTTATGCTTCACGTACCCCCTGGAAATGTGTATGTAACTGGCGTACCTCTTGTATAGATAGATAAATCAATAGTTATAGTATAACAATCGGAATAAAATAAAACATATATATCGGTGGTTCTCAACCTTTTATGCTTCACGTAACTCCTGGAAATGTGGATGTAACTGGCGTACCCCTTGTATAGATACATAAAACTATAGTTATAGTATAACAATGGGAATAAAATAAAACATATATATCAGTGGTTCTCAACCTTTTATGCTTCACGTACCCCCTGGAAATGTGTATGTAAGTGGCGTACCCCTTGTATAGATAGATGAAACTATAGTAATAGTATAACAATGGGAATAAAATAAAACATATATATCAGTGATTCTCAATCTTTTATGCTTCACGTAACTCCTGGAAATGTGTATGTAACTGCCGTACCCCTTGTATAGATAGATAAAACTATAGTTATAGTATAACAATGGGAATAAAATAAAACATATATATCAGTGGTTCTCAACCTTTTATGCTTCACGTACCCCCTGGAAATGTGTATGCAACTGGCGTACAACTTGTATAGATAGATAAAACTATAATTATAGTATAACAATGGGAATAAAATAAAACATATATATCAGTGGTTCTCAAACTTTTTTGCTTCACGTACCCCCTGGAAATGTGTATGTAACTGGCGTACCCCTTGTATTGATAGATAAAACTATAGTTATAGTATAACAATGGGAATGAAATAAAACATATATATCAGTGGTTCTCAACCTTTTATGCTTCACGTACCCCCTGGAAATGCGTATGTAACTGGCGTATCCCTTGTATAGATAGATAAAACTATAGTTATAGTATAACAATGGGAATAAAATAAAACATATATATCAGTGGTTCTCAACCTTTTATGCTTCACGTACCCCCTGGAAATGTGTATGCAACTGGCGTACCTCTTGTATAGATAGATAAAACTATAGTTATAGTATAACAATGGGAATAAAATAAAACATATATATCAGTGGTTCTCAACCTTTTATGCTTCACATAAGTCCTGGAAATGTGTATGTAACTGGCGTACCCATTGAATAGATAGATAAAACTATAGTTATAATATAACAATGGGAATAAAATAAAACATATATATCAGTGGTTCTCAACCTTTTATGCTTCACGTACCCCCTGGAAATGTGTATGTAACTGGCGTACCTCTTGTATAGATAGATAAAACTATAGTTATAGTATAACAATCGGAATAAAATAAAACCTATATATCAGTGGTTCTCAACATTTTATGCTTCACGTACCCCCTGGAAATGTGTATGTAACTGGCGTACCCCTTGCATAGATAGATAAAACTATAGTTATAGTATAACAATGGGAATAAAATAAACATATATATCAGTGGTTCTGAACCTTTTGTTCTTCACGTACCCGCTGGAAATGTGTATGTAACTGGCGTACCCCTTGTATAGATAGATAAAACTATAGTTATAGTATAACAATGGGAATAAAATAAAACACATATATATATCAGTGGTTCTCAACATTTTATGCTTCACGTAACTCCTGGAAATGTGTATGTAACTGGCGTACCCCTTGTATAGATAGATAAACTATAGTTATAGTATAACAATTGGAATAAAATAAAACATATATATCAGTGGTTCTCAATCTTTTATGCTTCACGTAACTCCTGGAAATGTGTATGTAACTGCCGTACCCCTTGTATAGATAGATAAAACTATAGTTATAGTATAACAATGGGAATAAAATAAAACATATATATCAGTGATTCTCAACCTTTTATGCTTCACGTACCCCCTGGAAATGTGTATGTAACTGGCGTACCTCTTGTATAGATAGATGAAACTATACTTATAGTATAACAATTGGAATAAAATAAAACATATATATCAGTAGTTCTCAACCTTTTATGCTTCACGTACCCCCTGGAAATGTGTATGTAACTGGCGTACCTCTTGTATAGATAGATAAATCTATAGTTATAGTATAACAATGGGAATAAAATAAAACATATATATCAGTTGTTCTCAACCTTTTATGCTTCAAGTAACTCCTGGAAATTTGTATGTAACTGGCGTACCCCTTGTATAGATAGATAAAACTATAGTTATAGTATAACAATGGGAATAAAATAAAACATATATATTAGTGGTTCTCAACATTTTATGCTTCACGTACCCCCTGGAAATGTGTACGTAACTGGCGTACCCCTTGTATAGATAGATAAAACTATAGTTAGAGTATAACAACGGGAATAAAATAAAACATATATATATATCAGTGGTTCTCAATCTTTTATGCTTCACGTAACTCCTGGAAATGTGTATGTAACTGCCGTACCCCTTGTATAGAGAGATAAAACTATAGTTATAGTATAACAATGGGAATAAAATAAAACATATATATCAGTGGTTCTCAACCTTTTATGCTTCACGTACCCCCTGGAAATGTGTATGTAACTGGCGTACCTCTTGTATAGATAGATGAAACTATAATTATAGTATAACAATTGGAATAAAATAAAACATATATATCAGTAGTTCTCAACCTTTTATGCTTCACGTACCCCCTGGAAATGTGTATGTAACTGGCGTACCTCTTGTATAGATAGATAAATCTATAGTTATAGTATAACAATCGGAATAAAATAAAACATATATATCGGTGGTTCTCAAAATTTTATGCTTCACGTAACTCCTGGAAATGTGGATGTAACTGGCGTACCCCTTGTATAGATACATAAAACTATAGTTATAGTATAACAATGGGAATAAAATAAAACATATATATCAGTGGTTCTCAACCTTTTATGCTTCACGTACCCCCTGGAAATGTGTATGTAAGTGGCGTACCCCTTGTATAGATAGATGAAACTATAGTAATAGTATAACAATGGGAATAAAATAAAACATATATATGAGTGATTCTCAATCTTTTATGCTTCACGTAACTCCTGGAAATGTGTATGTAACTGCCGTACCCCTTGTATAGATAGATAAAACTATAGTTATAGTATAACAATGGGAATAAAATAAAACATATATATCAGTGGTTCTCAACCTTTTATGCTTCACGTACCCCTTGGAAATGTGTATGTAACTGGCGTACCTCTTGTATAGATAGATAAAACTATAGTTATAGTATAACAATCGGAATAAAATAAAACCTATATATCAGTGGTTCTCAACATTTTATGCTTCACGTACCCCCTGGAAATGTGTATGTAACTGGCGTACCCCTTGCATAGATAGATAAAACTATAGTTATAGTATAACAATGGGAATAAAATAAAACATATATATCAGTGATTCTCAACCTTTTATGCTTCACGTACCCCCTGGAAATGTGTATGTAACTGGCGTACCTCTTGTATAGATAGATGAAACTATACTTATAGTATAACAATTGGAATAAAATAAAACATATATATCAGTAGTTCTCAACCTTTTATGCTTCACGTACCCCCTGGAAATGTGTATGTAACTGGCGTACCTCTTGTATAGATAGATAAATCTATAGTTATAGTATAACAATCGGAATAAAATAAAACATATGTATCGGTGGTTCTCAACCTTTTATGCTTCACGTAACTCCTGGAAATGTGGATGTAACTGGCGTACCCCTTGTATAGATACATAAAACTATAGTTATAGTATAACAATGGGAATAAAATAAAACATATATATCAGTGGTTCTCAACCTTTCATGCTTCACGTACCCCCTGGAAATGTGTATGTAAGTGGCGTACCCCTTGTATAGATAGATGAAACTATAGTAATAGTATAACAATGGGAATAAAATAAAACATATATATGAGTGATTCTCAATCTTTTATGCTTCACGTAACTCCTGGAAATGTGTATGTAACTGCCGTACCCCTTGTATAGATAGATAAAACTATAGTTATAGTATAACAATGGGAATAAAATAAAACATATATATCAGTGGTTCTCAACCTTTTATGCTTCACGTACCCCTTGGAAATGTGTATGTAACTGGCGTACCTCTTGTATAGATAGATAAAACTATAGTTATAGTATAACAATCGGAATAAAATAAAACCTATATATCAGTGGTTCTCAACATTTTATGCTTCACGTACCCCCTGGAAATGTGTATGTAACTGGCGTACCCCTTGTATAGATAGATAAAACTATAGTTATAGTATAACAATGGGAATAAAATAAAACATATATATCAGTGGTTCTCAATCTTTTATGCTTCACGTAACTCCTGGAAATGTGTATGTAACTGCCGTACCCCTTGTATAGACAGATAAAACTATAGTTATAGTATAACAATGGGAATAAAATAAAACATATATATCAGTGGTTCTCAACCTTTTATGCTTCACGTACCCCCTGGAAATGTGTATGTAACTGGCGTACTTCTTGTATAGATAGATGAAACTATAATTATAGTATAACAATTGGAATAAAATAAAAGATATATATCAGTAGTTCTCAACCTTTTATGCTTCACGTACCCCCTGGAAATGTGTATGTAACTGGCGTACCTCTTGTATAGATAGATAAATCAATAGTTATAGTATAACAATCGGAATAAAATAAAACATATATATCGGTGGTTCTCAACCTTTTATGCTTCACGTAACTCCTGGAAATGTGGATGTAACTGGCGTACCCCTTGTATAGATACATAAAACTATAGTTATAGTATAACAATGGGAATAAAATAAAACATATATATCAGTGGTTCTCAACCTTTTATGCTTCACGTACCCCCTGGAAATGTGTATGTAAGTGGCGTACCCCTTGTATAGATAGATGAAACTATAGTAATAGTATAACAATGGGAATAAAATAAAACATATATATCAGTGATTCTCAATCTTTTATGCTTCACGTAACTCCTGGAAATGTGTATGTAACTGCCGTACCCCTTGTATAGATAGATAAAACTATAGTTATAGTATAACAATGGGAATAAAATAAAACATATATATCAGTGGTTCTCAACCTTTTATGCTTCACGTACCCCCTGGAAATGTGTATGCAACTGGCGTACAACTTGTATAGATAGATAAAACTATAATTATAGTATAACAATGGGAATAAAATAAAACATATATATCAGTGGTTCTCAAACTTTTTTGCTTCACGTACCCCCTGGAAATGTGTATGTAACTGGCGTACCCCTTGTATTGATAGATAAAACTATAGTTATAGTATAACAATGGGAATGAAATAAAACATATATATCAGTGGTTCTCAACCTTTTATGCTTCACGTACCCCCTGGAAATGCGTATGTAACTGGCGTATCCCTTGTATAGATAGATAAAACTATAGTTATAGTATAACAATGGGAATAAAATAAAACATATATATCAGTGGTTCTCAACCTTTTATGCTTCACGTACCCCCTGGAAATGTGTATGCAACTGGCGTACCTCTTGTATAGATAGATAAAACTATAGTTATAGTATAACAATGGGAATAAAATAAAACATATATATCAGTGGTTCTCAACCTTTTATGCTTCACATAAGTCCTGGAAATGTGTATGTAACTGGCGTACCCATTGAATAGATAGATAAAACTATAGTTATAATATAACAATGGGAATAAAATAAAACATATATATCAGTGGTTCTCAACCTTTTATGCTTCACGTACCCCCTGGAAATGTGTATGTAACTGGCGTACCTCTTGTATAGATAGATAAAACTATAGTTATAGTATAACAATCGGAATAAAATAAAACCTATATATCAGTGGTTCTCAACATTTTATGCTTCACGTACCCCCTGGAAATGTGTATGTAACTGGCGTACCCCTTGCATAGATAGATAAAACTATAGTTATAGTATAACAATGGGAATAAAATAAACATATATATCAGTGGTTCTGAACCTTTTGTTCTTCACGTACCCGCTGGAAATGTGTATGTAACTGGCGTACCCCTTGTATAGATAGATAAAACTATAGTTATAGTATAACAATGGGAATAAAATAAAACACATATATATATCAGTGGTTCTCAACATTTTATGCTTCACGTAACTCCTGGAAATGTGTATGTAACTGGCGTACCCCTTGTATAGATAGATAAACTATAGTTATAGTATAACAATTGGAATAAAATAAAACATATATATCAGTGGTTCTCAATCTTTTATGCTTCACGTAACTCCTGGAAATGTGTATGTAACTGCCGTACCCCTTGTATAGATAGATAAAACTATAGTTATAGTATAACAATGGGAATAAAATAAAACATATATATCAGTGATTCTCAACCTTTTATGCTTCACGTACCCCCTGGAAATGTGTATGTAACTGGCGTACCTCTTGTATAGATAGATGAAACTATACTTATAGTATAACAATTGGAATAAAATAAAACATATATATCAGTAGTTCTCAACCTTTTATGCTTCACGTACCCCCTGGAAATGTGTATGTAACTGGCGTACCTCTTGTATAGATAGATAAATCTATAGTTATAGTATAACAATGGGAATAAAATAAAACATATATATCAGTTGTTCTCAACCTTTTATGCTTCAAGTAACTCCTGGAAATTTGTATGTAACTGGCGTACCCCTTGTATAGATAGATAAAACTATAGTTATAGTATAACAATGGGAATAAAATAAAACATATATATTAGTGGTTCTCAACATTTTATGCTTCACGTACCCCCTGGAAATGTGTACGTAACTGGCGTACCCCTTGTATAGATAGATAAAACTATAGTTAGAGTATAACAACGGGAATAAAATAAAACATATATATATATCAGTGGTTCTCAATCTTTTATGCTTCACGTAACTCCTGGAAATGTGTATGTAACTGCCGTACCCCTTGTATAGAGAGATAAAACTATAGTTATAGTATAACAATGGGAATAAAATAAAACATATATATCAGTGGTTCTCAACCTTTTATGCTTCACGTACCCCCTGGAAATGTGTATGTAACTGGCGTACCTCTTGTATAGATAGATGAAACTATAATTATAGTATAACAATTGGAATAAAATAAAACATATATATCAGTAGTTCTCAACCTTTTATGCTTCACGTACCCCCTGGAAATGTGTATGTAACTGGCGTACCTCTTGTATAGATAGATAAATCTATAGTTATAGTATAACAATCGGAATAAAATAAAACATATATATCGGTGGTTCTCAAAATTTTATGCTTCACGTAACTCCTGGAAATGTGGATGTAACTGGCGTACCCCTTGTATAGATACATAAAACTATAGTTATAGTATAACAATGGGAATAAAATAAAACATATATATCAGTGGTTCTCAACCTTTTATGCTTCACGTACCCCCTGGAAATGTGTATGTAAGTGGCGTACCCCTTGTATAGATAGATGAAACTATAGTAATAGTATAACAATGGGAATAAAATAAAACATATATATGAGTGATTCTCAATCTTTTATGCTTCACGTAACTCCTGGAAATGTGTATGTAACTGCCGTACCCCTTGTATAGATAGATAAAACTATAGTTATAGTATAACAATGGGAATAAAATAAAACATATATATCAGTGGTTCTCAACCTTTTATGCTTCACGTACCCCTTGGAAATGTGTATGTAACTGGCGTACCTCTTGTATAGATAGATAAAACTATAGTTATAGTATAACAATCGGAATAAAATAAAACCTATATATCAGTGGTTCTCAACATTTTATGCTTCACGTACCCCCTGGAAATGTGTATGTAACTGGCGTACCCCTTGCATAGATAGATAAAACTATAGTTATAGTATAACAATGGGAATAAAATAAAACATATATATCAGTGATTCTCAACCTTTTATGCTTCACGTACCCCCTGGAAATGTGTATGTAACTGGCGTACCTCTTGTATAGATAGATGAAACTATACTTATAGTATAACAATTGGAATAAAATAAAACATATATATCAGTAGTTCTCAACCTTTTATGCTTCACGTACCCCCTGGAAATGTGTATGTAACTGGCGTACCTCTTGTATAGATAGATAAATCTATAGTTATAGTATAACAATGGGAATAAAATAAAACATATATATCAGTGGTTCTCAACCTTTTATGCTTCAAGTAACTCCTGGAAATTTGTATGTAACTGGCGTACCCCTTGTATAGATAGATAAAACTATAGTTATAGTATAACAATGGGAATAAAATAAAACATATATATTAGTGGTTCTCAACATTTTATGCTTCACGTACCCCCTGGAAATGTGTATGTAACTGGCGTACCCCTTGTATAGATAGATAAAACTATAGTTAGAGTATAACAACGGGAATAAAATAAAACATATATATATATATATCAGTGGTTCTCAATCTTTTATGCTTCACGTAACTCCTGGAAATGTGTATGTAACTGCCGTACCCCTTGTATAGAGAGATAAAACTATAGTTATAGTATAACAATGGGAATAAAATAAAACATATATATCAGTGGTTCTCAACCTTTTATGCTTCACGTACCCCCTGGAAATGTGTATGTAACTGGCGTACCTCTTGTATAGATAGATGAAACTATAATTATAGTATAACAATTGGAATAAAATAAAACATATATATCAGTAGTTCTCAACCTTTTATGCTTCACGTACCCCCTGGAAATGTGTATGTAACTGGCGTACCTCTTGTATAGATAGATAAATCTACAGTTATAGTATAACAATCGGAATAAAATAAAATATATATATCGGTGGTTCTCAACCTTTTACGCTTCACGTAACTCCTGGAAATGTGGATGTAACTGGCGTACCCCTTGTATAGATACATAAAACTATAGTTATAGTATAACAATGGGAATAAAATAAAACATATATATCAGTGGTTCTCAACCTTTTATGCTTCACGTACCCCCTGGAAATGTGTATGCAACTGGCGTACAACTTGTATAGATAGATAAAACTATAATTATAGTATAACAATGGGAATAAAATAAAACATATATATCAGTGGTTCTCAACCTTTTTTGCTTCACGTACCCCCTGGAAATGTGTATGTAACTGGCGTACCCCTTGTATTGATAGATAAAACTATAGTTATAGTATAACAATGGGAATGAAATAAAACATATATATCAGTGGTTCTCAACCTTTTATGCTTCACGTACCCCCTGGAAATGTGTATGTAACTGGCGTATCCCTTGTATAGATAGATAAAACTATAGTTATAGTATAACAATGGGAATAAAATAAAACATATATATCAGTGGTTCTCAACCTTTTATGCTTCACGTACCCCCTGGAAATGTGTATGCAACTGGCGTACCTCTTGTATAGATAGATAAAACTATAGTTAGAGTATAACAATGGGAATAAAATAAAACATATATATATATCAGTGGTTCTCAATCTTTTATGCTTCACGTAACTCCTGGAAATGTGTATGTAACTGCCGTACCCCTTGTATAGAGAGATAAAACTATAGTTATAGTATAACAATGGGAATAAAATAAAACATATATATCAGTGGTTCTCAACCTTTTATGCTTCACGTACCCCCTGGAAATGTGTATGTAACTGGCGTACCTCTTGTATAGATAGATGAAACTATAATTATAGTATAACAATGGGAATAAAATAAAACATATATATATATCAGTAGTTCTCAACCTTTTATGCTTCACGTACCCCCTGGAAATGTGTATGTAACTGGCGTACCTCTTGTATAGATAGATAAATCTATAGTTATAGTATAACAATCGGAATAAAATAAAACATATATATCGGTGGTTCTCAACCTTTTATGCTTCACGTAACTCCTGGAAATGTGGATGTAACTGGCGTACCCCTTGTATAGATACATAAAACTATAGTTATAGTATAACAATGGGAATAAAATAAAACATATATATCAGTGGTTCTCAACCTTTTATGCTTCACTTACCCCCTGGAAATGTGTATGTAAGTGGCGTACCCCTTGTATAGATAGATGAAACTATAGTAATAGTATAACAATGGGAATAAAATAAAACATATATATCAGTGATTCTCAATCTTTTATGCTTCACGTAACTCCTGGAAATGTGTATGTAACTGCCGTACCCCTTGTATAGATAGATAAAACTATAGTTATAGTATAACAATGGGAATAAAATAAAACATATATATCAGTGGTTCTCAACCTTTTATGCTTCACGTACCCCCTGGAAATGTGTATGCAACTGGCGTACAACTTGTATAGATAGATAAAACTATAATTATGGTATAACAATGGGAATAAAATAAAACATATATATCAGTGGTTCTCAAACTTTTTTGCTTCACGTACCCCCTGGAAAGGTGTATGTAACTGGCGTAACCCTTGTATTGATAGATAAAACTATAGTTATAGTATAACAATGGGAATGAAATAAAACATATATATCAGTGGTTCTCAACCTTTTATGCTTCACGTACCCCCTGGAAATGTGTATGCAACTGGCGTACAACTTGTATAGATAGATAAAACTATAATTATGGTATAACAATGGGAATAAAATAAAACATATATATCAGTGGTTCTCAACCTTTTTTGCTTCACGTACCCCCTGGAAATGTGTATGTAACTGGCGTACCCCTTGTATTGATAGATAAAACTATAGTTATAGTATAACAATGGGAATGAAATAAAACATATATATCAGTGGTTGTCAACCTTTTATGCTTCACGTACCCCCTGGAAATGTGTATGTAACTGGCGTATCCCTTGTATAGATAGATAAAACTATAGTTATAGTATAACAATGGGAATAAAATAAAACATATATATCAGTGGTTCTCAACCTTTTATGCTTCACGTACCCCCTGGAAATGTGTATGCAACTGGCGTACCTCTTGTATAGATAGATAAAACTATAGTTATAGTATAATAATGGGAATAAAATAAAACATATATATCAGTGGTTCTCAACCTTTTATGCTTCACATAACTCCTGGAAATGTGTATGTAACTGGCGTACCCATTGTATAGATAGATAAAACTATAGTTATAATATAACAATGGGAATAAAATAAAACCTATATATCAGTGGTTCTCAACCTTTTATGCTTCACGTACCCCCTTCAAATGTGTATGTAACTGGCGTACCTCTTGTATAGATAGATGAAACTATAGTTATAGTATAACAATTGGAATAAAATAAAACATATATATCAGTAGTTCTCAACCTTTTATGCTTCACGTACCCCCTGGAAATGTGTATGTAACTGGCGTACCTCTTGTATAGATAGATAAATCTATAGTTATAGTATAACAATGGGAATAAAATAAAACATATATATCAGTGGTTCTCAACCTTTTATGCTTCACGTACCCCCTGGAAATGTGTATGTAACTGGCGTACCCCTTGTATAGATAGATAAAACTATAGTTAGAGTATAACAATGGGAATAAAATAAAACATATATATATCAGTGGTTCTCAATCTTTTATGCTTCACGTAACTCCTGGAAATGTGTATGTAACTGCCTTACCCCTTGTATAGATAGATAAAACTATAGTTATAGTATAACAATGGGAATAAAATAAAACATATATATCAGTGGTTCTCAACCTTTTATGCTTCACGTACCCCCTGGAAATGTGTATGAAACTGGCGTACCTCTTGTATAGATAGATGAAACTATAATTATAGTATAACAATTGGAATAAAATAAAACATATATATCAGTGATTCTCAATCTTTTATGTTTCACGTAACTCCTGGAAATTTGTATGTAACTGCCGTACCCCTTGTATAGATAGATAAAACTCTAGGTATAGTATAACAATGGGAATAAAATAAAACATATATATCAGTGGTTCTCAACCTTTTATGCTTCACGTACCCCCTGGAAATGTGTATGTAACTGGCGTACCTCTTGTATAGATAGATGAAACTATAGTTATAGTATAACAATGGGAATAAAATAAAACATATATATCAGTGGTTCTCAACCTTTTATGCTTCACTGGAATGTATGTAACTGGCGTACCTCTTGTATAGATAGATGAAACTATAATTATAATATAACAATTGGAATAAAATAAAACATATATATCAGTAGTTCTCAACCTTTTATGCTTCACGTACCCCCTGGAAATGTTTATGTAACTGGCGTACCTCTTGTATAGATAGATAAAACTATAGTTATAGTATAACAATGGGAATAAAATAAAACATATATATCAGTGGTTCTCAACCTTTTATGCTTCACGTACCCCCTGGAAATGTGTATGCAACTGGTGTACAACTTGTATAGATAGATAAAACTATAGTTATAGTATAACAATGGGAATAAAATAAAACATATATATCAGTGGTCCTCAACCTTTTTTGCTTCACGTACCCCTTGGAAATGTGTATGTAACTGGCGTACCCCTTGTATTGATAGATAAAACTATAGTTATAGTATAACAATGGGAATGAAATAAAACACATATATCAGTGGTTCTCAACCTTTTATGCTTCACGTACCCTCTGGAAATGTGTATGTAACTGGCGTATCCCTTGTATAGATAGATAAAACTATAGTTATAGTATAACATTGGGAATAAAATAAAACATATATATCAGTGGTTCTCAACCTTTTATGCTTCACGTAACTCCTGGAAATGTGTATGTAACTGGCGTACCCCTTATATAGATAGATAAAACTATAGGTATAGTATAATAATGCCAACTTAGGGGCTTTGTTACTAGATCTAGCGACTTTTGAGCTCCCACGGTGTACCACAAAAAGTTTTACCGCGTACTCCTCGTTGAGAACTCCTGCACTAGAATATGATGTTATGTTACACCCGTAAATTGTGGTAACCTAGCTGTCACCATAAACGGGTGTACACATTAAACTTTTTTTTTACAATGTGGGCAGCCCGCCGCATCTTTTTGTGCTGTCTCGCGAGCTACTGATTGAGAATAAATTAAATTTGTAAAAGAAGTAAAGAGCATATAGATGACAAGAGATTCAACTACGGCGAAGCGAATTCTCATTAAATTAATTAATTAAAATATTGTTTATGTATCACATTAGATTTTTTTGCGCTTGTCATATATATATGTTATTGATTGACATTATCACTTTGGTAGTCCTCCCTCATGCCGTCCCGTGGCCGAGTGGTTAGTACGCTTGGCTACTGATCTAAGGGACCTGGGTTCGAGCCCCGGATGTAGGCATGGATGTGTCCTGCTGAGGTACTGCCATCCTCTCAGATCTCCTACTGTGGCATACAAACTGACAGTCTCCTACAGACCTCTGTGGCAAGCAGCTGCTTGAGGGGGTGTTTATTATTATTTATAGTCCTCCCTCCACTTTAGTTTTCTATGGGGCCCTTCGGTTAAAAGGTTCGCATATGCCTGCGTTTTATGTTTCTGCCAGTAATTCCTTCATTATTAATCAATTTTGCATGAATTTCACAGAAGTGCGTTACTGATGTTAAATATATGTCGGTGGTGATCAGGTAGAAAGTGGCAGACCTACGGGCCACTTTCTACTTTTGAGGTGCCTGTTGAAAATAAAAACTGTCATCATTATTTAGGAATGCCTTTAATTCTAATTTGTCAAAATCAATATAAAAAAATACACCTGAAGCAGCAGCTTGTGATAAAAATTAAGAGAAGTTGTTTTTTTATAAACAGGCCATAGAGAATATCTGTGAATAAGGCGAAACCTCAGCAGAAAAACACCACCAGAAAAGAAACACTGAAGCCTTATCTGAGGCTCTCCAGTTACAAAATTTATATAATTTTTAATAAATTGTTTATTGATTCTTTACATTTAATTTTTTAGCTACCGACATATATATATATTAAACAAAGTTATTTGTTTTAACTTGAAGCCAAAAATAACCACAACAAGAAAAAACAAACCACCTGTTCTAGAGATATTTCTGCGCATGTGGAAATGTGCATGTTTTCAAAATATGTTTACATTTTATTTAACTTTTTGTATAGATATGACTTTTTATTGTTGCACGTGATATGACTGCATGACAGAGATCTAATTTGAAAAGGACTATGCATGTGCAACAATGAAAGCGTGACTACTTACTACGAGACACACGAGATACAGCAAGATATGTGAATTACGTCATAATGGATTGTAACATGATTGATTTCAAAAGATGATAATGTAATAGAGAGTTGTAAGAGTGTGGGTTGGGTTGTTTTACCTCTGAGCGGCACTTTTTTGCATACCATGGGCTAAATGGCCAGGCCACATGGACCCCGAAGGCTCAGAGAAGGTTGGGGGAGGGGACCCACTGGAATAGCTGTTGGGAGACAGATGGTAGCCTCCTGTCAAGGCCATCCAGCGTGTTCTTTAACGTGCACAGGGTATGGCTCTCCCGCACACGAGGCCACGGCTTAATGCCCCATCCGACGGACGGCGGTGTCCCCTACTGACCATCGGTGTCCCCTACTGACAGTAGGCAGGGCGGTCCATCTGACAGTGGACTACTGACAGTAGGCAGGCTAAGTCCATCGGTGTCCCCTACTGACAGTGGCAGGGCGGGGAATTTTGCGGAGATAAATCTCAACGCTGACCCAGCTGGGACTCGAACCTGGGAACTACAGATTACGAGACTGGCGCGCTACCGACTGAGCCACCCCCGCCCCTGTAAGAGTGTGGGTAAAAAGAAGGGTTTGTTTTGGTGTGTGCGCGGACACGATTGAAAATTGTCTACATATGGTGGTAAAAGCAGTTTATTTTGTAGGTACATCAACAGTGCATCTTTAATCTGTTAGAGAGCAGGGGCATAGCAATGGGGGGATGAGGGGGGAGGTTCCCCCCAAAGTAACTCGGAGTTGGCAAAATTCGAACCGACTTCGTAAAATCTAGGCGAGTTGTGAAAATTTGTAATCTTTTTTTAAAAAAAATTAAGGGGAGTTGTCAAAATCGCGGCAACTTGGCAAATCTAGGGCAGTTTGGAAAACGGAGAGACGGCAAAATCTAGAGCAGTTGGTAAAATTCGAAGCCACTTAGTAAAATAAAGGTGAGTTGGCAAAATCGGGACGACTTGGCAATATCGTGGGGAGTTGGCAAAATTCGGAGTGACTTGGCAAAATCGTGGGGAGTTGGCAAAATTAAGCTGAGATGTGAACATTGGGATTTTTTTCTGCAAAATAGTGGCGAGTTAGGAAAATCTAGGGCAGTTGGCAAAATTCGAATCCACTAAGTAAAATACGAGCGAGTTGTGAAAATTGGGATTGTTTTTGTGAAGTTGAGGAACAATTGACAAAATCGAGAAAACTTGGCAAAATTTTTAGGGTGTTTGAAAATTTTGAAATGACGTGCAAATCCAGGAGAGATGTAAAAATTGGGATTGTTTTTGCGAAATTAAGGAGAGATGGTAAAATCGAGGCAACTTGGCAAAATCTAGGGGAGTTGGCAAAACTGGAAACCATTTGGTAAAGTACAGGTGAGTTGTAAAAATTGGGATTGGTTTTGTGAAATTTAGGAGAGTTAGAAAAATCGAGAATTCTTGGCAAAATTTAGGATAGTTGGCAAAATTCGAAACCACTTGGTAAAATATAGATGAGTTGTGAAAATTGTGCCTTTCTCGTGCAATTAAGGAAAGTTGATAAAATTCGAAGTGAGTTGGCAAATTCAGAAAAGATGTAAAAATTGCGATTTTTTTCTGTAAAATTACGGCGTTCGCAAAATCTAGGAGAGTTGGCAAAATCTAGGGTAGCTGGCAAAATTTGAATCCACTTGATAAAATATAGGCGACTTGTGAAAATTGGGATTTGTTTTGTGAAATTAAAGAGAGTTGGACAAATCGAGGAAACTTAACAAAATCTAGGGAAGTTGGCAAAATTCTAATCCACTTGGAAAATACGGTCGAGTTGTAATAATTGGGATTGGGCTTGTGAAATTAAAGAGAGTTGACAAAATCGAGAAAACTTGGAAAAATATTGAGTGGTTATTAAATTTTGAAGTGATTTGGCAAATTAAGGAGAGATGAAAAGATTGGGATTGGTTTTGTGAAATTAAGGAGAGTTGTCCAAATCAAGGGGAGTTGGAAAAATTCACACTGATTTAAATTCACACTAATTAAGGCGAGATGTAAACATTGGGATTATTTCTGTGAAATTATGGCAAGTTGGCAAAATTGGAAGTCAAATGGCAAAATGCAGGAGGGTTGTGAAAATAGCCCCTCAACCCCCCCCCCCCCCCCCCCCCCCTCCTACGGAGGGAAAATCTAGGTACGAACCTGACAGAGACATTATTTTCTCTGTTGGCAAAATTTGATTTTCGAGTCGGAAATTTTTAGATTTCTCCCCTCCCTCCAACCATTGTCCTTCACTACGCCCCTGGCATCATTTCTATCATACGTGATGTACACTGAAGTGCCATTGAATTAGGGATAGGAGACATTATTCAAATTCAATACCGTAAGTCCCGCATTTGCGCTCATGCGTGGCTGAAACTCTGGTCATATGTAGCTGCCAGCTTTAGCTTCCCCACGCATTCGTCGTGAGAATCTTTTTCTATTTTTTTTTTCCTTTATATTTTAGGAGTAACAAGATGAGCATTATTAAAATGAACAGTTTTAGCCTCAGTGGATGTGATTTTTAGAGATATTGAGAGGCTTATCGGTCTTGTTTTTATCTCATTGTGAGCATGAGTGAGATTCCAAATAAATTGAGTGGGGAACTTAATTGAAATTTTGGCATATTTATATCAACATTATGGTTTATACAGAGATACTTAAATTTATGGCTTCAGTTATTAAATCAGTTCAATTATAGTCTGTTTATTTATTGCGAATTCTTTCGTGATTGTCAAATAAAAAATACAACTAAAAATCTGTAAAAATATTAACAAGTGTCAAAACTTGGGCACCCACCCTTTGAGCTAGGCGCCTAAGCCTAAATGACACTCCTAGTCCCTTGATCGAGAATTGATTTACCTAAAATGTAATTAAAATATTTTATAAACGATGTTTTACTTCAAAAACTGGTCTTCGAGAATGGTTCAACACCCAATAAACATGCAACCAACTACAGTCCTCTGGCCAGAAACTACCGTTGATAAGATGGAGACTGACATGACTTGTGCAGAGCCAAAGACGGGCTACACAGTCAGTCTAGCAACAGCTGGGTTGGGTTGGGTTGTTTTACCTCTGAGCGGCACTTTTTTGCACACCATGGGCTAAACGTCCAGGTCACATGGACCCCGAAGGCTCAGAGAAAGTTCGGGGAGGGGAACCACTGGAACAGCTGTTGGGAGACAGATGGTAACCTCCCGTCAAGGCCATCCAGCGTGTTCTTTAACGTGCACAGGGTATGGCTCTCCCGCACACGGGGCCACGGCTTAACGTCCCATCCGACGGACGGCAGCCTTTGCAAGCCCATCGGTGTCCCCTACTGACCGTGGGCAGGGCGGGGACAAGCAACAGCTGAGTACAGCAGTAGAGTCAAAAGGGGGATACAAGAGCGTCGAACAATTCGTCGAAATATTTCACGGGTGGGTTAGCCATGGCAAATTGACGACCTAACCAGGTTTTATTTCTGTCAGCGAAATAAAAGAAATTGCTGTTGCAAACACCGGACACTGTAGGATTGGAAAAACGTAGCCTGCTCTGCTGAATCTAGGTTCCCGATATTTCGCTCTGATGAGTAGATCAGGAATATAGTGAAACCTACAAGGAATCAATATTTCAGGCGGGTGGTATTATGGTGAAACCTACCAGGAATCAATATTTCAGGCTGGTGGCATTATGGTGAAACCTACCAGGAATCAATATTTCAGTCTGGTGGCATTATGGTGAAACCTACCAGGAATCAATATTTCAGGCTGTTGGTATTATGGTGAAACCTATCAGGAATCAATATTTCAGGCTGTTGGTATTATGGTGAAACCTACCAGGAATCAATATTTCAGGCTGGTGGCATTATGGTGAAACCTACCAGGAATCAATATTTCAGTCTGGTGGCATTATGGTGAAACCTACCAGGAATCAATATTTCAGGCTGGTGGCATTATGGTGAAACCTATCAGGAATCAATATTTCAGGCTGGTGGCATTATGGTGAAACCTATCAGGAATCAATATTTCAGTCTGGTGGCATTATGGTGAAACCTACCAGGAATCAATATTTCAGGCTCGTGGTATTATGGTGAAACCTACCAGGAATCAATATTTCAGTCTGGTGGCATTATGGTGAAACCTACCAGGAATCAATATTTCAGGCTGGTGGCATTATGGTGAAACCTACCAGGAATCAATATTTCAGGCTGGTGGTATTATGGTGAAACCTACCAGGAATTAATATTTCAGGCTGGTGGCATTATGGTGAAACCTATCAGGAATCAATATTTCAGGCTGTTGGTATTATGGTGAAACCTACCAGGAATCAATATTTCAGGCTGGTGGCATTATGGTGAAACCTATCAGGAATCAATATTTCAGGCTGGTGGCATTATGGTGAAACCTACCAGGAATCAATATTTCAGGCTCGTGGTATTATGGTGAAACCTACCAGGAATCAATATTTCAGGCTCGTGGTATTATGGTGAAACCTACCAGGAATCAATATTTCAGGCTCGTGGCATTATGGTGAAACCTACCAGGAATCAATATTTCAGGCTGTTGGTATTATGGTGAAACCTACCAGGAATCAATATTTCAGGCTGGTGGGATTATGGTGAAACCTACCAGGAATCAATATTTCAGGCTGGTGGGATTATGGTGAAACCTACCAGGAATCAATATTTCAGGCTGTTGGTATTATGATGAAACCTACCAGGAATCAATATTTCAGGCTGGTGGGATTATGGTGAAACCTACCAGGAATCAATATTTCAGGCTGGTGGCATTATGGTGAAACCTACCAGGAATCAATATTTCAGGCTGTTGGTATTATGGTGAAACCTACCAGGAATCAATATTTCAGGCTGGTGGTATTATGGTGAAACCTACCAGGAATTAATATTTCAGGCTGGTGGCATTATGGTGAAACCTACCAGGAATCAATATTTCAGGCTGGTGGCATTATGGTGAAACCTACCAGGAATCAATATTTCAGTCTGGTGGCATTATGGTGAAACCTACCAGGAATCAATATTTCAGTCTGGTGGTATTATGGTGAAACCTACCAGGAATCAATATTTCAGTCTGGTGGCATTATGGTGAAACCTACCAGGAATCAATATTTCAGGCTGTTGGTATTATGGTGAAACCTATCAGGAATCAATATTTCAGGCTGTTGGTATTATGGTGAAACCTACCAGGAATCAATATTTCAGGCTGGTGGCATTATGGTGAAACCTACCAGGAATCAATATTTCAGTCTGGTGGCATTATGGTGAAACCTACCAGGAATCAATATTTCAGGCTGGTGGCATTATGGTGAAACCTATCAGGAATCAATATTTCAGGCTGGTGGCATTATGGTGAAACCTATCAGGAATCAATATTTCAGTCTGGTGGCATTATGGTGAAACCTACCAGGAATCAATATTTCAGGCTGTTGGTATTATGGTGAAACCTACCAGGAATCAATATTTCAGGCTCGTGGTATTATGGTGAAACCTACCAGGAATCAATATTTCAGGCTCGTGGTATTATGGTGAAACCTACCAGGAATCAATATTTCAGGCTCGTGGCATTATGGTGAAACCTACCAGGAATCAATATTTCAGGCTGGTGGCATTATGGGAAACCTACCAGGAATCAATATTTCAGGCTGGTGGTATTATAGTTAAACCTACCAGGAATCAATATTTCAGGCTGGTGTATTATGGTGAAACCTACCAGGAATCAATATTTCAGGCTGGTGGGATTATGGTGAAACCTACCAGGAATCAATATTTCAGGCTGGTGGTATTATGATGAAACCTACCAGGAATCAATATTTCAGGCTGGTGGCATTATGGTGAAACCTACCAGGAATCAATATTTCAGGCTCGTGGCATTATGGTGAAACCTACCAGGAATCAATATTTCAGGCTGGTGGCATTATGGGAAACCTACCAGGAATCAATATTTCAGGCTGGTGGTATTATAGTTAAACCTACCAGGAATCAATATTTCAGGCTGGTGTATTATGGTGAAACCTACCAGGAATCAATATTTCAGGCTGGTGGGATTATGGTGAAACCTACCAGGAATTAATATTTCAGGCTGGTGGTATTATGATGAAACCTACCAGGAATCAATATTTCAGTCTGGTGGCATTATGGTGAAACCTACCAGGAATCAATATTTCAGGCTGGTGGCATTATGGTGAAACCTATCAGGAATCAATATTTCAGGCTGGTGGCATTATGGTGAAACCTATCAGGAATCAATATTTCAGTCTGGTGGCATTATGGTGAAACCTACCAGGAATCAATATTTCAGGCTGTTGGTATTATGGTGAAACCTACCAGGAATCAATATTTCAGGCTGGTGGCATTATGGTGAAACCTACCAGGAATCAATATTTCAGGCTGGTGGCATTATGGTGAAACCTATCAGGAATCAATATTTCAGGCTGGTGGCATTATGGTGAAACCTATCAGGAATCAATATTTCAGGCTGGTGGCATTATGGTGAAACCTACCAGGAATCAATATTTCAGGCTGGTGGCATTATGGTGAAACCTACCAGGAATCAATATTTCAGTCTGGTGGCATTATGGTGAAACCTACCAGGAATCAATATTTCAGGCTGTTGGTATTATGGTGAAACCTACCAGGAATCAATATTTCAGGCTGGTGGCATTATGGTGAAACCTACCAGGAATCAATATTTCAGGCTGTTGGTATTATGGTGAAACCTACCAGGAATCAATATTTCAGGCTGGTGGTATTATGGTGAAACCTACCAGGAATTAATATTTCAGGCTGGTGGCATTATGGTGAAACCTACCAGGAATCAATATTTCAGGCTGGTGGCATTATGGTGAAACCTACCAGGAATCAATATTTCAGGCTCGTGGTATTATGGTGAAACCTACCAGGAATCAATATTTCAGGCTGGTGGCATTATGGTGAAACCTACCAGGAATCAATATTTCAGGCTGTTGGTATTATGGTGAAACCTACCAGGAATCAATATTTCAGGCTGGTGGTATTCTGGTGAAACCTACCAGGAATTAATATTTCAGGCTGGTGGCATTATGGTGAAACCTACCAGGAATCAATATTTCAGGCTGGTGGCATTATGGTGAAGCCTATCAGGAATCAATATTTCAGGCTGTTGGTATTATGGTGAAACCTACCAGGAATCAATATTTCAGGCTCGTGGTATTATGGTGAAACCTACCAGGAATCAATATTTCAGGCTCGTGGTATTATGGTGAAACCTACCAGGAATCAATATTTCAGGCTCGTGGCATTATGGTGAAACCTACCAGGAATCAATATTTCAGGCTGGTGGCATTATGGGAAACCTACCAGGAATCAATATTTCAGGCTGGTGGTATTATACTTAAACCTACCAGGAATCAATATTTCAGGCTGGTGTATTATGGTGAAACCTACCAGGAATCAATATTTCAGGCTGGTGGGATTATGGTGAAACCTACCAGGAATTAATATTTCAGGCTGGTGGTATTATGATGAAACCTACCAGGAATCAACATTTCAGGCTGGTGGCATTATGGTGAAACCTACCAGGAATCAATATTTCAGGCTCGTGGCATTATGGTGAAACCTACCAGGAATCAATATTTCAGGCTGGTGGCATTATGGGAAACCTACCAGGAATCAATATTTCAGGCTGGTGGTATTATAGTTAAACCTACCAGGAATCAATATTTCAGGCTGGTGTATTATGGTGAAACCTACCAGGAATCAATATTTCAGGCTGGTGGGATTATGGTGAAACCTACCAGGAATTAATATTTCAGGCTGGTGGTATTATGATGAAACCTACCAGGAATCAATATTTCAGGCTGGTGGCATTATGATGAAACCTACCAGGAATCAATATTTCAGGCTGGTGGCATTATGGTGAAACCTACCAGGAATCAATATTTCAGGCTCGTGGCATTATGGTGAAACCTACCAGGAATCAATATTTCAGGCTGGTGGCATTATGGGAAACCTACCAGGAATCAATATTTCAGGCTGGTGGTATTATAGTTAAACCTACCAGGAATCAATATTTCAGGCTGGTGTATTATGGTGAAACCTACCAGGAATCAATATTTCAGGCTGGTGGGATTATGGTGAAACCTACCAGGAATTAATATTTCAGGCTGGTGGTATTATGATGAAACCTACCAGGAATCAATATTTCAGTCTGGTGGCATTATGGTGAAACCTACCAGGAATCAATATTTCAGGCTGGTGGCATTATGGTGAAACCTATCAGGAATCAATATTTCAGGCTGGTGGCATTATGGTGAAACCTATCAGGAATCAATATTTCAGTCTGGTGGCATTATGGTGAAACCTACCAGGAATCAATATTTCAGGCTGTTGGTATTATGGTGAAACCTACCAGGAATCAATATTTCAGGCTGGTGGCATTATGGTGAAACCTACCAGGAATCAATATTTCAGGCTGGTGGCATTATGGTGAAACCTATCAGGAATCAATATTTCAGGCTGGTGGCATTATGGTGAAACCTATCAGGAATCAATATTTCAGTCTGGTGGCATTATGGTGAAACCTACCAGGAATCAATATTTCAGGCTGGTGGCATTATGGTGAAACCTACCAGGAATCAATATTTCAGTCTGGTGGCATTATGGTGAAACCTACCAGGAATCAATATTTCAGGCTGTTGGTATTATGGTGAAACCTACCAGGAATCAATATTTCAGGCTGGTGGCATTATGGTGAAACCTACCAGGAATCAATATTTCAGGCTGTTGGTATTATGGTGAAACCTACCAGGAATCAATATTTCAGGCTGGTGGTATTATGGTGAAACCTACCAGGAATTAATATTTCAGGCTGGTGGCATTATGGTGAAACCTACCAGGAATCAATATTTCAGGCTGGTGGCATTATGGTGAAACCTACCAGGAATCAATATTTCAGGCTCGTGGTATTATGGTGAAACCTACCAGGAATCAATATTTCAGGCTGGTGGCATTATGGTGAAACCTACCAGGAATCAATATTTCAGGCTGTTGGTATTATGGTGAAACCTACCAGGAATCAATATTTCAGGCTGGTGGTATTATGGTGAAACCTACCAGGAATTAATATTTCAGGCTGGTGGCATTATGGTGAAACCTACCAGGAATCAATATTTCAGGCTGGTGGCATTATGGTGAAACCTATCAGGAATCAATATTTCAGGCTGTTGGTATTATGGTGAAACCTACCAGGAATCAATATTTCAGGCTCGTGGTATTATGGTGAAACCTACCAGGAATCAATATTTCAGGCTCGTGGTATTATGGTGAAACCTACCAGGAATCAATATTTCAGGCTCGTGGCATTATGGTGAAACCTACCAGGAATCAATATTTCAGGCTGGTGGCATTATGGGAAACCTACCAGGAATCAATATTTCAGGCTGGTGGTATTATAGTTAAACCTACCAGGAATCAATATTTCAGGCTGGTGTATTATGGTGAAACCTACCAGGAATCAATATTTCAGGCTGGTGGGATTATGGTGAAACCTACCAGGAATTAATATTTCAGGCTGGTGGTATTATGATGAAACCTACCAGGAATCAACATTTCAGGCTGGTGGCATTATGGTGAAACCTACCAGGAATCAATATTTCAGGCTCGTGGCATTATGGTGAAACCTACCAGGAATCAATATTTCAGGCTGGTGGCATTATGGGAAACCTACCAGGAATCAATATTTCAGGCTGGTGGTATTATAGTTAAACCTACCAGGAATCAATATTTCAGGCTGGTGTATTATGGTGAAACCTACCAGGAATCAATATTTCAGGCTGGTGGGATTATGGTGAAACCTACCAGGAATTAATATTTCAGGCTGGTGGTATTATGATGAAACCTACCAGGAATCAATATTTCAGGCTGGTGGCATTATGATGAAACCTACCAGGAATCAATATTTCAGGCTGGTGGCATTATGGTGAAACCTACCAGGAATCAATATTTCAGGCTGTTGGTATTATGGCGTTTTCGTCGCACACATTGGGTCCTTTTATATTTTTGAATGTTGCAAGATATCTTACCATCGTTTCCAATTATTCGCATTCCTTCATGTCAGCATGTATCAATCCGCGAATGGATTCTTTTAGCACGATAATGATCCATGTGACAAAGCTACGATCGTCCAGAAATTGTTCCAAGAACTCGACTGATGTTTGTGGGATGATTTTGGTATAAACATATTGATCAAATCTGTAATATCCTCGAATGTTTTAAGTATTTCGGTGGAAAGAGATTAAATCAAATACCGAATAGTTTTTAGATTAACATATTTATGCATGAATAGTTATCTAAAAAAATCGAATTTCCCCATGAATGGCACTCGAACCCAAAGCCTCTCAGTTACATATCGGGTGTTCTGACCACTGAACTGTCAATGGTAACTGCCTCTTTAGCTAATGTGACATATAAACATTACTGAATATTATTTGATTCGCTGATTGGCGTTTCCCTATTTACTAGTTAATAGTTATGCATAACGGCAATATGGTTAAACCAATGCAGTCTCTCTCTCTCTACAATATAGTGCTCGAAGCGGTTGATGACTCCTTTGTCTAACCTCATCATTACTAACAAAATCAAGCCACGTTTGCCCAAGATAATGCGTAAACATATATAATCCAAGGCATCACGCTTTCTGCTATCTTTCATACAAACGGCTCAAGGTTTTTCTAGCATAATCCCAAGCCTAATATACATATGCCTATTTTTTCACATCGCCAGAGATTCTTAAAGATTCCAGAAAAAAAGCATATTCTCCTGGTTATCTCATATCGCACATTTGGTACTCGTGAAATCTGTCGTTTGACCCTTTGGTCTGGCTAAGTTTATCCCTGAACACCTCGGAGCTCGTAAGTCCTCCTTTGGACGTTTTGGAGCTCTTAAGTCCTCCTTTGGATGCCTTGGTACTCAGAAGAACTCATTTGGACGCCTTGGTATTGGAGCGTTCTGATTTGGACGCCTTGGTATTGGAGCGTTCTGATTTGGACGTCTTGGTACTCGGAAGATCTGATTTGGATGTCTTTGTATTCGGAAGTCCTCATCTTGATGTCTTGGACATTCGCAAGTCCTGGAAGCATTGGATCCCGTAAGTCCTACTTTGGAAGCTTTTGTATTCGCAAGAACTCGTTTGGAAGCCTTTATACTCGCAATAACTCGTCTGGATGCCTTGGTACTCGCAAGTCCTCATTTGGATATCTTGGTACTCGCAAGTTTTCATTTGGACGAAAGTTCATTTGGACGTTGGGCTTCTCAAAAGGTTTGCGATTAAGACAGTGGTTTTTACACACTTTCTTATTGTGAACTTTTACATTATGTTCTTACACACTGTGATATCATATTCTTACACACTTTGATATCATATTCTTACACGTTTTCATGTCATGTTCTTACACACTTTCATATCATGTTCTTACATGCAGAGGAAAGAGAGAGACAGTTGGTGGCCATTACCCACTTTTATATCGTACTACTTAAACGGTTCATATTTTTGGCAGACTACCAGACAACATGTAGAGTTAATACTAACAGAGATTCATTCCTAAGAATTTGCATTTAGCTTTCTTCATCAAAATATTAAAAAAGGTACACCTATGAGAAATAAATAACAGAAACTAAAGACATTAAATATTTAAACCCGTTTTTAGAATGAACTTTTACAGTTTCTAGACTAAAACCTTTCAATTAAACAGTTTCAACTCAAGATTCGACAACCGAGAACTTTAGAAATATTTCCATTCGTTTTCAAGTTCTGAGCAACAACATCCTTTCTTACTCGTGTTAATTTGCCTTTTGCAAAGACCAGGAGCATCGATAGTTTTGCGTCCAAGATGCTCTTCCCATCACTGATTACGTAGTTGAAACGAGAAGGAGACGCAGGAGGTGCAAAAGAGGCAGAGGAAGGAGAGAGAGAGAGAGTTGGTGGCCATTATTCATCTTTTGCATTCGTGTTGTCGGCCGGTCATTAATTCTGAGGGCGTCGCGTTAATTAAGAGCCGCGAACGTTTGTCTCATCGTCGCCTTCACCTCCTTTGCCATAAAAGAGCTTTCTTGAGCAAGAGAGCCAATCTATATGTTGCCTTCCATTTCATGCAGAGTGTTGCAGAAGATGATGCTCATTCTGCGCTGGAGCGCTCTACGCTCTGATTTGCTGCCTTTATGGACATCACTCAGATCTAGATCTATTTTAAAGCTGCGATATTCTATATTATCAAGCGAATGCACGACAAAGCAACAACACAACTATTCAAATCGGAAAGGCGTAGCATACATTCTGCAAATCTTCTCGTAGTTTGGATTATTGATCAATTCAAAATGTAGTCCAGTGTTTCAAATTTTAACTAAGCCTTCAAACTGGGGTATCTCTAATGAATGAGAGTATAGTGTGGTCCCCTAAAATGTAACATTACGAAAACAGAGAGACAAAATCTTACAGCAGGCAGCCAGCTAATAAGTTCAATATGACTGTGCACTTCCTTGTCACAAGGGGGCGGAGTTGATTCACTCTGTAATGATCTAAGATCGTAATCTGTAATTCCCAGGTGTGAGTTCCAACTGACCTCCGTTGAGATTTATCTCCGCTCAATACCCACCCTCCCCTCGGTCAGAAAAGGGACATCGATGGGGTTGGGAAAGTTGCAGTTAGTCGGATGGGACGTAAAGCTGCGGCTCTTGTGCAGGAGAGCCATAAACTGTTAAAGAATACACTGTATGGCCTTGACGGGAGCCTCCATCTGTCAACCAAATGCTTTCCTATGCGCCTTCCGGGGGTGGCTCAGTCGGTAGCGCGCCAGGCTCGTAATCTGTAGTTCCCAGGTTCGAGTCCCAGATGGTTCAGCGTTGATATTTATCTCCGCAAAATTCCCCGCCCTGCCCACGGTCAGTAGGGGGACACCGATGGGCTTGGAAAGGCCGCCGTCCGTCGGATGGGACGTTAAGCCATGGCCCCGTGTGTGGGAGAGACATACCCTGTGCACGTTAAAGAACACGCTTGATGGCCTTGACGGGAGGCTACCATCGGTCTCCCAACAGCTGTTCCAGTGGGTCCCCTCCCCCAACCTTCTCTGAGCCTTCGGGGTCCGTGTGACCTGGCCATTTAGCCCATCGTGTGCAAAACGGCTCCGCTCAGAGGTAAAACAATCCAACAACCCTAAAAAACAACGAATTAAGTAAAGAGAGGTGATTATTTTGAATGCAAAATGAGAGTCAATGGATGTGGCGGCCTCTAATACTCACAAGTTTAAGTTAAAGTTTTATTCAACATTTAACATATGTACATTTATATACAAACGTGTTAACACTAACATTTCTCTTTTCTCTTTTACTAGAATTAGTTGTTTTTGGGTTGTTTTACCTCTGAGCGGCACTTTTTTGCAGACAATGGGCTAAATGGCCAGGTCACATGGACCCCGAAGGCTCAGAGAAAGTTGGGGGAGGGGACCCACTGGAACAGATGTTGGGAGACAGATGGTAGCCTCCCGTCAAGGCCATCCAGCGTGTTCTTTAACGTGCACAGAGTATGGCTCTTCCGCACACGGGGCCACGGCTTAACGTCCCATCCGACAAACGGCGGCCTTTCCAAGTCCATCGGTGTCCCCTACTGACCGTGGGCAGGGCGGGGAATTTTGCGGAGATAAATCTCAACGCTGACCCAGTTGGGACTCGAACCTGGGAACTACAGATTACGAGCCTGGCGCGCTACCGACTGAGCCACCCCCGCCCCATACTAGAATTAGTGTTCGTCGTAATTGTATTACTTACGCCAATAATATACAATATAATTCTTTCAATCAGACATTTACCACTCACAATGTTCGTTTGTGGGATGTAAATATTTGTATGAATTCTTTGGAAATTATAAAATATATAACAGCCATACACTATAACAACACATGCTAAATTTTAATTCAAAGTAGATCTTTCAGTATATACAAAATGAGTGTAATGAGCTAACGAAAAAAACAACCGGCCTAAAAACGTCTATTCATGCCCTAAATAAGATAATCCAGAGAATGGGAGACAATAAAGTCCACCGAGAAATAAGAGTAGTCCAAAAGTCCTGGGGCGGGGGTGGCTCAGTCGGTAGCGCGCCAGGCTTGTAATCTGTAGTTCCCAGTTCGAGTCCCAGCTGGGTCAGCGTTGAGATTTATCTCCGCAAAATTCCCCGCCCTGCCCACGGTCAGTAGGGGACACCGATGGGCTTGGAAAGGCCGCCGTCCGTCGGATGGGACGTTAAACCGTTTTCCCGTGTGCGGGAGAGCCATACCCTGTGCACGTTAAAGAACACACTGGATGGCCTTGACGGGAGGCTACCATCTGTCTCCCAACAGCTGTTCCAGTGGGTCCCCTCCCCCAACCTTCTCTGAGCTTTCGGGGTCTATGTGACCTGGCCATTTAGCCCATGGTGTGCAAAAAAGTGCCGCTCAGAGGTAAAACAACCCAACCCAAATCCAAAAGTCCTGAAGGGTTTGAAGAAGGGGTTGAACGGTGCCAATAGGTGCCAATAACTCCTTCTTGATTTGAGGCATCATGAAAATTTTAAGTTCAATACCGGCATCTCCTGATGGCATTCCATAGATGTTGTACTATTTATTGGACAGATCTGGAGAGCATGTCAGGTCATTATACTCATTGGGTAACTCCTTCTTGAAGATATTGATTGGTCAGTCTTGTTTTTTTGTGGATGGACATTATCGTCGATTAGGAGGAAATTGTCACCTGCTGTACCAAAATAGAGTTTGACATAGGGATCAAGGATCTCATCCCAATATCTCAGAGTATTTACAGGAATCTCCATCAAGAAAATGGAGATTAGTTCAGCGACCTATTGAAAACTCAGATTACACTTAACTTCGCCAGCAAATGTACTTTTTTTCAACGATATTATGGGGCTGTTTAGTACCAAGCTGAAAACACCGATTCTCGTCCGATCATCGAAGTTAAGCAGCTTTGACTCGCGGTCAGTACTCTGGTAGGGTGACCACCTGAGAACACCGCGTGCAGTTGGCAAAAAATCTGCTGAGGACCCGACATCCTCACATGATTCCTCTACTGTGGCATATTAAACTGACAGGCTCCTGTCAGAACTATGTGGCAAGCAGCTACTTGAGGAGGTATTTATATTTTGATTAGAATTTTTTCCCAATCGGACAGCAATATAATTCTTTCAATCAGATATTTACCACCAGATGTGTACCTATCTGGAGAGGGCGGTTTCCACCTTTGTCCAGATCGGTACACATCTCCAGCCAGATTGTACAGAAAATCCCAGTTCCTTCCGTGAAAACGAGTGTGACTCTATTTTCTTGGATTCAGATTACATGATCGTGACACCATTTGAAGCAGGCTTATCTGTGTCTGGAGAATAAAGGTGTGTACAAATAAAGCTCTGCATCATACGAATGAGCACAGAATCCAGTCTTGTGACGCTTTGTGGTCATAGTTGAAAATATCACTAAAAATTGTATGGCTAGTGTGAGCAGTGGTGATTCAGAAGGTACCGTGACAGGCTCATAATCTGCTATTCCCAAGTTCGAGTCCCAACTGGGCCAGCGTTGAGATTTATCTCTGCAAAATTCCCTGCCTGCCCACGGTCAATAAGAGACACCGATGGACTTGGAAAGTCTGCCGTGTATCGGATGGGACATTAAGCCGTGTTCCCTTGTGTGGGAGGGCCGTACCTTGTGCACATTAAAGAGCAGGTTCGATGGCCTTGATGGTAGGCTACTAGCTCTCTCCTAACAGTTCTCCAGTGGGTCCCCTTTCTTTAACCATCTCTTTGTCATTGGGGTCTTTGTGACCTGACCATTTAGCTCATTGTGAGAGAGCTCATTGTGTGGGAAGGCCGTACCTTGTGCACATTAAAGAGCAGGTTGGATGGCCTTGATGGGAGGCTACTAGCTCTCTCCTAACAGTTCTCCAGTGGGTCCCTTTTCCTTAACCATTTTTTGTCATTGGGGTCTTTGTGACCTGACCATTTAGCTCATTGTGAGAGAGCTCATTGTGTGGGAAGGCCGTACCTTGTGCACATTAAAGAGCAGGTTCGATGGCCTTGATGGGAGGCTATTAGCTCTCTCCTAACAGTACTCCAGTGGGTGCCCTTTCTTTAACCATCTCTTTGTCATTGGGGTCTTTGTGACCTGACCATTTAGCTCATTGTGAGAGAGCTCATTGTGTGGGAAGGCCGTACCTTGTGCACATTAAAGAGCAGGTTCGATGGCCTTGATGGGAGGCTACTAGCTCTCTCCTAACAGTTCCCAGTGGGTCCCCTTTCTTTAACCATCTCTTTGTCATTGGGGTCTTTGTGACCTGATCATTTAGCTCATTGTGAGAGAGCTCATTGTGTGGGAAGGCCGTACCTTGTGCACATTAAGGAGCAGGTTCGATGGCCTTGATGGGAGGCTACTAGCTCTCTCCTAATAGTTCTCCAGTGGGTCCCTTTTCTTTAACCATCTTTTTGTCATTGGGGTCTTTGTGACCTGACCATTTAGCTCATTGTGAGAGAGCTCATTGTGTGGGAAGGCCGTACCTTGTGCACATTAAAGAGCAGGTTCGATGGCCTTGATGGGAGGCTACTAGCTCTCTCCTATCAGTTCTCCAGTGGGTCCCCTTTCTTTAACCATCTCTTTGTCATTGGGGTATTTGTGACCTGACCATTTAGCTCATTGTGAGAGAGCTCATTGTGTGGGAAGGCCGTACCTTGTGCACATTAAAGAACAGGTTCGATGGCCTTGATGGGAGGCTACTAGCTCTCTCCTAACAGTTCTCCAGTGGGTCCCTTTTCTTTAACCATCTTTTTGTTATTGGGGTCTTTGTGACCTGACCATTTAGCTCATTGTGAGAGAGCTCATTGTGTGGGAAGGCCGTACCTTGTGCACATTAAAGAGCAGGTTCGATGGCCTTGATGGGAGGCTACTAGCTCTCTCCTATCAGTTCTCCAGTGGGTCCCCTTTCTTTAACCATCTCTTTGTCATTGGGGTATTTGTGACCTGACCATTTAGCTCATTGTGAGAGAGCTCATTGTGTGGGAAGGCCGTACCTTGTGCACATTAAAGAGCAGGTTCGATGGCCTTGATGCGAGGCTACTAGCTCTCTCCTAACAGTTCTTCAGTGGGTCCCTTTTCTTTAACCATCTTTTTGTCATTGGGGTCTTTGTGACCTGACCATTTAGCTCATTGTGAGAGAGCTCATTGTGTGGGAAGGCCGCACCTTGTGCACATTAAACAACAGGTTCGATGGCCTTGATGGGAGGCTACTAGCTCTCTCCTAACAGTTCTCCAGTGGGCCCCCTTTCCTTAACCATCTCTTTGTCATTGGGGTCTTTGTGACCTGACCATTTAGCTCATTGTGAGAGAGCTCATTGTGTGGGAAGGCCGTACCTTGTGCACATTAAAGAGCAGGTTCGATGGCCTTGATGGGAGGCTACTAGCTCTCTCCTAACAGTTCTCCAGTGGGTCCCTTTTCCTTAACCATCTCTTTGTCATTGGGGTCTATGTGACCTGACCATTTAGCTCATTGTGAGCAAAAAAGTGCAGCTCACAGGTAAAACAACTCCTGTATTTTTAGTGTCTTCTTGTGACTGAAATAATGACCTCTCTTGTTTCGTCGGAACTGTACTCTAACGTAGCGATTATCTTGAACGGTTGTAAATTCTAGGATACCCTTGATACTGTTTGGATGGTTTGGAATTACGGCCATAGCCGTGAGAAAACAGAATGGTGAATACTGAAAAATATGGCCCATGATTATTTAATAAGCCCTCAACCTCCCAAAGGCTCTTTATCGTTTTGAGTCGTCTGAAAGTTTTCTTTGAGGCATCATGAAACAATCAGCTGTTACAGACTGACAATATCGCGCTTCAATTTGAAATGAATGAGCTTCTACGAAAGTCCTCCTTGTATAGGATAACTGTTTTGCATATTCCGTAATATATGATAATATGATATTTTGTTCTGATTTTTTTAAACTACACCACATTATCTAGGTACGTTAAAAATCTTTTATTGTCTGTAAATTGGGGTTTTTATTTTTAATTTTTTATTCACATTTTCGTTGCCCGTGCTTAAATTTTAACCGGCACTATAGACCTATTTCTATTACTACAATTCATTTTCTTACTAATGCTTTTTCACTTTATTTTGTTTCAAGCATTGAGGCAAGTTTCTGTTCCGATTCCATTGTTTATTCCATCTTCTCACAGAGGTACTACGACATTTGATTAAGTCATCATCCCCATTTTTTCATTGCCATCTGATGATCTCTATTACTGTCTTTACCTATATTACGAATGTCTCCCTGAATAATTTCCCGTTATTCTTTTTTAGATGTTCTTTCAATAGATCTCAACATTTTTTCAACATTTTGACACTAAATGTTTAGTGGTTTATTTGTTTAAATTTCGTGAATGCAATCCTCTATTGTTCGCCCTTTTACTGATCGCACGGACTTCTGCTTTCATTTCTGCATCTTGTATTTCATTTGGGAATTATTTTCCTTAAGAGCCAATGCTTCTGAACCATAACACGTACACTGCTCCCCTAAAATATTAATTTCCATTTATTATTATCAAAGAAATATTCACTCATAGTTTACTGTCGATATCAGTTTTAGGGGAAAAATTGTTACGGAAACATTATTGTATGAAATATTATAGCTTCTATAACTCTTTAAATACTGAACAAATATTGTTGGAAATCGGGAACTAAATAGTCGTGGCACTGGTTCAGGATAGCTATACCGTGTACATTAAAGAATACGCTAGATTGCCTTGACGAAAACTAACTTCAGTCTCTTAAAAGGTGTCCAGTGGGTCCCCTTCCTTCAACTTCCCCGAAGCTTTGGGTTCCTTTAGCTAGCTGGTCTTGACGGAAGCTTCGATCAGTCTCCTAACAGGTGTCCAGTAAGTCCTCTTTCTCCAACTTCCCTGAAGCTTTGGGTTACTTTAGCTAGCTGGCCTTGACGGAAGCTTCCATCAGTCTCCTACAGGTGTCCAGTAAGTCCTCTTTCTCCAACTTCCCTGAAGCTTTGGGTTCCTTTAGCTAGCTGGCCTTGACGGAAGCTTCCATCAGTCTCTTAACAGGTGTCCAGTGGGTACTCTTCCTTCAACTTCCCCGAAGCCTTGGGTTCCTTTAGCTAGATGGCCTTGACGGAAGCTTCCATCAGTCTCTGAACAAGTGTCTAGTGGGTACTCTTCTTTCAACTTTACGTAGCTTTGGGTTCCTTTATCTAGATTGCCTTGATGGAAGCTTCCATCAGTCTCCTAACAGGTGTCCAGTAAGTTATTTTCCTCCAACTTCCCTGAAGCTTTGGGTTCCTTTAGCTAGCTGGCTTTGACAGAAGCTTCCATCAGTCTCTTAACAGGTGTCCAGTGGGTCCTCTTCCTTCAAATTCCCGAAGCCTTGGGTTCCTTTAGCTAGATGGTCTTGACGGAAGCGTCCATCAGTCTCTTAACAGGTGTCCATTGGGTCCCCTTCCTTGAACTTCCCCGAAGCTTTCGGTTTCTTTAGCTAGATGGCCTTGACGGAAGCTTCTATCAGTCTCCTAACAGGTGCCAGTGGGTACTCTTCCTTCAAATTCCCCGAAGCCTTGGGTTCCTTTAGCTAGATGGCCTTGACGGAAGCTACCATCAGTCTCTTAACAGGTGTCCAGTGGGTACTCTTCCTTCAACTTCCCCGAAGCCTTGGGTTCCTTTAGCTAGCTGGCCTTGACGGAAGCTTCCATCAGTCTCCTAACAGGTGTCCAGTAAGTCCTCTTCCTCCAACTTCCCTGAAGCTATGGGTTCCTCTAGCTAGCTGGCTTTGACAGAAGCTTCCATCAGTCTCTTAACAGGTGTCCAGTGGGTCCTCTTCTTTCAACTTCCCCGAAGCCTTGGGTTCCTTTAGCTAGATGGCCTTGACGGAAGCTTCCATCTGTCTCTTAACAGGTGTGCAGTAGGTCCCCTTCCTTGTACTTCCCCGACGCTTTCGGTTCCTTTAGCTAGATGGCCTTGACGGAAGCTTCCATCAGTCTCCTAACAGGTGTCCAGTAAGTCCTTTTCCTCCAACTTCCCTGAAGCTTTGGGTTCCTTTAGCTTTGACAGATGCTTCCATCAGTCTCTTAACAGGTGTCCAGTGGGTCCTCTTCCTTCAACTTCCCTGAAGCTTTGGGTTCCTTTATCTAGCTGGCCTTGACGGAAGCTACCATCAGTCTCTTAACAGGTGTCCAGTGGGTACTCTTCTTTCAACTTTACGTAGCTTTGGGTTCCTTTAGCTAGATTGCCTTGACAGAAGCTTCCATCAGTCTCCTAACAGGTGTCCAGTAAGTCCTTTTCCTGCAACTTCCCTGAAGCTTTGGGTTCCTTCAGCTAGCTGGCTTTGACAGAAGCTTCCATCAGTCTCTTAACAGGTGTCCAGTGGGTCCCCTTCCTTGAACTTCCCTGAAGCTTTCGGTTCCTTTAGCTAGATGGCCTTGACGGAAGCTTCCATCAGTCACCTAACAGGTGTCCAGTGGGTACTCTTCCTTCAAATTCCCCGAAGCCTTGGGTTCCTTTAGATAGCTGGCCTTGACGGAAGCTTCCATCAGTCTCCTAACAGGTGTCCAGTAAGTCCTCTTCCTCCAACTTCCCTGAAGCTATGGGTTCCTCTAGCTAGCTGGCTTTGACAGAAGCTTCCATCAGTCTCTTAACAGGTGTCCAGTGGGTCCTCTTCTTTCAACTTCCCCGAAGCCTTGGGTTCCTTTAGCTAGATGGCCTTGACGGAAGCTTCCATCTGTCTCTTAACAGGTGTGCAGTAGGTCCCCTTCCTTGTACTTCCCCGACGCTTTCGGTTCCTTTAGCTAGATGGCCTTGACGGAAGCTACCATCAGTCTCTTAACAGGTGTCCAGTGGGTACTCTTCCTTCAACTTCCCCGAAGCCTTGGGTTCCTTTAGCTAGCTGGCCTTGACGGAAGCTTCCATCAGTCTCCTAACAGGTGTCCAGTAAGTCCTCTTCCTCCAACTTCCCTGAAGCTATGGGTTCCTCTAGCTAGCTGGCTTTGACAGAAGCTTCCATCAGTCTCTTAACAGGTGTCCAGTGGGTACTCTTCTTTCAACTTTACGTAGCTTTGGGTTCCTTTATCTAGATTGCCTTGATGGAAGCTTCCATCAGTCTCCTAACAGGTGTCCAGTAAGTCCTTTTCCTCCAACTTCCCTGAAGCTTTGGGTTCCTTTAGCTAGCTGGCTTTGACAGAAGCTTCCATCAGTCTCTTAACAGGTGTCCAGTGGGTCCTCTTCCTTCAAATTCCCGAAGCCTTGGGTTCCTTTAGCTAGATGGCCTTGACGGAAGCTTCCATCAGTCTCTTAACAGGTGTCCATTGGGTCCCCTTCCTTGAACTTCCCCGAAGCTTTCGGTTCCTTTAGCTAGATGGCCTTGACGGAAGCTTCTATCAGTCTCCTAACAGGTGCCAGTGGGTACTCTTCTTTCAAATTCCCCGAAGCCTTGGGTTCCTTTAGCTAGATGGCCTTGACGGAAGCTACCATCAGTCTCTTAACAGGTGTCCAGTGGGTACTCTTCCTTCAACTTCCCCGAAGCCTTGGGTTCCTTTAGCTAGCTGGCCTTGACGGAAGCTTCCATCAGTCTCCTAACAGGTGTCCAGTAAGTCCTCTTCCTCCAACTTCCCTGAAGCTATGGGTTCCTCTAGCTAGCTGGCTTTGACAGAAGCTTCCATCAGTCTCTTAACAGGTGTCCAGTGGGTCCTCTTCTTTCAACTTCCCCAAAGCCTTGGGTTCCTTTAGCTAGATGGCCTTGACGGAAGCTTCCATCTGTCTCTTAACAGGTGTGCAGTAGGTCCCCTTCCTTGTACTTCCCCGACGCTTTCGGTTCCTTTAGCTAGATGGCCTTGACGGAAGCTTCCATCAGTCTCTTAACAGGTGTCCAGTAAGTCCTTTTCCTCCAACTTCCCTGAAGCTTTGGGTTCCTTTAGCTTTGACAGATGCTTCCATCAGTCTCTTAACAGGTGTCCAGTGGGTCCTCTTCTTTCAACTTCCCTGAAGCTTTGGGTTCCTTTATCTAGCTGGCCTTGACGGAAGCTACCATCAGTCTCTTAACAGGTGTCCAGTGGGTACTCTTCTTTCAACTTTACGTAGCTTTGGGTTCCTTTAGCTAGATTGCCTTGACGGAAGCTTCCATCAGTCTCCTAACAGGTGTCCAGTAAGTCCTTTTCCTGCAACTTCCCTGAAGCTTTGGGTTCCTTCAGCTAGCTGGCTTTGACAGAAGCTTCCATCAGTCTCTTAACAGGTGTCCAGTGGGTCCCCTTCCTTGAACTTCCCTGAAGCTTTCGGTTCCTTTAGCTAGATGGCCTTGACGGAAGCTTCCATCAGTCACCTAACAGGTGTCCAGTGGGTACTCTTCCTTCAAATTCCCCGAAGCCTTGGGTTCCTTTAGATAGCTGGCCTTGACGGAAGCTTCCATCAGTCTCCTAACAGGTGTCCAGTAAGTCCTCTTCCTCCAACTTCCCTGAAGCTATGGGTTCCTCTAGCTAGCTGGCTTTGACAGAAGCTTCCATCAGTCTCTTAACAGGTGTCCAGTGGGTCCTCTTCTTTCAACTTCCCCGAAGCCTTGGGTTCCTTTAGCTAGATGGCCTTGACGGAAGCTTCCATCTGTCTCTTAACAGGTGTGCAGTAGGTCCCCTTCCTTGTACTTCCCCGACGCTTTCGGTTCCTTTAGCTAGATGGCCTTGACGGAAGCTACCATCAGTCTCTTAACAGGTGTCCAGTGGGTACTCTTCCTTCAACTTCCCCGAAGCCTTGGGTTCCTTTAGCTAGCTGGCCTTGACGGAAGCTTCCATCAGTCTCCTAACAGGTGTCCAGTAAGTCCTCTTCCTCCAACTTCCCTGAAGCTATGGGTTCCTCTAGCTAGCTGGCTTTGACAGAAGCTTCCATCAGTCTCTTAACAGGTGTCCAGTGGGTACTCTTCTTTCAACTTTACGTAGCTTTGGGTTCCTTTATCTAGATTGCCTTGATGGAAGCTTCCATCAGTCTCCTAACAGGTGTCCAGTAAGTCCTTTTCCTCCAACTTCCCTGAAGCTTTGGGTTCCTTTAGCTAGCTGGCTTTGACAGAAGCTTCCATCAGTCTCTTAACAGGTGTCCAGTGGGTCCTCTTCCTTCAAATTCCCGAAGCCTTGGGTTCCTTTAGCTAGATGGCCTTGACGGAAGCTTCCATCAGTCTCTTAACAGGTGTCCATTGGGTCCCCTTCCTTGAACTTCCCCGAAGCTTTCGGTTCCTTTAGCTAGATGGCCTTGACGGAAGCTTCTATCAGTCTCCTAACAGGTGCCAGTGGGTACTCTTCTTTCAAATTCCCCGAAGCCTTGGGTTCCTTTAGCTAGATGGCCTTGACGGAAGCTACCATCAGTCTCTTAACAGGTGTCCAGTGGGTACTCTTCCTTCAACTTCCCCGAAGCCTTGGGTTCCTTTAGCTAGCTGGCCTTGACGGAAGCTTCCATCAGTCTCCTAACAGGTGTCCAGTAAGTCCTCTTCCTCCAACTTCCCTGAAGCTATGGGTTCCTCTAGCTAGCTGGCTTTGACAGAAGCTTCCATCAGTCTCTTAACAGGTGTCCAGTGGGTCCTCTTCTTTCAACTTCCCCAAAGCCTTGGGTTCCTTTAGCTAGATGGCCTTGACGGAAGCTTCCATCTGTCTCTTAACAGGTGTGCAGTAGGTCCCCTTCCTTGTACTTCCCCGACGCTTTCGGTTCCTTTAGCTAGATGGCCTTGACGGAAGCTTCCATCAGTCTCCTAACAGGTGTCCAGTAAGTCCTTTTCCTCCAACTTCCCTGAAGCTTTGGGTTCCTTTAGCTTTGACAGATGCTTCCATCAGTCTCTTAACAGGTGTCCAGTGGGTCCTCTTCCTTCAACTTCCCTGAAGCTTTGGGTTCCTTTATCTAGCTGGCCTTGACGGAAGCTACCATCAGTCTCTTAACAGGTGTCCAGTGGGTACTCTTCTTTCAACTTTACGTAGCTTTGGGTTCCTTTAGCTAGATTGCCTTGACGGAAGCTTCCATCAGTCTCCTAACAGGTGTCCAGTAAGTCCTTTTCCTGCAACTTCCCTGAAGCTTTGGGTTCCTTCAGCTAGCTGGCTTTGACAGAAGCTTCCATCAGTCTCTTAACAGGTGTCCAGTGGGTCCCCTTCCTTGAACTTCCCTGAAGCTTTCGGTTCCTTTAGCTAGATGGCCTTGACGGAAGCTTCCATCAGTCACCTAACAGGTGTCCAGTGGGTACTCTTCCTTCAAATTCCCCGAAGCCTTGGGTTCCTTTAGCTAGATGGCCTTGACGGAAGCATCCATTAGTCTCTTAACAGGTGTATAGTGGGTCCCCTTGCTTGAACTTCCCCGAAGCCTTGGGATCGTTTAGCTATATGGCCTTGACGGAAACTTCCATCATCTCTTAACAGGTGTCCAGTGGGTACTCTTCCTTCAACTTCCCCGAAGCCTTGGGTTCCTTTAGCTAGATGGCCTTGACGGAAGCTTCCATCAGTCTCCTAACAGGTGTCCAGTAAGTCCTTTTCCTCCAACTTCCCTGAAGCTTTGGGTTCCTTTAGCTAGCTGGCTTTGACAGAAGCTTCCATCAGTCTCTTAACAGATGTCCAGTGGGTCCTCTTCCTTCAACTTCCCTGAAGCTTTGGGTTCCTTTAGCTAGCTGGCCCTGACGGAAGCTTCCATCAGTCTCTCAACAGGTGTCCAGTGGGTACTCTTCCTTCAACTTACCCGTAGCTTTCGGTTCCTTTAGCTAGATTGCCTTGACGGAAGCTTCCATCAGTCTCCTAACAGGTGTCTAGTAAGTCCTTTTCCTCCAACTTCCCTGAAGCTTTGGGTTCCTTTAGCTAGCTGGCTTTGACAGAAGCTTCCATCAGTCTCTTAACAGGTGTCCAGTGGGTCCTCTTCCTTCAAATTCCCGAAGCCTTGGGTTCCTTTAGCTAGATGGCCTTGACGGAAGCTTCCATCAGTCTCTGAACAGGTGTCCAGTGGGTACTCTTCTTTCAACTTTACGTAGCTTTGGGTTCCTTTATCTAGATTGCCTTGATGGAAGCTTCCATCAGTCTCCTAACAGGTGTCCAGTAAGTCCTTTTCCTCCAACTTCCCTGAAGCTTTGGGTTCCTTTAGCTAGATGGCCTTGACGGAAGCTTCTATCAGTCTCTTAACAGGTTTCCGTGGGTCCTCTTCCTCCAACTTCCTTGAAGCTTTGGGTTCCTTTAGCCAGCTGGCCTTGACGGAAGCTTCCATCAGTCTCTTTACAGGTGTCCAGTGGGTCCTCTTACTCTAACTTTCACGAAGCCTTGTTATCCTTTAGCTATATGTCCTTGACGGCAGCTTCCATCAGTCTCTTGAAAGGTGTTCAGTGCGTCCTCTTCTTCCAACTTCCCCGAATCCTTGGGGTCCTTTAGCTAGATTGCCTTGATGGAAGTTTCCATCAGTCTCTTAACAGGTGTCCAGTGGGTCCTCTTCCTTTAACTTTCCCGAAGCCTTGGGATCCTTTAGCTATGGCCTTGACGGAAGCTTCCATCAGTCTCTTAACAGGTGTCCATTGGGTCCTCTTTCTACAACTTTTCCGAAGCCTTGGGATCCTTTAGCTATATGGCGTTGACGGAAGCTTCCATTATTCTCCTGAAAGGTGTTCAGTGGGTCTTCTTCTTCCAACTTCCCGGAAGCCTTGGGGTCCTTTAGCTAGAATGCCTTGACGGAAGCTTCCATCAATCTCTTAACAGGTGTCCAGTGGGTCCTCTTCCTCCAACTTCTGCGAAACCTTGGAGTCCTTTTGATCTAACCATTTAACCCATTGTGTTGAAAAAAAAAGCGCTGCTGAGAGGTAAAGCGATTGAATCGAACTTAACAAGAAGGGGAGGATTATCACAATCGGTAGTGCGTCAGGCTTGCAATATGATATTACCATCCTCGAGTCCCAACTGTGTCAGCATAAAACCTTTCTCCTGCTGCCCCCCCCCCCCTTCCGACACAGAGAGTAATAGAACAGGGATAAACTTTCTACTGTTGGTAAATTAAATGCGCCACGAACGGTAGCGCATGGAACTAATTTACATGTCGTGATCTGTCAGCCCACAGTCTATCCACTTTGAAAATAATTCAAAATAATTTTGTTAAGATTATACACAATTATGGAATAGCCTAAAATAAATTGCTAGCTTTTTAAACTAAATAACAGGGCTTTGAATTTTAAAACAATAATATATATATTTATTGTGATAAATTTACTTATATGACCCCAGTATAATTTTGTTTTATTTATGAATAGTAGCTCACCGCTGTTTTTGCTCCAGAGAGACCCATGTCGATCCGAAAATAATACAACTTTCTAAGCCATCCTTGGCACTATAGGGCAAATATGTGAGAAAGATTCGACAATTACTCTGCAATGGATTCCTGGACACGTAGGTGATCAGTGAAATAAGAATTGCTCTGTTTTTGGCAAAGTCAGCTCTTAAGAACGAAACATACCTTTAGTTGCAAAACGGGGATTTATGTGTTACTAATTTATATAAAGATAAACTAAAGGTGAGTTTTCTACACCACTTCCAAGTCATCACTGAAAGGAAGACCGATCATCTAGAATTAATAAAGAACCAGATCCTTCCACTTATTGAACTGCACCTTTCAAGAAGAAATTTTGTGTGCATCAGCAGACTCAGAACAGGTGCATCACTCCTGAGCGACTCATTTTTCAAGATGAGAAAGATTCTTTCCCCAAATTGTTAGACGTGTAAAGCAAACGAAATGGAGATTCGTATTTTGCTGAACTGTACTGCTCACCCGATCTAGAGAAACAACTTAATAGCAAGATTAAAATAATAAAATGTCTTCGAACTAAGTCTGCACAGATTTTTCAGAGAAGATATGACTAAAAGCAAACTTTCGAACAATGAATTTTACATGTTTTTTTATACATAATAATTGCCTTTGTTTTCCATAGCTTTTTTAGCACAAAATTAAGTCCCACGGAGCTAAAAAGCTTGTCCACAGGAATCCAATTCAGTTTACAATAAACAGTAATAATTTTATAAAATAAACTCAATATTACATTTAGAAAATATCACAGAGGGAAGAGTTTTTAAATATTTTCCAGAAGTCATGTCCTGAACACTTTTTTTAACGTCTCAATTCTTTTTAGAATTCAATAACTCCTCAGGGATGCTATTGAACACAGAGAGGAGATTGGACAATTTTTTTCCATAATTGTTCCTAAAATGTAGTAATTTGTATTTACCTTTAGATTAGATTTATATCTAATATTTTATTATGATTAATCTTGAATTTATAAGTATTATCAAAATAATACCTAAATATTAATTTATATTTATATAGTTGATTGATAAGAAAAGTATTTTAAATTGCATAACCCATGTTAAGACTCAGGAGTTTATTTTTGCATTGGTTACTGCAATGTCTAACAATTGTATTTTGAATGTTTCTTATTTTAGCTATGTGAACAGTAAGTTTTACCATAAATAGTTAATCCATAGTTTATGACTGATTCTCCAATTACATGATAAACCATCTGAAAGACATTTAATGGTAAGATAGCACGGAGTCTGGACAAAATTACAGAGCAGTACCTTAATTTGCCACAAACATAATTTATATGATTCTCCCACCTGAATAAATCGTCAACAATCAGATCTAAATACTTCAATGATGAAACTCTTTCAATAGTATAATTACAGTGCAATTACCTGAAATGTTAAAGTGCCCAGATTTGTTAGGCAACTAAGCGAATGGTATAAAATTTGATTGGTATCAGGAATCAGGAATTAAGATATTGGGAAGATGGAAGTACATGGCCTTAGATTTGTTTGTATTTAAATATATACAATTGTTTTGTAACCATATTGAAATAACATCGAAATCTTTTTGTAGGTAACTATTAACTTTTTCAACATTTTTACCACTGCTTAATATCACCGTATTATCAGCATATAAATCGATAGAGGAGTTGATCTTTAGGTTGTTGATATCATTAATATAGATCAGAAAAAGTAATGTCCCAATATATAGAGCTTTAGGAAACTCCATAGCGAACCTATTTGACTTCACTGTGGCTTTTCTAATTTTTGTTACAATAAGCCTACTTTTTAAGTAATTTTGAATGAAGTAAAATAAATGTCACCTAATTCCTAGGTTATGAAGTAAGATCTTATGGTCCAATGCAGTGGTTCTCAACCTTTTATGCTGCACGTACCCCCTGGAAATGTGTATGTAACTGGCGTACACCTTGAATAGGGTTTATGTACCCCTGTTTATGTAACTGGCGTACCCCTTGTATAGATAGATAAAACTATAGTTAGAGCATAACAATGGGAATAAAATAAAACATATATATCAGTATTTCTCAACCTTTTATGCTGCACGTACCCCCTGGAAATGTGTATGTAACTGGCGTACCTCTTGAATAGGGTTTATGTACCCCTGTTTATGTAACTGGCGTACCCCTGGTATAGATAGATAAAACTATAGTTAGAGCATAACAATGGGAATAAAATAAAACATATATATCAGTGGTTCTCAACCTTTTATGCTTCACGTACCCCCTGGAAATGTGTATGTAACTGGCGTATCCCTTGTATAGATAGATAAAACTATAGTTAGAGTAGATCAATGGGAATAAAATAAAACATATATATCAGTTGTTCTCAACCTTTTATGCTTCACGTACCCCCTGGAAATGTGTATGTAACTGGCGTACCCCTTGTATAGATAGATAAAACTATAGTTATAGTATAACAATGGGAATAAAATAAAACATATATATCAGTGGTTCTCAACCTTTTATGCTTCACGTACCCCCCTGGAAATGTGTATGTAACTGGCGTACCCCTTGTATAGATAGATGAAACTATAGTTATAGTATATCAATGGGAATAAAATAAAACATATATATCAGTGGTTCTCAACCTTTTATGCTTCACGTACCCCATGGAAATGTGTATGTAACTGGCGTACCCCTTGTATAGATAGATAAAACTATAGTTATAGTATTACAATGGGAATAAAATAAAACATATATTTATATAATATATATCTAGCAAAATTTGGGCTTTCACGGCGTACCCCAAAAACTTTTATCGCGTACCCCACGTTGAGAACCCCTATCTAATGTGTCGAATGCCTTTTGGAAATCAAGGAATAATGCTCCCACAATGTTGTCCTTGTTTAGGCTTGCATTGATTTCATCATAAAACAAAATGCTCCAGTAAATTTAGTGTTCCTGTGTTTCTTTGGAAGCAAATTGATTTTTAGAAATAAGCTGGTATTTTCCTAGATAATCTATAAGCACATTAACAACATGCCTTTCCATTATTTTTTCAATCGCTGGCAATACACAAATTGGTCTATAATTATCAAACTGCTTCTTTGATCCTGACTTGTAAATTGGTCTGATAACTGAAGTTTTAAGTTCAATAGGAATTATGTGGGTAATATAAATTCCATTTAGTAATTTAGAAAGTGGCTCTGAGAGGGTAAATCCACAAAGTTGATTCACAATCAAACCCCAAAATAATATCATGTACAGTCTAAAAAAAGTATCCGAACACTACGGTTGATTACAGAATTCAGAAAAAATATCTGGCAACGATTTTTTTTAGAAATAGTGATCTGGCAACTTTCGTGTCACGTGACACGAAAGTAACAGTAATTTTCGTGACACGAAGATAACAATGAATTTTTTAGAAATAGTGATCTGGCAACTTTCGTTTCACGTGACACGAAAGTTGCCAGATCACTATTTCTAAAAAAAATCGTTGCCAGATAATTTTCCTGAATTCTGTAATCAACCGTAGTGTTCGGATACTTTTTTGAGCGACTGTACTTCTATAGATGTTATATCAGGGAGGAAAATTGCTTGTGGGCAAGTGCTAAGTGTGTGAGGAGACTATTACATAGAATTTAAGAATTTTGTTATTCTTATGTTACATAAAAGTGATAGGATCCTTAGCATTATTCAATCTTTCCATCTGGAAGAGAGGGTCGTCGAAGCCACCGTTGAGATTTATCGCCGCAAAAAAAAGACGTTCCCTATCCTCGGTCAGTATGAACTTCGATGGGATTGGAAAGGCCGTCGTCCGTCGAATGGGACGTTAAATCCGTGGCTCCATGTCCAGGAGAGCCACAGTCTGTGTAATTTAAAGAACACACTGGATAGCCTTGACAGGAGGTTACCATCTAATAGCTGTCCGTGGGTTCCCTTCCCCGAATCTTCTCTGAGCTCTTGAGGTCCTTGTGACCTGACCATTTAGCCCATTGTGTGAAAAAGTACCGCTCAGAGGTAAAACAACCAAACCCTAGCGAGCTCTGAGCCACTGGAGTGCTTGTGACCTGACTATTTAGACCATTGTGCAAACAAGAGTGACGCTCAGAGGTAAAAGATTCCGACACTTAATACTTTGAAATGTTTATATTTATTTAACTTTATGGCAATGTCAGTGCTATTAAATAGTAATTATATATTTATTTATAAAATGCTCACAATTTATGACTAAGTTGTTTAATGGGGAAACAGAGATATTACCAAATAATGTTTCCTCTCAATTAGTAACGAACATATGCAATAAAATTTCGGAAATGACATGAATTAAAAGTTCATTGACTGCTTGGCTAATTGTCCAAAGCAGTTTCTCTGGAAAATAACATTTTGGCCTCTAACTTCGACATTCGCGTAATGTTCAATTTCGTGTCGCAGTTTATTATGTCATTTACTAAAGTAGAAGCGAACAGAACGAGGCAGAAATTTTAAATTTCATTTCCTTGTTGCACAAATGCGAATTTATGGTGGCATGACTTGTGCATATATCTACACTCAGAAGCATCCTGCAAGACGCTCATCTCACAAGGGAACGACCATTAGGCTAAGTGCATTTATAAGCGTGTATATATAGCCATACCACAGTGTATCCAAAACCATCTTCGGGTGTATGTTCCTCCAAGTGTACAAGCGCATAATTATATGTAGTTAGCATTTATTATAACAAATCCTATGCAACTCTAGGTATCCAATGAATAAAGCTGTGATCTTCCTACTTAATATATGGAAAAGACCATCGGAAGATTATTGCTTTCAGAACAGTGCAATATGTAGAGAATTTTAGGGCTGATATTTAATATTGCGTTTGAAAATTTTATTTTTTTGCTACGCTATTTGGAATAGGTCACAAACAAAGATAAAGGTACAGAAGGAATTGTTGAAACAGATATATTGGACAGCCATAGACACAGAGCTAGGAAACATTCAGGGACGAAGGGGTGCAAGTGATTAAATTCAAGGCCGAGGGAATGCAAGAGACTAATTTTAGGGCCGAGGGGGGTGCAAAGCGGCTAAATTTAGGATTGGGTTGGGTTGTTTTACCTCTGAGCGGGCACTTTTTTGCACACCATGGGCTAAATGGCCAGGTCACATGGACCCCGAAGGCTCAGAGAAGGTTGGGGGAGGGGACCCACTGGAACAGCTGTTGGGAGACAGATGGTAGCCTCCCGTCAAGGCCATCCAGCGTGTTCTTTAATGTGCACAGGGTGTGACTCTCCCGCACACGGGGGCATGGCTTAACGTCCCATCCGACGGACGCCGACCTTTCCAAGCCCATCGGTGTCCCCTACTGACCGTGGGCAGGGCGGGGAATTTTGCGGAGATAAATCTCAACGCTGACCCAGCTGAGACTCGAACCTGGGAACTACAGATTACGAGCCTGGCGCACTACCGACTGAGCCACCCCCGCCCCTAAATTTAGGAACTAGGGGGTGCAAGTGATTAAATTTTTAGGTCTAAAAGGTACAAGTGATTAACTTTTAGGACAAGGAGATGTAAGTGACTAGATTTAGGGACGAGGGGGTGCAAGTGATTGAATTTTTAGATCGAGGAGGTGCAAGTGACTAAAGTTAGGGAGAAGGGATTAAAGTGATCAAGTATTTAAGTCGAAGAGAGTGCAAGGGACTAAATATTAAAACAAAGGGTGTAAGGGGCAAAATTTAGGGCCGAGGCGGTGCAACGTGACTAAATTTAGGGACGACGGGTGCAAAGTGAATAAATTTAAGAAGAGGGGGTCAAAGTGAATAAATTTAGGGATGAAGGAGTGCAAGTGATTGAATATTTAGTTAGAGAGCGTTCATATGATTAAATATTTAGGTCGAGGGTGTGCAAATGATTAAATATTTAGATCGAAGGCGTACAAATGATTAAATATTTAGGTCGAGAAAGTGCAAGTGACTAAATTTTAGAAAGAGGGGTGAAAGTGATTAAACTAGGGACGAGAGGGATGCAAGTGACCTTAGCCAAAGCAAACTTAATGCTTTTTCAGGTATTATTTTTTTCCAATGTTTTAGCTTTCTTTGAAAAGTTGCCTGGCAAAAATACTTGCAATATACACTCAGAGGCCGCTTTATTAGATACATGCCATGTTACGTCAATAGTAACTCGGATACAGAACCCATTAACTTCTTAAATAAGCTTTTTATGAAAAAATGTAGCTGAAGTATAACTGTATAACGACCTCAATATAATCGACTTCAACCTCGGGGCGGGGATGGCTCAGTCGGTAGCGCGCCAGGCTCGTAATCTGAAGTTCCCAGGTTCGAGTCCCAGCTGGGTCAGCGTTGAGATTTATCTCCGCAAAATTCCCCGCCCTGCCCACGGTCAGTAGGGGACACCGATGGGCTTGGAAAGGCCGCCGTCCATCGGATGAGACGTTAAGCCGTGGCCCCGTGTGCGGGAGAGCCATACCCTGTGCACGTTAAAGAACACGCTGGATGGCCTTGACGGGAGGCTACCATCTGTCTCCCAACAGCTGTTCCAGTGGGTCCCCTCCCCCCAACTTTCTCTGAGCCTTCGGGGTCCATAAGACCTGACCATTTAGCCCATGGTGTGCAAAAAAGTGCCGCTCAGAGGTAAAAGAACCCAAACCTATCATTTCTGCGTCAGAAGGTGTGATCCCCTATCAGTCTCCTCACTCATACGTCACTCAATAATCACTCCCAATCGTGGGGCGAGGGTGACTATGACGTAGTGCGCCAGGCTCGTAATCTGCAGTTTCCAGCTTCGAGTACCAACTGGGACAGCATTGAGATTTATATTCGCAAATCTCTCGGCCCTGTCCTCGGGTTGGGTTGTTTTACCTCTGAGAGGCACTTTTTTGCACACCATGGGCTAAATGGCCAGGTCACATGGACCCCGAAGGCTCAGAGAAGGTTGGGGGAGGGGACCCACTGGAACAGCTGTTGGGAGACAGATGGTAGCCTTCCGTCAAGACCATCCAGCGTGTTCTTTAACGTGCAATAGCTATGGTTCTCCCGCACCCGGAACCACGGTTTAACGTCCCATCCGAAGGACGGCGGCATTTCCAAGCCCATCGGTGTCCCCTACCTACTGTGGGCAGGGCGGAGAGTTTTGCGGTGATAACTCTCAATGTTGACCCATCTGGGACTCGAATCTGGAAACTATAGATTACTAGCCTGGCGCGCTACCGACTGAGCCATCGCCGCCCCAAATTACATTGTTTCCGCCCGCCCTCTTCTCGATCACTAGGGGACACCGATGAGCTTGGAAAGGCCCTCGTCCATCGGATGGCACGATGAGCCCTGGCTCCATGTGCTGGAGAGCTGTATCCTGTGCACGTTAAAGAACAAGATGGATGGCTTTGACTGGAGACTACCATCTGTCTCTTAACAGCTCTCCAGTGTCTCTCCTTCTCCCAACCATCTCTGAGCTCTTGAGGTACCTGTGACCTGGCCATTTAGCCCATTGTGTGAGGAAAAGGACCGCTCAGAGATAAAACAACTCAACTCGCAATCGTATATATATGTATATTAGATGATGCATGCATGATTGTTAAATTTGCAACTCTGCTCCTGAATGAACAGCTCGACCTAAATAGACAAAAATTGGGAAGAGAGCCACCAATGATGATGGCCCTTAGTTACCCCCAGTGATGATGTACAGAACCGGCCAGGCTAGCACCCAATGTCCGACCCTGCCTTCTGGTAATGCAGATGGTTATTGCTTTTCATAAGATATATTCTATTATGGAATGAAAAGATGGGGGAGGCTGGCAGATCAGTATGGGCCGACTAATAAGGTCATCTATGGCCACTTTTTTCTTTTTTTTAGCCCTGCTGAGGACTGGTCAACTTCACAGTATCGCGATGCTGATCACTTATACCCACTATACTGGACAGGTTTATGGCTTTGAGCTTGTTGATATGGATCCTGGACTGGCTGCGTTGAGTAGAGTTAGGTTGTTTTACTTCTGAGCGATATTTTTTTTTTGCACACAGTGAGCTAAATGGCCAGGTCACAAGGACCCTGAGGACTCAGAGAAGGTTTGGGGAGGGAACCAACTGGACAGCTGTTAGGAGACAGATGATAGCTTCCCATTAAGACCATACAGCACGTTTCTTAATGTGCACACGGTATTGCTCTCCCGTACACGGGGCCGCGGCTTAACATCCCATCCGACGAATAACGGCCCTTCCAAGGCCATTGGTGTCCCTTACTGACCGAGGACAGGAAGAAGAGTTTTGCAGAGATAAATCTCAAAGCTGGGTCAGGCAGAACTCGAATCTGAGAACTGCAGATTGCAAGCCTGGTGCGATACCCACTGAGCCATTTCCGCCCCCTGATGGGGCGGGGGTGGCTCAGTCGGTAATGCGCCAGGCTCGTAATCTGTAGTTCCCAGGTTTGAGTCCCAGCTGGGTCAGCGTTGAGACTTATCTCCGCAAAATTCCCTGTCCTGCCCACGGTCAGTAGGGGACACCGATGGGCTTGGAAAGGCTGCCGTCCGTCGGATGTGACGTTAAGCCGTGGCCCCGTGTGCGGGAGAGCCATACCCTGTGCACGTTAAAGAACACGCTGGATGGCCTTGACGGGAGGCTACCATCTGCCTCCCAACAGCTGTTCCAGTGGGTCCCCTCCCCCAACCTTCTCTGAGTCTACGGGGTCCACGTTACCTGGTAATTTAGCCCATGGTGTGCAAAAAAGTGCCGCTCAGAGGTAAAACAACCCAACCCAACCGCCTCCTGACATGCAGCACTGGTGTGCCTCTATTGAGGGGAAATCTGCCACTGTGTTTTCTGTTTGCCTATGGGTTGCCAGCTTTAAGTGAACAGAGGCACAGGATATCTTATATGCTGGTGATTAATGCTGATCACACGTCATAACAGGTACATGAACACTAACGTAGCCAGTTGGGCATCGCAAATCCTACACTGCAGTAATCTGTCTCAGGAAGGTCAGTTTCTGGTTCTTGAAAAGGTCCACTTGAGAAGGTGGTGCCTGAAGTTCCTACCTTCATGGGTAGCTTCAGCCTTTTACACTGGGGGGATGGGTTTTGTCCCATGTCTGCGATTAAGGGACTGTTTGGTATTGTTGGCCCTACCTCTCTCAATAAACAAAGGTTCTTTAAAATCCTACTAATAATTTTTTCTCTGAAGGCACGTGGAATGTGAGGACGTTACATAGAGATTATTCTTTTGATCTTTATTGATTCTCTTTTTTTGACGTCCTCACACAGGAATTCCAATATTATAACCTGAATATTCCAGGCTTGCGAGAGACCAGATGGACATGTAATGGTCAAATACTAAAAAATAACTTTAAATTTCTCTTTTCAGGGAAGGAGGATGGAAAGGATCTCCAAACTGTAGGTTTGCTTCTCAGCAGACACGCCAGTGATGCTCTTCTAGGATATGACTACGTTAATGAAGGTTTCTTACAGCTAAATTTAAAACAAAAATTAAAGACTTGAATGTCATATATTGTTACGCCCCCACAGAGGACTCTGAAGAGAACGAGAAGGATAGTTTTACGGAAAACTTCAGGATACTTTGAATTCTTTCAAGAAAGGAGATATTTCTCTTGTGCTAGGTGACTTCAATGCTAAAGTTGGTAATGACTCTGACCTTTGGGCAAGGGTTTTAGGTCCCTTGACTAGTAGTTTATAGTTCCAATGGCAATGGGAAACGTCTCTTATAGGTAAGTAAACTTAACGGTTTGTGAATAAGTAACACGTACTAAACACCGGGGCATTTATAAATATACATAGGTTTCATCTGATGGGTTCCACAGAAATATGCGAGATTACATTTTAATTAACAGCAAATGGGCTAGTTCTGTTAGGAATACTAGAGAATACAGGGGAGCCGAAATTGGGTCTGACTCTACATCGCCTTCCCTGTATGATCTTGGGGCGGGGGTGGCTCAGTCGGTAGCGCGCCAGGCTCGTAATCTGTAGTTCCCAGGTTCGAGTCCCAGCTGGGTCAGCGTTGAGATTTATCTCTGCAAAAATTCCCCGCCCTGCCCACGGTCAGTAGGGGACACCGATGGGCTTGGAAAGGCCGCCGTCCGTAGGATGGGACGTTAAACCGTGGCCCCGTGTGCGGGAGCCCCATACCCTGTGCTCGTTAAAGAACACGCTGGATGGTCTTGACGGAAGGCTACCATCTGTCTCCCAACAGCTGTTACAGTGGGTCCCCTCCCTCAACCTTCTCTGAGCCTTTGGGGTCCATGTGACCTGGCCATTTAGCCCATGGTGTGCAAAAAAGTGCCGCTCAGCGGTAAAACAACCCAACCCAACCCTGTATGAACTTGCAACTGAAGATTAAGAAATGGTGTGCTAAGGTTAAGAGAATTGCTTTTAACACTGAAGGTTTGAAAGATCCAAATATAGCCAAAGCATACCATGATAGGCTACCTAGTCATTATGACAATCGTGGTTTGCTTACCGCTGAAATTGAGAAAGAATGGGATCAATTTAAACAGTTTCTTCTTGAAACAAACAGTACTCTTTTGGGTAAAAAGGAACAGAGTTAACAAAATTGTTTGAGTGATAAGGCTATGGAACTTATTTCTGAAAGCAGGAAGTGTAGGAATAATATGAATCAACGCCATACTAATCCTAACAGATTACATTACTAGGAGTTTAATGAACATATAAAGGATCAGTTAATAGCTTATAAGAATCTTTGGCTTGATAGCTTCACTGACAAAAGCAAAGGAAGCAGTCAGGCAGCACAAAGGCAGAGAACTGTACCAGATTGTTAATGTTTTGTGTGGGTAGAGATTGACAGGGACACAGGGATTGAGGGATAAACAGGGTAAGGGATTGAAATTGAGGATTCTGTAATGTCTAAGTGAGCTGAGCATTTCAGAGATGTTCTAAACAATGTAGTGAATTCTACTTCCATTCTTTGTAAGGATGATGGATGGATTACTGGCTTTAACGTTGGCCCTATACACTGAAGTGCCATTGAATTAGGGATAGGAGGCGTTATCCAAATTCAGTACCGCAAGTCCCGCATTTGCTCGCATGCGTGGCTGAAACTCTGGTCATATATAGCTGTCAGCTTTGGCTTCCCCAAGCATTCGTCCTGAGAAGCGTAATGGGAAGGCGCGGGATTTAGATGCATTTGACAGAGGGCAGATAGTAGGTGCCCGACGGATGGAACACTCGATCTCCGAAATTGTCAACGAACTTGGATTTTCTCGTACGACAGTTTCAAGAGTGTTCCGGGAATATGAAAATTCCGGCAAAAAAAAACAAGCACCCGGACAAACTGCAAAGAACAACCATACTGGAATGATCATGGGCTTCGCAGTCTGACCCACATCGTACGGACCGATAGGGGCCAGACATTATCTGAAATCACCTCCCATCTGAATCCGGGTTCCAGAGGGGAAGTTCCAGCTGCAACGCTCACTTCATCGTCTCGGCTTCGGGGGCCACAGACTTACGAAAGTCCCCCTTCTAATGACATGACACCGGGCTCAATGCCTGGCTTGGGAAACAACATCGAAACTGAACTATCGAAAATTGGCAACGGATAATTTGGAATATGAATTCCGATTTAAACTTCATCACGCCGATGGGAGACTGAGGGTATGGCGCCAACCCCATGAAGCCATGGATCCTGCATGTCAGGTCGGAACAGTACAAGCTGGTGGTAGCTCAGTGATGGCCCGGGGTGTCTTCAGTTGAACATCTGTGGGACCATTGGTATGTGTATCAACGACCCTCAATGCATCCCGGTACGTAAAACTCATTGCTGACCATTTACACCCATTTATGAACATCATGCATCCCAATGGAGATGGCGTCTGCCAGCTAGACAACTGTTCATCTCAGTCAGAGGTCTAGGTTGGCTACTGCATGTTTGCAGGAGCATTCTGCTGATTTTGAAATAATGAATTGGCCACCTAGAAGCCCAGATTTAAATCCCATCGAAAATCTTTGGGATACCGTCGAGCAAAGTTTTCAGGCCCGTGTCCCATCAGAGACGACATGAAGACAATTGTGGACAGCTCTGGAGGATGCATGGGTCGCCATACCTGTGGAACATTTACGCAAGCTTGTGTAGTCCATGCCTCGTCGTGTGGCGGCCGTTATCAGGGCCAGAGGGGGTCCAACACGTTACTAGGTTGCTATCCCTAATTGAATGGCACTTCAGTGTATTACATTATGAAGCCGCTTTGGCTCTCTAAATTAAAACTGCACAAATCCTTGGTTAGCTATTTTTTTATTTTATTTTTTTTATTTTTATTTTTATTTTAGGTGGCTCAAAATGGGGATGTTCAATTAAAAATTTACTTTTACTTTACAATTCAATAATCTTACCAAAATTTATATATGGAATTGAACTAATAAATACTATTTCCATCAGAAAAATGAAACAACTAGGAACAGCGTCAAATAAAAATCTTAAAATTTTGCCTGGGACTTTTCCAGAGTAGAAACAATTTGAATGTATATGCTGAAACAGCTATCCCACCATTAATCACAAAGAAAGAATACTTACTAACTAATTTATTATTTAGAATAGCATCAAAAAATAAAAATCATCCAATAATTGAAAAAATATTCAATCAATATCAAGACAACACAATAAACTCATTCCCTAAAAAATATAATAATTTCTATGATTAATAACCAAACCAGTGGAGAATATCTCCCACCATTTCCATATTGGACAACATCATTTCCAATTTTTAGAAACCAACATCCCTGGAATAGACTCAAAAAAAAAAAAAAACATTAGATACTAAATCATTAAAATCCTTATCAGAATGTATCATAAATACTAAATACAAACATTATATACACATTTACACAGACGGTTCATTAAGTAATGACAAACAAACTCTATCAGGTGCATTTCATTGTCCAATTGAAAAATATGAAAACATGTTTAAATTCTAAACCCAAAATCCAGTCATAACTGCTGAACTAACAGATATAGTGTTAGCTATCAACTGTGGCTTTAAAATTTCATAATAATAAAATAGTCATCTTTAGAGACAATAAACCTTCAATGGACATCATATACCATGATCCTATGAAAAGTAATTTTAAAATCTCTCTAAATGACATTTTACTGTTAACCAAACAACATATTACACAAAACAACATTTTAAACATACAATGGGTACCTGCTCATGTGTAGGACGCATACATAATGAGAAAGCAGACGAACTTGCAAAATCAGAAAAAAACATAACCAAAACTATGGAAACACCATTCCTGATGTCAATTTTCAAAAAACAAAATAAAACTTTAATTGTTAAGGACACACAAAAATGGTATGATATACATGCAAAAAACACACACAGGTATAAAATATCAAGCATAATTCACAAATTTAATAATTATGGACTACAAAAGAAAGAAATAAACTTAATTTTAAAAATAAAGGCAAATTTAGTCCTCACAAAATCAACTCTTTATAAGATGAAAAAAATTGATAATCCATTGTGTGTAAACGGCAATACTTAAAAAATATAGAACATATTATATTTCATTGCATTAAATACAACCAAAAAAGAAACATATACTTTGAAAACCTAAAAAAAAAATATAAAATCACAGAAAAATCATTAAAACGTATTCTAGAACCTGTAAGAAAATCTGATAAATTAGGGTGCTACAAACTTCTAATATCTTTTTTAAAAGACTTTTAAAAATTGGAAAAGCTATAAAAAAGGGAGAAGAAAAGAAAAATATATATGCATAAAAATGAAAGAAAAACAAATTACGAAAAAAAAAATTCAACAATTTAAATTAAAATTTAGATTAGAAAAGGTTTTTGAAAGAGTCCATGTTCAGACCTGGGCCAGAACGTGGGATTATTCATCTTGAGATTTGTAAAAAAAATCCCCAGGGGTGGATGAAATCACCACTGAAATGCTTAGAGCTGGAAACATTTGTGTTGTCACATGGCTGACTTAACGTTTGAATATTTTTTATGATAAAGGTGTTGTTCCTAAGGATTTTACTAGCGTTACCTTGTCCCAATTTTTAAAAAAGGTGATCGCATTTCTTGTGATAATTATAGGGGAATTAGTTTACTTTCTGTTCCAGATAAAGTTCTTTGCATGATTATATTTAATAGAATTAAGAGTTTGGTTGATGGACAACTGCGTGATGAACAGTGTGGATTCAGAAGTGGTAGGGGATGTATTGATCAAATATTTTCACTTAGGCAGATTCTTGAGAAATGTTTAGAGTTTCAGAAACCTGTCGTTACTAACTTTATAGATTTCAAAAAGGCTTTTAACCACGCCGGCTGATGTCATCTTTGTGGTGCACTGGCGAGAAAAAGGAGGCAGCTTTTCGCCAAACATCTCGTGTCACATATTTTTCCCAAACATCCATGTCACACACTTTTCCCCAAACATCCATGTCACATATTTTCCCCCAAAATCTCGTGTCATATACTTTTTCAAAAACTAAAAAAAGGAAATAAAAACATATCGTGTCACATGCTTATCTCCCAAAATACCGTGCCACATACTTTTCTCCCAACATCTCGTGTCATACGTTTCCCCCCACCCCAACATCTCGTGTCACGCGCTTTTCCCCCAACATCTCGTGTTACATACTATTCTCAAACATCCGTCACACATACTTTCCACCAACATCTCGTGTTACATACTTTTCCCAAACATCCGTGGCACATATTTTTTCCAAACATATCGTGTCACATATTTTCCCCAAACATCTCGTGTCACATACTTTTTCAAAAATGAAAAATAAAATAAAAACATATCGTGCCACACGCTTCCCCCAAACGTATCATGTCATACGCTTTTCCCCCAACATCTCGTGTCACACACTTTTTCCCCAACATCTTGTGTCAAACGCTTTTCCCCCAACATCTCGTGTCACACGCTTTTCCCCCAACATCTTGTGTCACACGCTTTTCCCCCCAACATCTCGTGTCACACGCTTTTCCCCCAACATCTCGTGTTACATACTTTTCCCAAACATCCGTGGCACATATTTTTTCCAAAAATATCGTGTCACATATTTTCCCCAAACATCTCTTGTCACATACTTTTTCAAAAGTAAAAAATAAGATAAAAACATATCGTGCCACACGCTTCCCCCCAACGTATCGTGCCACACGCTTCCCCCACGTATCATGTCACACGCTTCCCCCACGTATCATGCCACACCTTTTCCCCCAACATCTCGTCTCACACACATTTCCCCAACATCTTGCGTGACACGCTTTTCCCCAAACATCTCGTGTTACATGCTTTTTCCAAACATCCGTGCTACGTACTTTTCCCCCAACATTTCGTATCACATATTTTTTTCAAATCATATCGTGCCACATACTTTTTCAAAAACTAAAACATAAAATAATAGAGTCACACTCTTTTTCCCAATATATCGTGTCACACGCTTTCCCCCCCAACATCTCGTGTCATATATTTTTCTCCCAAATATCTCGTGTCACACTTTTCACCGGTTATGTTACAGTGATGTTAAATATATCTGAAGTGATACGGTCATGAAAACCTTTGTTACTTTTTCGTTGTTATCGTTGCGCGTAACTTGTAACTTTCTAACTATTTATTAAATAGATTTCGTCGATATTAAACATAATTTTTCACTTTTTCTAGTTAAAAGTTTTCAAATATTTATAAAGTTAAATAAGAGAAGCTATATAATTTTCGTGTCAGTTGAACCATAGTTTGCCTTTTACGGGGGTGGAGGTTGCTTCAGTCGGTAGCGGGCCAGGCTCGTAATCTCACTTTCCGGGTTCGAGTCCCACCTGTGCCACTGTTGATATTATTTCCGTTCTCAGAGGTAAAACAACCCAACCTTTGTGGCCTATATATAACTGTATCGTGGTCAAAATCTGCAGTGGCGGAGGTGGCTCAGTCGGTAGCGCACCAGGCTCGTAATCTGCAGTTCGCAGGTTCGAGTTCCAGCTGGGTCAGCGTTGAGATTTATCTCCGCAAATTTGCCCACGGTGAGTAGGGGACACCGATGGGCATTGGAAAGGCCGCCGTCCGTCGAATGGGACGTTAAGCCGTCGTCCCGTATGCGGGAGAGCCATCCTTGACCTGTGCACGTTAAAGGCCACACTGGATGGCCAGTGGGTCTCCTCCCTCAACCTTCTACTGAGCCTTCGGGGGTCCATGTGACCTGTCCATTTAGCCCATAGCGTTCAAAAAAGTGCCGCTCAGAGGTAAAACAACCCAACCCCAAAACCTGCACCTTTGTCAAAGAGTATGATAAAAAAATTGCTTTTATTTGATAAAAAATGTCAATAAATCCCGGTATAGTAATGAAAGAAAATATGATTCGCTGTGCTGTAAAAGTCGAATACCACTGCTTTATAGTTTAATAAAATTATTCATTAGTAATAAATATTATAAGATAGAATTAAGCTTCAGCAGATTATTACTTAAAAGAGACAATTTATCTACTCAACTGCTTAAAAATATATATTTGTTGTCTAGCAATTTGCTCATACGTCACATTCACTGTTTGCTGTTCATGGTGCAAGCTCACGCGAAAGCGTGAATCATGCAGCCACGAATAAACGTGATGATCGTTCTATCGTCAATTGACAGTTAGTTCCGCATTCCTGTTCTATTTCAAATAGTTAAAAGATGTAAATTTTAGGCTCTTATTCTTTTATATACAAATATTTAGGTTATTGTGATAAGATACCTAGGTCCAGGTGTGTACTTACAGGTTAGTAGTAACTCAACATATTTAGTGTATCCTAACTGCAGAATCCAGGGAATTACCTGGTTTAGAACAAAATTGCTCATTTTTAAGTCTGCAGTTTCTACACGCAGCAATGAAGCCGAAAAAAAGAATTTTACCGAAGAATACAGAAATCGGAATTACCAGATTTGTCAAGGACGCTCTAAAAGCCATGCCTGAAATAAGTATACTTGCTATTGCCAACTACATCGAAGACCAAAATATATATGTGACAGGTAGCAAGCCTAACATCGTGAGGTGCCTAGAAGCTGTACAGAAAGGTACCATGAACCTGAGTCATATGAGATGTGTAAGGAATCAGAAATGCAAAACGAAACAGAGAGGCACAAATGCTGTGAACACTGCGAACACCACAAGACCAGAAGCGGGAAAAGAGAGTGGCCAAAGAGACGAGTGGCGCTTCAGAAAACCCAAACCCAGACCTAGAAAGTTCCATTATCTTAAGAAAAGAAGTCTGGGAAATAGAGATCATCTCATGACGAAGCTTGAGGACAATATGGATTTTGATCCGAAAAAGGATGAGTTTGATGAGGATAGCTTGATGTTACTACTCATGATATACTTGTTTCTGCATCAGATATTCTCTAAAAAGGAGCCACCCAATTATTTCATCTAGCAAGTACGGACTGTCTTTCTTAAATTGAGTGCAGGCTAATGAGTACTTTTAATTTGGTGCAGGTTAAAAGGAGACTATTTTTTGCATGTATATCATCGAGAATGTTAAAACTGTATGTTACTTATGCCAGGCAGAAATTGTAACTTTTAAAAGGTAATAACTAAATAGAGGAACCTTCATTATCATGTCTGTATTAATTTTGAGTTCATGTTCCTGTTTTCCCTGATAGTTAAAGTGTTAGTCTGTCCTTGACTATTTTTCTACATGCAATTATTTCCTTGAAATGTCAACGTTTCACTTGATGTAATGCATATCAAATTTGACGTTTTGCAGTGCATTTTAATGTAACCTGCGATTATCATAATCTCCCAGCTGCCGCACATCTGAATATTATTGTTTACTTTTGTCAGGTTGTGCTTGATTCCACTGTCTAAGTCAGGCATGTCCAACCTGCTGCTCACAAAACAAATAATCGATGTACCAAATTTGGGTCATTGTCTTACCAATGGTTTGATCAAACAATTTTAGGCGCATAACTAACTGATTTTTGCCAATTCATACTACTCATAAAAAAAGTGCATTTTTTCCTTTTAATCAAGTTTTTTGATTCTTTATAAATATATTTTTTAAATTCATTCATCATTACTCAATACAAATGTATGTTTTCGTTTTCAAATAGATAATTTATTATTAAAAAAATAAATAAATGAATAAAAAAAAGAGAGAATTATATAAAAAAAAGAGAAATAGAGTAATTAAAAAAAAATCTTAATAAATTAAAAAAAAATTTGTTTAACTTATAATCAAGTTTGTTTTGCATCTTGCACAAAACCTTATTGGGAAAGCCTGAATAAGGACCTCCCATGTTTATTGAAACGTTGATTGATTGATTTGATTTTTTTAGAAATATTAATATTTTAGATAAATTGTAAAAATATAAAAATATACCTATATAAATGAAAAATAATTATATAGAGAAAAAATGATAAAGAAATGGAAAATATACAAAAAAATAGAAAATATATAAATATATAAAAAAGAGAAATTTTCTTTTCACTAAAATTTTGTCTGAATGAGTCTACATCTATCAAGTTATTAGATGTAAGAATTTTCATTTGTGGATTTGAATTGGAATTGGAACAAATATTTTCACTTAGGCAGATTCTTGAGAAATGTTTAGAGTTTCAGAAACCTATGGTTGCTACCTTTATAGATTTAAAAAAGGCTTTCGACTCTGTTGATCAACATAATTTGTGGTTGATTGTTAGATCACATGGAATACCTGATAAGTTAGTTAGTGTACGAAAGCTCTTTATAATAACACTGAGTCGTGTGTGAGAGTTGGTAAGGCTTGTAGCGATTGGTTTAGCATTGCTAGTGGAGTTAGACAAGGTTGCATTTTGTCACCTTCTCTCTTTAGTTTGGTTATTGATTATGTTATATGGAATTGTATACAAGAGGAAACTTTTGGCCTCAAACGGTCTAGAGATTACAAAATTTCTGATTTAGATCATGTAGAGGATTTGGCCTTGTTGGCTAATGATGTTGATGAGATGAATTCTTTCATTAGGGCTGTTGATGAGAATGGTAACAGAGTAGGTTTGGTGATAAACAGAGAAAAGCTAAAGTGATGGAAATTAGCCATGCAGTTTGCTTTGAATGGTTGCATCCTTGAACAAGTGTCTCAGTTTAATTGTCTTGGGAGCTTTATAATTGATAGTGGTGATGTGCGGCATGAGATAAATATGTAGAAGAATAGGTATTCCTCCTACCACCTTAATAATCTATGGAGAGTGTGGAAAATAGGCGTATACACCTAAAGACTAAAATTAGGCTATATAATGATTTGGTTTTTTCTAAGTTTAGTTATGGTAGCGAAACATGTAACCTTCGTAAGCAGGATAACAAGAAACTTGATGACATTGATTCTAAATGCATGCTTTGTATCTTTGGCATTAGGTGATTTGACTTTGTAAGTAATGATGAGGTTAGAAGAAGGAGTCATCAACCTCTTTTGAGCAGTATATTGTACAGAGAGAGACTGCGTTGGTTTGGCCATGTTGCCAGTATGCATTGCTGCAGATTAGCAGACAGGAATATGAACAGTGTACCTAAGGGTATCAGAAAAAGGGGAAGACCTAGGATACGATGGAAGACCTTGCTAGAATTGGCTTACAGAGACCAAATGTCGCAGCTTTAGTTCAGAACAGACATGTCTGGAGAGGAAAATTACCCATTCTGGTAGAACCTCCGTAGCTCATGTTTGCATGAGGATTTTGTATGTGCACTTGTATGTATCTTGAAACACCTGTTTCTTTTCACCCGTCCAGAATTTTATTTTGCGAAATGCGAATTGTTTTAGGGTGGATTAGCTAAAAGCATCCCCTCCCCCGTAAAAGCCAATTCCTGCCAACCTTTAGCGGAGATAAATCTTAACGTTAGTACAGTTAGGAATCGAACCTGGAAACTACAAAATACGAGTCAATGCCAACCTTCAATCCATACAGTAAATTTTAAATTGCACAAAGATCTAAAAGAAGCAAGATTGATTTCAAAAAGTTTAACATGAGCTCCATTTTACATCTGTCCATCCATAAGTGTTAGTCTGTCATTTAGTTCGATTATTTAAAACAAAACCTTTTTAAAATACGTTTAAATTTACAGACAAAAAAAACTCTTCATTTTTGACTCTGTTTTTAATCTGTATTTTCCATTGCATTTCTTTCAACCTGCCCATCTGTGTTACGAATTGCTGACAGTTTGCACCGAATCTCCAAAGTTTTTATGATATCGTTAATGGCTGTAGTCTCTAAACAGACACGCTATAAAATATAGTGCCAATGGACCACTAAAAGTGTGAGTTAGCTTAGCAACCACTTTTCATGATCGTTGTCCTCATAGCGTATGAGATTACATCAATTTCCTTGCAACAACGACATGCCATTTCACTTAACTTATTGCAGTGTCCAACTTTATCGAGGTTCTGCGATGAGAAAAGGCTCTCTTCTCGTTTTCTCTTCGGCTTCAACGATAAAATTTGAAGTAGAACTTCCGGAAGGAAAACTTGGTTAGAGAGACATAATTAAAGTAAATTATATCGCAGAGAACGGGGAGAGACAAAGACAGCTGGCAAAATACCAATACAGCACACAATCCATTAGGTAGTGAAGACGATGGCTTCCAAGGATGGAAGGCTGGGGTAAGAAATAATCCAAGTTATCTGATATCATCAAGAGAGTTGAAATTGCACTGCATTTATTAGGTTAGATTGTCGAAGGAAGCGAGTTTATGCCAACATCCTTAGATTTAAATTTCGTAGAGAATTAGCTTATGCCTCCTTTCGTAGGTTAAGATGCTGAAAGGCATTTATGCTGCGCCTCTATGATAACATTTTGGAAAAGGAGAGATTGCTAATATTTCTTTAGTTAAAAATGTTGTAGGAATGGAGTTTAAACCATCTGTCTGGAATTAAAAGTCTAAGGGAGTTTATACCACTCTTCTTAAGCTAAAGTGGTAAAAGAAGTGAGTTTATGCCACTCTTAGGTTAAAGTGCTAAAAGAAGTGAGTTTACCAACTCTTAAGTTAAAGTGCTAAATGAAGCGAGTTTATACCATTCTTAGGTTGAAATTCTAAATGAAGTGAATTTATGCCACTCTTTTTAAGTTAAAATGCTCTAAGAAGTGAGTTTATGCCAATCTTAGTTAAAGTGCCAAAAGAAGCGAGTTTATACCATTCTTATGTTAAAATTCTAAAAGTAGTGAGTTTATACCACTCTTCTTAGGTTAAAGTTCTAAAAGAAGTGAGTTTATGCTACTCTTTTTAGATTAAAGCGCTAAAAGAAGTGAGTTTAAGCGGCCGTTCTCGAATTTAAATGGTAGTTCAAGGCAGACAATGTCAAAGAGGACATTAGAACTGGCGTACAGTGGCCAAATACAGCAGCTGTAGCTCAAGATAGAGTTATTTGGAAAAGTAAAATATACTGTCTGGTTGGATGTCCGTAGCCCATGTCTGCTTGAGGATTATGTATGTATGTATGTATGTATGTGGCGCTTCAAAGGGAATATTACTCAAAATAATTGCTAATAAATAATAAAACAAAAAAGTATCATGCTTGGTTCTACTGTCACTCGCATCATGAAGCCGATTCCATGTTTACATAGATCACAAACGTCTCATTTTTCTTTCTCCATACAACACTGTATGTGGCCATAATGTACACCATAAATCTGTAAATTCCGAAAGCCGGGCTTGTAAGCTTCTAACATTCAAGTCCCAACTATGTCAATGTCGAAATGTTTCCTCGCTAATCTCACCCTACCCTGGGTGAGAAAGGGAACACCGATGGTTTTGGACCTAAAGCTCCCTTGGACGTGAGCCTCTCGTGTGCATGAGAGCCATAACCTGTGCACGTTAAAAAACACATGCTTAATGGCCTTCACAGGAGGCTATCATCTGTCTCCTAGCATGTTTTCTAGTGTATCCCTTTTCCCCCACCTTTCTGCGAGCTCTTGGAGACTTTGTGACTTGGACATTTAGCTTACTGTATGCAAAAAAAAGTGCGTTTCAGTGGTAAACACATTCCAAATCGTTGTTTCGCTCTAGGAATATTTCCCTTTCATAAAATATTCACTTCAAAAGTTAAAGTGATTCCAATTAAGAATTTCATGGGTATAGATTGTTCATTTGACTCTGGAAAGACTCACAAGTACGACTACTTAAAGACATGATTTGAAGCTCCTTGAAAAAGGGGGTGGCTCAGTCGGTAGCGCACCAGGCTCGTAATCTGTAGTTCCCAGGTTCGAGTCCCAGCTGGGACAGCGTTGAGATTTATCTCCGCAAAAATTTCCCGCCCTGCCCACGGTCAGTAGGGAGCACCGATGGGCTTGGAAAGGCCGCCGTCCGTGAGATGGGACGATAAGCCGTGGCCCCGTGTGCGGGAGAGACATACCCTGTGCACGTTAAAGAACACGCTGGATGGCCTTGACAGGAGGCTACCATCTGTCTCCCAACAGCTGTTCCAGTGGGTCCCCTCCCCCAACCTTCTCTGAGCCTTCGGGGTCCATGTGACCTGGCCATTTAGCCCATGGTGTGCAAAAAAGTGCCGCTCAGAGGTAAAGCAACCAATCCTTGAAAAGAAATTAAAATGCCTAATTGAATTGCGAGCGGAAAACTGATTTGGGGATTAAATAGCAGAATTCCGAAGTTCCTCAGACAACGATCCTTCCACCTGTACAGCAGAAGAAGCCTTTGAATTGCTCGGAAAGCCTTATTAGCCCATCAAATGACATCTCTTTTGACTGATGATGTCATGTTTCTTTGCTTTGTCATATCGCACATAACAAGGTCGAAGTTGCTTGTAAGATTTCTTAGTGACAGGGCGGCCATTGCTGGCACAATACACTCATAATCCTAGACTGCAGGATTATGAGTGTTTTGAACTCATACTGGGAAACCGATGTGCTTGAAGAAGATGTGCTTGAATAAGTTAGTAGGGGACACCGATGTGTTTGAATAAGAAGAAAAACGACATGCTTCGTTGGAAAATAATACATGGTGTTCGAAAATTTCACATACAGTCGCTCAAAAAAGTATCCGAACACTATGGTTGATTACAGAATTCAGAAAAAATATCTGGAAACGATTTTTTTTAGAAATTAGTGAACTGGCAACCTTCATGTCACGTGACACGAAGGTTGCCAGATCACTAATTTCTAAAAAAAATCATTGCCAGATATTTTTTCTGAATTCTGTAGTCAACCGTAGTGTTCGGATACTTTTTTGAGCGACATAGGTGGTCATATTATTTTGATACTAGATCGTGTGGGCTCACTCACGGAAATATTGAGCGTGTGCAGTTACCGTTCACAGCAAACTGGAGCGTGTGCAGTAACTGCACACGCTCCAGTTTGCTGTGAACGGTAACTGGAGCGTGTACAGTTGCTGTACACGCGTCAGATATTTTTTCTGAATTCTGTAATCACGTAACACGAAGGTTGCCAGATCACTAATTTCTAAAAAAAATCATTGCCAGAATTTTTTTCTGAATTCTGTAATCAACCATAGTGTTCGGATACTTTTTTGAGCGACTGTACAAACAAGACAATTGCAAGCAACGCGGAAAGTGACAAATGAGAATATGAACTCAGATAAATACTCATCAACGTTGTTTTTAACTCATATAGAATAATATCCGTCATTAATGTTTCGTTACGACACAAAAATTGAAAAACATTCAACACTACAACATATGAAAGAAATCAGCTGGACATTCCTACCCAAGGTCCTTAACTTTGAAAATAAGTTTTTTCATTTGAAGAAAAAAAAATACTACTAGAGGTAAATTGAAGATTTCAGAAATCTCTCTAAATATCTCTTTCCCACAGTATTTCGAACAGCATTTAAAGATTTATGGAAGCTGAAACATTCAACTGTAACTTTCGTTACTCATGGAAATTTGACTTCGAAAGATAAACCGGACACTTTGATGTTATGTGAATGGAAAGCCACATTCAAAACTACCTAATGTTGAAAATACACTTTTTATGGGAAAATATCACTAGAGATAAACTGAAGGTCTAAAATCTTTCTAAATCTCTTTTTTCAGCATTATTCGCTTAATAATATAAGTTTGGGGGCGGGGTGGATCAGTTGGTAGAGGATTATGCAGTACCAGCTGGGTCTGCGTTGAGATTTAGGCAGGGCGGGGAGTTTTGCGTTGAGATTTATCTCCGCAAAACTCCCCGCCCTGCCTATGGTCAGTAGGGGACACGATGTGCTTGAAAAGGCCGCCGTCCGTCGGATGGGACATTAAGCTTTGATCCCGTGTTCGGGAGAGCTACATCCTGTGCACGTTAAAGAACACGCTGGATGGCCTTGACGGGAGGCTATCATCTGTCTCCCAACAGCTGGTCCAGTGGGTCTCCTTCCCCAACTTTCTCTGAGTCTTCGGGATCCCTGTGACCTGGCCATTAAACCCATAATGTGCAGAAAAGAGCCGCTCAGAGGTAAAACAACCCAACTGGTGCCAGAGAGTTAAAAATTGGCTTTTGATACTATTTTGGGTCGTACATCTCAGAAATGTGGTGATATTTTGAATACGATGGATCCTTTGAGGCCAAGGGTCAAATTTCTACATACCGGTGCTAAAGAGTTTAAAATTGGTGCATAGAGCTATTTTGGAAGTAGATCTCAGAAATATTAAGAATTTTCAGATACGGTTTTGGTTCTTTTACCTCTGAGTGGCACGGTTTTGCACACAATGGGCTAAATGACCAGATTAGGATTTCTCAAATTGGGGTACGCGGTAAAATATTTTGGGGTACGCCGTGAGAACTCAAAAGTCCCTAGATCTAATGAAAAAACCGTTGTTATATTATAACTATAGTTTTATCTATCTATACAAGGGGTATGCCAGTTACATACACATTTCCAGGGGGTACGTGAAGCATAAAAGATTGAGAACCACTGATATATATATTTTATACCCATTGTTATACTATAACTATAGTTTTATCTATCTATACAAGGTTACATCACATTTCCAGGGGGTACGTGAAGCATAAAAGGTTGAGAACCACTGATATATATGTTTTATTTTATTCCCATTGTTATACTATAACTATAGTTTTATCTATCTATACAAGTTTACATCATATTTACAGGGGGTACGTGAAGCATAAAAGGTTGAGAACCACTGATATATATGTTTTATTTTATTCCCATTGTTATACTCTATCTATAGTGTTATCTATCTATACAAGGGGTACGTCAGTTACATACACATTTCCAGGGGGTACGTGAAGCATAAAAGGTTGAGAACCACTGATATGTATGTTTTATTTTATTCCCATTGTTATACTATAACTATAGTTTTATCTATCTACACAAGGTTACATCACATTCCCAGGGGGTACGTGAAGCATAAAAGGTTGACAACCACTGATATATATGTTTTATTTTATTCCCATTGTTATACTATAACTATAGTTTTATCTATTATGTACAAGGTTACATCACATTTCCAGGGGGTACGTGAAGCATAAAAGGTTGAGAACCACTGATATATATGTTTTATTTTATTCCCATTGTTATACTCTAACTATAGTTTTATCTATCTATACAAGGGGTACGTCAGTTACATACACATTTCCAGGGGGTACGTGAAGCATAAAAGGTTGAGAACCACTGATATGTATGTTTTATTTTATTCCCATTGTTATATTATAACTATAGTTTTATCTATCTACACAAGGTTACATCACATTTCCAGGGGGTACGTGAAGCATAAAAGGTTGACAACCACTGATATATATGTTTTATTTTATTCCCATTGTTATACTATAACTATAGTTTTATCTATTATGTACAAGGTTACATCACATTTCCAGGGGGTACGTGAAGCATAAAAGGTTGAGAACCACTGATATATATGTTTTATTTTATTCCCATTGTTATACTCTAACTGTAGTTTTATCTATCTATACAAGGGGTACGCCAGTTACATACACATTTCCAGGGGGTACGTGAAGCATAAAAGGTTGAGAACCACTGATATATATGTCTTATTTTATTCCCATTGTTATACTATAACTATAGTTTTATCTATCTATACAAGGTTACATCACATTTCCAGGGGGTACGTGAAGCATAAAAGGTTGAGAACCAATGATATCTGTTTTATTTTATTCCCACTGTTATACTATAACTATAGTTTTATCTATCTATTCAAGGGGTACGTCAGTTACATACACATTTCCAGGGGGTACGTGAAGCATAAAAGTTTGAGAACCACTTATATATACGTTTTATTTTATTCCCATTGTTATACTATAACTATAGTCTTATCTATCTATGCAAGGGGTATGCCAGTTACATACACATTTCCAGAGGGTACGTGAAGCATAAAAGGTTGAGAACCACTGATATATATGTTTTATTTTATTCCCATTGTTATACTATAACTACAGTCTTATCTATCTATGCAAGGGGTACGCCAGTTACATACACATTTCCAGGGAGTACGTGAAGCATAAAAGTGAGAACCACTGGGCTAGATCAAAGGATCCCGAGGGCTCAGAAAAAGTTACGTGAATGGGACCCACTGGACAGCTGTTGGAAGACAGATGATAGCCTCCCATCGAGGCCACCCAGCGGCTCTCCTTCATACGGGCCCACGGCTTAATCCTTCGCCTCATCCGACGGACGAAGGCCTTTCCGAGTCCATTGGTGTGCCCTACTGACAGAGGGCAAGGCGGGGAGTGTTGTGGAGATAAATGTCAACGCCTGCCCGGGCGGGATTCGAACCTGGGAATTGTATATTACGAGCCTGTCGCGCTACCGACTGTACTGAGCCATCCCCGCCCTATTTCAGATATGATGTCGCGTTCAAGGTCAAATAGGGATTTGATCTTGAACGCGACATCATATCTGAAATATGGGGTCAGAATAACTGTTTAAAAATCAAGAACCATCGTTTGACATCTAGTATAAGATATAACTATTGGATTAAAGAATAACTAATTTGACCCATAATTCTGAAAAATAAAGTTTAAATTCAATCGTTCTTTCTGGCAGTACTCCTGTTAATTATGATCATCAATTTAAAATCCACGTAATCAATACTTATTGCATTAAGCTCCTGACATTAAATCAAATATGAAGAGAAAAACAGAATTTTGCTGCAGCCATAGTTAAACTCCAAACTGCAGAATGACGTCTGGTCTCCACTTTCATGCCACCAAACGTCGAAAGCGATCTGTACTTATCAACGATATTATACGAACCACTCATAATTTAGTAGACAAATATCATAATAGTAATCGGATGCAAATGGGAAAAGTATCGACCGTCGACGGAGTTAATTCACCTCGTATAACAGAGAGCTAATGGATCAAGCTATGACGTCAGTATTGGTCAAAGGATGTAGAGGTAGAAGAAGTTAAGCTTCCATAGAGATTAATGTAAAATCGAGTATCGTGCATTTGGCGTAGAGGTGAAACGAACATTACAGGGGACGAACGCTTTTGTAATTACATGTTACTGTCAACTTCCATTCTCTTCGCTTTTCCTATGTAATAATTTCCCATTGATATCCTTGCAGAGTATATTAATATCAATTCCTTTTCCTCTTTCTATGCAACCAAGAAAGCTTCTAATTGTAATAATTTATTCTATAAATTAACTTCAGGCTAATTTCAAATCTTCTCTATCCGTTCAATTTATAATTGTTGGTTCAACGAAAAATAATTCCAATGGAGAAAATGAACCTTTATTAAAATCATGATATTATTTTTTTCAAATACAAAGTGCAGTTACTTTTTTTCCTTTTTTAAAATATAAATTTTTTGATGCATAATTCCTTTGCCCCTTATCGTTTGTTTCCCGGCTATATCAAATGCACGACACGAATCGAAACACCACTTGAGGTCGCCACTTACGCTTTGTCAAAGCTGAACTTCTTTTCCTTATACGTTCTTTGGTATAGGTAGTCCCATGGAGGAAGGAAGGAAGAGGAGAAGTCATAAGCACCTACAGTTGATGCTGCAGCGACTGTGTGGCAACCATGTTGTTCTATTCAAAACATTAGCTCTAGCTGTATTAATAGAACGATTTCTGCTCTGTAAAAAGTTCGGAATTCGCGATTTTTGTATTATGGCTTCCTGTTCAGCGTTATGCTGTACAAATCGCCCTTCAGACTAGGTACCGGAAATTATATTCACTGGTAAATTTATCAAACTAAAATAAATTATAAAACGTACAAATCTCATTCTGTTTATATTTATGCCGTTATGAGTTGGTTGTTTTACCTCTGGGAGGCACTTTTCTGCACACAATGGGCTATATTGCCAGGTCACAAGGATTGGATTGGATTATTTTACCTCTGAGCGGCAATTTTTTGCACACCATGGGCTAAATGGCCAGGTCACATGGACCCCGAAGGCTCAGAGAAAGTTGAGGGAGGGGACCCACTGGAACAGCTGTTGGGAGACAGATGGTAGCCTCCCGTCAAGGCCATCCAGCGTGTTCTTTAACGTGCACAGGGTATGGCTCTCCCGCACACGGGGCCACGGCTTAACGTCCCATCCGACAGACGGCGGCCTTTTCAAGCCCATCGGTGTCCCCTACTGACCGTGGGCAGGGCGGGGAAATTTTGCGGAGATACAGGTTACAAGGACCCCGAAGGCTCAGAGAAGGTTGGAGGATGGGACCCACTGGAGCAACTGTTAGGAAACAGATGGTAACCTACCGTCAAGGCCATCCAGCGTGTTCTTTAATGTGCACAGGGTATGGCTCTCCCGCACACAGGGCCACGGCTTAACGTCCCATCCGATGGACGGCGGTCTTTCCAAGCCCATCGGTATTCCCTACTGACCGTGGGAGGTGTGCAGATAAATCTCAACGCTGACCCAGCTGGGACTCGAACCTGTGAACTGCAGATTACGAGCCTAACTCGCTATCGACTGAGCCACCCCCGCCCCTGTTCCGCTATGAGATCTGAGTTTTATTCGGTTAGAAAACCTTCCTGAATTTAAGGTGATTTCTCCCATTTCTTCAGGTTTAATGAATCCAATGATTAAATATGAATATAATTTTATGATATTAACATTCATTTTCATTTTAAATTTAAGAAAATGCTTGATTTCTAGAATGAAGACGTCTCTCGCTGAACGACATGTATGTCTAGAAATACCGTAGCAAATAATTTTGTTTGAATAGTAAAATTTTTGTTCAGGTTCTTGATTAAATCAGACAAATTCGGATATTCTTGACAAATTCGGAGAGATTTTTGCCTTCTTTTATCACTGAAACCCATTTTTTTGGCACACAATGGGGTAAATGATTAAGTCACAAAGGACACCAAGGGCTCAGAGAAGATTGGCTCAGCCGACCCATTGGGTTAGGCCACAAATTCATCGAGTAGGAAACGGAAGCTTCCTTTAAAGGTTTCCCAACGTTTTCTGTTAAGAAAGGGGCGGGGGTGGCTCAGTCGGTAGCGCGCTAGGCCCGTAATCTGCAGTTCCCAGGTTCGAGTCCCAGTTGGAGTCAGCGTTGAGACTAATCTCTGCAAAACTCCCCGCCCTGCCTACGGCCAAAAGGGGACACCGATGGGCTTGGAAAGGCCGCTGTCCGTCGGATGGAATGTTACGCCGTGGACCCGTGTGCTGGAGAGCCATACCCTGTGCACGTTAAAGAACACGCTGGATGGCCGTGACGAGAGGCTACCATCTGTCTCCCAACAGCTGTTCCAGTGGGTCCCCTGCCCCAACCTTCTCTGAGCCTTCGGGGTCCTTGTGACCTAGCCATTTAGCCCATGGTGAGCAAAAAAGTGCCGCTCAGAGGTAAAACAACCGAACCAAAAATCTGTTAAGAAAAAAAAAAAAACATTAATTGCTTTGCAAATTTTATTAAAATTTGAAATAATGCCTATTTTGAATTTTTTTTAATATTTATTACTGAATTATCCATGTATGCTTTTTGTGCTTGGCCTCCTCAGGTGAATATAAAACGAAGAAAAATTAAATCATCATAAAAAAATACTTCCGTGTTTTGAGTCCCAAATGTTCCAGCATCGAGATTCATATCTGTTAACCCCAAACCTAACCTCTATCAGAAAGGTTACCATCCATCAGATGGGACATTAAGCCATTGTCCCATGTACAGGAGAGCAATACACTATGCACATTAAAGAACACTGAATGGCCTTGAAGAGAGAGTGCCATCTGCCTCTTAACAACTGTCCAGTAGGTTCCCTTCCCTCAGGCTCCTCTGAGCCATAGGAGTCCTTGTGACTGGCCATTTAGCTCATTGTAAAAAAAGTGCTGCTCTGCTCTGCTGCATATTGAGATTCCCAATGGCTCTGCTGCATATTGAGATCCCCAATGGCTCTGCTGCATTTGGGATCATGGCTCTAAGTCCCAAACGGTGGACGGAATTTTCTAGGCCGTCAGTGTCCCTTTTCTCACTGAGAGCAATTTTCTAGGCCGTCAGTATCCCTTTTCTCACCGAGAGCAATTTTCTAGGCCGCCAGTGTCCCTTTTCCCACTGAGAGCAATTTTTCTAGGCCGTCAGTGTCCCCTTTCTCACTGAGAGCAATTTTCTAGGCCGTCAGTGTCCCTTTTCCCACTGAGAGCAATTTTCTAGACCGCCAGTGTCCCTTTTCCACTGAGAGCAAATTTCTAGGCCGCCAGTGTCCCTTTTCCACTGAGAGCAAATTTTCTAGGCCGTTAGTGTCCCTTTTCCCACCGAGAGCAATTTTCTAGGTGGTCAGTGTTCCTTTTCTCACTGAGAGCAGGGTGAGATTTCATAAAAAATTAGTCTCAAAGTTGGCACAGTTGGGACCTACAAATTGAAATTTCAGTAAGATCAAAATTGTTTTAAACAGTGAGCGTCATAGATGTCTAACATGTTTGTTTTTTTCAGTCTGTTTCTCCTGCAATAGGAAAGTTCGGGGGAACAGCCATTTCGATGCATGCGATGCTGATATATTTTATATTCCATCCCCACCAAAGATTAAATTACGTTTCGTTTCCTAGGAATTTATAATTGCTATTGTTGCGATTTCTAGATTATTGGTTTGAATTTCATTAAATGCATTTTTTTTCATAGAAAAAGAAAAAAAAAAGTTTAGTTAACAAAGGATTGGATTACCTCTGAGCGGCACTTTTTTGCACACCATGGGCTAAATGGCCAGGTCACATGGACCCCGAAGGCTCAGAGAAAGTTGGGGGAGGGGACCCACTGGAACAGTTGTTGGGAGACAGATGGTAGCCTCCCGTCAAGGCCATCCAGCGTGTTCTTTAACGTGCACAGGGTATGTCTCTCCCGCACACGGGGCCACGGCTTAACGTTCCATCCGACAGACGGCTGCCTTTTCAAACCCATCGGTGTCCCCTAAAGACCGTGGGCAGGGCGGGGAAATTTTGCGGAGATAAATCTCAATGCTGACCCAGCTGGGACTCGAACCTGGGAACTACAGATTACGAGCCTGGCGCGCTACCGACTGAGCCACCCCCGCCCCAGTTAACATAGGAAACAGTTAGCATGTTGCATTGTGCTTTTCATATTTGAGTTTCGCCATTGTATATTACCAGGCCGGTAATATAAAGAAAAAGGGGGGGGAGGGGCAAATGACGCAACCGAGCCGTAAAAGAAAAAAAAAATGAAAGGAGAGGATCAAGATATTGGATTCCATTGCAGTACAGTCGCTTAAAAAAGATCCGAACACTATGGTCGATTACAGAATTCAGAAAAAATATCTGTCAACATTTTTTTTTTTAAAAAATTAGTGATCTGGCAATCTTCGTGTCACGTGACACGAAGGTTGCCAGATCACTAATTTCTAAAAAAATCGTTGCCAGATATTTTTTCTGAATTCTGTAATCGACCATACTGTTCGGATACTTTTTGGAGCGACTGTACCAAATTTCTCGATCTGTTTTGTCATTAAAAAAGTGTACAAAAGTTTCTTGAAAAATTCATCTAATATGCACAAGTTTATAAATTTTTTGCCACCGAAATCCTTACTCTCTAGATCTGGCCCTGTATAAAACACGTAGTTATACGTATTTGTTATGTACAGTTTATCAAGTTCAAAGCAATAATTCATTTCAACTGTTTGCTGACTAACATAACAATAAAATTCCGAAAATTATATAATCATTTCTTTTGTTATTGTTCCATTCATTCAAATTTATCTCTTTGTATTAAATGTTTGTAGTAATCAAAGTAATAGTTCGTAATGGAAAAGATATATAGTACAGTCGCTCAAAAAAGTATCCTCCAGATCACTAATTTCTAAAAAAATCAGTGCCAGATATTTTTTCTGAATTTTGCAATCAACCATAGTGTTCGGATACTTTTTTGAGCGACTGTACTCTGCTACAGCTATTCAATTCATTGCTGAAAAAAAACCTTATTAAATGGAAATAATATAAATGCACTGTAAAGTAGGCTTAATCGTGGCAGTAGAAGAATTGTTTTGGAAGCACCAACATGGCCACCACCCTGCTGCGGGCGGCATCATAACCTTAGACTAGTTGGGTTGGGTTGTTTTACCTTTGAGCGGCACTTTTTTGCACACCATGGGCTAAATGGCCAGGTCACATGGACCCCGAAGGCTCAGAGAAGGTTGGGGGAGGGAACCCACTGGAACAGCTGTTGGGAGACAGATGGTAGCCTCCCGTCAAGTCCATCCAGCGTGTTCTTTAACGTGCACAGAGTATAGCTCTCCCGTACACGGGGCCACGGCTTAACGTCCCATCCGACGGACGGCGGCCTTTCCAAGCCCATCGGTGTCCCCTACTGACCGGAGTGTGGAGATAAGTCTCAACGCTAACCCAGCTGGGACTCGAACCTGGGAACTGCAGATTACGAGCCTGGCGCACTACCGACTGAGCCACCCCTGCCCCTAAGAGTGAACCAGTAATAATATTAGAAACACAACTATAGGAATTAACTCTATGGTAGGACTACTTATACTGACGTCATAAATTTGGCCCTATGGCGTTCTGTTATAGGAGGTGTTGGTTAATTGTACACAGTCATTTAAGTCCATGACATTTGCAAGCTTCTTGTTTAAACTTCATGTTTTCCTCACCGCCATCTTCTTGAAATTCAACAAACCTAGAAATATTTGACTGTCGTCATACGACGTAAGCATTGAAAAAAAAATAGTTCCTTTATAATATTTTTGTTTGGAAGAGCCATCTTGTTCATAGAAAGATGGAGCCTGTCACGTCATCCAATTTCCCCTACCTTCTCTCGCAACGGACCATTGGAAGAGGGAAGGGTTAATGACAGCCTCTGCCAGGGCATAAGGCACATCGTTCCCTCGTTCACTCGCGCTCGGGTGCCACGTGAGCACTTTCGTTTAATCGAGTTTTGAGAACAAATCGAACCAAACGCTGTAAACTCAGCAAACAGAGAAGCTGTTTGTTCCGCTCGCTACAACCAGCAACACCAAACTCTCTAACCCCCGCCCCCTTCCTCCACAAAAGCCGGTAATCGGGTAGATTGGGACATACGACTTGCATCTACCAGTCGCGAATCGGTTTTAGGCTGGTTCCGAAAGGAGGTCAAGATTTGCTTACAGGATGTGTGCGTGTTTGCCTTTTCTTTTTGTCTCCTTAAACTCTCGTCTTCAACACTTTGCTTCTTTTTCTAAGGGGAGTAGAGGTTTCTAACCTATTTTTCTTGTGTTTTTTTGGTTCGTTATTCTCTTTTTTTCAACTGAAATCTGACTACAGGAACTAATCATCTCTTGACTTTCTCACTAAGTCAATTTGGGGAGAATGACTCTCTAACAGTTTCCATTTGCTGCTGTAAGAGGTTATTTTTTTTACATAATCTGCAAATTTTATGCACCAAGGAACTGAATGGCCAGGCCACAACCCTCGGTCAGAAAGGAGACACCGATAGGAGTTGAAAAACACCGTCCGTAGTATAGGAAGTTAAGCCGTGGTTCTGTGCACACGAGGGCCAAACTGTGTACGTTAAAGAACACTCTGGATGGCCTTGATGGAGGCTTCCATCTGTCTCGTAGAACACATAGAACGTAGAACAAATAATAATATAAATAAACTTGAAACAATGATAATAATGATTCAGTCATTAGCTACCTACTGTATGTACCTTAAGTAGGATTGTTTGATTCTTTATACCTCTGAATGGTACTTTTCTTGCACACAGTGAGCCAAATGACCATGTTACAAAGACCCCAAGAGCTCAAAGAAAGTATGGATTCGGACCCATTGAACAGCTATTAGGAAACTTAGAGGAAAGTAACAAGTTACTTAGGGAAAAAGTTAAGATAATTTAGTCTCTGTGTTAAAGTTTTTAACTGATTACACTCTTTTATTGGAATAATAGCTTTTACTATAATATGACTGCAGGTTTTCAATTTTTTAAAGTTCGTCAAGTGAATAATGAAAAAAATGTGATAATAAAACCAAGTGAATAATGAAAGTGAATAATTCCGTGAATGGTTATTCCATAGCTTAAAATAGATTCACAGATTGATTTGTAACATAATGTGTCGGTATTTACAATGTATTTTAGGATTTGAATTTTAATTGCACATATCTCAATTTTTCCATCTAAATCAGTGTCTCGCAAACTTTTTTACTCTGCGGCACACTGAATCTAATTTTTTTCCCGCGGCACACTGAATCTAATTTTTTTTTTCCGCGGCACACCTAAAAAAGAATTTTTGATGGTTACGTAAAAAGAGGAAAATTGAAGTTTCGTTAAATGCATTTTCTTTAAAATTTAGATATGAACATATTTCAATGGGATGTATGAGCTTGCTTCTGCGAACAAATTTGCATTATTCTTGGCTCAAAGTTAAATAAACACACTCGCATCTCTTCATCAATCATCTGAAGCCGCTCACGCTTCATAGATTTAATTTCAGTCAATGATGAGAATCCAAGTTCAGAAAGATAAGACGAGACGAAAGGTAACAAGGCTCGAATAGCTTTTGTGCTTAATTCAGGATATTAAGGTTATCAGGATATTGAATTCAGGATATCTAGTGTCAATTTGAAAATCTCTCGCGGCACACTTGGAATCGCTCGCGGCACACAGTTTGCGAGACACTGATCTAAATAATCTATGTAAACAAATACCTACGTATTTAATATTTGACACTCTATTCTCTCTTTCTATACTTTTTTTCCTTATTTCATTTATGAGAATGCTATATAGTATACGCTATTTTAAATACATATTTGCAATCTGTTTTGAGGAAAACGTTTTTTGCAGATAATTTATTATAGTTTCATCTATTGTTTTAATACATTTATCTTCCAGAATTTCGTGTATCAATTCCCATGTTTGTCTCATATTGTTTTCTTCGTGAGTAACTTGTCTTGGTAATGTAATTTGTTTTTGTTAACTTTCATGAGATATACTAACAGAATTTCTTAGAATTTTATAAGTGTCTTTACATGATAAGTTTTTTTTACGTTATTATGTTTTATTATTGCTTTGTTATATAAAGCATGGATTTTTTTTATCCATGCTTTATCCTTTTTTCCAATGAAATCTTTTATATCTTTTGTCGCCGAAACTTTGTTTTGCTTTCTAATTAATCACTTTTAATTTACTTTTTTTTCTAATAATCACTTTTTTTTTGCTTATCTCTAAATCTGGTATTTCATTTTGGTCTAATAACTCATTGTACTTTTGCTATAAAACTGTAATAATATGCATTACTGTTGTCTATATTTTGGATATCTTACTCAACATTCCAAATGGCTTTAGTTATCATTTTATTGATGTTCAAATGATAATCATTTCATTTTTTTCTTGCGCCATTAGTTTTACTTTTATCTTTATCTAGATGTTTTAGAATTATGTCTTAGGTCTTAACAAAATGCTAATATCATGTAATGATCTGAACTTTTGCCACAAACAACTACTGATTTTGAAACAATTTTATTTTGCAATTTAACGTTAATGTGATCTATGAACGATTTCGTGATATTATTTATACCGACTCTTCTCTGTTATACATAACCTGTGATAAATCTTTCAAATTCCATATCAATTAATGTATTTAAATAGTTTTTAGTACCATGTATTTTAATGCTGATGATTTAGCCCTTTTGGCAAATGATGTTGATGAGATGAACTCTTTCATTCGAGCTGTTGATGAGACTGGTAGTAGAGTAGGTTTGGTTATAAACAGAGAGAAAACTAAAGTGATGAAAATTGGTCAGGCAGGCTGTGGTTCAGTTAATCTGAATGGTTGCAGTCTTGAGCAGGTGTCACAGTTTAATTATCTTGGGAGCTACGTAACAGATAATGGTGATGTGCGGCATGAGATTAACAGACGAATAGGGATTGCTGCCGGGACTTTTAAGAATCTATGGAGAGTGTGGAGAAATAGGCTATACACATAAAGACTAAAATTAGGCTGTATAATAGTTTGTTTCTTTCTAGGGTTAGTTATGGTAGTGAAACTTGGACACTTTGTAAACAAGATAACAGGAAACTAGATGCTTTTGATTCCAGATGCTTACGCAGTATCTTGGGCATTAGATGGTTCAACTTTGTAACTAATAATGAGGTTAGACAAAGGAGTTTGCAACCTCCTTTAAGCAGCATATTGTGCAGAGAGAGACTCCGTTGGTTTGGCCATGTTGCCCGTATGAATAATTATAGATTGGCGAATAGGGTTATTAACAGTGTGCCTAAAGGCCTCAGAAAGAAGGGGAGACCTAGGATGCGGTGGGCAGACAATGTCAAGCAGGACCTTGTTAGAATTGGTGTGCAGTGGCCAGATGCAGTAGATGTAGCTCAGGATAGACTTGCTTGGAGAACTAAATTGCACGGTCTGGTTGGACCTCCGTAGCCCATGGTTGCTTGAGGATGAGGATGATGATGATGTCTTTTTGAGTTGATAGTATCTATATTAATGTCCCATATTAATATCTGTTTTTTTCCTTTGCTATATTATTTAACCAACGTTTTAAGTTTTGGTGAGGTCGTGATCTGAAACAGATTAATGTCAGTGCTTGGTAATCTATAAATCGCTACAATATTATAAGTTATATTGTTCTTTTTTAATGTTAATCTTAATGTCTCTGCTGGCATTATTTGACATACTGTTTGTTCTATATCCAAACTCTCTCTATGATATACATTAATAGCTCTTAATTTAATTTTTTTTTCTACTAGCTAATTTTAAAAACTTTTTATGCTAAAATATTACTCTCTGTATGTTTAATATCTGTTTCTGTAAGAACTATTATATCTAAATATTGCATATATAGTCATCGATGGCTACGTTAAACAGATCCCATTATTTCGTTTTACTTCTAACACTTACTTGTAATATTCCTTGATTATTTTATTAAGTTAATGGATTTATTTTTAAACCAATTAGCAACTTCAGTACGATTTGTAAGGTAGTCATTACTCTTGCAATCATTAAAATCATTTATCAGCCGATCGAACATTTCAATAAAGAAACTTAAAAATATATTCATTCCGTTCTTTATCTGTTCCTTCCTCTTAAGTACGGAAACCTCGAATTATTTTTGCACATCTAGTAATTCCTTCCTGTCTTCAGTATCATTGTGCTGAGAATAGCACTACCTGGTTCTGGTTACCTCATTAGTACCCATGCTAAAGCAGAGAACAGCCTTTGACTAGGATGTGTTACACTTTCTCTGACATCTGTTGCTATTCTCTTAATGAGCTGAACTTAACGGAAGTAATGTACAATGCTTACCATGTCGTTTTACACTGTCTCAAGGAAGTGAGCGAGGTTGCAAATAACAAGCATTGGTGGTGCATTTTCACGCTCAGCGCCAGGTGTGTTTGGTCATACTTATGAACCCTGTTTCCTTTATCAGACATGAGCCCAGTGCCAGTCGCTAACCTCAGCTACATTACTCAGCAAATATTTCTTGTGACAAATAGCACTTGCCTTCTCCGCCTTTCAGTGACATTGCGCAAAGAAGTGTTTTCTGCGTGTAGTGCAGCTTTTATGAACTTTGACCTTTTTGGAAACAAAAGAGGCCATGAAAAAGAAAGAAGGATTTTTTTTTATCAGACATTTGGTATCGTGGGCTTCTCGTTGTAAGATTTATTTTTGGTGAGGTCGTATTGCAAAGAGAATTAAGTTATTTCCTTATAGGGCCCGATCTAGGGGGGGACGGGACAAAAGGGCCATGTGCATCCACCCCTCTTTGAGAATGTTATTCAGAGTAATGGAGGCCAGAAATTATTAAACTTGTGAATATCCCCTCCCTTTCAGAATGCCAGTAAAAGTAATGGAGGCAGAAATTGTTAAATATGTGAAATTTCTACCCCACTTTTTTTAGAATGCCAGTAAAAGTAATAGAGGCCAAAAATTATTAAACTTGTGACAATCCTCCTCCCCCACCTTTTTGAATGCTAGTAAGAATAATGCGGGCCAAAATTATTGAACTTCCGAATCCCCCCCCCCCTTTCTCAGAATGCTGTAAAAGTAATGGAGGATAAAAAATATTAAATTTGTCAATATTTTCTTCCCCTCCCCTTTATTTAAAATAGTGTAGGAATAATGGAAGCCAAAGAATAAACCAAAAAAAAATTTGCGTGCATACATTTTCCATCTTTAATAAAAGAATGGCGAAGAGCTATTAGGAGATTAAACATTAATAAAAATATTTACATTTTAAGTTTTTTTTATATGGCATATAATAACTGTAGTAAGCAGGTGATTGAAGGGGTTGTTTTTTTACCACTGAACGACACTTTTTTTGTACACAATACCCCGTGGCAGAGTGGTTAGTGCGCTTGGCTACTGATCTACGGGACCTGGGTTCGATTCCCGGGTAAGGCATGGATGTATGTGTCGTTTTTCTGCTGAGGTCCTGTCATCCTCACAGACCTTCTGCTATAGCATATAAACTGACAGACTCCTGTCAGACCTCTGTGGCAAGCAGCTGCTTGAGGGGGTATTTATTATTTTTTTTATTAGGCTGAGTCACAAGTACTCCGGGCAGGAAAGTCACAAGTACCCATTAGCCAGGTCACAAGTACTCCTAGGGCTCAGAGCAGATTGGGGGGCAAGGGATCCATTGGAAAGCTGTTAGAAGACAGATGGCACTCCCCTCAAGACCATATCGCGTGTTCTTCCGCGTGCACAGGCTATGGCTCTCTCGCGCACACGGAACCACGGCTTTATGTTATATCTGATGGATGGCGGCCTTTCCAAGCCCATCGGTTTCCCTTACTGACCTAGGGAACAGCAGTGAGTTTTGCAGAGATATAACTTGAGGGGGTAATTTTTTTTATTTATAACCATTTATTTTATCCTTATGTTATTAATAATAATAAATTTATGACAAAATTAAAATATTAATGCTATTTAGAAAGAAAGATTATTAGAAACACTAGTAGAAATTCGTGGGTAACAGCATTATATACCCAAAGAGCAATTCCTTTATTAAAGATGGAGAACGTGTAAAAAAAATCGAATGCAGCAGGTGATTATTTTTAAATATTAGAGACTAATTAGGAGGTTAAACATTAATAAAAATATTTATATTTTAAGTTTTTGTTTTGCAATTACGTGAAGTGTTTGAAATTTAAATTATCTGTGCCCGCGCCGAAGTTGTCTGTGGTATTTTGAGTCCAACAGTTCCATTGCTTACGAAAGAAAAAACGATGCTTTCATAAATGTGCAGTTTGTCATCACCTTCATGAGAATCCCTGTGCAATCCTCTCGTTCCTGTTCATTTTTCCTATCGATCGCATCCAACTGAAGTTCGGCATTCCCATTATTTGAGCAATTAGTTGCATTTTTCGCTGCTGCACGAGAGTCCGACATAACAGAGTTTGCACTCGGCAGAATCCTGCTCTCCGTTTGGCAACGTTTGGGAACCTGATGGCCTTCTTAGGTTCAATGGGGATAAAGTTGCTCCTGCGTTCCCCGGAGGGGAACGCTATAGCTGTGGAGCTCGAATCTTAATGCTTTATTACTGTCTAGATTGGGCTAATTTTCGATGTGCTTCACTGAGAGAAAGACCTGTCTGTGACACTCGAGGAATTGAATTTTCGAATTTTTTTTTTTCTTGTCCCTTGCCGGAAAAAAAAAATCGAAAGAGTGCTTTCGAGTTTCATTCGCTTATTTTATTAATAGACTGGTTCTGAGTATCTCGGAAAAAAAATATAAGACAGAATGTTAAGTGTTGTACAGAAAGTTTTTTTTTTTGGCCGAAGCAAGTTATAACAAGATGCGCAGGAATGTAGGGAGAATGCTGAAAGTCAATTTGGTTAGTTTTTCAACTGAAAGTCGTGTTTCTGTAACATCAAATTAACTTCCTTCTCAGATAGTTCTTGAAATTCGAATGGGTTCGTGTGTAACCGAACTAAACTTCCAGTTTAAAGAAACTGTTAGTACACTAACCACTAAGTGAACAAAATTAAGTTGTAACGACTTAATTTTTATGTCTAATTTCGAATCTCTGTAACTTCTAAAAAGGTCCTTATGGTAAAATGTGACTAAGATAAATTAAAGATCTCAATCAAATCTATATAAATTTCGATTTTGATTAGTAATAGCGGTATTAAAAGAGTTATGGAATCTGGAATATGTAATATCAATGAAACAATGCTGTGAAACTCATACAATAGTGACGAATATTGAAAGGATTACTTATACAGACTTCTAAAACATAGAGGTATTTTATTTAGTGTCCCGAAACATTGCTTATTATTTAAGTTTTAATTAACATTTGAGGTGAAATCTTATGACTGCTATTGTTATAATCCAAACTTCCATAACTTTTTAAATACTTAACGAATATTGCTAAAATTTGAGATTTGGATAGTTGGATTGAAATGGTTAATTTATCTGTACAAAGCATAATTTTCAAATTGCAGAGTTTCGCTGTTAGTTTCATATTGATATAAAATGGCGCTGAAATTTAATTTTGCACAGCAGTGCAGAAGAGTTGAGGAAGAACAGTTCGTTAATTAAAAATAAGAGGCAATTTCCTAGCATCACAGCTTAGAAGGAAGACTCTAGCATAGGCAACCATTGCTAGAGTATGGACGCCTATGGGAGAATTTCTTAGCATACGTTAGCAATTGTCCTTCCGTACTCTAGCAATGAGAAATTGTCCTTTCCATACTCTAGGCAATGAGTAATTGTCCTTTCCATACTCTAGCAATGAGTTATATTTTTATTCTAGCAATGAGTTATAGTTTCCATACTCTAGCATACGTTAACTAAACTTAAGGTAAAACCACTCGGTACAAGTTTGGAAAGAACAACACGTTATCTAAACCTTAGGAAAAACCCTTCATTTCAAAAATTGGAAAGTACACCACGTTAGTAACAACTAAAGGGACAATTTCTTAGTAGCAGAGTTTAGAAGGATCAATGGATAAATAAGATCTAAAGAACAATTATTCGTTATTAGGAAAATTATTCATTATTATGGAATTATTTAGCAATGCTATTCATTATTATGGAAAGGAAAATTACTCATTACTAAAATAAGGAAAGGACAATTACTCATTATTAAAGTATGGAAAGTGTACTTACTCGCTACTGGAGTAGGAAAGGAGAATTACTCATTATTAGAGTATGGAAAGGAGAATTGCTCATTACTAGAGTATGGAAAGGACAATTACACATTACTAGAGTATGGAAAGGACAATTACTCCTTGCTAGAGTATGGAAAGGACAATAACTCATTGCTAGAGTATGGAAAGGACAATTACTCATTGCTAGAGTATGGAAAGGACAATTACTCCTTGCTAGAGTATGGAAAGGACAACTACTCATTGCTAGAGTATGGAAAGGACAATTACTCATTGCTAGAGTATGGAAAGGACAATTACTCATTGCTAGAGTATGGAAAGGACAATTACTCATTACTAGAGTATGGAAAGGACAACTACTCATTGCTAGAGTATGGAAAGGACAATTACTCATTGCTACAGTATGGAAAGGACAATTACTCATTGCTAGAGTATGGAAAGGACAATTACTCATTACTAGAGTATGGAAGGACAACTACTCATTGCTAGAGTATGGAAAGGACAATTACTCATTGCTACAGTATGGAAAGGACAATTACTCATTGCTAGAGTATGGAAAGGACAATTACTCATTACTAGAGTATGGAAAGAGTTAGAGACTAGAGTATGGAAAGAGAATACTAGAGTATGGAAAGAGTTAGACTAGAGTTACTAGAATCTTGCTAGAGTATAATTACTCATTACTAGAGTATGGAAAGGACAACTACTCATTGCTAGAGTATGGAAAGGACAATTACTCCTTGCTAGAGTATGGAAAGGACAATTACTCATTACTAGAGTATGGAAAGGACAATTACTCATTACTAGAGTATGGAAAGGACAATTACTCATTACTAGAGTATGGAAAGGACAACTACTCATTGCTAGAGTATGGAAAGGACAATTACTCCTTGCTAGAGCATGGAAAGGACAATTACTCATTACTAGAGTATGGAATGGACAACTACTCATTGCTAGAGTATGGAAAGGACAATTACTCCTTCCTAGAGTATGGAAAGGACAATTACTCCTTGCTAGAGTATGGAAAGGACAATTACTCATTGCTAGAGTATGGAAAGGACAATTACTCATTGCTAGAGTATGGAAAGGACAATTACTCCTTCCTAGAGTATGGAAAGGACAATTACTCCTTGTTAGAGTATGGAAAGGACAACTACTCATTGCTAGAGTATGGAAAGGACAATTACTCATTGCTAGAGTATGGAAAGGACAATTACTCATTGCTAGAGTATGGAAAGGACAATTACTCATTGCTAGAGTATGGAAAGAGTTAGAGACTAGAGTATGGAAAAAGAATACTAGAGTATGGAAAGAGTTAGACCAGAGTATAAGAATACTAGAGTATAAGAATACTAGAGTATGGAAAGAGTTAGACTAGAGTATGGAAAGAGTTAGACTAGAGTTACTAGAATCTTGCTAGAGTATAATTACTCCTTGCTAGAGTATGGAAAGGACAATTACTCATTACTAGAATATGGAAAGGACAATTACACATTACTAGAGTATGGAAAGGACAATTACTCATTACTAGAGTATGGAAAGGATAATTACTCATTGCTAGAGTATGGAAAGGACAATTACTCATTACTAGAGTATGGAAAGGACAATTACTCATTACTAGAGTATGGAAAGGACAACTACTCATTGCTAGAGTATGGAAAGGACAATTACTCATTGCTAGAGTATGGAAAGGACAATTACTCCTTGCTAGAGTATGGAAAGGACAATAACTCATTGCTAGAGTATGGAAAGGACAATTACTCATTGCTAGAGTATGGAAAGGACAATTACTCCTTGCTAGAGTATGGAAAGGACAATTACTCCTTGCTAGAGTATGGAAAGGACAATTACTCATTGCTAGAGTATGGAAAGGACAATTACTCCTTGCTAGAGTATGGAAAGGACAATTACTCATTACTAGAGTATGGAAAGGACAACTACTCATTGCTAGAGTATGGAAAGGACAATTACTCATTGCTAGAGTATGGAAAAGACAATTACTCCTTGCTAGAGTATGGAAAGGACAACTACTCATTGTTAGAGTATGGAAAGGACAATTACTCATTGCTAGAGTATGGAAAGGACAATTACTCCTTGCTAGAGTATGGAAAGGACAATTACTCCTTGCTAGAGTATGGAAAGGACAATTACATATTACTAGAGTATGGAAAGAGTTAGAGACTAGAGTATGGAAAAAGAATACTAGAGTATGGAAAGAGTTAGACTAGAGTACGGAAAGAGTTAGACTAGAGTTACTAGAATCTTGCTAGAGTATAATTACTCATTGCTAGAGTATGGAAAGGACCATTACTAATTACTAGAATGTGGAAAGGACAATTACACATTACTAGAGTATGGAAAGGACAATTACTCATTACTAGAGTATGGAAAGGATAATTACTCATTGCTAGAGTATGGAAAGGACAATTACTCATTACTAGAGTATGGAAAGGACAATTACTCATTACTAGAGTATGGAAAGGACAATTACTCCTTGGTAGAGTATGGAAAGGACAATTACTCATTACTAGAGTATGGAAAGGACAATTGCTCATTGCTAGAGTATGGAAAGGACAATTACTCCTTGCTAGAGAATGGAAAGGACAATTACTCCTTGCTAGAGTATGGAAAGGACAATTACTGCTTGCTAGAGTATGGAAAGGACAATTACTCCTTGCTAGAGTATGGAAAGGACAATTACTCCTTGGTAGAGTATGGAAAGGACAATTACTCATTACTAGAGTATGGAAAGGACAATTACTCATTGCTAGAGTATGGAAAGGACAATTACTCCTTGCTAGAGTATGGAAAGGACAATTACATATTACTAGAGTATGGAAAGAGTTAGAGACTAGAGTATGGAAAAAGAATACTAGAGTATGGAAAGAGTTAGACTAGAGTATGGAAAGAGTTAGACTAGAGTTACTAGAATCTTGCTAGAGTATAATTACTCATTGCTAGAGTATGGAAAGGACAATTACTCATTACTAGAATATGGAAAGGACAATTACACATTACTAGAGTATGGAAAGGACAATTACTCATTACTAGAGTATGGAAAGGATAATTACTCATTGCTAGAGTATGGAAAGGACAATTACTCATTACTAGAGTATGGAAAGGACAATTACTCATTACTAGAGTATGGAAAGGACAATTACTCCTTGGTAGAGTATGGAAAGGACAATTACTCATTACTAGAATATGGAAAGGACAATTGCTCATTGCTAGAGTATGGAAAGTACAATTACTCCTTGCTAGAGAATGGAAAGGACAATTACTCCTTGCTAGAGTATGGAAAGGACAATTACTGCTTGCTAGAGTATGGAAAGGACAATTACTCCTTGCTAGAGTATGGAAAGGACAATTACTCCTTGGTAGAGTATGGAAAGGACAATTACTCATTACTAGAGTATGGAAAGGACAATTACTCATTGCTAGAGTATGGAAAGGACAATTACTCCTTGCTAGAGTATGGAAAGGACAATTACATATTACTAGAGTATGGAAAGAGTTAGAGACTAGAGTATGGAAAAAGAATACTAGAGTATGGAAAGAGTTAGACTAGAGTATGGAAAGAGTTAGACTAGAGTTACTAGAATCTTGCTAGAGTATAATTACTCATTGCTAGAGTATGGAAAGGACAATTACTCATTACTAGAATATGGAAAGGACAATTACACATTACTAGAGTATGGAAAGGACAATTACTCATTACTAGAGTATGGAAAGGATAATTACTCATTGCTAGAGTATGGAAAGGACAATTACTCATTACTAGAGTATGGAAAGGACAATTACTCATTACTAGAGTATGGAAAGGACAATTACTCCTTGGTAGAGTATGGAAAGGACAATTACTCATTACTAGAATATGGAAAGGACAATTGCTCATTGCTAGAGTATGGAAAGTACAATTACTCCTTGCTAGAGAATGGAAAGGACAATTACTCCTTGCTAGAGTATGGAAAGGACAATTACTGCTTGCTAGAGTATGGAAAGGACAATTACTCCTTGCTAGAGTATGGAAAGGACAATTACTCCTTGGTAGAGTATGGAAAGGACAATTACTCATTACTAGAGTATGGAAAGGACAATTACTCATTGCTAGAGTATGGAAAGGACAATTACTCCTTGCTAGAGTATGGAAAGGACAATTACATATTACTAGAGTATGGAAAGAGTTAGAGACTAGAGTATGGAAAAAGAATACTAGAGTATGGAAAGAGTTAGACTAGAGTATGGAAAGAGTTAGACTAGAGTTACTAGAATCTTGCTAGAGTATAATTACTCATTGCTAGAGTATGGAAAGGACAATTACTCATTACTAGAATATGGAAAGGACAATTACACATTACTAGAGTATGGAAAGGACAATTACTCATTACTAGAGTATGGAAAGGATAATTACTCATTGCTAGAGTATGGAAAGGACAATTACTCATTACTAGAGTATGGAAAGGACAATTACTCATTACTAGAGTATGGAAAGGACAATTACTCCTTGGTAGAGTATGGAAAGGACAATTACTCATTACTAGAATATGGAAAGGACAATTGCTCATTGCTAGAGTATGGAAAGTACAATTACTCCTTGCTAGAGAATGGAAAGGACAATTACTCCTTGCTAGAGTATGGAAAGGACAATTACTGCTTGCTAGAGTATGGAAAGGACAATTACTCCTTGCTAGAGTATGGAAAGGACAATTACTCCTTGGTAGAG